>CM019719.1:6762500-7962500 GCA_009760885.1 Achatina immaculata | reverse complement strand
GTTCTTTAATATCTCTTTTGTAGCTTGTCTGAGCAAGTTTGACCATAAACCATCTCATTTTCACTTGCCAGAATATCATTGGTGTGCCTTTGAAATGGCGCTAGATAATAAAACTCACACTCAGTACGAGATTGTCAAATGTTACTTTACACTCGATATAAATCTGCCATTAATTTTCTCTCGGTTGTGTTTTATGGATATTCATTGTTGTTTCTTAACTTCCAGAAATCAGAGCTGTGTTTTTGAAAGATGAAATGACTGTCAAACAGTACATTCACACTCAGTAATAGTCTAGGTGTAATGTTCACACTTGCCTATGATATCTGCGTGATGTGGCACACTGTGGCTTCCCTTTGTTCTATTGTGTGTGAAATCAACACTGACGTATCCAAGAGTGCATTTCGGGATCTGAGACGTGGTGTACAACCTGACACAAAACAGGATAACAACTACATTCAACTACAAAGCTTACAGAATCCTGCCTCATATGAGCGCCACACTTATAGATGGTGACATATTATGATACAATCAAGTTGTTTTTCAAATAAGTTCACAATGTAACAGTGGCGTTCTCATTTGACCCTTGAATTTTGCTAGAGCAAAGGTTCTCAAACAGTGGGGAATTTAGAGGGTGATGGGAGAGGGGAGCAAGGGGAATAGGAGGTACAGACTGACAGACTCAAACTGTTGAAGTATTAATCTAGGGAAAATACAGTCTGACAGACTCAAACTGTTGAAATATTAATCTAGGGAAAATATCGACTACAGACTGACAGACTCAAACTGTTGAAATATTAATCTAGTGAAAATATCAACTGCAGTCTGACAGACTCAAACTGTTGAAATATTAATCTAGGGAAAATATCAACTACAGACTGACAGACTCAAACTGTTGGAATATTAATCTAGGAAAAATATCAGCTACAGTCTGACAGACTCAAACTGTTGGAATATTAATCTAGGGAAAATATCAACTACAGTCTGACAGACTCAAACTGTTGGAATATTAATTTAGGGAAAATATCAACTACAGTCTGACAGACTCAAACTGTTAAAATATTAATCTAGGGAAAATATCAACTACAGTCTGACAGACTCAAACTGTTGAAATATTAATCTAGGGAAAATATCAACTACAGTCTGACAGACTCAAACTGTTGAAATATTAATCTAGGAAAAATATCAGCTACAGTCTGACAGACTCAAACTGTTGAAATATTAATCTAGGAAAAATATCAACTATAGTCTGACAGACTCAAACTGTTGAAATATTAATCTTTCTACAATGTAGGTCAGTGACCTAACAGTCTGAGTCTATCAATCTGTAGCCCCAATCCCCTGCTCTGAAACCCTAAAATTCCCCGAGGGCTTGGGGGCGGGGAATTCAATACTAAATGAGACCCCCTGTGCTGGAGTGTTGTCAGTTTTAACAATTTGCTTTGGTTGAATGTTACATTTTACATAAAGTGAAACAGAAGATGATAACATTTTATACTGTGTGACCCTTCCAGTGCTCTCGACGTCGTAACACTTCTTCTCTTGATTTGATGGGACTTTAACCGGCTGTTGCCTGCCTCCCACGCAATGATGCTGTTGCCTGCCTCCCACACAATGATGCTGTTGCCCGCCTCCCACACAATGATGCTGTTGCCCGCCTCCCACACAATGATGCTGTTGCCCGCCTCCCACGCAATGATGCTGTTGCCTGCCTCCCACGCAATGATGCTATTGCCTGCCTCCCACGCAATGATGCTGTTGGCCGCCTCCCACGCAATGATGCTGTTGCTCGCCTCTCACACAATGATGCTGTTGCCCGCCTCCCACACAATGATGCTGTTGCCTGCCTCCCATGCAATGATGCTGTTGTTTGCCTCCCACACAATGATGCTGTTGCCTGTTTCCCACGCAATGATGCTGTTGTTTGCCTCCCACGCAATGATGCTGTTGTTTGCCTCCCACACAATGATGCTGTTGCCTGCCTCCCACGCAATGATGCTGTTGTTTGCCGCCTACACAGTGATTATGGAGAAATACAGGAGAATTAAGGAAATAAGTTTCTTAGCACACTCACATCACCATGGCGACCATATCAGTGTTAGCTTCGTTACCAAGACTAAAATAATGTCTCAGTCTAAAACAACGAAGGATTGGGATACGGTGTTGGATTGCTCTGGTTCGTGGTCCTTCAAGGCCCTGTACCTCTGAAAGGAATGTTGTAGCCTGGAGTGAAAACCATCTTCAAGCCTTCTAGTCTATTCTACATTTTGTCCGTAATATTTTCAGTTACCATTAGGGGCTCCTTCGTCTTTGGGCCCCAGAGCGATGTACCAACTGAGGCCTCTTTTTTTGTTAATTATCTCTGTTAAATTTCAAACACGGAGAATAGATTCAGCACATTTTGGGGCCTCAACAGCAATCTTTTGTCCCATCATTCATACATAATCATCTGGCCAAGGCCCCAGCTACCTGAGCAATGTGTCGGGGTTCACGTCCTTTCAGACCAGAGTTGTTTTTAGACAACTTATTTCAGCAAAGGATTCATGTTTTAAAAAAATACACGTTTATCATTTTATTTTGCTCAAACGACATTTATAATAGTTTTTCACGCTGTATAGTATTTACTCATTACGTTAATATTCTGTGGGGTAGTTACAAAGATTATAGGTAAAGGTCCTAACCGATTTGACGGCCAATAGCTTATACCGACATGCTATCTCCAGGGCTGGCCAATCATAGCCACCCAAGACTCCGCCCAGCCTCTCTGTTGATTTCCCCCAGTAACAGACTCAGCCTGACTAGCGGGCCAGGGATATGGCCATCGCGGAGTCTGTGCTTCATTGATTACACCAAGGCATTCGACAAAGTGAAACATAATGAAAGTATTAAAATGCTTGAAGGCATCAATATAGACGGCAAAGACTTGAGGATTGTAAAACATCTATACTGGCAGCAAGAAGCAGTAGTTCGAGTTGAAAATAGAACTGGAAAATATCAACCTATAAAACAAAGGGTGCGGCAAGGATGTGTACTATCTCCAGACCTTTTTTCTCTGTATAGCGAGAATATTCTAAGAACAATCATCACAGAAACAGGCATAAAAATTGGAGGATACAATATTAACAAGCTTCGGTATGCTGAAGACACAGTACTGATAGCTGAGGATCCACATAACGTACAGATAAGATACACATCACAAGCCGAGAATTGGGATAGAGATCAGTATCAAGAAGACCAGAGTAATTGTGTTCAGCAGGAAAGACCAGAAGCCACAGAAGGATATGTCCATAAACAAAGAGAAACTAGAACAAGTGACAAACCACAGCTACCTAGGATATACAATAACAGAGGATGTGAGACGGAGATAAAGAAAAGAATAGAAATGGCAAAACACAGATTAAAAGCCTTGAAGACGATGCTGTTATCTAGAAATCTGTCCATAAAAAAAAACAACACTGAGATTTGTAAAATGCTATATCTACTCTCTTTTACTACATGGAGTAGAAACTTGGACTCTAACTAAAATTCGGAGAGAAGGATTAATGCAGCAGAAATGTGGATCTACAGAAAACTAGGTCATATAACATGGAGGATGTTTTAGAACAGCTCCGAGTGCGATGTGAACTTCTCAAAGAAATAAGGATCAAGAAAACAAAATATTTTGACCATGTCAAAAGACACAACAATATAGTGGAGGCCATACTAAGAAGGAAAGGTGGAAGAAAAAAAAGAGCAAGAGAGATGTAGATGGGAAGATAACTTACAAGAACAGACAGGACACAGCCTGGCTGAGTGCGCCATCAATGCGAAGGAACGAGTAAACTGGAGACTTCTTACTGCCAACTTTCCTTCTCAGGAAGGCACATGATGATGATGATGATGGTGATGATAATAATTAATTTGAGACTAGAGAATGCTTGTTTGCAATGCGAGGCACACTTAAAACGTTGAGGAGATGAAATATCTTTGATTTTAATAATACACTGACGAGATTTATGGAAAATATGTTCTTTGAATATTTTCAGACGTGGACTTGTATACTTTTGAAGTAGTCTGTGGTCATCTGGAGGACGTGGACATCCCCATACAGCTTGTTCTGGACTAGTGTAGTAGATGGCCATACAGTGGTACCTCAGATCACGAACTTAATTCGTTCTTTGATTCCATGCTCGAACCGAAACAATTTTTCCCATTGAAATTAATGCAAATCCAATAAATCCGTTCGCCCGCCCCAGAAACATATTGTTTTTTTTTTTACTTTTAATAGATTTATGTGTGGCAAAAATATGTCATATAAAATATACAGTATAACCTCACCTTTGTGGTTGATAGTTGCTGGCACAGGTAGATGGTAGAGGGGAAGACTATTCCTTCGAAGGAGAGTCCCTTTCCATAATAACGTCTGGCGACTGTGTAGGTATTTCTGGTGTTTTTTCTCTTGTATTCTGGGAAGTGTTTCTCTTGTATTCTGGGAAGTGTTTCTCTTGTATTCTGGGAAGTGTTTCTCTTGTATTCTGGGAAGTGGTTCGATTGCTGGCTCGGTGTGTGGTGTTTTCACAAGATAACGATCTAGAGACATTTGTCTTTTTCTTTGTTGGATAATTTTCCGAAAATGGGACATGACATTGTCATTTAAAATGTCCACTGCTCTGCTGGTCACAGTTTTGTTAGGGTGATGCTTCTCACTGAAAACCTGAACTTCACTCCACCAGCTAGAAATTTCTTTGATCTCAGCACTTGAAACATGTACTACGGCAAACAGTGTTCACAGCCCGCAAACCTGAGTACAGCTGTCGCTGTTCGCGAGCCGAAAATATGGCGCCAAAGTCAGGTTTGTGCGTTCGTGTGTCGAGGCATTATTTGCGGGTCGAGTCAAAATTTGTTCGGAAATTGTGTTCGTGGGCCGATCTGTTCGTGACTAGAGGCGTTCGCGACCTGAGGTACCTCTGTATTTGTCTTCTCTGTTGTTCGTATATTTGGCACTCCAGCAGTATGCGGTCTGCTGTCATTTTATTGGTACTACATGACCATTTGTCAGTTGATCGTAACTTGAGCTTGTTGTATAGATGGTACCTTAGCCTGTTGTGCCCGGACGTAGTCTTAGGATGATGACTTGCTCTTCTCTGTTTAGCTGGTAGTAGGCATCGTTTTTTTTTTTTTTTGTTGTTGTTGGTCTAGGTGCTCTTTCTCCCATTTGTTCTTGTAGCTGAGATTTATCGGTGTTTTGGCCTCTTCAAATCAAATGCTGGTGTCTGTATATGGCAGTTTACCTCTTTCTTTCACTGGGGTATCTGCTATTTTATTTCCGGGTATACCACAGTGGGATGGGATCCCAGTATTACTACTCTTTTGAACTGTGTGTAGCTGGTGCATTTCTATTTGCAGATCATTGGCTTCTTTTTGGTTTCTGTGGCTATTTGGAAAATCTTTTCAAAACACAGCTGTCCCATTCTGAAATTTGATGGATGAAATATTGTTAATGCTTTCACGATTCTTTGTCTTCTCTCCAGGTAAATACGAATAGCAGAAGTAATCTTTATGTAAGTGCTAACTTAGACAAGAAAGAAAGAAAGAAGAATGAATGAAAGAAAGAAAGATAGAAAAAAAGAAATTCTTACTTGAATACGTTCGACTGGAAAACAACTACTACGGCTCTGCGAGTGGGGGAGGGGAGTAGTTTGGGGGGGGGGGGGAAGAGTTAAGATAAAGAGAAACAAAAATATATTGAGCCAGTTTTGATAAAGCTTAAGATATTTTACAAACAAAGCATTACAAACATTACAAACATTACAAACATAGACATTACAAACAGTGTAATGACTAAAATGTCCCTCGACCTGAGTAACAGTGCAGATGGCATCTCAACGTTTAGGACTGTGAGCTGTTGGCCATGAGAGTTAGTTGTCTTTTCTGGAGTCTCATCTGAGGTAAGAGCAGTTCTGTTGATCTGTGATTTTTGTGTAAAAATGTTCAACAACCAGGTACAGTCTTACTAACACCCGAACACGTCGCACAAAAGAAAACAAAATGAAGAGGTCAACTCTTTAGGCTTGATAGTGACATAGCTGGATTCTTTTCTCCAGAAGATCTCAAAACACAATAATATGCATTTCACTTCTTTCAGTCATATTCTCTGCAGTCAAGGACACGTCCACACTCAACAACTATCTCAGTCAGCTCCCTCAAACATTCACCAATCCGCCTTCCTCAGTAACGAGCTGTTCAGTTGATTTTAAATCTGGTTTGTTTTCAAACTGGGCCACTTGTCAAGGTGTAGTCATTTATATATGTAAGTAGTTACTTTCTCTTGTCATTTATATATATATATATATATATATATATATATATATATATATATATATATATATATATATATAGTTACTTTCTGTATTTAGTGCATGGATAAGGGTGAAATGTGAATGTTATACTTTAATTTTATTTTATGTCTATCAGCTTTCCAATGTTGGTTATGTTGGTTATGTGGCAGAATATTTGTAGAATGTCTTGAACAGAGTGAAAGTTGTATGATAAGGGGCAGAATATCAGACGAGCCTCGTGCCCAATTCTTAACCCTTTGGATATAAAGATCAGTCAATCAATCAATCAATTAATCAATCAACCAATCAATCAATCAATCAATCAATGACTCTGGATAATCGTACCCAACTGCTACAGATAAAAAATATCTCATAGACCGGAGTCAGTAAATTGGGAAGATAACACTGTTGATGACCACTTATCACTTTAGTGTTCCACAGAAACTGCACAGTAAAATAAATCCAAGAAAGAAATTAGACGAAGGTTGCAGAACAAATAATTAAGTAATATTAGACGAAAGTTGCAGAAAAAAAAATAAAGTCAGTAAGTAATATTAGATGAAGGTTGCAGAGCAAATAGTAAAGTCAGTAAGTAATATTAGATGACGCTTGCACGGGTAACAGTTAAATAAATTTTAAATACTATAATTTTCTCAGAGTGTAGCCTCCACAATGTGAGAGTAGAGATGTTAGGAGAAGTAGTAGGGAGGAGGAGGAGGAAGCAGACGAATAGAAAAATGAGGAGAAGACCTGTGTAAGTGCGAGGGTGCGCGCGTGCATATTTTTTTTCCCTGGTTAGACATGAACTTGGGGGGGGGGGGGGGGGGTAGTAAGAAAAGTGACAAAAGTATGTCACAGGATTTTCAAGTCCATAAAATAACCTATATGATGCCATTTTTGTTGGTTTTTTTTTAGTTAAAAAAGGCACATTGTAGATTTTTTTCCTCCAAAGAAAATGTAACATTTCAATAGAAGAAGTATCTGATTCAAGCAAAGATCGTATTTTCATTGATTTTCCCGTCATTTTATGACGGTGTACAGCTTATAAGTTTATATTAGTACTATACAAATGGAAAATGGAAATGAAAATGTTATAGATAAAACAAACAAGAAAATCAAGATATGATAATGATGACGATGATGACGGAAACACAACGCATGATATGGACGTGTTTAAATTTTAAAAAGAGCCAATAAAACTGAAGCAGAGAGTCAGTGTATCTTTATTTTGTTAGGAACAAACTGTTTTAACTTTGACTCTGATCTTGGTCGTCATCATTGTCAGCACTTTATCTTGACCTGTTATCTTCTCTTTGATCGGACGTCCTTAAACGTCTTCCGCTTCTCCTGACCTCACTTTACGTCTTCTTCTGACAAATGCTTCTCCCTGGTAAATATTTGGCAGCTGGTAGAGGTGCTTGAGTGGCATTTATAAGGTCTCCGTCCTGTCGGGTCTGAGGTTGATCTGGTATGAACGTGCACACAAGTCCACGCCTGCAACGACAGGTGGTGAAGAAATCACAGTTATCGCCCTCTTTTCCCCGCGCCTGGCATTGTCCTGTGAATATATTCGTCCTAATTAACTCGACCATTATCGTGTTCAAGTTTACTACCTGAACTCAATTTTCCGTATAAGCTAAGAAATACACATTTTTGAAATAAGTACATTTCTGAATAAGTAAAACAAAGGAAGTTTACAAACAGAAACTCAAACGCCAGCCTCTGATTAGAAATCTGTAACGTATACCAGTACAATATGACTACTAGTAAAAGTGATATTATGGTGAGGTAGAACAACAGTAATGAAATTTTCATTTCTTTGATGTCATAATAAAAATATCTCTCTAGGATATTCACAGTAGCCAGAATTATTTATAAAGTCATATTCTGTGGTATCAATTTATTCTTGATAGACTACATGATTTATTTTGTGTGGAAGGTGTAAGAAAATGGAATATAATCCTCAGTGGCTGCATTCACTCACACGTGCGCGTTATATTCATTCACTCATTCATTTGCATGTCCCGTGCGGAATTTTGCCTCCCTAACATCTCTCCTGTAGGCCTCTCGGTTGTTAGCAAGATGGCCTGCTGCTGATCCATCCATTTGCAGATTATCAACGATGTCTTGCAGCCATCTTCGCTTTGGTCTTCCTCTCTTTCTTTTTCCCTTTATGTACCCTTCCAAGACAGTTTTCTCCAGATTATCGTGACGTTTAATGTGTCTAAAATATTTAAGTTTTCTCTCTTTAATCCTTTTTACTAGCCAGCCTTCTTCAATATTAAGATCTTGTAGTATGGATATATTTGTTCTTATTTGTGTTTATATTTGAAGAACTCTTCTGTAGCATTTACATTCAAAGGCATTTATGTGTTTATCAGCTGCTTTGTTAAGTGTCCAGGTCTCACAGGTATATGTTGCGATGGGAAAGGCCCCTTATATACCAAAATAAATTTGAGTGCAAGCCAAAGCAATTATAAACGCTTGCCACTGAACATTGTATTAACAGCGAAGCAGATATTTTTGGTAATCAATATTTTAAATTCCAATGACACTCTTTTATTTTTCTACTAGCAAATTCTAAAAGTAAGAAGTTGCTTGTTGTGTTTGTCTTTCAAAGTTATGTTCGTGGAATAGTTCCACTTTGATACAGAGAATAGGAGAAGAAACCCTACTTCATCAAGTTCGAAAGATCTACAGATGATTCTTTTGAAAATCAAACGTTATTTAAAATATGCATATAGGAATACATTCATTCGCTTGCGTTTATTGTTATTTCATGTTTTGAGTTATCTTTGTTCGACCTTCTCATTTCAGTCACAGAGCAAGGAAGCAGTCATGGAACTCAAAGTCACGCAAGAAAAAAAAAAGAGAGCTATTGACTCACAAGCAGCTCTTACCTCTACGAGGAAGTCCTGTACCAAATCCCGGTCCATTGTCTCTTCTACTTGCGATTAAGCCTTGCACGAAACAACATTCTTGGCGACCGCAGTCGAAATCACTATTACAGCACTTTCCAGGTACTGACTGTAGAAGCCATAGCAGTTATTATTTTGTTGTTCTACTGTATAAAATACAGTTTATAAGCTACCGTTTTTTTTCGAGGGAACTCTAGAATTCCTCCTCCCCCCTCCCACATTTTTTTTTGTTTTCAATTCAACAATCGACCGTTTAATGTCGAAAAGTATTTTTAAAAAATAAACAAAATGTTCTGTCATGTGGTTAGACAGCATAAAACAGCTAAATATTCTGTCATGTGGTTAGACAGCATAAAACAGCTAAATATGAAAGGAAAAACTGGAAATGAAAAAAAAAACTTTAGAATTAACAAGAAGAAATCACATAATGTTAAATATCCCTGACAAAGGAAACAAAATAAAATAAATGAGGGAAATAAAACCCGTACCAAACAAGACATTTGTTAGACAGAAGATGTACCTGTAAGGAATAACCAATCAGAACTAGCTAGGACAATATCTTCGCGGTCATTTCAGTTGCCGGAAGCAGCCTTACTTTAGTTTCCTGTTGTTTTCCTCATGGTTGTGGACTTTTTTGAGAAGTTACTACTTTTGTAAATTTAAGAAATATGTTTTCTGTCTATGTCATGATGATCTTGAAGTGAAGATACTACATCAGATCAAGTGGAAAGTGACTTTTTCCAAATCTCAGAGTGAACTAAAAAAATATTAGGCTTCTTAACGAATTCACACATGAGGACCTTACAGATGTCACATAGGGTCTTGTTTCTCGCATGTTTTAATATGCTTCATGATTGTTATTATATTATATATTATGTTATTATATTATTATATCCTTCTGACAGATATCTTGACTCCTGCGTAGTTATACAGGTCCGGCATAAACATAGTTGGATTTTTAAAATGGAAAATAAATAAGCACTAATATATTTTTGGTTAAAAAAAAGTGAAATAACACTCATAAAAGTGGGTATTTTTTAATTACTGAGAATCATATTTAGGTTTGAAAATTACGCCGGTTAGATAACCGCCATTACATTTGATACATTCAGCCCAGCGTCTGGAAATTCCTACATAACACTATTATTAGCATACACCGTGTTCTTGAGATACACCTACAAAAAGAAGTCTGCGGCCGATAAATCCGGTGACTTTGCCGGCCAATGAATATCCCCAAATCTGGAAATAAGACGATTGGGGAATGCTTGTCGCAGCATAGCCATGGACTGACGGCCTGTGTGGGCAGTTGCTCTATCTTGTTGAAATCATATTAGTCTCTTATTTCTATTGGGCAAGTATGCAATGAAGTATTCAGTTAGCATCTGCACATAAATATCACTAATAACAGTAAGAGGATGCCAGGTGTCAAGCATTCCTAACAGCTGATCGCCGAGGGATACTCAGCAATGCGTTGCGGACTTCTTGAATTCGTTCAGGTGTCTGTTGAGTTCTTGGACGACCAGAAGACTTGTTATTAAGGCAATTAGCGATTTCCTTACATTTTTTGACCCACCTCAAAGTTGTTTTGTCCTCCGATCGGGAACATTATCACGGGGATGCAACTCAAAATGACGACGAAACTTTCGTTGTACAGTAATAGACGATTCTCCACTTTTAAAATAAGTTTCAACGGTGAATGCGCGATGTTATGTTTGCCAAGAAGCCATTGTTAAAATTGACCGTTTGTCTGCTTCATCTCTGACGTCATGTTTTTTTCAACACGTATTCAGTTTCTGCGCACTACGTCAGTTAAATCCAGCGATGCTTTATGTCGGACCCTGTATAAACTATTGAACTCAAATACACTTTAGGAGAACGAGGAGGGAAAAAAGAACAAGTTGGTATGGACTTATGAAGAATCTGGTAGAGATTTCGTCTTGTCTTCAGTATGTTCTTGTCTCACTATGTTCTTGTCTTCAGTATGCTCTTTTCTCACTATGTTCTTGTCTTCAGTATGCTCTTTTCTCACTATGTTCTTGTCTTTTGTATGTTCTTGTCTTCAGTATTTTATGTATGGCCCTCAAGCTGGCTTCCGTAATGTTGACATGGCCCTCGGAGGGCATGGATACTCTTTGCGTGGCTGTTAAGGCCAGGGAACTAGCTCCGACTGTGATCTACATTGTTTTAGAATGTTGTCATTGAAAACTGACTTTGAAAGCCAACGGAGCGTGTTTTTCTGATGGCGGAGGAGAGTCTGCCAAGGAGCAGTTCTTTGGATCCAATCAGGAGTTAATGAGAGTCGACATGGCCCACTACACATCCAACACGATGCCTGTGTTCAAGATTCTAACCATTACAGAGATAACAAGTTAGCAACAGTTACAACGAGAACGTGAACGAACTAACCTCGATAGTTGACAGAAGACCAGCCACGAGTAGGACAACGAGCAAGTTCGCCATGAGAAGGAGTAAGATCCGTATAGTAGGCAGATCAACAACTAAGATCCGTATAGTAGGAACACCAACAACTAAGATCCGTATAATAGACGAACCAAAGCTGCATAATATAATATTCGACTTGTGCTCGTTTAAATAGACCATCAACCGCGCCCACAAGCGTTAGTTTATTTTCTTTATTGTTCACCTTCATTAAAGAACATCTGTTTTCTCTATTAGTTTGTCGTGGCAACTAATTTATGGCTTTATTGCTTCCATCTCACGCGCCATTGATTTTAGTTTATAAAGAGAAAAGTGTATTTTTATAACTCCAATGCGCTGCTACAGACGAAAGAACATTAAGGTGAAATAGGTGAAAGTGTTCATTCCCTTTATTTTTCATGAAGTAGCAGGTGAAGACCCGAGTGACCCAAGGGAAAATTACTTTCACACCAAGACACTGCCTACACAGAACTTATAATAGTTTGTCACACCAACACACAATGTACACATAATTGTTTGTGCTATATTCTATGACAATTTAAAAAAAAAGGTCATTCCTGTTCATAAGTGAGGACATTTTGTACCTTTCATAAATTAGATTCGTGTGTGTTTGTGTGCGTGCGTGCATGTGGGTGTGCCTGTGTGTGTGTGTGTGCGCGCGCGCGCGCGTGTGTGTGTGTGACAGATATACTTTCTAGTTGCACAGACTTGTGGGAAGTGACTTCTTGTTGATGTATAGAGAAAAATAATCATTTCTGTCGGATACAAAAAGCATACAGTACCAGCTAATTCAAGAGAAGCAATACAACTATAGTGACAACTATTCAGTTGCTTTTTCTCTAGTCACTCTTTCTTTGTTTTATACCATTTAGTTTACTAGTTATGTTTTTATTTCCAGCGATTTCAGCTAGATTCATTTACTAAAAACATTTTGACAAATGTAATGTGTTGTTGTTATTATTATTATTATTATTATTATTATTATTATTATTATAAAACATCATTAAAATCTTATGTAAACAATTTTTTCTTTATCATTATGTTGAAAAAAAGCATGAATTACAGTACATATGAACCGATCTGTCAGGACTGAATACACTGCAGCAGGAAGGATTACTCTGAGATTAAGGCCAGGTGTCTAGAGCCGTGGTACATGGCCCAAAAGTGGTCCGCAGTCATGTCATGGAATTGATATTAAATGCCATTTATTGAACACAAACCAGTAATGGGTTTGTGACATTCCATACAAAGTCTGCAACTTTTATGTAGTTGGGAAAATGATTCTTGGATATATAAACGCTAGAGTCACTAACTTAGGGCAGTCGACGTGGAAGATACTGCCTGACTTTTTTTTTTTTTTGGTTCCTGATACAAAAATAAAAACATAAACATTCCAGGGAGATATATGAAAACACTGTTTGGTCCAAGTTCTAAGCATGTTTGTGTCATTTTATCACAAAAGATATTATGTTTGTCTTATCTTAGAAACGCCAAACAAAATATTTTTACAGCGAAAAAAAATTTCGAATAAAAAAAAACTCAAACAGTTTTGTTATTCGTATGTATTCGTTATTGACGTTCCAGGCGGCGGGCGTTTTTTAAATCAGCCCATTCCGCTTAATGTGTCACGTATCTTGAATCGGGAGTTGGGCATAGGGCAAACAACCTTATCCTGGGACCCATCTAGCTAGATGGGGAAACAAAGGACTTGTTATGGAAACTCGCAACAAAACCAACCGAGCATCAAAGATATCAACTCCGAAGAACTCAGACAAAGATCAAAAGAATACATTCATCGGCCCCAAATGTGTGACAAAGATTGGATTCTGGAATGAAAGAACAATGGCAGCACCACCAAAAACTGATCGTGTAATCCGAGAAATGGAGAGATACCACCTAGACGTACTGGGCATCAGTGAAATGCAATGGCCAGATGCAGGGAAAACAAACATGGGAAACCGTAAGTTAATAATACATTCAGACAGAGACGATGGGAAACATCAAGAAGGGTTAAGTATAATTATGTCAAATGTAGCAGCATAAATCTTTATAGAATAGAAACTGGTGAACAGTCGTATAATAAGAGCACGATACAAACTAAGACACGGAAGAATGGCAACTATACAATGTTATGCACCCACGAACGATGCAGATGAAAGAACAAAAAAATTACAACACTCAATAATTTTAAACTACTTTAAACTGTGCTTAAGGACGTATATAGTCCATATCAAACAGATGTTGACAAAGTTTAAAATTATAAGAACGAATGTTGCTTATAAGTTTTACATGAGTTGGTAGGTCATGCCAAAGGTGGGCAGCTGAGTAAGAGAAGCTTTTTTTTATTCATGTCAAGCCTTGGTTTTGGGAGAATAGAATTGCTCAAGCGTTGACTGTGTTTTGGGTTGGATTTGAACAACGACCACAGATAGGGTGGAGCATTGTGGGATAGAATTTTATGCATTAACTTGTCCTTGTTGAAAAGAAATCTCTTCTTGAGGGGTAGAATATCAAAATATTTGCCCTTATGTGTAATATGTGCTGCATGTTTGTCATCTATAAGTTTTACTGCTTGTTTTTTGAAGTGAATAAAGTCTTTTCATGTTTGACATGAAACAGCCATCCCAGAGTGTGGAACAGTAGTCCAAGTGTGTTTGTATCTGTGATATGTAGTATATGTTTGGTGTCTATGTCAAGAAAATGTTTAATGTTAGTAAATTGTTAAACTTTTTTGTGCAGTGAGTTTGGTTAGATTGTCTACATGATGATTCCAGCTGAGGTGGTGGTCAGTCCTGAGACACAGAGTTTTATGTTCACAAACATTCTCTATCTGTGAAGTTCCAGCTTGGAACTGTAGTGTTGTTGTTGTTGTTGGTGGTGGTGGTGAATTTGTTTCTGTCTTGTTGTAATGAGCATGGATTTTGTTTTGCTGGTGTTTATTAGCATTCTGTTGTTGATGCTCCAGTTAATTAGACTGTTTATTTCAATTTGAAGAGCTGACTCATTGTTAATACCATGTTTTGGGTAATAATTGACTGTTCCACTCTGCTATTTATAGAACGTAAAGGATTCCCCATTGACCGACCTTCAAGAAGCAGACGATGAGCACAAACTAGCAGACGACAATCTCTATCCTGGCAGGGACGTGTTTGCACGTTTTAACTCAAATAATTGTAAGAATAACTTACCAAAGACCAGGTTTTGTGGAGAACAGCTCCGTGGAGCATCAATTAAGGACGACCAACCGTGAAGTTAGAGGATTCAAGTGAATTAGCAGCAATTAGCAATTTTGCTTGCTGTTACTGGCCATGTCAGCCATGACAGAAATGTACAAGTTCATAGCAGGCAGAAACTTACAATAGCTGATGTCTCTCTGCTTCAGAACCTTCTCCTTGGACGAAGAACGCTAATATTTGTAAGTATAGTTAATGTGAAACATTCGAAAGTTTAGAATAAACGTAAAACTGGCTGTATTCAAATGAATTACGTAAAACTTCAACGCGTACCAACAAAAACCACGTCGTCCATCACGATAGTTGCATGTGTGTGATGGCTTGTATGTTGTATCAGTAATTCGTTCTGTAAACTCTTACGAAAGTATGAAAAAGAGCTGCAGGAGCTGATAAGCACGGTAATAATGATTATGAGAAGTGAAAATAAAGGGGACGGCCAGAATGTGAAAAAAACAGAAGCCATGGTCTTCTCTACGAAGAAAGTGATTCCCAGCTGTAAAATGACAGTGAGCAACATAACATTCAAGCAGGTATGACAGTTCAGATATCTAGGGACATGGAGATAAAGAACAGAATACAGACTAAAATAATGTTTCAAATGATAACAAATATTTCATGTAATCAATCACTAACACTGAAAGTGAGGAAAAGAGCCTCCATGTGGCCCTGTTCCTGACTCTTCTGTATAAATTTCAAAGTTTAGTTATTGACCTGTAATCTCAGCTTCATCATATAATAAGAGTAGGAAAAAGGGCTGGTATTTGCTTACCAGTCAACAGAGAGAAAAGATCAGCGAAGAAACGTGGATCTTATCAGTCAACAGACAGAAAAGATCAGTGAAGAAACGTGGATCTTACCAATCAACAGACAAAAATGATCAGCGATGAAACACAGATCTTACAGTCAACAGACAAAAATGATCAGCGATGAAACACAGATCTTACCAGTCAACAGACAGAAAAGGTCAGCGATGAAATGTGGATCTTACCAGTCAACAGGTGACCTCAACTGGTATGTGTCTGCGTTATAAGATCTCTGCCTAATTGTCTAAGTAGGTGTCATTAAAAAATATCAAATATTTAACCGTTAGTTTATTCTCAGATTTGAGTGAAAAAAAATATTACTTTGACCAGTAATCACATTAACTGGTAATTGGTGGTAAATTACCAATTAATAACAGTGAAAACTAAAACTGTTGGAAGTCACTGGTTATCATCTCTCTCTCTCTCTCTCTGAACCTTAAGTGCCCAAGGCACATAGGGCTTCCACAAAGGTT
The DNA here is from genome assembly GCA_009760885.1 of Achatina immaculata. Classification (NCBI taxonomy): domain Eukaryota; kingdom Metazoa; phylum Mollusca; class Gastropoda; order Stylommatophora; family Achatinidae; genus Lissachatina; species Lissachatina immaculata. The sequence continues at coordinate 7,946,320 of CM019719.1, read as the reverse complement.
TTCCACAACTGCCTGTCCTTTGCTTTTTTTCCCCACTCTTGCCCAGGTGAGCTCTCTATTGCTCAACATCCTCTCTGTTGTTCTTCTCCATGTCTCATTTGGTCTACCCTTATTTCTGTTCCCCTGTGGTGTCCATCTTAGTGCTATTTTTGGTAGAGAGTTGTCAGTCATTCGGAGCACATGTCCCAGCCATCGCCAGCGTCTTTCCTCAATAATTGCTGTCAGTATCTGCATTTCTGCCAACAAGATGCTATTTCTTATACTTGTTACCATAACCAGATTCATTCATTCATTTGCATGTTCCTTGCAGAACTTTACCTCCCGAACAGCTCTCCTGTAGGGCTCTCGGTTGTTAGCAAGATGGCCTGCTGCTGATGCATCCATTTGCACATCATCAGCGATGTCTTGCAGCCATCTTCGCCTTGGTCTTCCTTCCTCTCTTTCTTTTTCCCATTATGTACCCTTCCAAGACGGTTTTCTCTAGATTATCATGACGTTTAATGTGTCCAAAATATTTGAGTTTTCTTTCTTTAGTCTTCTTTACTAGCCAGCTTCTTCAATATTAAGTTCTTGTAGTATGGATATATTTGTTCTTTTTTGTGTCCATGATATTTGAATGCCTTTTCTATAGCATTTACATTCAAAGGCATTTATGTGTTTCTCAGCTGTTTTGTTAAGTATCCAGGTCTCATAGGCATGTGTTGCGATGGGAAAGATGCATGCCCTTAAAAATCTTATTTTTGTAGTTCTGTCTGTTCCTCTCCACAGATTCTTTAACTGTTTTACTTTCTGAAGGGCAATAGATGTCCTACTTTTAATTTCCCTCAGTGTATCTCGATTTTTAGTTAGCAGCGATCCAAGATATTCAAAACTCTCCATTTCTTCCAGTTTTTCCTCATTGATACATATATCAGCTGCCTTGTTTTTTTTGTCAGTTGTCATCAGTTTAGTTTTCTTCACATTAAGATAGAGGTTTTGCTCTTCACTATTCTTACAGACTGACATAATTAGTTTTTCTATTCCTTTTTGTGTTGTGGACAGTAGTACTGTGTCATCAGCATATCTAATCTCTGGTATTTTATAACCTCCAATTGTTATGGCATCGTAATATTCTTTGTCTACATCTTCTCTAACATTCCTCATTATATTTTCAGTATACAAGTTAAATAAGTAAAGCGACAATATGAACCCCTGACGGACCCCTTGTTTTATGTCAAACCAAGTTGTTGTTTCACCATTTATTCTTACTGCCGCTTGTTGGTCTAGATACAGCAGTGATGTTAATTGTATCAAATGTGTTGGAAATTTCATTTTTTCCATTATTTCCCAAAGTTTCTGGTGTTGTACACAATCAAATGCCTTTGAGTAGTTTATAAAAGATAAGTATAGATTCACATTAAACTCTGCATTTCTCTATTATTAATCTTATATTGAATATGTGATCTCTTGATCCTCTTCCTTGCCTGAAACCAGCTTGGACCATATTAACTTCTTCTTCTATTTTCTTATGAAGTCTACTCATTATGATTTTTAACAGAATTTTACTGGCATGACTAATCATGGCAACAGTTCTGCAGTTTGTGCATAATTTCAGGTTACCCTTTTTTGGCAGTGGTATGAATATAGTTCTTTTCCATTCTTTTGGCCAAATACCTGAGTGCCATATCTTTTCACATAGTGCATGATAGATTGTTGCACATTCCCTTTCCTCCTGCTTTAATAAATTCAGCTGTTATCTCATCACATCCTGGTGATTTACCATTTTTCAGATTCTTTAGTGCCCATAAAACTTCTTCTATTGTTGGTTTGGGTTATTTCTCCTCCAATAATAATTCACACTGTTGATTTCTGCTTTCACAGTCAGTTGTTTCATACATTCCTCTGCAATATTCCTTCCATCTTTCTAGAATTTCCTCTGTCAAGGTATTCCCCATCTTTATACAAATTACATTTAGCTTAGGTGTGACATTTTTCGTCAATGTCTTCATTTCTTTAAATATTTCACTATCTCTTCCACACTTCTAATGTCCTTCTATTCTTTCACAACAATCTTGTATGTATTGTTTTTTGTCTTTTCTTATGTTTCTTCGTACTTCTTTTGTTAAAAATTTATATTTCTCTTTGTTGTTGTTTGTCACTTTCCATTGCGTCTTCATTTCTCTACGTTGTTTTATCAGTTCTGGTGTACCTGCTGTAATCCATCCATTCTTTTGTGTTTTCTTTACTGGAACCATGTCTTTAGCTGTTGTTATTAAGATATCTCTGGCCTGTGTAGCCAAATCATCTGGTGTTATCTCCTCCTGTTCAGCCATCAGGATTTCGAAATTGTTCTTCACTTTTATACCATATTGTTCTGGTATTTTTGTAAGATCGAAGTGGAGTGGATTATATTGTAAAAAACCTAGTAAAAAGCAAGCAGTGAAACTCGTTGGAGGATAATCAGGCAGTAGTCTGATGATGCTCATTTTTCATGATTGGGAATTTGCCATTTATGACATTGATTCTGCATTTAAGCATTTTGTAATGATTAAATCTCCCCACAAATAAGACAGTAACACATTTCACACAAACGTTTACTTTCTGCAGATGTTTGTAAAGTGTTTACCAAAAACTGTATTGAGAAAACTGGTATTGCAAAAAGTACTTCATGCAAGGTAAAAGACAGGTACAGTTGTACTGGTTTCAAAAGCATCACTGACTGTGACATAAGATATTTAACTGAAGAGAATAAATTACACCTTGACAGTATGGTAGGATGTCCCCAGAAGTCTCCATACATTTAGCACTTTTAAGAAAATTACATTTTAAGTTACAAAATATTCTCTGCATGATTATCAGTTGCAAATGATGCCACCTTCATCAAGGCTAGCTTGTGGATCTTGATTGTTTTACAACACTCCCTGTGATTTTGAATTTCTCAGTAAGTTTAGCAACAGTAATGCAGGTGATTGTGTGAGCAGTGTTTCTTGTTAAATTCTACTGGAACCTCATGACCTTGTTTCTCAGTCCAGCCTTAAACATGATTTCCTGTATGTCAAGGTCATTCAGAAGGGGTATTTAAAAAAAAAAGAAGAAAAAAACTTTTTTTTCTCTTTTGAGAGAGAGAGAGACCCCCACACCCACCACACACACACACACACCCACACACTTTTGCCAAATCTGACACTGTCTTCTCTTTATCTTTCTCATACTCTTTCTCTCATACTTACATACATACACTCTCACAATTGTTACCCAGTTACTCACCCACTGTCACACATACTCATACACTCACACAGAGATGCTCATACTCACTCACCCACACTTGACATTCATACTCACTCACTCACTCTCTCACTGACTCACTCATTTACAACGTCTCACACACAGACACACACTCTATCTTACTTTCTCACTAGCTCACTCTTACTAACAGCAGTTATTACTCAACGCTCACTCTCACATTCACTCACTCTCACATTCATTCACACACACACTCGTTGACATCATACTTACACACTCACTTAAACTCACACATTGATGCACACTTACATACTCACATATTCACACTAACACACTCATTTGCTCTCATTCACTATCTCACACTCAATATCACTAATGCACACTCTAACACTCACACACATTTCACACTAACCTGTACTCACTCTCATTCATTCACACTCATAAAGCCATACTTAAACCATTTGCGCACTCATTGTCACTCACTCACACACTGTCACTCACTCACTCTCTTTCTCTCTCTCACACACGCACTCTGTGTCACTCTCACGCAATTTTACTCTCATACTGTCTCTCTCTCACACATACACTCTTTCTCTCTCACATTGATATACACTCACACTATCACTCTCATTAATTTACTCACTCACAACTGCTCTCATATTCATACACTTACACACACACTCACACATTCACACACACACATACTCACTTATGCAGTCATACAGACATGCTTATGAACACTCATTTCCGACACTCAGTCACACACTTTTGATACTGTCAGTCATTAACAGATTCTATCACTCACTCACTAACTTGACCAGTGTCAATCCTATTTAGTCACATTCACTCACTCACTCACTGTCTCTAACATCCACACATACACTCTATCATATCACTCTCACACTCGTTTGCTCATTAACTCATTACCAGTTACTTACTATCATACTCTCACACTTACTCATTTACTTGCTCTCTCTCTCTCTCTGTCTGTCACTCTTACACTTACACTCACTTTCTCTCTTTTTCTTACACTCTTTCTCTCATAATCATGTACAGTCATACTGTCACTCTCACACTCATTTCCTCACTCACTACCAGTTACTTAGTTACTCAGTCATTATCACACTGTCACACTCATACACTCACACAAACACTCATACTCACTGACACTCATACACACACTCACTCAGTAATACACTCATACACTCACTCATTCACAGACTCATTTTCTCACATACACATTTACTCTCTCTCTCTCCCCCTCTTACACACTATCTCATATTCACGTACACTCTCCATAATTCTCACACTCACTTTCTCTCTCTCACACTCACAATCTCATATTCACTATACTCATTCACTCACTCACTCACTGTTACTCTCTTGCACTCATATACAGAAACTCACTGACTAATTCAATCACACATACACTCATTCTCTCACTCAATCACATCTCACTGACATAGACACATTCACTTACTTACTCACACTAAGACTCACACTATCTCATCAGTCTCACCCACTGACTACCTCTTTCTCACTCACTCACTTGCTTGCTTGCATTCACTATCACTCACACCCGTTACCATTAATCACTTGCTCACATTCACTCTCTCACACTTTAAACTAACATTTACTCATTCTCATTCATTCACTTCAGCTTACACACATTCACTCACTCACACACATTTATGCATTCACTTACTCTCACAGTTACACTTACTCTCTCATGAAATAAAGATCAATCAGTCTCTCTCTGTCTCTCTAACATTACATGCACTCACACTTATTGCTCGTTTGCTAATTAACTCACTCCTGTTACTTACTATCACACTCTTACACTCATACATTCACATAAACACTCACATACTCTCCCATTCTCTCTCACTCATCACAGACTCACACAAACTCACTCATATATTCTCATGCAACCAGCCATGAAGTTATTAAATAAAGGATTTCATGCTGCATATGGGAACTGCCCAGATAGATCACAAAAACACACATTTTTGGATTGCACAAATGCAATAAAGCTAAAAAAGAGTGGCTAAATAAGTAATGTAATGAAATAGAGACACATCATCATGAAAATGCAAGAAATATGTACAAACAAATAAAGGAGTTAACAAACAAAAGGGCATATGACAAGACTGGTTACCTGAAGTAAAAAAAGGGGCATACAGTAATGGACAAAATAATGTCATGATGGTGTGAATACAGTAGAGAACTCTATGAGGACAATAGAAGCGAAATAGATATGCGAAATAGATATATGAAATATTAATGAAGGGCCTCCCATAAGTGGAAGAAGTCATCAAACACATGAAGAACAACAAAGCAACAGAACCAGATAAAATCACCAAGGAAGAATTGGAAGCATTAGGAGAGCTTGGCATAGAAATAAGTACCAGATTGCTGAATGACATCTGTAACAGTAACTGTGTCCCATCAGACCTTTTGCAATAAGTTTTCATTGCCCTACCAAAGAAACAATGTGCAGTTGAATGTGAACCATTAGTCTTATGAGCCATGTTACCAAAATCCTGCTTCATATTGTCATGAGAAGAGTTGGGGCAAAATAAAACCAGAAATCACTGAAGAACAATGTGGCTTCGTCGAAGGAAAAGGCACAAGTAATGCCATATATATATTGAGAACATTGATGGAAAGATCAGTAGAAGTAAAGACAGACCTATACTTATGTTTTCAATAAAGTGAGACACACAGAAATTATAAGAATGCTGGAAGACATCAACATAGATGGGAAATATCTGAAACTCATCAAAAACATATACTGACATCAATCAGCAGCAATGAAGGTGCTTTTTCTGTAGTCACTCTCTCTTTCTTTTCTTCCATTTAGTTTACTAGTTATGCTTTTATTCCCAATGATTTCAGCTGGATTCATTTACTAAAAACATTTTAAAGTGGAGTCATTTACTAAAAACATTTTGACAGATGTAGTCTATTATTATTATTATTATTCTTGTTAAAGCATCAGTGAAATACATATGTAAACAATTTTTTAAAATATAATTACAGTATATTGAAAAAAAAAGCATGAACTACAGTACATATGAACCAGCCTGTCAGGACTGTATACCCTGCAACAGGAAGGATTACTCTGAGATTAAGGCCCGGTGTCTAGGGCAGTGGTCCAGTGGTCCATGGCTCACAGGTGGTCCACAGTCATGTCATGGAATTGCTGGTCTGCAGCATATTATCATGTGGTCCACAGTCACGTCATGGAATTGCTGATCTGCAGCATATTATCAGGTGCTCCACAGTCATGTCATGGAATTGCTGGTCTGCAGCATAATATCAGGTGCTCCACAGTCATGTCATGGGATTGCTGTTCTGCAGCATAATATCAGGTGCTCCACAGTCATGTCATGGAATTGCTGGTCTGCAGCATAATATCAGGTGCTCCACAGTCATGTCACGGAATTGCTGGTCTGCAGCATAATATCAGGTGCTCCACAGTCATGTCATGGAGTTGGTATTAAGTGTCATTTATTGAACAAAAACTAGTAAATGGTTTATGATATTGTGACATTCCATACAATGTCTGCAACTTTTATGTAGTTGGTAAAATGGTCCTTGGATGTGAAAAGGCTGGGAGCCACTAACTTTGGGCAGACGACATGGAAGATACTGCCTGAGGTTTTCATTTTGTTCCTGATACAAAAATAAAAACAGAGACTTTCCAGGGAGGTATATGAAAACACTGTTGGGTACAAATTTATATTAAACTCAAAGTTCTAAGCACATTTGTGTCATTTTATCACAACAGATGTTATGTTTGTCTTATCTCAGAAAAGCCAAACAAAATATTTTTGTACTGAAAAAAAAATCATTTGAAGTTAAAAAAAAAAACAACTGAAACACAGTTTTGTTATTTGTATGTTCCAAACAACTGGTGATCTGTGGGTAGGAGACTGTGACTAGCTTGGTTCAGATGTTTGATCTAACATATTAGTTCATCTGTTGTTTGATGTACAGACCATAATGATTGTGTCTTTGTTCATCCAACAATGATTCATCTTTTCCGTGGACGTCAGAAATTGATTTTTGGATGTATAGTTTGTATAGATGTAGATATTTACAAATTTCACTTTTTAAGTGTTGGATATACGGTGACAATACAGACTTGATTTAAAGAGAAATACAAGACACCTCTGGAGAATTTATTTCTGGTGTATGAAATTCTTGGACTATGGTCTAGATTAGTGAATTTTAAAACTGGGTAACTATTTGGTTTTCACAGAAACTCAGAATGGATCTTGAGAACTTGAAGATGCCATGCTCACAATCACTTCCAAAGTGTTCATATTTAAAGCAAATCTTATATAGAAAACCAGTAGACCATGAAGACATTTAATCATGCATATTTGGATCCTAGGTCCAAAAACATTTATACAATACTTATATGGATCAAATGTTCTCACTCTTTTTAAGTCACTGACATCTGAAAGTCTGAAATCAGTTAGTGACAGCACACCCCCCCCCCCCCCCCCATTTCACTTACTGCATTTTGCACTATTAATATTCACATATTTATAATATTTGACCTAATTTACTCTAGGTAAGACCAGAATTAACACCCGATACTGAAAACTGTGATGGACCACCAATACTTGAAGATGAAATCATGGATGCTATCAAACGCATGAAGAAAGGAAAAGCGACTGGACCTGATAACATAACAGTAGAAGAAATAGAGGTGCTAGGAATAAAAATAATAACCAAGTTACTGAATGACATTTACAACAGTGGTTATATGCCCAGTGACTTGCTTAAATCCACGTTTATAGCACCACCAAAGAAACCAGGTGCAAAAGAATGTGAGGACCACTGGACTATCAGTCTCTCATGTCACATAACGAAGTTACTTCTGAGAATTATTATGAGAAGAACAAGGAAAAGATAAAAATGGAAATAGTGGATAAACAGTTTGAATTTGTTGAAGGAAAGGGAACACACAATGCCATTTATGGTTTACGAACACTAACAGAAAGAGCTTTAGAAGTACAGAAAGATATCTAGTAATACTTCATTGATTACACCAAGGCATTTGACAAGGTGAAACATAATGAAATTATTAAAATGCTTGAAGACATCAGTATAGACGGCAAATACCTGAGGATTGTAAAATATCTATACTGGCAGCAAGAAACAGCAATTCCAGTTGAAAATAAAACTGGAAAATATCAACCTATAAAACAAGGGGTGCGACAAGGATGTGTACTGTCTCCAGACCTTTTTTCTCTGTACAGCAAGAATATTCTAAGAACGATCATCATAGAACCAGGCATAAAAATTAAAGGATACAATATTAACAACCTTCGGTATGCTGATGACACAGTACTAATAGCTGAGAACCAACAAGACCTGCAAAATCTCTTGGATAAAGTCACTAAAGGAAGTGAACAGAAAGGCCTTACTTTAAACATCAAAAAGGCAAAAACTATGGTTATATCTAAGAAGCAGAATCCACCAGCATGCAGCATAAAATTAAATGGAACTATTCCAAAGCAGGTGTAGAAATTCAAAAACCTTGGAGTAGTAATAACTTCAGATGGGAAATGCAGAACAGAATAGGCCAAGCAAAAACTGCATTTCAGAGAATGAGAAACGTATTATCCAACACATCCTTATCAATGAATGTTAGAAAATGAGTCCTAAAATGCTTATATTGAACCTATCTTGTTATATAGAAGTGAATGATGGACAATAGGCAGGTCTGCACAAAATTCATTGGAAGCAGCAGAAATATGGTTTATTAGAAGAATGTTGTGAATCCCCTGGACAGCAAAAATAACTAATGGAGAATGTTTGAGAAGAGCTGGAGAGACAAAAAAATCTTATAAAAAAATAAGAGATAGACAGTGTACTTTCATAGGACATGCAATGAGAAGAGGGGGCATTGAAAATATTATAACAAGAAGAAAAATAGAGGGAAGAAGATCCAGAGGAAGACCAAGAGAAATGATACTGGACAGTCTGACGGGATGGTGTGAGAGGAGATCACCAACTGAGCTGATGGCCTGCATGAAGGATCGGGTACTCTGGAGAAGCATAATAGCCAACGGCAGTCAGCACGGCACCTGATGATGATTACTATAGCTCCCTTTAACCTCGAAACAGTCCATCCTGGACCCCAGTTTGGGAACCACTGATCACGCTATGTAATCAGTTCTTGTAGGTGGATGAGTCCAACAAAAAGAGCTTTCACAAAACAAAAAACAAAAAAACGGATAACATGCTTATGATGTAAAACAAGAGAAACAAACCTACTATAATCCTGGACATGATTTTTATACCGGCTTTCTTTATACAACACTGAATGTAACTCCGCTTTAGAATTCAAACCTAAAAGTAAAGTCTCTGTAGCACTTATCCGTTATGTTTCAGTAACAAATTGTAACTACAATGGATAGCCTCCTTTATCATGTACGCCGAGTTATCTCGGCGATCCAATCTTGCACAGTAAATCGAGCTCTCTACATGTAACGTTTGACCGATGCATGTACAGGGGATTTAACCTAATGGCTTTGGTGAAAACCAGGCTTAAAACCGCGCTTACGTCCCTTATGAAAGAAATAGACTGTAAGAGCATCAACTGAACTGGAGGTTCCATTTTCTTAAAAATTTATTTTACTTGAAAGATAAAGACAAATTGTGACCAATATACTATAGCCATGACTGCACATGCATAAACAGGACAAAGCTGAGCTGCAGCTGATAAGCAGCTTGGACACTGGTCAAGTTTGTAAACTTCACAGTTCGGACAGAGAGAAAAGCATAGCCACTACTTTTCCCTTCTCTTGTATGGGTTCAAGGTAACATTTTGCCAGATGATATTTGTGTGTTAAAGTTTGAATTAAGGCATATTGGGGATATGGTGTTAGGTCTGTATTTCCAAGACTTTCAACACATGAATGTGTGCTGTGGTCAGTATTATATCACACCTGGCTGCTTTTACTTTCCTAGATTTCTCTGGTATCCATTTCTTGAGGCTGGATGGACCCTAGGGCCTTTTTGGTGTGTACTAGAAAAAAAACCAACTGCTTGGACTTGAAGCTGGTACCACTGGAGCACCTAACCACTCAGCTAACCAGGCTGCCAAGGTTTGAAAAAGCATGACTGAAATATTCAGACACAACACTTAGATATGAGAGAAAGAGGGGAGGATATCAAATGCAACATGGTCTTGTGAATATGAGTCAGTGCTTGAATGAATGAGAAAAACTATTTATGACCATTTAAATATTCCTTCTGTCACTCACTGACTTCATTCATTTCTCTTCCATATTTTCTACATTTCTGTTGCTGCTCTCTGACAAAGAAGAATGTGTCTTGTTGCCAGGCAAAGTATAACCCCCCCCCTCCCCCTCAAACCATTATTCCTACATTCCACACACAAGTAAAACAAAACCTCAAATAACGATGTATCCTCAGATATTTAATGACAATGCAGCAGACAACAATGGCTTTTAAAATGATATGACTTCAATACAGTAATCTCCAACTTTGGTGTTCTGTTGTTGTTTTTCAAACTGATGGCTCAACTCTGACAGCAGTCCCTGCAGCACCTTAGATTCAACCTGCCACTTGGTCTGTATGGAAAACAACATACAGTTACTTAGATTCAACCTGCCACTTGGTCTGTATGGAAAACAACATAGTTACAGCAATCATTCTTACTAGCCAATTATAGTTTTTTTTTTTTAAACTTGGCAAGAGAGAAAAAAAAAACATTGACCGTACAGACTGCTAAACTGCCTTGGTCTTCTTTCCTCCTGATTAGTGCAGCCTTTTAGACAAAAAAAAAAAGATGATTTTGAAAAGACTAAATCTTCACAAGGTATCCCCTGAAATATCTGAAAAAAAAAATCCCAGAACATAATTTTTACATGTTATTTTTCTTTAGTTAAAAAGAACTAATAAATTATGAAAGAATTTGAAATACCTAATAAATTAATCAGTGTGACCAGAATATGTACAGATGCTACACAAAATATAGTAATATATAAAGGAAGAAAGTCAGAACCCTTCTCTATAAGAACTGGTTTAAAACAAGGTGATACATTATCCCCATTACTATTAAACCTAGTACTAGAAAAGGTAACCAGAAAAGTGAAAGAAGAAAGCAATACAGAAGAACCAAGCTAAAATACTGGTTACACTGATGACATCGACCTGGTGGGGGAAACTATGCAAGAAGTCATCAATACCTGCATACAGCTGAGAGATAAGGCACTAAAATTAGAACTGACCATTAACTAAGGCAAGACAGAGTATATGAAGATATCAAGAGACCAGAGGCAGAATAATCCAGATTATATAAATGTTGGACATATGATCATTAGGAAAGCAGAAACATACAAATATCTAGGCACGATCTTCAACAGAAACAACACAATAAGCGAGGAAATTAAAATCGGAGTACAGACAGGGAATAAAATATACTTCACCTTGCAACACTTGTTAAAAGTAAAAATCCTGTCCCAAAACATCAAAATAACAATCTATAAAACTATAATAAGACCAGCCATCATGTACAGATCAAAAATGTGTAGCATAACAAAGAAAGATGAACAACAATTGCAGATCTTTGAGAATGAGATCCAAAGAAGAATCTTTGGGCTGGTAAAGGATACCAACAGTGGAGAATGGAGAGCTAGAAAGAACACTAAACTGAACAGCTTATTTAAATCACAATGAATTATAAATGTCTTGAAATGGAAAAGACTACTCTGGTTGGGCCATGCAGAAAGAATGAAAGAGAACAGACAAATGAAAATAATGCATGCACAAGAGATGAGGGAAACGAGACCAAGGAGTAGACTAAGACAGAGATGGAAAGACAACATAGAATAGGCTATAAAGGAAATTGGTGTCACCAACTGGAGAGAGAAGATTAGGAACAGAAAGGAATGGAGACAAACTTTATCTGCAGCAATGAGCCTTAATGGCTTGGAAAGCTGAAAAAAAGAAGTTAACTCTTCCCATGCCATAGTCGCTATAGTGATAACTTCCGGTTACTGAGTTGCATGCCATAGTCATTATAGTGACAATTCATTTGTTTCAATAAAACAACCAGTGTAATATTTAGATTATACATATTTCGTCCACGTTTCCAGTGACACTTTTCAAAATGGTGAAAGAGTCTAGTTATGAGCGATGCCGAGCGAGAAAAAGGAAGAGAAACATCGAAAATTTTCAATTTTTGATGATGTAGATAGGGGTATGGACATGGCCTGTGACCACCCCACTGCTCTTGAATGTATCCCAAGTAGATCTAGACATATTTAGAGAACTGGAGAAGTAGTTAGGAGGTTATTTCAGACATTAATTTAGTGAGAATGCAACATAGAATCACAATACGAGATCGACAAGTAGATCTAGACATCTCAGATGGTAAGTAGTGTAGATCTAGATCTAGCTGATGGTGAGCTGGGCACAGTCATTGTCTAAAAACATCACATTACTTCTTTTTTCCTAAAAAACTCTGCATTTATGAAATTTTCATACATTTAGTTATACTTTGAAACATAATAAGTACATGGAAATACTATTTTCCATTCCATTTTACAACTATACCCCCTAACATATCAAGACCTGCGCTTTTATTCTGGCACCAACTGAACGTCCACGTTTCTTCCTGTGAACACAGGAAGAGTTAAAGACAACAGAAACATCTGAAGCTGACCAATGAAAACGTAGGATAAAGTGGTGTAAAAATTATCTACAATGATCATGTCTTACAATTATGTCTTCAGGTAAAATAAATACAAATCACAGGCAAGAACTGACAGTAAGGATACTGAAATAACCAACTAGAAGACTTCTCACATGTTAGAAAAACAACATCAGAAAGACACTGACATGAGGTGAGCAGGAAGAACAGAGAATGAATGAATAATCTTTATTTTTCAAGGGTAAAAAATTGGGCACGCAGGCCCGTCTTACATTCTGCCCTTCATCACTCCATCTTTCATTCTTCCCACACACTTGATTTAGTACAAAAATACAAATTAAATTAGGAAAAACATATCAAAAGAGTGTAAGATTTAACTACTACATTCAAGGTAAAAGAGAAGAAGTAATTAACCTAATAAAATAGCACTCGCGCACACATATACACGCAGACATATACATAAATAAAAATACACTGTAAATACAGATCTTCTAACATATGTTTTTTTAACAAACATTAAAATAATTTCTAACAATATCTAACAAGTTGCTTTTCTAACTATATCATTGAAGTACTTGATGGTTTACGAGCCATGTGTTGAGAGAGTGCTGGCTATTTTATGGAGGCATATAATTACAAGCAAGTAAATAATGAAACAGGTTTGAGTTAAAGGATGAAGTATTACCAATAGATTTTAAATTGTAGGGGAGGGTGTTCCAGAGCTGTACTGCAGAGTATTCAAGGCTTTTCTTGTACAGATCAATCCTGGGTTTAGGAAGAAGACAGTTTTTTAAACGCTGGCTATGTTTAGTGTTATATGTAAACAGTGACCACAAGTAAGGCGGAGCATTGTGCAAAAGAATTCTGTGAACAAACTTAACTTTGTTAAAAATGATTCTATTTTTGAGGGGTAGAATTTTGAGTTGTTTGTGTTGATCTACAGTCTGTACTGGGTGTTTGTCACAAATAAGATTTAATGCTCGCTTGTGAAGTGAGTGGAGCCTTTTTGTGTTTGAGACTGAGCATCCATCCCAGATTGTGGAACAGTAATCTAAGTGTGTTTGTATGTGTGATATGTAGTATATTTTTCTTGTGTCTTTGTCGATAAAGTGTTTAATTTTGGCTAATTGGTAAACTTTCAGTGCAATCAAATTTGTTAGGTTATGTACGTGAGAGTTCCAAGTTAAATGCTGATCAATGATGAGTCCTAGGGTTTTATGTTCATGAACATTTTCTATTGCCTTAGTCCCAGCACAAAGCTGTAGTGAAGTTTTAGTTGCGTTTTGCAGTTTCTGTCTTGTAGTGATGAGCATGGATTTTGTTTTGTTGGTGTTTATCAACATACCATTTTTATTACTCCATTTAATCAAACTGTTTATATCATTTTGGAGCGTTGTCTGTAGTTTATTGATGTCATATTCACTATTGTAAACAGTACAGTCGTCAGCGAAAAGATCACATGAAGAGTGCTTTAAATGTAGTGGTAGGTTGTTAATATAGATAGCAAAGAGAAGAGGACCAAGAATGGAGCCTTGAGGAATACCGGTATCAACCACAGACGAGCCAGATATTTTGTTTCTAAAGCAAACTACTTGTTTTCTACCTGAGAGAAAAGATGTAATACATTTTGTTAGGTCAGGGTGTAATCTATAGCCTTCCAGCTTTTTTGCAAGAATTTCATGATCAATCATATCGAAGGCTTTCTTAAAATCAACAAAGACAGCACCATACAATTTGTCATCATTTATATCAGACAGCCAGTTTTCTGTCATTTTAGTTAATGCTGTGTGGCAGGAGTAATTTGGTCTAAAACCTAACTGAATGTCTATTAGTAGATTGTTTTCTTGCATGTGGAGCAGAGTTAACTTTTGTATATGTTTTTCAAGAGGTTTTGATAGTGATGACAGAATGGATATGGGTCTATAGTTTGAGAGGTCACTAGTCTGTCCAAATTTAAAAAGAGGAAAAACTTTGGCGAGTTTAAAAGCGTCAGGGAAATATTTTTTATCAATACACAAGTTGTATAAGTATGTTAGTGTGTCTGTGATAACTGGTGCAGCATAGCGTAGTATCTTGTTACTAATGTCATCACATCCTGCTGAGTTAGTGTTCTTTAAGGACCGGATGTAGTTATAAACCTCACCGACTGTGAGGAAAGAAATATTAATTTGTTTTAGCTTTACACATTTACTGTCGCTAAAGTTTTCAACACACTCAGGTCGCAATTAGGGGTCGGTGATGAAGATTTTAGAATACTAATTTCTTCCCTAAAATGTTCACTGAAGTTAGTGCAAGTATGTTCACCATTAAGTGTTTGTGGGTCAGTTTGCTTCCTTTTATTTACAAGAGTATTAATCACTTTCCAGATTGATTTACTATCAGTTTTGTCTTTCACTAAATTTCTGAAGTAATTTTTCTTTTCCTGCCTAATTAAATGCTGCACCTTATTCCTAAGTGAACGATAGCTACTGAAATTTCTGCTTTTGTGAGCTTCATCTCGTTTCCTCATGAGTTGCAATATATCGGGAGTTGTCCACGGGGATTTTGTTACGTGTTTTACTCTCATTTCTTTGATGGGGACATGCTTGTCAAAAATATTTCGAAATATCTTGATCCAGTATTCGATAGCCTCATCTGGATTTGTTAACTGGAAAACGTACGTAAGAGGCGAAACTTTTAGATCAGTTAAAAATAATTCCAAGTTAAAGATTTTAAAGTTTCTATATTTGATGCTGGTATGTTTGTGTTTCGTTATTTTATACCCCTTATGTGACCATGTACAACAGACCGGGTAGTGATCACTCAGAGAAGACAACCCATCTCTGTAACATTCAACTTCTGGAGACAGAAAAGCTTGTTCTGTCATATATTAAGGATCAGGATGAGACTGTTACTGGATCTTCCAACATGAGCATGTATGAGTTATCTTGCAGCAGACAACACAACATGATGATCTAGAAACGCATCATCAAGCTGGATGGGGAGTGGGTCACACTGGCTTGCAAAATTTCAGGGTGGACTAAAGAAACTGACTATTCAACAAACTCCACCACTGTATGAGCTTCTTGATCTCTCATCTCAGTAACCCTGGTTGAATAAAGAGCCTGTACTTCTCTATCAGAGCACCAAGAAGCAGCAGAACAAGGTTTTCAGTGAGCCTCAAAGAAAGTTTAAGACTTACCATCACAGTTACCTGCTCCTTGAGAGAGTCAATAACTTTGCTGGCATCCTCCGCCAGCTTCAGCTGCTGGAAGTGTCCATCTATAAGTGCATTCAACCAATCAATGATCTACAATTGCAGGTGCAGGAAAAAAAAGTATTCAATTAGCAAATATCAAAATGACTAAAATTGTAACGACTGTATAAGATGTACAATCATGATGTGTATCAACTTTATACAGAGACATGTCAATTAACAGTGAGCAAGATTGTATGGGTAAATGTGAATGAAAACTGGCACCTCAGCTCCATCAAGAGAGTTATCCTTTGGTAATATTAAACAACATGATTTGATAATACTGCATGATTTGGTAATACTAAACAACACGATAATAACATTATTAACAATAATAAAGAACATATGGGAAATGAGAAAAGTAGTGGTCGAGGAGACAATGGGTCCATGATATATATTCGGAACTCACACTCACTGAAGTATTCATCCTAGACAGGCAAGACAATTTTAGAGAGGCAATCAAGAAAGTAGCACTCTATGAAGGACATGTCACCTGAATAATCAGAGTCAGCAGAAGCTGGTTGGTTGATGAAACTGAACGGAACTGCTTGCAGCTAATGTGGTAAATAAGTTCATGATCAGGCACCCTTGGATACCATGCAATGGTTGTTCTCTTTAGACACACACTAGCAAAGAGAGACCATACACATACTGATGGAAGGTAATGGGAACCAACTATCACAACTTCTTTTCCTAAGGAAATCTTCTGCATAGCTGAAGCAGAAACTGAATGTATCAGACATGGTCTACAGAAAGATAGAACTTATACCCTGGACAACCTGAAATAAAAAATTAATCAAAACAATAGTGAAAAAAACAACCAAAGTTTTCTGGACATGTCTTAAGAAGACAGGCATTAAAGAAGTTATCACTGGAAAATTCAGAGGGAGAAAGGAGAGAAAAATACTTGAATACACTGATCAAGTGGCACAGGAAAAGAAAGACAATCCATTTCCTTAGAACAAAATTAGACTGCAGAGGAAGGAGCAACATGACTATCAAAGATGATCAGCACAGAACAGAAGGAATGAAAGACATGAACTCCAAGATGATAACTAAGTTACAAAGATCTCCCATATGCAGGAAACTCTCTACCGTAGAGAGCGGAACAACAACACAACTCCTTCAGATCATCAGAGGAAGTACCCCCCCCCCCCCAGACAAGTGTTTCGGCCCTTTAAACTCCTGACACTCTAAGGGGGGTGGGCCCCTCTGCGTCATGACTCCCAGAGGTCTTGTGAGTTGTTGCTTTTTTTTCGGTCCCGGGATCGAACCCATGATCTTCCAGTTGCCACGCGTCTTTAGCGATTTAGCTATGGAGGACTGGTATTGGTTGTGGCAAATGAAATTACTTATGCTCCCAATGCTTGTTTCGCATACTCCACAGTAAGCATGAGGCCTTTTCTGCTGTTTCTGAAAGGCTTCTCAATGCCCTTGCTCTTGCTTGTCCCTTTATGCCCAGTTGCTTACATAGGTCATATGCTGATGTTGCTACGAATCCTCTTGCTCCCACTTCTACAGCTATCACTTTTGCCCTGATGCCTGCCCCCTGCCTCAGTTGCTTGACCAGATCATTGTACTTCTCCAATTTGAATAAATGCTGTTCCTCTATTCTAGTTTCGTATGGGACCGTAAGCTCGATCATTATTAATTCCTGTTTTTCTGTGGAGTACACTACAATGTCCGGTCGCATTCCTGTGTTCTTAATGGCAGTCGGGTATTCTCGTCTTTCTGGAAGGTCCGCTGTCACTTCCCAATCATTTGTACCATCTAGCAGTGATGGTAAGGGAATGTCCCTGATTTCAATATTTGATGTCGTACCAGCACCTGTGAAGTATTTAGGTGGGACCTCAACTCTTTTGCTGTTATTTGCTTTATCGTTTGCCCTGTCTACAATGGCTACTAGTTCCTGCAACACTCTGTTGTGCCGCCAGGTGTACCGTCCTTGCCCTAAAGACACTCTACATGCTGACAGCACATGTTCTAATGTTTACCAAAAGATGGTAACAACAGGAATAACGGTAACTGCTGACTGCATGTTAGACAAATGATTCTCAGAGTAATACCTGTTCTAAGGATGGAATATTGTGCACTGACTCTGGTACAGTTGGTGTCCAAGGTAGTAAGAAATGTAGGTACTCTATCAGGCTCTGAAAAACACACAATATATAATAAAAACATATATCTATTTTATACACATATAATAAAAACATATCTATTTTATACACATATAATAAAAACATATATATATTTTATACACATACAATAAAAACATATCTATTTTATACACATATAATAAAAAAGATATATCTATTTTATACGCATATAATAATAACATATATATAATACTCTCTGAATCTCTAGCGTCCAAGGCACATAGGTTTTCCACAAATGCCTGTCTTTTGTCTTTTTTTCCACTCTTGCCTAGGTGAGCCCTCTATTGCTCAACATCCTCTCTGTTGTTCTTCTCCATGTCTCCTTTAGTCTACCCTTACTTCTGTTCACCAATGGTGTCCATCTTATTGCTATTTTATATACATATAATAAAAACATATATCTATTTTATACACACATATAATAAAAACATAATTTTATACACACATATTGTATACCAGAATAAGTTGCATACAACATTCATTCATTCATTCATTTGCATGTCCCTTGCAGAACTTTGCCTCCCAAACAGCACTCCTGTAGGCCTCTCAGTTGTGAGCAAGATGGCCTGATGCTGATGCATCCATTTGCAGATCATCAACGATGTCTTGCAGCCATCTTTGGCTTGGTCTTCCTCTCTTTCTTTTTTCCCATTATGTACCCTTCCAAGATGGTCTTCTCTAGATTATCATGACGTTTAATGTGTCCAAAATATTTAAGTTTTCTCTCTTTAACCCTCTTTACTAGCCAGCCTTCTTCAATATTAAGTTCTTGTAGTATGGATATATTTGTTCTTTTTTGTGTCCATATTTGAAGAACTCTTCTGCAGCATTTACATTCAAAGGCATTTATGAGTTTCTCAGCTGTTTTGTTAAGCGTCCAGGTCTCACAGGCATATGTTGCAATGGGAAAGATGCATGCCCTTAAAAATCTTATTTTTGTGGTTCTGTCTGCTCCTCTCCACAGATTCTTTAGTTGTTTTACTTTCTGAAGAGCGATAGATGTCCTCCTTTTAATTTCCCTCATTCTATCTCCATTACTAGTTAGTAGTGATTCAAGATATTCAAAGATATACAACATAATCTCGGTTGTAAGCAAAATGCCCTGCTGCTGATGCATCCATTTGCAGATCATTTCTTAGACCATTTATCACAAATCAGTTAACACTTTACTGTTGCTTGTGGCAACATCTAACAAAACACACACACATAGTTTACCAGAAATATAGCAACTCTAGGGCTTTATGACAATGATAAAGTAAAAAGCAGCAGGAAAACTTATAAAGTTCTACCTCATAAACTTGGTTATCTCTGCTTGCAGTAAAAAGCTGACTTTTAAGTGAACTATTTAACATTAAAACATGTTCACTTTTTTCAGTAGTAACCTGTACAGCAAACTAGTATGTGAAGACGCTGTCCGATTAGGCATTCAGCGACCCCTAGCTGATATGCTAGAGTCAGGGTTAGCGAACCATAGGTGACCAAGACCCTATCCCACCTCTCTGTGGTACCCCCAATAACAGGCCTAGCCTGGCTAACAGGGCAGGGATTACCATAGTCCCCATGGTGGTGGAGTCTGCTAAACAAGCACTGCACATCCCCTGCACTTTAGCTGCGCTCTGGAACTGAAAAAATAGCTGCCATACCTGCTCCCAAGCCGACACGATGTTGTGCCTCAACACCTTCACAGCATCGGCTGCAAAGAATACCAGCTCGCAGTTACAGGGAGATAGCACAAGACAAGATGCTGTAAAACAGTACATGCTTGTATGATTCCCAAAGACTCTGTCTTCTCTTGAGTGTTTTGTTGATGAAATATAACTGCAAATATGGAGTTACTATCAGCTGATGAATGCGATGATGATCTTATAAACAAGGAGTGAGGGTTCAGATGAAGAAAAGGCCTAAGAAATAAGTTTATCAGTAAATCCATCACCATGCCGAATATGTTAATCCTTACTCCATCAGCCAGACTGAAGCAACACAACAGCTTGTACCTGGGGGCACCAGAAGAATGCAAGGACAGGATCTTGTCAAACCACAACAATCCAGCCATTGTAGCTAAATCATTTCTATAACATCATCATCCAACCGAAACGTTTCTATGTCATAAGAAGACAGCGATATGACCTTTGCCAGCTATGACTCTCTGGCCCTGGTAGCTAAGTTATTTCTCCAACATTCACCTTCATTTCCCCTATCTTCTCAAAAGAAAATGCTACAATTGTGATAAAAAGTTTCACATCTTCTCACCAACACACAATCAAAGGACATGGCCCTGACTTCTTCTTGAAGAAACTGTGGGCTGAATCTCTGACACAGCATGACATTTCTATCATCATTAAGGATCAACAAACATAATATTGCATGGTTTTTACAACATCCTGACAGTGTCTAAGCCTGTGATGATGCCTACAAAAACCCAAGCAAATAAAAGTTTACATTATCAAACTTAACTGCAAAAATTTCTCAGTAAGGATTAGCAATTAACAAGTGGATTATCCACCAAATAAGCTTGAACAGCTACATGGTGATGATGTAGATCTCTCACACAGCTAAAAGATCTTGGTGATGCATGGTTCAGTTTTACAAAAACATATACTGTTCAAAAAATGAAATGCAACACTACCGTAGTCGTAATGGACACCAAATTTCAAACTTGTATCAAAATTTTATTTTACAGAAATAATGTTTCAATCTTGGCATGAAGAAACTTTAAGGCTTTAACAATGAAATGATTTTATTAAATTTGGTTTGGACTTTTATTCTTTGTGACTGAAGCCTCAACTTTAATAAGGTGTATGGCCTCCTCTGCCCTGTATCAGAGAATGACATCTCCTTGACATGGATCCAATTAGCCATTGGATCCATTGTGGGATGGCTGCTCACTCTTCCCACAGTACAAGAGACAACTGTCGGACACATCTCGCCGGCAGACTTATCTGTTGAGTTCATTCCATAAGTGTTCTACTGGGTTCATGTCTGATGACATGGATGGCCACGGAATGGTCTGGATGTTGTTATCCGCAAGGAACTGGGTGGTGAGTTATGCCACATGAGGTCGAGCATTATCCTGCTGAAAAATTTACCCTGGTGCAGCCAGAAGTGGAAGGACATGAGGATGAAGAATTTCAGCAACATATTGTTGGGCATTCAGGCATCCTTCAATTTGCACCAGGTCACTTCTTCCCATGAAGTTGATCATCCCTACAGCAGTACACCTCCACCACCATGAGAAGGATCTTCATCCACACAGTTCTGGGCACAGCACTAATGTACTCTGCGGTAAATTCTTCTCCTTGTATCATGTCACTGGAGCAGAAAGAATGATTCATCACTAAACCAAACCCTTCTCCAATCATTCGCAACAGTCCACTGACGATGCTGGTTCACCAACTGCAGTCAGTTCTGGCGATGCCGGCTTGTAAGAACAGGACCTCTCTAGGGTCTTCTAGCCCAAAGACCAGTGTCATGCAGCCGGTTCCTGACCGCTTGATCTGAAATTCGACGAGCTGCTGTCACTGACTGGACTGTTGAGGATGCAGATGCAAACTGATTCCTGAGGTGATGCAGCCGTATGAAGCGGACTTTGGCAGGAGTTTTGATTACGAGTCTTCCACTGTGTGGCCGGTTTGCAGCTGAGACAGTTTCTGGAAATCGTCTCCAAAGGTGACTAATGGTGCTTCTAACCACATTAAATTGTCTGGCCACTACACTTTGTGACTGTCCAGTCTATAAATGTCCAATGATGATGAGTCGTAGTTCTGTAGTGAGATGAGCCATACATGTGCAATGAATTTTCAAATGAATTGATTTGAAGAGCGTCAATCTTTTATAGAATTTCAATAACATGGTCAGTGAATTTTGTGTTCAGTAAGTTTCACAGGATTCTCATGAACCTGTCATGAGTTATTGTCAAAAATATTGTTTTGACAAGTGTCGCTTTTCTGTGCTCATGAATCATCTGCTGTGTACAATTCAGTTCAGCACGTGAAGTTGATGTCCAAGTGAACATTTCAGGCAATTTGCCCTTGTCTTATCAGCAAACATCAGTTTAAATCACAACATCATATATGTTGCATTTCTTATTATTAACAATATAGAAAGAGTGAGCACGTATAACGAAGAACATACAACAATTGAATATTTCAGCAAAAGCTTTTTTCAAGGATAACAAACAAAAACAACACAATAGATAAAAGCACCAAAAACACAGATGAACAATTAAACATTTAGTTGTTTTGGTATCCTCCTTGTTAGAAAGACACTAAATGTTTAATGGTTCATCTATTTTTTAGGTGTTTTTATCTGTTGTGTTGTTTGTGTAGGTGATTCTTGAAAAAGGCTTTTGCTAAAATATTGGATTGTTGCATGTTCATTTACATGTGCTCATCTTACTTTCTGCCATTCTTGTTTACTTCGTTACTAGAACCAGTTTTACTGCAGTCATCACTTCTCTTAAAAGATCTTGGTAGCTGATGCCATGCTAGGAGCTTGGCTATCCTCTGTTACTCTGTTTTGAAGCTTAAGTAGTTCTGAGGAATATGGCTATTTTGGATTCAGACTGCTTTTTTATTGTGTAACTTACCTATATTTGGACATAAATGTTTATATAAACATTCACCAAATCCTTGTTACACATTAAGATCTTCAATAAGAAGACACACCACAAGGAAAGCTAGTAGGTGGTAGTACACCTCCTTTCATCCTGCAAGACTTCCAGCATTAGGATGGAGCATCAGGATCTTGCTTCTGGTGGAGGAAAACTCAAAAGACTAAAAAATCTGCCATTTATGATCTGTAGAGAGGTCCAAGGACAGCAGAACAAATAAGCACAGTTGTCTCTGTTCAGTGACAATCTCAGAAACAGGCGCTGAATCTGACTGGAAATGACACTCCTGTACATTTTAAGACTTCATGAAGTCAATCAAAGAAGCTTCCCAATAAACTCCCCCACCTCTTGGGGAAATATATGAGCCCATACCCATAATCTTGTCGTTTTTGCCTTCACCACACAAGCACAGGCAAGGAAAACAAAATATTGTAAACCTTCACTGGTATATGTTAAACGTTAATGGCCAGCTTCATCTTTATAACCAATAAAGCCAATAAAGGATACAGGACATAGCATCTTTGTTCACTGAAAGTTGGCTTTGTTTGTTCTTTAATCCATGGAAGTTCTGTCTCAGGAACGCTTCTTGTTGCTAGCTTGAGTTTTTCCTCTGTTGTTCTGGTTTCAAGAACAAAAATAAAATGATTATATTTCTAGCAGCAACTCTGTTTCCCTCTGGAACCCTACAGCCAGCATGGAAACTGGACTATCAAGTGAAGATGGACAAACAGTGTACACCACAAGAAGTATGGGGATACAACTGTATACTACAAAAAGTATGGGGACACAACTGTATACTACAAGAAGTACGGGGACACAACTGTATACTACAAGAAGTACGGGGACACAACTGTATACTACAAGAAGTACGGGGACACAACTGTACACTACAATAAGTATGGGGACACAACTGTATACTACAAGAAGTATGGGGACACAACTGTATACTACAAGAAGTATGGGGACACAACTGTATACTACAAGAAGTATGGGGACACAACTGTATACTACAAGAAGTATGGGGGCACAAATGTATATTACATGATGTATGGGGACACATTTGTACATTACAGGAAGTATGGGGACACAGTTGTATGCAACAGAAAGTATGGGGACACACTTATACATTACAGGAAGTATGGGGACAGAGTTGTTCATAACAGAAGTATGGAAAAACAACTGTATAATACAGGAAGTATACTACATGAAGTATGTGGACAAATGCGCGTTAGAGTAAGTATGCGAAGAAAAAAAGTGCACACACTATAGGAAGTATAAGGACAATCAGTGTGTCTGTGCGACTACATCTAAGATGAAAGTGAGCATTAAAGAAAACTGTCAGTGCTAATGCTAAAGTCATGGCATTCAAAACAGACTATATAAGACTATATATAGAAGATATCCTTTACACAAAATATTATTACAAACACTAGTACTTAGAAATCTAGTGTAAAAACTGTCCACAGTGAAAAGTACTAACTTGAGGAAATACTCCACACTTCTGACAATGCTTGCTTCAGAAAAATCATCCAGAATTTCTGGAAGCTTCAAAAGTTTGTCAAGATCTTCTTCTTCAATACATCTCTCCACAGCTTGTCTGTCATTCCTGAAAATATTTACATATAAGAAAGGAGATTAAAAACACATACACTTTAACACTGATACTGAGTTTGGGGTAAATCATAAATCTTGGATTACGAGTGTTAACTCTTTATCCCCTGTGTCAGAAACGTGGTGTTTTTCAGCTGTCATGTATCTCAAAATGGATTAAAATATAAGTATTTAGTTATTATGATGAAAGTGAAGAAAATGGATGATGCAAGCACAGTCTGACATGACATCAGAAATATAGGTAGCTGATGCTGTGGTCAATAACTAAGCCACATCTAGCTAGAATCAGCCATGGGTATCATGGCCATCAAAATGATGCTCAACAACTTCCACAAAACATCTGCATACTTCAAAACTTTCAAGATCACTAAGAACATAGTTTATTAGAGTACTTGTATATTAATGTTGGTCATGTGATGAGAAGAAACAGTCAGAGAATCCCAAAACAAGTTATAAAGTGGAACACAACAGGCCACAGAAAAAGAGGCAGACCGTGTGAAACTCTGAAGAGGACACTGTTAAGAGAGGCCAAATTAATAGGCATAAAATCCCTTGATGAGGTTGAAAGGCTCACTGAAGACAGGAGAAACTGGCGAACTACCTTGTGAGCCTTATGTGACGTTTAACGGCATGAGAAGGATATAAGATATTAATGTGCTGACCCAATGGCTGACTGAGTTATGGCTGTTTGTTCTTACAGCCAAGGTCCCACAGGTATATTTTATTGAAGAAATAACAAAATGTAATACATGGCAAATAAATATACAGCACAAAAATGTTTCTTTAAATATACAGTAAAACAGTTTCATTCCTTGATCATCAGCTTCTGATTTTCCAGTCTTGCTACTGCAGAACTTTTAACTTGTGAAGTGGTGTTTCATTTTTCATTAAAATGTACACCATCATGGCCTCTAAATGTGCTCATTTGGTGAGTACACAATGTATGCATGTGGGTAGGAACACAGTATGTGTATATACATTTTTGTACTTACACATACTGTACATACACAAACGTATGAAGGGGTGGCTGAGTGGTCTTGGAGTTAGATGTCCGCCTCAAGTGTTGAAGTTGTGAGCTCAATTCCCACTAGAAGTGACAGATTTTTTTCTTTTGAATCTTCCAATAATAAATTCCCTTGGTCTCCAGGTAGTGGGACTGAACATATGCATTGTTACGCATGAAAAAAAAATCCCTTGCCAGTTGGAAAGTGTGAAACAATAGCAGGCCAGATGGCCACTGATCAGTCAAAATTCTATAAAAACTACCACAGAAATGAGTCATGTGTCTATGCTGCCTGCTACACTCATTATAAAGTGGTAAATGGAACACAGAGCCAGCCAGGCAGGTATGGGAATACCCTGTCTGTTATGAAGCCATTTTCCAAAACGGCATTTCTGTGTTTCAATGAAAAGTTATTACAGTATCACTCTTTACTTAATGTTCTGTAACCCATATTTTGTGATTATTTTCTACATGCTTACTAATTTGCATTCTGTTAATATTTTATTAAGATAGTTACGGGATCAAGACCACTCCGCTTTGACCTTACAAATATACCAGAGCAATACGGTATAGAAGTGAAGAACCGTTTCGAAATCCTGATGGCTGTACAGGAGGAGATGACACCAGATGAACTGGCTATGCAGGCCAAAGATATCTTAGTAACAACAGCTAAAGACATGGTTCCAGTAAAGAAAACACAAAAGAATAGATGGATCACAGCAGGTACACTAGAACGGATAAAACAATGTAGAGAAATGAAGACGCAATGGAAAGTGACAAACAACAACAAAGATAAATATAAAACTTTAACAAAAGAAGTACGAAGAAACATAAGAAAAGACAAAAAACAATACATACAAGATTGTTGTGAAAGAATAGAAGAACATCAGAAGTGTGGAAGAGATAGTGAAATGTTTAAAGAAATGAAGACATTGACGAGAAATGTCACACCTAAGCTAAATGTAATTTGTGATGAGATGGGGAATACCCTGACAGAGACAGAGGAAATTCTAGAAAGATGGAAGGAATATTGCAAAAGAATGTATGAAACAACCGACTGTGGAAGCAGAAATCAACAGTGTGAATTATTATTGGAGGAGAAAGAACCCGAACCGACAATGGAAGAAGTTTTATGGGCAATAAAGAATCTGAAAAATGGTAAATCACCAGGATGTGATGAGATAACAGCTGAATTTATTAAAGCAGGAGGAAAGGAGTGTGCAACAATCTATCATGCACTATGTAAAAAGATATGGCATTCAGGTGTTTGGCCAAAAGAATGGAAAAGAACTGTATTCATACCACTGCCAAAAAAGGGTAACCTGAAATTATGCACCAACTACAGAACTGTTGCCCTGATTAGTCATGCCAGTAAAATTCTGTTAAAAATCATAATGGGTAGACTTCGAAAGAAAATAGAAGAAGAAGTCAATATGGTCCAAGCTGGTTTCAGGCAAGGAAGAGGATCAAGAGATCATATATTCAATCTAAGATTAATAATAGAGAAATGCAGAGAGTTTAATGTGAATCTATATTTATCCTTTATAGACTACTCAAAGGCATTTGATTGTGTACAACACCAGAAACTTTGGGAAATAATGGAAAAAATGGGATTTCCAACACATTTGATACAACATCACTGTTGTATCTAGACCAACAGGCAGCAGTAAGAATAAATGGTGAAACAACAACTTGGTTTGACATAAAACAAGGGGTCCATCAGGGGTGCATATTGTCACCCTACTTATTTAACTTGTATACTGAAAATATAATGAGGAATGTTAGAGAAGATGTAGACAAAGAATATTACGATGCCATAACAGTTGGAGGTTATGAAATACCAGAGATTAGATATGCTGATGACACAGTATTGCTGTCCACAACACAAAAAGGAATGGAAAAACTAATTATGTCAGTCCGCAAGAACAGCGAAGAGCAGAACCTCTATCTTAATGCAAAGAAAACTAAATTGATGACAACTGACAAAACAAACAAGGCAATTGAAATATGTATCAATGAGGAAAAACTGGAAGAAGTGGAGAGTTTTGAATATCTTGGATCGCTACTAACTAATAATGGAGATACACTGAGGGAAATTAAAAGGAGGACATCTATCGCTCTTCAGAAAGTAAAACAAATAAAGAATCTGTGGAGAGGAGCAGACAGAACCACAAAAATAAGATTTTTAAGGGCATGCATCTTTCCCATAGCAACATATGCCTGTGAGACCTGGACACTTAACAAAACAGCTGAGAAACACATAAATGCCTTTGAATGTAAATGCTACAAAAGAGTTCTCCAAATATCGTGGACACAAAAAAGAACAAATATATCTATACTACAAGAGCTTAATATTGAAGAAGGCTGGCTAGTGAAGAGGATTAAAGAGAGAAAACTGAAATATTTTGGACACATTAAACGTCATGATAATTTAGAGAAGACCGTATTGGAAGGATACATAATGGGAAAAAGAAAAAGAGGAAGACCAAGACGAAGATGGCTGCAAGACATCGTTGACGATCTGGAAATGGATGCAACAGCAGCAGGCCATCTTGCTCACAACCGAGAGGCCTACAGGATTGCTGTTTGGGAGGCAAAGTTCCGCAAGGGACATGCAAATGAGTGAATGAATGATAATATTTTATAGTGATGGAAAACATATCTATTCATCTTAAAATAAGTTATAACAGTGAACTGTACTTGACATCTGACCTACTACAACCAACATTTGACCAAATCGACTTACGGCCAAACTGTCGGTCCCATATGCGGCCGTAGTTCGGCGCATAACTGGAGTTGGCTCATGTAACTTGAATGCTGTAAAAATTGATTCAACAAGATAAAGCGACTCAGTTCGATTCTTGAAGGTGGTATTTGAAATTTTTGGCTAGGGACTGGCCATGAAGGACTTGAATACAACACTGGTGACTTGTTCGGGTGGTATCAATGTTTCGGCTTGTACCGCAGAAACGATGGTTAAACGAGCACATACAGTACACATGTTAAGTTATAGTTAGTGAATATATATTTCTTCTCCACAGTCTCTGAATTGTTGAATAAATGATTAAAGCAATGATCAACCACAAATGAAATTTATTAAATATACTCACACAGCCATTTCTATACTCCAGATCTTCCCATGCAAAACTACACACACCTGCACCACAGTTTCATTAGCGTTATCTCCACTTGGTGCAATAAAAATATACATCTCTGAAAGAATGAACACAATATTTGTACTGTGCAAAACATGTGTTAAGTTTACTTCTCTCTCTCTCTCTCTCTCTCTCTCTCTCTGTCGTCAGTGCTAAAAATACATGGGGCTGCTGGTAACAAGATATTTCCTTTTCTGTTTGTCCGTACTACTATGCGTTGTGTATAGTTGTACGACTATACACTAATTATTCTCCCATGTTAGTGCTTTGTTTACCAACATTTTCTCTGTTACAGCTATGTCTCCATGCAAAAAGAGGTCGACCACGTGAAACTCTAAAGAGGACATTGTTAAGAGAGGCCAGTTCAGTGAGGAGATTGAAAAAGTAGCCGAAAACAGGAAATCTTGGCAAACAACCATGCGGGCCCTATGTGACGTTTAGCAGCACGGGAAGGATGTAAGATGTCTCTCCGGGTTGTCCCATGCTTCTTTTACCCTGTAGAGTCCACATCAAAGCTGTTCGTGGCAAGGATTCATTTAAAGTACGATGCAGTAAAAACTAATAACATCGTTTCGTTTTAAAACATTTATAACTTAAGCGTAACAATACATAACAAATTCAATTTTTAAAGGCAAGAATCTTATCTTATATCCTTCCCGTGCCGTTAAACATCACATAGGGCTCGCAGAGTAGTTCGCCAATTTTTCCTGTCTTCGGCGAGTCTTTCAACCTCATCAAAGGATTTTATGCCTGTTAATTTGGCCTCTCTTAACAATGTCCTCTTCAGAGTTTCACGCGGTCTGCCTCTTTTTCTTTGGCCTGTTGTGTTCCACTTGATAGCTTGCTTTGGGATTCTCTGATCTCATCAAAGGCAAGAATATTGGCCTTAAAATCTACAAGTCTCAGAACTGTTTGTTTTGAAAGCAGTCTCGTGTGTTTAATAGGACAATGTTCAAGTTAACTTCTGATTATGTCAAGCATCATCGTACACGGCATTCCATGAGTACTGCAGAATTGTAAGAAAAGGAAAGGATTTTGCTAAGAGAATTGATTAAATGGACAATAAAAGTTGGAGAACATTTGTAGTCCATCTTCCATTGAAGAAAGCATAAAATAAAATGGTAGAATGCACTACCCCCCCCCACCCCACTCCCCTTTGCATCGCCTAGCGCGTGGGGGAATGCGGGGGAGGTTAGCAATTCCCATATTTCACTGCAGTTTTCCATATCAAACTATATCAGAGCTAATTTTATGAAATCATAAGTCAAATAAACTTCATAACACCGAAAAATCGACGGATTCGATCTTACCAGCTACTGTTGTTGGAGGTATGGGAAGTAAGATGTCAGGTCCTTGGTCACGACATCACCCACCATAGCTACCAGCACCTTTGCTAATCTCACTGCCGTTAGAAGAAAGACTAGAGGTAGTGTTTAAAGCGTGCAGATCTACATAACACCTAGCTGTCGGATCTTGATCTTAGCAGAAGCAATGGGGTTGCCTTAAAAAAAATGGGAGAGAACTGGATTTTTGCCTGTCAGGTGGGTTTCAGAGTAGCGTTACCCAGCATTTCAACGTTGAGAAAGAAATAAAATGAGAAAAAGGACGATAAGGAGAAAAAGAATTAGGAAATGAAGTTCATCTCCACGTTTATTTAGCAAGCTTCTCAAGGTACATAAAGATTTCACGGATTCAGAGCTGGGTCAAGTGCAAGGGGAAATAACTCTCGAAATTCTATTCTGTGTTGCCAATGTCATCACTTTGTTCCGCCTTCGTACGTTCTAGAGTTCGTAAATTTTAACAAATCCATTGTTTAAACTGTCGTTTCATCTCTTGTCTGTCAACATTTCGTCTGTTTCAGATTAAATTGTATGTTGATCTCTGTATGCAATTTAGCTTGTGGGTCCCGTGTTTTACCTTATTTTCCATGGTGATGAAGTCATAATTGTTCACGTAATATCGGGTAATCAATGATACATATAAAGTGTTATAAATAGTTACACAGTAGCAACGGATTTCTTTTAGCAAAACATCCGCCTGTTACGGCTTAGTTATAATTAGAAGGATGTAATTCCAAATCCTGGGTTAGAACTATTTTTAGCAGGCCACCTAATGCTTCTTCTTTCTCCCAAGAAGTAATAAAATCGTCAGCACGAAGTTCATCTTCTTATTCAGACACTATTTCAAGTAAGTTGTATAGTTAAAAAAGTTCCTCAGCTACGAATGTATTTCCTCTTGCTATGATTAATTTGTTCCTTCCATCCTTCCACGTGTTCCGGTCCTAGGAAGGCAAGGCCATCAATGGCCTTCACTTTTAAGCACTCGCGAGCAGGCACAGAGCATCCCAGGCAGGACTCCAGAGTCATTTCTGCCTATTTGACAGTTCATTCCTGACTCATTGCTACCAGCAGTCACCATACTTGGGCAGGGAGCACTCTAGAGACATTGCTGCCTGGGCACAAAACTCCACCTACATTTAATTGTGAAAATACTAATATACATTGCATGTAAATTATACATATTAATCATTAGTTTGTGCATGAAGTGAACTGAGACTTAGGCAGGGTGACTCTGGAGTGAACAGTGAAGCAATGAGTCTCTCTGACTCCAAGTCAGTCCTGCCTGGGCAGTGTTTCATACATATTACACCGGTTCTTATTATGTGTTTTATGTAATATGGAGTGTTTTGTGTAATATGCTGAACTTTATTTTGTTCATTATTCAGTTTTGTCAATTTTTTCCAACTCATAGTATGCATAATTGATGCATCATGTTTATTTATGTGGAACTATTTGAACTATATGTTACCTATGTTATATGTTAACTATCTTAAATGTAAATGTATTTCAGAGAATGAGAAACATACTATGCAATACATCCTTGTCAATGAATGTTGGAAAACAAGTCCTAAAATGCTATATTGAACCTATCTTGCTAGATGGATGTGAATCATGGACAATAGGCAGGTCTGCACAAAAATCATTGGAAGCAGCAGAAATGTGGTTTATTAGAAGAATGTTGTGAATCCCCAGACAGCGAAGATAATGAGTGAAGAATGCTGGAGATGAGCTGGAGAGACAGAAAAAAAACTTTGTCAAAAAAATACGAGAGACAATGTCCTTTCATAGGACATGCAATGTGAAGAGGAGAGGGGGGCATTGAAAATGTTTAACAACAGGAAAAATAGAGGGAAGAAGAGCTAGGGGAAGACTGAGAGAAATGATACTGGACAGTCTGATGAGATGGTATGAGAGGAGATCCCAACTGAGCTAATAGCGTGCATGAAGGATCGGATACTCTGGAGAAGCATCCAATGCCAGTTGGCACAGCACCTGATGGTGATGGAACTATTTTACTTTTTTAATACCATCTACTTTCCTCAAATATGTCTTATACGTGTTAGCCAAGTTTTAACTATTTCACACCAAAACAACATTGCTAGTTGCAAACCTATGTGGGTCAATGCTCAGAGTGATAATTAAACAAAGTCTAAATAAAATGAAAAGTAGCACATATTCCTTGTCTTTTTTCAACCAGTGCTAGTTATTTGATTATCTCTCAGTATTGTGTGGTGCTGGTTATTTGATTATCTCTCAGTATTATGTGGTGCTAGTTATTTGATTATATCTCAGTATTATGTGGTGCTAGTTATTTGATTATCTGTCAGTATTATGTGGTCCTAGTTATTTGATTATCTCTCAATATTATGTGATGCTAGTTATTTTAATAACTCTCAGTATATGTGGTTCTGGTTATTTGATTATCTCTCAGTATTATGTGGTTCTGGTTATTTGAATAACTCAGTATTATGTGGTACTGGTTATTTGATTATCACTCAGTATTATGTGGTGCTGGTCATTTGTTTATCTCCCAGTATTATGTGGTGCTAGTTATTTGATTATCTCTCAGTATTATGTGGTCCTGGTTATTTGCTTATCTGTCAGTATTATGTGGTTCTGGTTATTTGATTATCTCCCAGTATTATGTGGTGCTACCACATTGGCGAACTACTTTGTGAGCCCTATGTGACGTTTAACGGCACAGGAAGGATATAAGATAAGATTATGTGGTGCTGGTTATTTGATTATCTCTAGGTATTATGTGGTGGTGGTTATTTATCTCTCAGTATTATTTGGTTCTGGTTATTTTATTATTTCTCTGTAATATGTGGTGCTGGTTATTTGCTTATCTTTCAGTATTATGCAGTGCTAGTTATTTATCTCTCAGTATTATGCAGTGCTGGTTATTTATCTCTCAGTATTATGCAGTGCTAGTTATTTATCTCTCAGTATTATGCAGTGCTGGTTATTTATCTCTCAGTATTATGCAGTGCTAGTTATTTATCTCTCAGTATTATGCAGTGCTGGTTATTTGATTATTTGTTCATTAGTGTTTTTTTTATTATTATGTCTCTGTATTCTGTACTGCTGGTTATTTGATTATTTCTATGTATTCTGACTGTAGTATATTTGATAATCTATTTTCTGTCTGTAGATCATTTTATTATATCTCTGTATTCTTAATGTAGGTTATTGATTATCTCTTTGTATTTTGTATGGCAGTATATTTGATTGTCTTTCAGTTTTCTAACTGCTGGTTATTGGATTGTCTCCCTTAAGTGTGAACCTTTGACCCTATCATGAATATCTTGAAGATCAAGCGTCCAGCCAAGCAGGATTTTGCTACTGTGGCTTTCTTTCATTTTTGAAATGATTCAAGAAGTGGATTTTCCAGCAAGATCTACCACCATATAGAAGACATAGGTTTTTGCATTGATCGGGTTGACCTGAAACATATGAAACATGAACCTGTTTCATGAAAGATAATGAAGGATATAACCATCCTTTATCAGCTGCGTTACTTCTGTTATCTGATACAATCTTTGTGCCATGAGATTCATTAGTAAAAAGTGTGCTATAATTTTATTAGAAAGGAAAAAAAAAAGCTGTTGTAGTCATTTTGAGATACAAAACAGTTTTCACTAGTGATGTACCAAAGACCAAGTCAGAGCGTTCAATTGAATATGAAATATTTGATTTTTCTTGGAGACCAAATAAGAATTCACATACAAACTGTAGATTCATACAAGAAGCAAAACAGCTTTTCTAAAAAGAAAAGAAAATATAAAATGATGCTATAATTATTGTCAGAAATTAATCACTGAATTTACATTTATTTATTATACAGTCCTAGACTGTTTTGCAGAGATCGTACATATTAATTATTAATTACAAATTTAACATTTCAGTTATCTTAGATTTAATCTGACTAAAAATATTTGTACTTGCTTGTACTTGTACGAACTTCCTGTAACTGCGAGCTGTTGTTCTTTGCAGCTAATGCTGTAGAGATGTTGAGGCACAGCATCGTATCGGTGTGGGAGCGGGTTCTGGCGGCTATTTTTTCAGTCCCAGAGTACAGCTAAAAAGCAAGGGGTGTGCAATGTTTCTTTAGCAGACTCCACCACCATGAGGACTGTGGCAATCCCAGCCTCTTTAGCCAGGCTAGGCCTGTTACTGGGGTTACCACGGAGAGGTGGGACAGGGTCTTGGTCAGCTGTGGTTTGCTAACCCTGACGCTGGCATATCAGCTGTGGGTCACTGACTGCCTCATCGGGAGACTTCACCCCCAACTAAAAATATGAATGAATGTGTCGCTAATGTTGAGTAATAGAAGAGAAATATTGTATTAAAATACTGAAAGTTTTATTATTGGAATTTTCTTTAAATACACATATTTGAATTGTATCATTCTTCAGCTGAATATGAGTTCAACAAATAGAGTAGTTGGCAACAAATAGAATAGTTGTCAACAGATAGAATACTTGGCAACAAATAGAATAGTTGTCAACAAATAGAATAGTTGGCAACAAATAGAATACTTGGCAACAAATAGAATAGTTGTCAATAAATAGAATAGTTGTCAATATAGAATGGTTGGCAACAAATAGAATAGTTTTCAACAAATACATTAATTGTCAACAAATAGAATAGTTATCAACATAGAATAGTTAGTAACAAATAGAATAGTTGGAAACAAATAGAATAGTTGGTACACTTCTGGTTTTCTCACATTAATAATGTTTATGCTTGTTTTCAGACAGAACAAATCTCCATGTTATCAAAAAGTTTTGCCGGATACTTAAGTAAAGGCAAAACAGTTGTTATTTTTAGAGAAAGGTTTCAGAAGCTTTCCATCAGATCCTGGTTTTTAGTTGTATCTTTTCTTTATGTAGCTCTTCAGGTAAGCATTTGGGTTGTACAGCAACTCTTCTGTTAATTACAGTGACAGTGTTGAGGTATTGAGAAAATTAAGTTTATTTCTTATCGTTTTATTGCTTGTTAAAAACACCTTTTGTTTTGAAATTGTTAGCTTGCTTACCTTATTAGGATTTATACTTAAAAAAACAACGTTTTTTTATCTGTTTCTTGTATTCACTGTTTCAGTTCTGTGCATAACATAAATTACCTTATGTGACAAATTTTATGAAACATATGTAGGTTGGAGTGGCAGAGCAGCTAAAAGATATGTGTGCATGTTTTTTTCATGTCTATGAGAGTTCAGTGCCAGTATTACATCTGGAAAAATTGGTACCTGGTACCTTATTGAGCTAGTTAGGATACTGACCATGTCATCTTTTCTTGTGCTGATCGATAAGGAATTTAAGGACACCAACAACATCTCAGTAGCAAAATCTGAGCTCCTTTTTTGCATTATTTGATCTTTTTATTGTGTTATTATTTGAAAGGTTTTGATACAGTTTTTGAAATGTTTATATTTGTTTTATAATACACTAAACCCTCAGCTTAATGGAATAATAAGGAAGGGAATGCCATTACTGTTGAAAGTCCATTAAATCAAATGTAACACAGAATGGAAAAGGAGGGGTAATTTTTTTTAAACAATATTTTACTATTTTTAATGTTAAAAAAAAGCTTTAATACAATATACATGGGTGTCTGAGTGGCGAAGTGGTTAGTGCACTGGTCTCTCATGGCAAAGGTCAGGTGTTCAAATGCAGCCGGAGACACCCCAGTCGACCAGCTGTAGAAATGGGTACCCGACTTCTTTTGGAGTTGGGGAAGGAAAGGCAACCAGGCGTGATACTGATCATATCACCCTCTAGTGTGCTGACAGGTCAAGGAAAATATGGTCACTAACACCATATCCCTATGTGCCTCTAAGGCATGAAAGGATTACCATTACCTCTTTTTTGTACATACTGCACAATGTAAAATTATTAAATTACTATAAAGAATATGTAATATTTACTCATTTTTTCGACAGTGTAGTTGAAAAGTATTTTTCTGTGACCATAGTTGTAGTAGAACACTGGTCTTTGTTTGATATTTGAAGGCAGTGGCACAATAAAGCTAGGCTGCTCCCAATACCCAAAACAAGTGCAATATAAAATGTGCAAAATGTGGTATTTAAGATTTAACTTTTTTCTTTTTCTTTTTTATTTTATTATTTGTCTAGTCCATTAAATCAGAAATCTGTTATATGAGGGTCTGTTAACTCAAGGGTTTACTGTACGTGTTTAATGCTCTGAAAAAAGTTTTGCCATCAATTGATCTCCCCTTACTGAATCATTAAACCTGTTTCCAGTTTTTTGTTGTTGTTGACAAGGCACTCTCTTCAAGCACTTGTACTTTGTCACAGTATCATCAGAGTGTAAGGCTTTTGTCACAGTTGAAGCATAAGTCTTAAACAAGATTTATGAGGAATTTTTTTATATCTCTAAAATCAAGCAAAATCATCATTCTGTGGTGCTTCATTTTAAGAGTATGCTGAATTTATTATGAGATATATGGTGAAGACCATATCTCACTTTCATGTTATTTGAAATACTGAAGAATATAACTGGAAAACTTATAATATTAAAATAATCATCAGTGTAATAACAACACCAATCATAAAATAATAATAATAACAACGGCACCTTCAATGTTGCTCAGAAATATAGTATTTTACCATGATTGTAATATTTATTTTACTTTCATTTGTCCTTTATTTTTTACATGGCTGTGTATTCTTTTACTTTCATTTGTCCTTTATTTTTTTACATGGCTGGGTATTCTTTTACTTTCATTTGTCCTTTATTTTTTACAGGGCTGCATATTCTTTTACTTTCATTTGTCCTTTATTTTTTACAGGGCTGTGTATTCTTTTGCTTTCATTTGTCCTTTATTTTTTACAGGGCTGCGTATTCTTTTACTTTCGGAAAATGTCATCACCAGGATTTATTAATTCTCGTGAAAGCCCTCATATTACGTTTGGAATTATCGCTGATGTACAATATGCTGACTGTGATGACGGAACTGATTACTCTAAAACTCGACAAAGATTCTATCGAAACTCTCTGAATCTTCTGAAGAATGCGGTAAATGACTGGAAACGTTCGGTTGATCCAGTTGGGTTTGTTCTTCAGTTGGGTGATCTCATTGATGGGAAAAATAGGAATGGGGGTGAGGCCAGCAGTTTAAAGGCTTTAAGTTCAGCGCTGCTACCCTTTGAATCTCTTCATGTTCCAGTCTTTCATGTCCTTGGTAACCATGAGCTGTACAACATGAACCGATCATTTTACCTCGCTTCGCCGCTCAACAGCTCCTTGGCATTTACTGTGGATGTTGCCTCTGATCATTTTTACTATACAAAACTTCCACATCCAAAGTTGAGGATTGTTGCAATAGACACATATGAAGTAAGCTTACTTGGATATCGTGACAAGCCTGATGATCAACATTATAAGTCTGCGCAGACTTTGATTCGTCACAACAACAAGAATGAAGATGTGAATGACGTGACAGGACTGGAGGGACTTGACAGACGCTGGGCAGCATACAATGGTGGAGTCAGTAAGGAGCAGCTGAACTGGTTGTCAGATGTTTTAATGAAAGCCCAGGCCAAGGAGGAGAATGTCATTATCATCAGTGAGTACGTTTGTCATGTGTCAAGTCAAGTGTCAAATCATGTGTCGAGTCACGTGTCCTGTCAGATTTGCCAGTTTCCAAATGGGTGTAAATGGTTGTACCTGTGGCAGTCAAACCCATGGGTTGGCTTCTGCTGTGGTAGTTTTGAGGCCTTCATTTCTTCCACACACACAGAGGTCAGATTCTTCTTCTGTGATCAGTTTCAGGTGTGGACTTTGTATACTTTTGAAATAGTTGGTGATTACCCAGAGGATATGGACATCCCCATACAGCTTGTTTTGGACTGGTTTAGTAGTTGGCCATATTTGCCTTTTCTGTCGCTCGTTTATTGGGCACTCCTGCATTATGTGGCCTCCTGTCTTCTTGTTGGTGTCGCATGCACTTTCATCAGTTGGTTATATCTTGAATTTGTTGTACAGAGATTACAGAGAGTACTTGGGTAGTCTAGAAGTTAGTTCACTCATTTCTCATGTAGATTTTTGGAAGTTCAGCTACAACTTGAGACACTTCATTTAACTAAGCTGTAGAATAAAATAGGTACCTGGGTGCTCTTGGAACTAGAGCAAGAAAGGCATAACACTTTCCACATCAACCTTCTAGTGTGCTGAAAAGTCAATAAAAATATGGATGCTACTGCTACATCCAGGTAATGCTCTATAGAGAAGAATATCCTTTTGTAAACCAACAGCTGTTTATCCATCACTGTTCCCTTTTACTTTGTTGATCTATAGTCCCCTTGTAGTTGCACACTTTAGTTCTGGAAGTTTGTCACTCGTAGACTATAGTGGCATTCAGTAACTTCTTAGCAAGTTCCTTTATAACTGGAAATATATTAGACTCAAAAAATGTATTAGCCTGTATATTAAGAAGCATTATGGTTGGGTAAGGTAGGGTCTTGACCAACTCTGGAGTGTTCAATCATAATTGCTAATGTATCTTTTCACTTCAAGGAAAAAAAAGAAAAGGTAAGAGTTCACTATTGTCCATTGTTTGACAATGACTCAGTGATGAAAATCTAATGTGAAGTTTTTCCAGGCCATAAAGTTTATTTGAATCCAGTGATGTCTTAGAATGTTTACTTTCCAACGAACTGTTTACCATTTTTGTCCTTCCTAGAATATGACATTGTGTACTTTTATTTTTCCATTGCACTGTTGCCAGCAGGGTCTAGTCCCAGGAGGTTCTAGTCCCAGGAGGTTCAAGTCCTAGGAGGTTCTAGTTCCAGGAGGTTCTAGTCCCAGGCAGTGTTGGATGTAGGCTTGATAAGGCCCTGAACTATGAAGCTGAGATTCCCCTGAAATTTTGTGAGGCTCTGTTGAATGTGAGACCCTAAGTTGTAGCTTATGCCTACATCTGGTGCCAGCCACAAGGCATTGTTGAGACAGTTTGGAAGGATCTAACTGAACCAGAATGCAGACTGCATTTCATGAGGTTGTTGGTAAAATCTGGCAGCAGCATCCATGTCAGCTAGCTTTAGTATCCATGGAGAAGTCATTCCATATGCACTCGTTGCAAGAGTTTGGAATGAAATCATGGTATGATTTCTGTATTCAGTGTCTGAGAAGAGCAGTGCCCAGGATCTACTTCACAATGTTCTGCCCAAGAAACTAGGTCTTCTGCTCATGTGGAGACACTGAAATGTAGAGCGGTGAAATTTATGAAGCTTGGCCTGGTTGGAGAGTTTTGGTCTGGGATAGATGCTACAGTGCTTGTACCACAAGCAAAAGATACCAGCACATCTCATCCTGGCAATAATGTACCAAATTTTAGTATGACCTGTCAGCAGGAGCCCTGTAGAAGAAGCATTATCACTGTTTATGTAAAGATAACTGATCTTTCTTTGGGCCTTGTTTTTCTTTCTTTCTTTCTGCCCTTCAACTTTTTATGTTCACTGACCTGTACCAACAAATGAAGAAGCAGTAAAATACAAAATATGATGGTGATCTTTCTCATTACTTGCTCTGAGCAGATTCAAATACATTTGTTTTGTACATCTCATTTTGTGAAAATGTTCATGTGTGAGAGGAGGTGATTTTTTTTCTTCTCTTGTTGATTGACATGTTCTCTTGCTGGGAAGATTATGAATGTCTCAGATTCATTTGTTATCTGTTCCTTAGTTGATTTGTCAGTGAATGATGGGATCTTCCTCTTTAAGGTAGGATTCTTTTGATCTGTGGTCCACAGCCAGACTTTACTTCACCAGAAAATCTAAAGAAACAAGTGCTGTCATCGCTTTCATCATAAACTTATTCTGTGGAGACATCATCATCATCATCATCATCATCGCCTTTCAATCCCTTGAGAGCGTATGCCACGGATAAAGGCTCTCCAGTCATCCCTGTTCTTGGAATTATTCTCTGCTTCCTTCCATGTGCACCCCTTGTCTCTGAGCACTGTCATAATTTCTCTTCTTCAAGTAAGTCTATGTGGAGACATAGAATAGCTGAAAAAAGATCTGCACGTTGCATTTCCTGGGTTCTCTTCTTCTTATTCTTCATCGTTTGCCCAGACATCAACACCAGTCTCTCTCACAAATACAACTGTCCATCTCAGGTTTTCAGTGTCCCTGCAGAGCTTCTCTTGTAGGGGGCTGGGGTCTGGCCAGGTCCTTTGTCTGAGTCAATTTTGAAGAACTCTGGAAGATGTGATGTGATGTCTGCTGTTCTTTGTTGCAAGCATATAGGTCTGTTATGCCAATTTTCAGCTTCTGGTATAGATGATGTCCCAGCCAACAGTGCCCTGTTCTTAGTTGGAAGATTATCATTTGGTCATTTCTTGGGAGTTTGTAGCATTCATCATCTGTTTTTTTTTGCTGTGGATGTTGTTTCATCCACATGTCTTTATATATGGCTTTTAGTCTGTTTTTTGTTTGTTCATATGTTGTGCTTCTGTCAATTTGTTGCGTCCTTCCTCGCTCTTTTGCCAGTCTGTTTGCCTCTTCATTTCCTTGGATGTTAGTGTGGGTAGGTATCCACTGTATGACTGTTTTACTGAATGCTGTGCTTGCTAGTGATAGGGCTTCTGTTAGGTTGTCAATGTCTTTAACATTTTGGAATTTCAGTGCTTGTATTCTTACATCTTACATCCTTCCCCTTCCGTTAATGTCACATAGGGCTCGCATAGTTGCTTGCCAAGTTTTCCTGTTTTGGCGAGTTTTTCAACTTCATCAAGGAATGTTATGCCCACTAAACCGACTTCTTTTATGCCCACTAAACCGGCTTCTCTTAACAATGTCCTATTTAGAGTTTCACGTGGTCGACCTCTTTTTCTTCAGCCTGTTGTGCTCCACTTGATAGCTTGTTTTGGTATTCTCTGATTGTTTCTTCTCATCACATGGCCTACATACATCCATCTTCTTTTTCTGATCACTCATGAGACAGGTTGTTGTTTGCTCATCTTTCTTATCTCTGTGTTGTTCTTAAATTCATTCTACTTTATACCAAGTATTTTTCTTAGGCATTTGTTTTCAAAAGAGTTTAATTTCTTGTCTGTTTCTTTAGTTGATTTCCAACTTTTGCATGCATAAATGAGGGTGAATATCACATTTGAATTGAATAATCTTAACTTGGTTTTTGTGCTTATAACTTTTGAATTCCATATGTTCTCAAGATTTTTGAAGGACAATGCTGCATTTGCAATTCTAACTTCCTTCCTGGTGTAATCATCCTGGTCTATGTAGCTGCCAAGGCACGCAAATTGGTTTACTTCATCAACAGCTATTCATGTATAATTTTCCTTCTTGATTAATGAGAAATTTCATTATTTTTGTTTTGTCTTTGTTAATTTCAAGACCTATTTTGCTAGCCAAGGAAGATAGGGAATCTGTTTTTTCCTGCATCGACTGTGAATCTGTGAAAAAGACTATTTGCTTCTTAATGTGGTTTCTGTGTTCTGTTATTTTCATTGCTGCAATTTTTATTGCTTCTGTCTGTGCTATGTAATTATTGGAATAGCACCTGTTGGTACAGCCATTGTATTGTTTGTTCTTGTTTTAGCTTTATGAATATGCCTCCACCTCCATTTTCTGCGACATTTGTAGCTGATCCATCTGTGTGTATGTGTGTGTCCAGCACTTTCTGGTATAGTTTTTTGTTATGTACTACATTGCTATCACTTGTTTTTCTTTTACTGCTTGGGATTACCTGGGTTAAGGACAAACAAGTAAAAACCTGGAATCGGAAAAACTGAAGTCAGAAACGCCATTTTGATGTTTTCAGACAAAGAAATATGAATGTTTATACAGGTATTACAATACATTTTAAAAAATCTTCTTCCAGCTCACGTTGCTGTGAGGTGCCAGTTTAAAGACTATGCGGTCTGCCTGGCCTGGAATTACCAGGAGATCCTGGATGTTCTTCACCAGTATCAATGTGTTATTGGAGTTTTTGCAGGCCACGAACATGCCGGCTGGGACTACGTTGATGAGCATGGGATTCAGCACATCACCTTTCAAGCCATCATTGAAACAAGGCCTGAAAGTAATGCGTATGCTACAGCCCGACTCTGGAATAAGTCTTTAACTGTTACTGGTGTAGGTCGAGTGCCAAGTTTTACTATACCCCTGCGATATCAGATTTAAGTTGCTGATATTATTCCTTTTATAGAACTTTAACCTGGTTCCACCTCATCATAAACACATTGTGTTCTGAAAGAAGTAAATGCAGATGAAGCTCATGCAGCTAAAAAGATTGGTTTTCATTAAACTGATTTTTATTAAAATGCCCATTTTCATGATATTCATGTGAAATGATGCCAAAGAATCTGTTGCTGTTATATATGTGTGTGTATATATATATATATATTTTTTTTTTTTTTTAAGAGAGGCAGTATTTTGAGTGAAAGATAATGTCTTTGTACTAAGCTATGCATGATATCAATGCCATAGGGAGTTGTGTGGAAATATGTGCAGGATAATGTGTATGATTTTATTCATTCATATGATATATCCTTTCCAGAACATTGCCCCTCTTATAGCCTTCTTCAGTGCAATACGGTCTTGCTGTAGTTGACTGGCATCTTGCAGTGACACATTCAGACTTCTGTAATGTCCTTATTCCATCTATGGCAAGGTCATCCCTTTTCTCTTTTGGCGGGCACTATGCCTTCTACTATCAACCTCTCTAAGCTATTGTGTCTTTTGATACGGCTGAAATGTCTCAGCTTTCTAATTTTTATGGTGTTAACGAGCCAGTTTTTTGGTGATGATTGAACCTAGATATTCAGATTTATTTACGTTTTCAAGCTCTTGATGGTCCAATGTAATTTTAGACTTGCTTCTCATTTTTTCATTTATCATTACTTTTTTGTTGGTGTTTTTCTAATCAGAGCTTTGTTGTGTCTTTTGGTTGAGAGAACCAACTGTTGCAGTCTTTCTGAGCTGTTTGATGGAAGGACAGTATCATCTGCATATTTAATTTCTGGAATCTGGTGGCCCCTGATGTTGAAAGAGTCAAATTAACTGTTTACAGTTCATCTCTTACATTCCTCGTGATGTTTTCAGCATAGATGTTAAATAAGTATGGAGAAAGGATACATCCCTGTCTTACTCCCTTTTTTTTAGTCAAACCAACCTGATGTTTCGCCATCTGCCCTCAGTGCTGCTTGCTGATCTTGCTATAGTTTAGTGATGAGATGTAGACTGGGGAAACCCGTGTTGTTCATAATAGACCATAATTGTTGATGTACACAGTCAAAAGCTTTGGAGCAGTCTACAGAACTGGTGTATAGATCCACATTATACTCATTACACTTTTATATATTTAGTAAATGATCCATAGTGCCTCCATCTGGTCTGAAACCCACCTGCATTTTAGGTATTTCTTGTTCTATTTTTCCCTCCATCCTTTTCACTATGATTCATAGCAATATCTTGCATGCATGCCTTAAGTACAGAAGTTCTATATATAGTACACATTTTTAGGTCGCTCTCTTGACCAGAGGTATGTAAATTGAGTGTTTTCAGTCCTTGGGCCAGCTTCCGCTTTTCCAGTAACATGTATATAATATACTTAGGTCTGCTCTGAAGATTGTGTTACTTTTATATAGTAATGAATTCTGACTTTTAGAAGTAATGCTTCAGCTGTTGAAGACAAGAGATGGTAGCTGATTTTCTTATATTGTTACCAAGCGACTGTCCTGCCCATTCTTACACACTTATTATATTTGTAGATTTCATCATCAGGTCTAACTGAAAAGTGCTCTGTTGGTTTCCCAAGGGTGTTGCTGAGTTTAAAAGTCAGAGAGATGGACTCTTGCTATGCTGTAGCCTTTGAACTTTGCATCAGTTAGAATGCTTGAACAAACATCTAATGTTATACAAAGTCAGAACACAGTGTAATTGATATTTTCTGTTTTGTTTTGTGCATTCTGTAAGTTTGAATAATTAAGCTGTTATGATGCCTTCTATCAGCCATGTCAAATGTGCAAGTACCATGGAAACAGAGCAGTACTTTCTGTGGCTAGAACAACAGATGAGGCAAAGTAACTGGTAGGCTGTTATGGCTTAATGCCCCAAAGCTTTTGAGAGACTATATTCTGAGCCATCTTCACATGCTGCAAAGCCAGACTTTTCAGTAAGTTTCACCACTTCAGAGGCTAACTTAGTTTATAAGTCTGGTCCTTTGAGGGGTACAGATATTCCAAAAATGTTGAATTTCAACTCTGAGTTTATTTTTGGAGTTTACTCCTTACACTTTACAGTTTAATTGTCAGAATGAAAATTTTCTATAAAGGGCATAG
This sequence comes from Achatina immaculata, assembly GCA_009760885.1. Classification (NCBI taxonomy): domain Eukaryota; kingdom Metazoa; phylum Mollusca; class Gastropoda; order Stylommatophora; family Achatinidae; genus Lissachatina; species Lissachatina immaculata. Next base: position 7,901,955 of record CM019719.1, on the reverse strand, counting down.
TTGCTTCTATTAAAAGCATTCCCATTAAAGGATAACCGTCTAAATTACATTTTCCCATAAAAGGAATAATTGCCTGATTTTAAATATACCTATAAATGGTATAGTTGACTGCTTAAAATTTCCCATAGCTGCTAGAAGTAAAATTTCCCATAAAGAAATATAACTACCAGAATTAAAATTTCCCATAAAGGAATATAAACTGCTGGAATTAAAATTTCCTAATTTCGTATAGCATGTAGTTCTGCACTCTGTAGAATGTACACTTTGTTATTTTGGAACAAACGAGGTGCTTGAGGCCTGCCGAGCACATTGAATGCTGGGGGTAAGGTCCACATCTCGTTACGGGTGGACCCGGTTTGCAGTACCACCGGGTCACGGTCTGTTGTTTTCGTCGTTATAAAAAAAAAAGGAATATAACTGCCTGGATCAAAATTTTCCATAAATGAATATAACTGTTGGAATTAAAATTTCCCATGAAAGTTATAGCTGAAAGGTACAGCTGCCTGCATTCAGTGTTCTTGTAAAGTATATATTTGCTTGTCTTAAACTTTTTGATAAAGGGTATAGTTGCATGCATTAAAAAAAAAGACCAGGTTTTAGCAAGATTAAAAAAATTTAACTGTCTCATTTAATTTTACCATAAAATGTTTAGCTTCCATCCTTAAATATTTGACTTCTTCTTCTTCATTTGCTTCTACCACCAAGACCACCCTGTGATCCTACAGAATCCTGTGGTCCTTGATAGGTCCTGTGGTCCTCCTGTGTCCCCAAAAGGACCACACAAGATCACGAGAGGACCACAAGAGGTTCAGAGTATTGCAGGGCTTGGGCCTGTATTCTTGATGGGTCACAGAAGTGGGATTGCGTGACACCGTGGTTTTCGCTGCACCAGTTTAATTTAGAATTGGACTTTCTCACTGGAAAACCTCGACGTGTTTTGGGATATCCGTGTATCCCCACCGGGTGAGAGGTGGTTGCCCATCCAGTCCAGCATTGGACTTTCTCACTGGAAAACTTCAGTGTGATTAGGATACGCATACATTCCCGTCAGATGAGAGGTGGTTGCATATCTAGACTGTCCTGGTCCAGTGTCTCCGACTTCAGCAGTTTGTGGTCATGGCTGCTACCCTTCCTAGTTGTGACCAGGATGGAGCTTTTGTCCAAGAGGTCGAATCCTCGCAAATAGTAGGTTTTCACCCCTGGGTTAAACCGGTTTAAGTGTATTATCCCAGTATGGGTGCGTTTAGGACATGTTTGACCTCTATAGCGGAGATATCATGACATGAGTAGTCATCAAGTTTCACCCCTGGGTTAAGCCGGTTTAGGCATATTTCACCAGTATGGGTGTATATCGGACATTGCCGGCCTCTAGAGCAGAGGTGCCATGGTATGAGTAGCTCTCGTCGCGAGACTACTGGACATACCGATTAATCTTCACTTTATCCTTTCCTTCACCTTTTCACAACGACACTACTTGGCAACTCTTTTTGCATTTTCTTCATTGGCTGGGAGGAGTTTCACTCCATGCACGGCAGACAAAGAATCTTGCCAGCAGTGTCTTAGTTTAATCCTTGGATTAAGCCGGTTCAGGCAATTCACCAGGTAATGGGTGCACATAGGATGTGGCCGACCTCCAGAGCAGAGGTGCCGTGATTTGAGCAGTCCTGACCTCGAGACTACTGATTACTTCACTCAATCCTGTCTTTCACTTTTTCCATGGTGGTGCCACGTGGCAACCCCATTCGCACCTTTCTTCACTGGCCAGGAGGAGCCCCACTCCATGCACGGCAGCTGAAGAATCTCGCCAGCAGCAGGTTTAAATCAGAGTTTTCCTTCTCTCAGATGAGCTACCAAATAAGACTCTCATCTACCCGAAACATCTGGTTTTCAGTGCCAGATATTCGCCTTCGCCCCTTCTCCTGTCAGTGTGAACAGTTCTGCCACGAGAAGGCCAGGAGCTGGACTTGACTGTCAGAGACTGTTTGAGATGCACGCCTTGGAGACGTTTAGTTGGAGTGGAGATCGTATCCCCCACCCCACCTCCGGCTATGACAGTCCTTAGAACCACTGTTATGGATGGAAGTGATATTTTTTTAAATGAGTTTTTTTTTTTAAATGAAGGCAGTTAGGGAACGCCGATGTGCCCAGCTGCCAGGAACTGTTGTTTTGGAGCTTCAAATACTTGCTAGGTTAATACACTGACTCAGCAATTGCGCTTATTCTTCTTCAGACAGTCTCACAGACAGGGAGGGCAGGGCTTCATATTCTTGTTACGACAAACTGTTGCATGCTGATATATCTTACATCCTTCCCATGCCGTTAACATCACATAGAGCTCAACTGGTAGTTTGGCAAGTTTATACCGACACATACCACAGTTCAATCCTGACAAAGTGGTTTTTTTGAGCACATTTGGTTTCTTTTACTTTCACTATCTTAGAACTAATCTTCTTCTTCTTCTTCTTTCAAGGTTGTTGGTCACTTCATATCCTGATCCCTGTTGATATGGCAAATGAACTGAATTGTGTTTATATTAATTATTAACTTGATGAATATCAATCTAACAATCTGTGCAAAGAACTAACTTTAAAAGTACTAATGTAATGTCATTAAAACTGTTTTTATGTTAACTCAGATATGACTGACCTCATGTTGTTAAAAATATGCTTTTACTAATTAACTTGAATGTTAATGATGTGATGTTGTATATAAAGTTAAGCAGGTTAATGATGTGATGTTGTATATAATGTTAAGCATGATGTGAGGTCTGTAAATTCTGCATCTACTGTGTACCTGCTGTTTGTTGATTTACTGATTCTAATGTGGGGTTTTCTTATCACACACAGAAGAGTTTTGCTGTGAAGTTTCATTGATTAAAATGGTAATTTTTAAACAATTTGTTTTGAACAGGGAAATTTTTGTCCCATCATAATTTATGGACCAAGTTTTTATAAATGAAAGTTTTATGAAGACATAAAATGTTTTCATTATTTTAAATGAAGAAAATATTTTGATTTAAGATAATACAGATAGTTTTTATCTTTTATTTGTTCATCTTGTTGACAAGAGTTTTGCTTTATATTGTGAGAATATTTTGTTGCTTTCACATTGTTAGTTTTATAACATTGGCACACTCACTGCCTTCAGCTATTATTTCATTCTCCTCTGCCAGTGAGATGTATTCACCTTTTCATTGTTCTCCCCTGAACTGCAATCTTTGGTTCTCTGAAACCAGCACTTTGATGCTCAAGAAATAAAAGCATCATGTAAGGTAGGAAATGAGTTTCAGTTTCCTTGTTCAGAGACTCACAGTGGATCCAAGAGACAGATTCTTGACAGATTCCGCTACTTTGGAGATTATTTAGAGCGCACAAACCTCTTAATGATTGTAAAAGAAGATCATAACAAGACTATGACTGATTCTGAAAGTTGCACCATCCCTTTTGTATAGTGGTTCATAGTGGTTCTTAACTTTTTTTTTTTTTTTTTGGTGGTAGACCCCCTTTCTAACCTGAAAACAGCTGTAGACCCCTCACTGAAAAAAAAAAAAGCAATAAGTAGAACACAGCTGATGCTAAAACTTTTTTTTTAACCTAAACCAGTCCATTTGCTGACCCCCCCCCCCTCCCCAGAAATCCGTCCATAGATCCCCCAGTTAAGAAACCCCACTCTAGCATACCTTTGTTGTTCCCAGCACAGACCATCAACTGGTTCCTTCTAATCATTCTGTTGAGTTTTTTTCATGTTCTTGTGAAGGCTTTTGCCTTGGAAGTCAAGAAGGAACTTCAGATGAAGATAGAAGAAGTCCTAAGCATATAACCACTCCATCTCCATTGTTTTTTTCCAAAATTCCATGGCAGAATTCATTTACCAAATGTATTCCTTCATCTCCATATCTGATAAATTGGTTTTGAACTTCTAAAATTCTTAACCACTGTTTTGGTACAGCCATCCTATAAACACTTAAAGGAAAGAGATCTAGGACAACCCTGGATGAGCAAGATGCATCTGGGACACCATGCAGTGCAAAGGTGGACTTTCAGCCATAAGAAGGCATGAGAAGATGAGAAAATTTGATGCTGCACTGTAAAATACCATGAGACAGATTATGCTTGTTTGATGATCATATTTCAGATACAGTGGTTACTGGATTTCATGTCTTTGGGTGGTATGATTTCTAAATCATAGATACATACAACCATGATTAATGAAAAGTTGTTAACTTTTAACTGTGACTGTAGTGAGATTGTTACTATAAAATACCTGCGAGTGAAAGTGTGTGTTGGAGTGTTACAAAATGTATTAAGATCAAGTGAAATTAAAAGAAAAGGCAAAACTGCAGTCTATGATTAAAGGATGTGTTATATAGAGCATGTGCAAAAAAATTAGAAAGGAAAGAAATACAAGCTAATCAGCTTCTGATTTTGGCTGTGAATGGTGATGCTTGTAGAAAATAGTGATTCAGTTTATGAACTGAAAAAAATGTAGTAGTTCTTTTATTCTTATTACATGTGATCTTCTTGAATAAAGTTTGTAATCTGAAAAAAATGTAGCACTTCTATTGATCTTGTTACATGTGATCTTCGTGATTAAAATGTGTATTTTTATCTTTGGGAGTTTATGAACTGGATGGCCAAACTTGCTGTAAAGTGGATGCAATAATTCTGACAAGTTTTGAAAAGTCTTACTTAAGACAATAAAAGATGTATTGTTACATATCAACTTGTTCCGTGCAACTAACTGCATGGAGTATTAAAATTACCCCATGAAGTACTAAAAATAGCTCTGTGACATTGCCCATGGAACACATTTTCTAGTCTGCAACAGAGACTGTTTAAAAAAAAAAGCAAATGTCTTCAGTGTTCTTATAATCATAGACATGAAATGTGAACATGTACACAGTGTAGACACTGCAGGATTAAGTTGGAGTGTTTAACATGCCCATAGCAGTGAAAGGCTCACATTTTGCTGGATTTGTTTATGGAGATATTAAGCATTCTGTGTACTGGTACAGTAATTCTGATAAGAAATATTTGTCTTACTCTGAAAGCTAAAGGACCATATTGGTAGTAATGATAGCAGGCTATCATGGCGTGATCCATGTCTCAGTGTACACAAAGCTGGATGGGATGATGCCCCTGCAGCTAGCTACAACACCAGGGTTCTTCAATAAATTCCACTACCATTCCTTATCGATTCAGCCAATTACTCCAGGCTATTGTGCCACAGCCTGTACCGTGGTGCACTTCGTGGAAGGATTTTGATTAGTTATATTTCACAATCCCCTAGCATTAGAGTCCCTACTTCCCTATATGTCAGGGGAAAGACCAAAGAGATAATAACGACATAATGACTAGGGGAGATTACTGTAAGTAACAAAGTTGCAGAAGTCGAACTTCGAACCAAACAAGAGAAGACGAAAGCGAAGATATCCATCGTTTGTATTTTTGTCTTGTCCATTTGTCTCACAATAAACAAGTTACTAGATATTTTTGGCAATGAGACATCAATACTGAGACTCATCCATAACGAGAAATGGTTAGCTTCAGGTAACAAATGCTACAGAAGTAATCGTTAGGTACGAAACAGAGAAGTGGTCGCTTACGTGGGAATATTTGTTTTTCAACTGTGTGAACATTTTATGCATCTGATTTTGCCAGTTTATGTTGGGACATGCCATTTGTAGGAAACTAAGTTTATTGGCTTAAAGTTGAAACTGTTGCGTGTTGTACTTACATCCTTCCCGTGCCGCTAAACGTCACATAGGGCCCGCATGGTAGTTCGCCGAGATTTCCTGTCTTCGGCGAGTTTTTCAGTCTCATCAAGTTATGCTCACTGAACTGGCCTCTCTTAACAATGTCCTCTTTAGTTTCACGTGGTCGACCTCTTTTTCTTCGGCTTGTTGTGTTTCACTTGATATTGTTATTGCGTGTTGTTACCGATCTTATTAATGTTGTGGTATTTGCAGAGTTGTGGATTAGAGTTGATCGGTTTGGACGGACTCTCGACTATGACTCGACACTAGAGATGTAGCGACTTGGACAGGACTGAGCGGACTCTCGGCTTGCCATTGCTTAGACACCAGTGAATGGTTCGTCTTCTAAGCAGTAATAGTAAGATGTCCTATGACAACACATTCCAGTGATACCATTTTCGTAACTACCACGTTATCAGTGTAGGGTTATATTTTAAAAAAATATTAACAGTGTTATATCACATAGATAAAGATTAGTTGGACTAGACTTGAGATGTAAAGAGTATGCAACTTATCAGCTTGACTCGTGCTTTAAAGCAGTGATTTTGACCTCCGTGAGAGACTGCCACATGGTGCAATTTGTGTCTTCCAGTTTCTTTATGAACTTTTATAATGTGCTTTAAACAGTGAATAATGAGAACAATCTCTTACCAGTGCATATGGTATGCAGTACCAGCAATTTGTGGACAGGAGATTCAGCATGTTGTAAAGTAGTATTTCTTTAAATAATAAGCAGCTGATTTTGTTGTAGAATTTAAAAAAAAAATTTGCACGAGTGTTGCATAGCATAAAATGAGAAGAAAAAAAGCAGATTTGTAAATGTTGATATTTATACTTAGACCTCCCATTTCAGATTCTTTTAGAAAAAAATCTAATGGCTAATTCAGAAGTTAGTGCAGCAACATCCCCACATCTTACTTTTGGGATTTTAACAGATGTTCAGTACGCAGACATTGATGATGGCGAACATTTCTCTAAAACTAGAAAACGTTACTACAGAAATTCTCTACACCTTCTGAAAGCTGCTGTTAGTGACTGGAGGACATTGAAAGACAGCCCTGTTGCATTTGTTCTTCAGTTGGGTGATCTTATCGATGGTCAGAACAAGAAGGGAGGTTATACTGTGGTCAGAGCAGCTTTGCATTCAGCCCTTAAGCAGTTTGACTCTCTTTCAGTTCCAGTGTACCATCTGATTGGCAACCATGAATTGTATAATATGAACCGCTCTTCTTTGCTTCAGTCTCCACTTCACAGTGCTGTCTCTTGTCATCCTGAAAGAGGATCTGACGTGTTTTATTATACATTCATTGCTCACAATAAGCTCAGAATTGTCGCCTTAGATACTTATGAACTTGGTGTTCTTGGATATGATGATAATCCAGATGATTCCAATTTCAAAGCGGCTCAGTTCTTGCTGCATGACAAAAACAAAAATGGAAACACTGGTGATGTTACTGGACTAGAAGGCTTTGAGCAACGCTGGGCATCATACAATGGGGGAATCAGTGACAAGCAAATGCAGTGGTTGTCAGAAGTGCTTGAAAAAGCTCAGACAAGTGAAGAAAATGTAATCATCATAAGTAAGTCAGGCTTGTTTTGTTTTCAAGAGTTTTTAATAAAGCATTAATAATATCATAAGTAATTTTGTATTGTTCATTGAAATATCATAAGTAAATATACATTAGTTATTGAAAAGAGACATGGAGAAAAACAACAGAAAGGATGTTGAGCAATAGAGGACTCACCTGGGCAAGAGCAGAAAAAAAGGCAAAGGACAGGCATTTGTGGAAAACCCTTGCAGAAGCCCCATGTGCCCTGGGCACTTAAGGTTCAGAGAGAGAGAGAGTTATTGAAAAATGTAATTTTAATAAATAAATACCAGGGAATGAAAGTGATTGCAGAGAGGGAGGGAGGGTAGCTTGATTATCTTGCAGAGAGGGAGGGAGGGTAGCTTGATTATCTTGCAGAGTTGTGGATTAGAGTTGATCGGTTTGGACGGACTCTCGACTATGACTCGACACTAGAGATGTAGCGACTTGGACAGGACTGAGCGGACTCTCGGCTTGCCATTGCTTAGACACCAGTGAATGGTTCGTCTTCTAAGCAGTAATAGTAAGATGTCCTATGACAACACATTCCAGTGATACCATTTTCGTAACTACCACGTTATCAGTGTAGGGTTATATTTTAAAAAATATTAACAGTGTTATATCACATAGATAAAGATTAGTTGGACTAGACTTGAGATGTAAAGAGTATGCAACTTATCAGCTTGACTCGTGCTTTAAAGCAGTGATTTTGACCTCCGTGAGAGACTGCCACATGGTGCAATTTGTGTCTTCCAGTTTCTTTATGAACTTTTATAATGTGCTTTAAACAGTGAATAATGAGAACAATCTCTTACCAGTGCATATGGTATGCAGTACCAGCAATTTGTGGACAGGAGATTCAGCATGTTGTAAAGTAGTATTTCTTTAAATAATAAGCAGCTGATTTTGTTGTAGAATTTAAAAAAAAAATTTGCACGAGTGTTGCATAGCATAAAATGAGAAGAAAAAAAGCAGATTTGTAAATGTTGATATTTATACTTAGACCTCCCATTTCAGATTCTTTTAGAAAAAAATCTAATGGCTAATTCAGAAGTTAGTGCAGCAACATCCCCACATCTTACTTTTGGGATTTTAACAGATGTTCAGTACGCAGACATTGATGATGGCGAACATTTCTCTAAAACTAGAAAACGTTACTACAGAAATTCTCTACACCTTCTGAAAGCTGCTGTTAGTGACTGGAGGACATTGAAAGACAGCCCTGTTGCATTTGTTCTTCAGTTGGGTGATCTTATCGATGGTCAGAACAAGAAGGGAGGTTATACTGTGGTCAGAGCAGCTTTGCATTCAGCCCTTAAGCAGTTTGACTCTCTTTCAGTTCCAGTGTACCATCTGATTGGCAACCATGAACTGTATAATATGAACCGCTCTTCTTTGCTTCAGTCTCCACTTCACAGTGCTGTCTCTTGTCATCCTGAAAGAGGATCTGACTTGTTTTATTATACATTCATTGCTCACAATAAGCTCAGAATTGTCGCCTTAGATACTTATGAACTTGGTGTTCTTGGATATGATGATAATCCAGATGATTCCAATTTCAAAGCCGCTCAGTTCTTGCTGCATGACAAAAACAAAAATGGAAACACTGGTGATGTTACTGGACTAGAAGGCTTTGAGCAACGCTGGGCATCATACAATGGGGGAATCAGTGACAAGCAAATGCAGTGGTTGTCAGAAGTGCTTGAAAAAGCTCAGACAAGTGAAGAAAATGTAATCATCATAAGTAAGTCAGGCTTGTTTTGTTTTCAAGAGTTTTTAATAAAGCATTAATAAATATCATAAGTAATTTTGTATTGTTCATTGAAATATCATAAGTAAATATACATTAGTTATTGAAAAGAGACATGGAGAAAAACAACAGAAAGGATGTTGAGCAATAGAGGACTCACCTGGGCAAGAGCAGAAAAAAAGGCAAAGGACAGGCATTTGTGGAAAACCCTTGCAGAAGCCCCATGTGCCCTGGGCACTAAAGGTTCAGAGAGAGAGAGAGTTATTGAAAAATGTAATTTTAATAAATAAATACCAGGGAATGAAAGTGATTGCAGAGAGGGAGGGAGGGTAGCTTGATTATCTTGCAGAGAGGGAGGGAGGGTAGCTTGATTATCTTGCAGAGAGGGAGGGAGGGTAGCTTGATTATCTTTGCAGAGAGGAGGGAGGGTAGCTTGATTATCTTTGCAGAGAGGGAGGGAGGGTAGCTTGATTATCTTGCAGAGAGGGAGGGAGGGTAGCTTGATTATCTTGCAGAGAGGGAGGGAGGGTAGCTTGATTATCAAGGCCAGCCAATCACAGCAGCACCTTACCATCAGGAAATTGTCTTCTGAGATATCCAGACCAGGGCAGTGATGTGGAAACTAACTTATTCTCTGCAGAAGACTGCTGGAAACTAACTTATTCTCTGCAGAAGACTGCTGGAAACTAACTTATTCTCTGCAGAAGACTGCTGGAAACTAACTTATTCTCTGCAGAAGACTGCTGGAAACTAACTTATTCTCTGCAGAAGACTGATGGAAACTGACTTATTCTCTGCAGAAGACTGCTGGAAACTAACTTATTCTCTGCAGAAGACTGATGGAAACTAACTTATTCTCTGCAGAAGACTGCTGGAAACACTGCTTTGTAGACTCAGCTCCAGGACTGTAAGAAATCGTTATACTCACTGTCCGATTCTGTGCATACAAAAACTTCACCAGAGCATCAGCAGAGAAGAACTGATGATAGCACCAGAGATATGATTAAGCAGGGATAGCACCAGAGATATGATTAAGCAGGGATAGCACCAGAGATATGATTAAGCAGGGATAGCACCAGAGATATGATTAAGCAGGGATAGCACCAGAGATATGATTAAGCAGGGATAGCACCAGAGATATGATTAAGCAGGGATAGCACCAGAGATATGATTAAGCAGGGATAGCACCAGAGATATGATTAAGCAGGGATAGCACCAGAGATATGATTAAGCAGGGATAGCACCAGAGATATGATCAAGCAGGAATAGCACCAGAGATATGATTAAGCAGGGATAGCACCAGAGATATGATCAAACAGGAATAGCACCAGAGATATGATAAAGCAGGGAAACAGCCAGAGTGAATGCCAGTATTTTTATATACAATTACCAACAATATTTGAAATCACAAATATACAATACATATCAAGACAGAATACATTTTTTCCATAGCAGTCTTTTCTTTATGAAGCTGATGGTAAAGTGAGGAAAATTAATTTTTTTACAAGGACAAGGAGCTTTAGTGTGACCAAATAAATTATGAGCTAACTCTGATGTAAGGGCAGTAGATAGAAGGCTCATTTCTGTTGGTGCTGCTCTTAGTCTGGCTGTGAAAATATTAAGTTAACTGCCTCATAAGCATGACACTATAAAGTGAGATCTGTGTGTGAAACAATCTAACCATGTGCTCATTTGAGTATTACACACACCCCCCCCCCCCCCTCCCCAAAAGAGACTTCTTGAGCTGAAAGTGTACAGGAAGAAACACAAGAATGATCAGAAATTCAAACAGTGCAAAGATATGAGAGGAAGTTAAGTCTCTAGAGAAATACGTTAAGACCACAAAGATTTATTGTGATCAAGCTTCACAACACAACACCCAACATTGATCAGGCTGTTCATTACTTCTCATTCATGAAACACCAGTGTCTCATTCTTTATCCTACTATATGGTACGAGTCTCAGTTTAATTCAACATAGTTTGCTGTCTTTGGTATGAAGGTTGGTGATAGCAAATCTTCATTTTCCTCACTCCCTCACCTTGATTGTGTACTCAGACAGTATCCTGTCCACTCTCATATGTTTCCATCTACATCTGTCTACCTCTCACTCAGTTTTATTAGAAATTTTTCTTTTTCTTTTTAATCATATCCCTGTGCCTTTTAATGCATTACAGTTCTCGCGTCCAATGACATCATTGTTTAGATTTGCGATGTCTGTATTTTTTTTTTAATGTTGTAGCATTGTTTTATTTATTTATTTTTTTACAATCAGGCCATGTCCCTCTCTGTTGTTCACTCAGAGATGTTTGTTTGGCCTGGAACTACAAAGAAATCCTGGCCACAATAAACAAATACAATTGTGTGATTGCCGTCTTTGCTGGTCATGACCATCCTGGCTGGGATATTGTTGATGAGGCTGGCATTCAGCACATCATCTTCCAGAGTATACTTGAGACTCCTCCAGGAGATAATGCATATGCTACCGCTCGGCTCTGGCACAAAACTTTAACACTTACTGGAATTGGCAAGGTTCCAAGTTTTACTATACACTTAAGATTTCCAGTTGGTTAGTTGGCAGACTGTTCTAAAGAATATATATATATATATATATATATATATAACTTCCATGATTTATGTTAACTTTTTTAACAAAATGATTAAATTTCAGTCAGAACATATGGAGACTTCTGAGTCATAACCTGGTCCAGATAATTTTGATTGAAAATTGTGGAGCATGCATGAAGAACTGCTGATGATGACAATCGTGGAGGTGCCCCTTCTCTTTGAATGAGCATGTGAAACTGAAAATAGAAGAATAATAACTGAACTATAGATTCAAAGCATCATGGAAAGTTGATGGAGGAAGGAGTGACAGTACTCTGAGGTATCTTGCTTTTGATTTGATCTGCTTAGAACTATGAACTTTTGTTCTTTGCAGTCAATGCAGTGGTACTGATGGAACACATTCATGATATCAGATGAAGAGTTGATTACACATGCATGCATCAAGACTCGAGGTAGATAAGTATAACAACAACATCTTGGTTACAGTGATTAAGTCCTAGTGAGGGATCACCATGAATGGATCTGATATGGTTATCACCAGGCTGTGTGGGTCATAGCCAGGTCTGATCTGCTGGTCACAGTTACCATGCCAACACTACAACACTGTCATCTTTGCTCACAAAATGAACTATATTAATTAACCTGTAGCATTAAATATGGACAATAGGCAAGTCTGCACAAAAATCGTTGGAAGCAGCAGAAATGTGGTTTATTAGAAGAATGTTGTGAATCCCCTGGACAGCAAAAATAACTAATGAAGAATGTATGAGAAGAGTTGGAGAGACAAAAAAATCTTGTAAAAAAGTAAGAGAGAGACAATGTACTTTCATAGGACATGCAATGAGAAGAGGGGGCATTGAAATTATTATAACAGCAGGAAAAATAGAAGGAAGAAGATCAAGAGGAAGACCAAGAGAAATGATACTGGACAGTCTGACAGGATGGTGTGAGAGGAGATCACCAACTGAGCTGATGGCCTGCATGAAGGATCGGGTACTCTGGAGAAGCATAATAGCCAACGCCAGTCGGCACGGCACTTGATGATGATAATGAGCATTAAATAGTAATGGAACTCCCAGGGAGATAGAAATCAAGGAAGGCCCATAACTTTTTAGAGAAGGGAAAGTGCTCAGAGACAAGGAATACACATACAGGGAAGTATAGAACACATTCAAGAACGGAATGGCTGGAGAAACTTTATTAATGGCCTGTACTCCCAAGAGAGTGACGGGCAGTGATGATGATTAAATAAAGTACATGAGCTAAAGAGCAAGCCTAAATCGTACGTGACTCTGACATTCAAGCTTTCATGGTGCCAGCAGTTAACTAACCTGAAAGAAAGTAATACCACTGTTGACATGTCCCCAAGAAGTGTAATGAAAACTGACAAGGAAGAATCAAGGCACTTCCATCCATTCAAAGACCCTTCTGTGGGTAGAAAGTAATTTATATTCTATATACCAGGGATGATGGGTAACTAGTATTGATATCAACAGTTGGACATAAAGTACCATATTATCTTTAGGACAGTGTTTACTGGTCATGTTTGGAACATATGACTATGATATCAAATGCAGTAATATAATTTACACACAGATATGCTACTTATATATTGACATAATTGACTCTAGCTTTTATGTTATAGTGAACAGTTTACTATATTTATTTTTATATTAAAAAAATACTTTCACTGTTATTGTTATTTATATATGTGGGAGTCTTTCTTATTTTGTACATCTCTTTCATATATGGTTGTTACAAGAGTTATGACAAGGTATATCATAAATATTATGTTATATTTGTGATAATATATATGATCAGAAACATACAATAAAGAAGATGTCAAGCATCCATCATCTTCAGAGGTGTTTGTACGTGATGTATATTCATGAAATGTGCTTTTTTTGTTGAAAACATTGATTACATTATTAAAACTAAAGAAGATCCATCAGCAAAGTTTTTAGAGGCTACTAAGTTGTTTAAGATTTTACAGACAATCATCAGCAGAGTTTTTAGAAGCTACTAAGTTGTTTAAGATTTTATAGACAATCATCAGCAGAGTTTTTAGAAGCTACTAAGTTGTTTAAGATTTTACAGACAATCATCAGCAGAGTTTTTAGAAGCTACTAAGTTGTTTAAGATTTTACAGACAATCATCAGCAGAGTTTTTAGAAGCTACTAAGTTGTTTAAGATTTTACAGACAATCATAAGTAGTTTTTAGAGGCTACTAAGTCACTTGTTCACTCACCACTGACTCAGAACATGCACTCACCTGTTCATTCATCTCTTATACTAACTCTCTTACCCATTCACTCAATGTATTTGCTCAATCTGCCTTTCACTCATCACTCAGTCAATGCATTCACTAATAGAGAACACTTTCACTCTTCACTTATTCTACATACTTTCCTTTTCACTTCATTCAACACGCTCACTCTCACCTGTTCACTTATCACTCACTAACGCATTCATTCATTCATTCACCCACTCACTCATGGACAGATTTTTCACATGCCCACTGACATATTCATTCACAACATATTCCATGAAAATAAACAGTTATATAACTCCATGTGATGTGCACTCAGCTGCTATAATTATGTGTGGTACAGGTAAGTGTTGATGATCATGTCACATGACTCTGCATTCTCTGGTGTCTCCAGTTTGAAAGCTTTCCCATGTCACGTGGTTGTTTTCTCTTGTCCTCCCTCTTCATATTTTTGCCCTAGAGTTTACCAGTGTCTTCAGTCTTCTGGTATCATATACAAAAAAATTATAATGACCTTTTTCATGGTTTTAGTTAGTTTTCTTTTTAGTACAACTTCTCTTAAAATTTATTTGTTTTTCTGGACACTTAACAAAACAGCTGAGAAACACATAAATGCCTTTGCATGTAAATGCTACAGAATTCTTCAAATATTATGGGCACAAAAAAAAGAACAAATATATCCATACTACAAGAACTTAATGTTGAAGATGGTTGGCTAGTAAGGAAGATTAAACAGAGAAGACTTAAATATTTTAGACATATTAAATGAGAGGCCTACAGGAGAGATGTTAGGGAGGCAAGTTCCGCAATGGACATGCAAATGACCGACTAACTGGATGAGCTTTTCACCTAGGACATCTCGGCTGCTTCAAGCTTCTGCTTCACCTGTTTATTGTCTCAGCCCTACAAGCACAGAATAATCTGGGCTCTATATAGCGCATATCACAGTTTTTGTCATTACTAGAACATTCTATTTTTTGTTGTAATCTTTGTTATGTCATAAAAAAGCTGCTTTTGCCTTTCCTGTTTCTGCATTGATTTCATTGGTGATGGTTTACCATCGTTTTTTTTTTTCCTTGTTCTCAAGTCATAGAATTTCTCTACTTGTGTCATTGTCTTCTTGTTTGAATGAATGCTTTGTATCCTAATGGAGCTTTTCTTTTGTTTAAATCTTTTTTTTCTTTCACAGCTAAATAAAAAGGATAGTCCTATTTATGACATGCAGACACCTGGGAATATGATGTTGATGAACATATTTTTCTTGACCGCTCACGCTCACACACCTGGCCGCCTTTCATTACTCAGCTCCAGAAGAAGACACGTACCCATTTCTAAAGCTGGGTGACTGAAGTGCTTCTGGTCGGATTCGAACTACCGACCTTAAGAGGCTAATGCAGTAACTACTACGTCACAGAGGTGCAGCTAAGTAAATAATTTACAAAGATGGCCGCTTCACGTGGTTTGTGCTAGATAGGGAGAACATAGCCTATGATACGACTGTACTGTAAAAGCTATTATTCCCGGTCATACAACTAGGGGGAAGTAACTAGCTGTGTATTGTGTTCTTTGCTTTCATGTATATAGTTATTTCTCTCTGAACCTAACGCTCTCTCTCTCTCTCTCTCTCTCTCTCTCTCTCTCACACACACACACACAAACAAGTAATTCTAAACTGTGAGATTAGTGTTGGATGTTTAGTGATGTCAGACATCAGTTTTGGTGATAATGGTGACCGATATTTTGTTGATTATGGCGACATGAAGAACTGACAATAGCAAGTCACTGATAATCTAATGATAGTGAGTGTTTTAGCTGGTTCGGTACTGTGATATCTGTGAATCGCTGAATTTTATACGAATCAAAATCCAAACTTAGTGTGCTACAGTTCTCGTCTTACCGAGAGTCGTTTTTCCGATCATCGGTCCACAAAATTATAAAGGAAAAAAATTTGTTGTTTAACATGCCTGATTATTGGCAGTAAAGTACTGTATGCTCACCCCTATGAAATTCGCTTTACATCCATTTCGGTTTCCGACGAGATTGTAGGAACGGAGTAGCGTCGGAAAGCGAGGACTTTGTGGCAAAATTTGATTTGACCTGACTTGTATAAAATCGAGGAAGATAATTTTCCGACACTTGTAATATGTGAGAAGAGTTCTCCAAATATCGTGGACACAAAAAAGAACAAATATGTCTATACTACAAGAGCTTAATATTGAAGAAGGTTGGCTAGTAAAGAGGATTAAAGAGAGAAAACTTAAATATTTTGGACACATTAAACGTCATGATAATTTAGAGAAGACCATATTGGAAGGATACATAATGGGAAAAAGAAAAAGAGGAAGACCAAAACGATATGGCTGCAAGAAATCGTTGACGATCTGCAAATGGACGCAGCAGCAGCAGGCCATCTTGCTCACAAACGAGAGGCCTACAAGAGTGCTGTTCTGGAGGCAAAGTTCCGCAAGGGACATGCAAATGAATGAATGTAATATGTGAATCTTTCGCGTTTATGACGTCCGTAAAACTGTGAACTATTGTTTCTTAATTAACAACTGATGTAGCGACTGTGTTGAAAAATAGGCATCTTATCGGATGGGGAGTTGGTTAACTCTTCCCGTGCCCAAGAAAAAAAAACGCGGACGTTCCCGTCCGTGCCACACAAAAAGCGCGGGTCCTGATCTGTAACTAACTACTAACTATTTCTCCAGTCATCTAATATGTCTAAATCTACTTATGATACATTCAAGAGCAGTGGGGTGGTCACAGGCCATGTCCATACCCCTATCTACATCATCAAAAATTGAAAAATTTCGATGTTTCTCTTCTTTTTTCTCGCTCGGCATCGCTCGTAACTAAGGACTCTTCCACCATTTTGAAAAGTGTCACCGGAAGCTTACTTCAAGACCCAGAGTGAATGAGTATCTCAAGACACTCCACCACCCTGGAGACAGCAGCGATATACGAACTGTCCATCTTTTGTTTCTTTCACACTGCACTCTGATCCACGTTTTAACAAGTCAGCACTTTGACAGATTTGTACAGAATCATGGCACGTCCGCCTCAAGCTAATCTCGAACAAGAGAGAAGCTAAATCTGAAGACGCTTCCAATGTCCTAGTAACGAGGAAGATTTTCATGTTGTAATCTAGTAACGAGAAAGATCTTCATGCTGTAACATCCATACTTTAAAGAGAGAGGAAAAAAGAAAGAAATTCAGAAATGTAACAATTGAGCTTTGAACATTCGACTTATCTGTAACAAGTGTTTTTGAGATGTGAATAAGTGGAGATTATGAACTATTATTATCAGCCTGCAAGACAGCATCTGAAGTCTGGCGATAGGTAGCCTTTTATACATTTACAAGGACGGTGAAGTATGTACATATTAAAAAATGATATGTCATTAGACAAGAACACACTGTCATTTCTTTCCTAGCAGATAATCATATCTTAAACAAAAATCAGATTTGATAAAGGACGATATGTTTTCAAACGTTACGTTTAAATTTTACAAACTGAGAAAGGAATTTTTAAATATAATATCGAATGCCACCCTGAAAGTTAACTTCAACTTTACATAGATATAACGAATTCCACAATTTCTCTTGTCAAAAACATATGATTAAATAACAGTATAGGGATTTGGTTTGATACACATTCACTTACTATGTGAAAAGGTGAGTGAATTATCCAGCACTTTGGTACTCACTATTTCCTGACTCAGTTGGGGGGGGGGGACTCTTTAGTGGTACATGACAAGAAGAAGAGTTGTCTGCCATGACATATGACTGGCGATGCACAACTGTCAGGAATTTGGCCAATCAGATGGCCAAGACCAGTGTTCCCTCCAAGGATTTGCCGTCTGTGTCCAAAATGTTCAGCTCATGTGCAAAAAAAAATTCTGTGTGTGCAAATGTGCGTAGTAACAACACGTGTGTGTGTGTGTGTGAGTGAGTGAGTGATTGAGTGAGTGAGTGTGTGTATGTGTGTGAGAGAGAGAGGGTCTGTACATTTAATAACATGGTAGACTTGCTGTACTTTTCAGCAGTGGAAATTCATCTACACGTTTGTTTTAACTACCCTCTATTCTCTGTGTGCCATCGTCACAAGTATGCTACAGTACCACCGAAACAATGCGACAAAAGACCGTTTGGAACGTCCTATCCGAAAGTCATATCTCAGCAAGAAAGAAACAGTAAAGAAAAAACATGTACCATCATTGTATTTTTCTTGATCTCAGTTTTAGCACGGAGTAACATTTGTGAAACTGGATAATATAAATTTTGTGGCGGTCGATATTTTTCTGTGCGCAGCCGCGCAGCTTGGAGGGAACAATGGTCAAGACCCAGGTGAATCATGGATGACCAAGAGATGGGCCAGTCAGAGCTGGTCATTTGCCAGTCACAGATCTCTATTTTTAACAAATGAAGCATACGTTCATCTATTCTCATTACTAGAACCAGTTTTACATCGGTTCTTATTTCTTGTATGTCTCTACTTTTAGAAGCTCTCCATGATAATACGTTTTGTGACAGCTGCTTGGTGAACAAGTAACTTACAGAGGAAGCTAGCACTAGAGCTAGCTTGAATGGTAACTTTCTGTCACAAACTCTGAATGTTATAACGTAAAGACAACGTGCTACCATTTTCCTCTATTACCATCTCATCATTGCTGAGTTTATAGCAGAGACTTGCCTGCTGTAGGTTTCTAAACAAAACAAGACAAAGACAAATGTTGAATTATATTTTCTCTATGTCAAATTCCTTGCTCTTGAAGGTGACAAGAATGTTCAATTTGTCAGTCCTTACTGCTCTTATAATTTGATTCACAATACGCCAACCAATACAAACTATTGAGTCAGACAAGTTTCACTTATAGAATATCCAGGAACAGTTTGAGCTAAAGTAAAGTACTTGTACATTAAAGTATACTCAATGATGTTGTAATTGACTTGGCACGTGATATCCAGAGTAAGATAACAACAGTTGCGATCATAGATTTATCATATATGATATCAGTTATCTGAATAAACGATACAGTTATAACTGAAAACCACCCAGTGTTGTATCAAGAAATCATACAGATAAAAACCTGCGTGAGCTGTGGACTACATTAAATTCACTGCCTGACACAGTCTCAAGAGAGGTACATAGTTCAGTATCTAATTCTAGGATTAATTCGAATGTATGAGGAGCTTAGTACTTGGCAGCCATAATTCCTGACATTTTGAAATCAGATTTTCATTTTAGTTTTCAGAAAAAGATATCTGTCTTTTTTCTAGTGAAGTTTCTTAAAGTAGACTTTCCAGGATGGAGTTATGTAGGTGTTATTTGATGTTGTTTGCTCTCAGCTTGGTCCAGGTCTCACAAGCACAATTTGGCGTCTGCGTTTACGAGGTGAGTACATTCACGGAATATTTATCAAAACTTTCTGACACTGGCAGCTATTATGTTTGTTAATCGTGACATATTCTGGGTTTTACTTGAATCTTTCCACATATTATTGCTTGCTACCATTGTCCTCCAGTTCACAAAAGTTTTCACTTCTACCCGATCAATACATCTTTATGAAGACCTTCCTTCATAGTTGTAGATCTAAATCTGTGTAGCTGTACTCTATACTTAGGAAGTATACAACACTGACACACTTGTTTCTTTCAAACCTGTCTTGGATCAGCACTCAATTCATTAAAAATTTTCCAATCTTTATCATATTTGTATAGTTTTATTCAAGATAGTTGTGGTATTTCTTTTTTCCTATTGAACTAAATGATTCGTATTAAGGTAACTTGCAGAGAGGAATGCGACTTTACTGAAAAGACCACGTCTCTGTGTGGGTGAGCAGACTAGACATGACAAAGATTTTATATCACCTTCTCATTGCTCCCTTGGCATTATGTTGTGGAGCTTGTTCAGCCTCACTATCAGACATGATCTCGACCTGGTGGATTTTGCCGAGAAGTGTGTACTGTAATCCGCTCCTCGTCCGACATGATGTCTGCGCTACAAGATGATCGTGACTTTTAACAGTTCAGAGAGATAGAGAGAGGGAGAGAGAGAGAGAGGGAGAGAGGGAGAGGGAGAGAGTGAGAAAAGAAGACGAGAAAATGAAAGGTATATAGGAATAGATGGCGACTCCGCTGTAAATCAAGATCACAAAAATTGTATCTACATTCCCCGGTCTTGTCAAAACTTACTGTGAACATGAAACTATTTCTTTTTATATATTATACAGTCATGAGAGTACAAAGAATGTGAAGATACAGCATTTAACAGAAAGAAGAAAAGAAGAAAAATATAGCTAGAAATAGACTGCACTTTCTTGTATTTCTCATTCGCCTACATGGATCATATCGTCCGCAGGAACTGTTCATGTTTATCCCATGATGTTTCATCCCTGCACTTTTCTTGGCATCAGGTGTGTGTGTGTGTGTGTGTGTGTGTGCGCGCGCGCGCGCGCGCGCCTCTATGGAAAGTGCAAGTGTGCAGGGTGTACTCTTAAGTCGGGGGCAGCCTTCTAGTTAGTGACTATGGGCTCGTAGTCTGAAGAGTCCTTCTCGGAGCATGAACATTATTTTGTTGCGTTTTGTTTAATTTCCTAACAAGATCTCTCGGACATCTTCTTCGTATCCAGAGATTGATTTACTTTCTGCCCTTGATTACACAGGAGGTATGTTTTATTCAGAAAAAAAAGAAAATAAAAGTTTAGGAAAAAGAAAATAAAACTTCCCAATGAAATGTAGCTACAAATATTTTAGAAAATCGTGATAAATACATGAGCCTGGAAAGATCAAGATAGAGAAGTGTATGGTACAGTTTTACAAGGCGGCAGACGGAGTGAGTGTAGTGAGAAAAATGAGAAAAAAAAACCAAATAGAAAGTATGAGAGTAAGATGAGAATGTATAAATGTAAAACACATAACATCCAATATTTCGGCTTCAGCCTTTTTCGAGGATTACATACACAAAAAAACGCGACATATAACTAAAAGAAAAATTTACACGACAATTTTATAAATATCAAAAGGGATGACTGTAAGTTTACAACGAACTTTATTTGAATACACAAGGTGCATTATTTCTGGTTCATATTTTCAGACTTGCAATTGTACCAACAACAGAGTAACTTGTCGAAATCTGAACAGCATTCCTCCTTTGGTGAGTGGAGGCGGGACCGTGAACATCACGTCGGCCTACTTTTATGTAAGTTTTGTATACAAATCACGTGTGTTTTTTACGTAACGTTCTTGATAATGTGAAAGACAGTAACGAATGTCTAAAAATGAACAGTTTTCACTTTACCATGACCATCATATAACATTGTATCTCTTTGAGAAAAACATTCAACTTCAACAGTAAACCTTTCCACTTATAGGAAACACAGGGATACAGACGACAGACAGAGAGACAGACAGACAGACAGACGGATAGACACACAGATAGACAGACAGACAGACAGACGGACGGATGGACAGATAGATAGATAGATAGATAGATAGATAGATAGATAGATAGATAGATAGATAGATAGATAGATAGATAGATAGATAGATAGAATCTTTATTTTTAAAGGGTAAAGAATTGGGCACGCAGGCCCGTCTTACATTCTGCCCTTCATCACTCCATCTTTCATTCTTCCCACACACTCGATTTAACACAAATATACAAATTACATTAGGGAAAAAATATCAAAAGAGTGTAAGATTAAACTATTACATTCAAAGTAAAAGAGAAGTAATTAGTCTAATAAAATAGAACGCACACACATATACACGCGCACACAGAGACATATACATAAACAAAAATACATTGTTAGTACAGATCTTCTAACATTTGTTTTTTTAACAAACATTAAAATAATTTCTAACAATATCTAACAAGTTACTCTTCGAACTATGTCATTTTAGTATTTGATGGCTGGTGAGCCATGGGTTGAGAGACTACTGGTTATTCTATGGAGACATATAATTACAAGCAAGTAAATAATGAAACAGGTTTGAGTTAAAGGATGACGCATTACTAATGCATTTTAAATGGCAGGGGAGGGTGTTCCAGAGCAGTACTGCAGAGTATGCAAGGCTTTTCTTGTACCGATAGATAGATAGATAGATAGATAGATAAATAGATAGATAGATAGATAGACAGACAGACAAATAGACAGATAGATAGACAGACAGACAGACAGATATATAGATAGATTGATAGATAGAATGGAACAGATGCAAAATTAACTAACATTAAATCTGTGACATAAATAGGAATAATTCTTTTATGGCCGTAAAAATGAAAAAAAAAAACAAATGCAGGGAACTTTCTTGCAATACAAATGTGCAGAAAATATACTACGGTAAGATTGTCTGACTTACTATAATTATTCATCTCTACATTACGCCTTCCAAAATATATAGAGATAAAATTTAAAAGAATATTAAGCGCTAAATTTATTATTTACAGCGTCATACTGAATAACATTAATTTTTTGTTTTTAATAGATGTACCAACAACAGAGTAACTTGTCGAAATTTAAACATCATTCCTCCTTTGGTGAGTGGAGGCGAGACATCTTTAAGTATGTGAACGAGCAAGCGAAGTCAAATCTAGGTCATAGTTATAAACTGTAGGATATTACTGTTCAAAAGAAGAAACACAACAAATACGGTGTTGCGATTTAAACTGAAGTTTTTCTTTTGGCGAAAAAGCGCTCTCGAGTTCTGTGCTTAGGGATACAGGTTTTCGCTCCCTTCCCAGACGGCGAGAGTTAAGTTGGTTCGATGCAGAAGCGAGTGGTTTGTCCGTCGAACGAAGCCTATAAACGGCTAGCCAGCCAGGTACGTGCTAACGCGTCTGTGGTGTACTACGATGTTGTCGACCGATGGTCTCGAAATTGGCCCATCTCTCGCAAAGAGTATCTGGTCTGCAGTATATAATGTGCGTTTGTTGTGGGTGCCGCGCTTTCTTCTCGTTCGTTAGAGCAGTGAGAGCCGGAAGCCACCGCCGGTGGTTAAAGGAAATGAAACGCCGCCGGGGTCGAAAGGGATCCGCTCTGATCAGAGCGCTGTCTCCCTTGCCCCGCGTCGGTCTGTCGGCAGACATCCGACTAAAGTTCGGTGAAGAAAGTTATCTGGTTGATCCTGCCAGTAGTCATATGCTTGTCTCAAAGATTAAGCCATGCATGTCTAAGTTCACACTGTCTCACGGTTAAACCACGAATGGCTTATTAAATCAGTCGATGTTCCTTAGATGACAGGATCTTACTTGGATAACTGGCAATTCTAGAGCTAACACATGCTTATCAAGCTCCGATCTCGTGGAGAGAGCGCTTTTATTAGTTCAATACTCGCTGAAAATTAATAGTGTCGAGGATTGATCATCCTCGAAAAAAGCTCCGTCCTGGTCACCACCAGGAAGGGTAGCGGCCACGACCACAAAATACTGAAGTCGGAGACACTGGACCAATGCAGTCTAGATAGGCAACCACCTCTCACCCGATGGGGATATATTCAAATCCAAATCACGTTGAGGTTTTCCAGTGAGAAAGTCCAACTATGGATTGGATGGGCAACCACCTCTCACCCGGGAGGGGGGAATATATTCATATCCATACCACGTCGATATTTTCCGGTGAGAAACTCTATCTCTGGACTAAATTGGTGTAAGGAAAACCACAGTGTCACGCAATGCCGCTTCTGTGACCCACTGAGAATACAGGCCCAAGCGCCACGATGCTCTGAACCTCCATCCTAAATCAGACTATCGCGAAAACCACAGGAGTAAATTCAGTAGGATCACGGGGCGATCTTGATGATAGAAGTGAACGAAGAAGAAGAAGAAACTGAAGTTTACTGACCACACAAGGGGAAATTGCCTGAAACGTTCACTTGGATATCAACTTCACGTGCTGAGCTGAATTGTACTCAACAGATGATTCATGAGCACAGAAAAGCGACACTAGTCAAAACAGCATTTTTGACAATACCTCATGACAGATTCATGTGAATCCCATGAAACTTACTGAATACAAAACTCAATGACCATGTTATTGAATGTCTATACAAGATTGACGATCCTCGAATCAATTAATTTGAAAAGTCTTTGTGCAATTATAGCTCATCTCACTACAGAACAACGACTCATCATCATTGGACGTTTACAGACTGGACAGTCACAAAGTGTAGTGGCCAAACAATTTAATGTGGTAAGAAGCACCATAGTCGCCTTTGGAGACGATTTCCAGAAACTGGCTCAGTTGCAGACCGGCCGCGCAGTGGAAGATCCATAGTCACAACTCCTGCCGAAGACTGCGTCATACGGCTGCGTAACCTCAGGAATTGATTTGCATCTGCGTCCTCAACAGTCGAATAAATGACAGCAGCTCGTCGAATTTCAGATCAAACGGTCAGGAACCGGCTGCACGACGCTGGTCTTTGCGCTAGAAGACCCTACAGAGGTCCTGTTCTTACCGACCGGCATCGCCAGAACCGACTGCAGTGGCCGAATCAGCATCCTCAATGGACCGTTGCGAATGATTGGAGAAGGATTTGGTTTAGTTATAAATCATTCTTTCTGCTCCAGCGACACGATAGAAGGAGAAGAGTTTATCCCAGACACACATGAGCGTGGATGATTCTCTTCCACATGGTGTTGGAGGTGTACTGGTCTGGGGGACGATTAGCTTCATGAGAAAAAGTGACCTGGGGCAAAACTGAAGGACGCCTGAATGCCGAACGATACGTCGCTCAAATTCTTAGTCTTCTCGTCCTTCCACGTCTGGCTACACCAGGGTCTATTTTTCAGCAGTATAACGCTCGACCTCATGTTGGCACAATTTATCACCCAGTTCCTCGCTGACATCAACGTCCAGACCATTCTGTGGCCTTTCATGTCATCACATGAACACAATAAAACACTTATGGGATGAACTCAACAGACAAGTCCACCAGCGAGGCGTGGTGCCCAGCAATCTCCGACAGTTGTCTCTTGCACCGCGGGAAGAGTGGACAGCCATCCCACAACAACAGATCCAACGCTAATCGGATCCATGTCAAGGAGATGCCGTTCTCTGATACAGGCCAGAGGAGGCCATACACCTTACTGAAACGGAGGCCTCAGTAGCAAAGAATAAAAGTCCAAACCAAATTTAATGAACATCAATTCATTGTTAAAGTCTTAAAGTTTCTTCATGACAAGAATGAAACATTAATTCAGTAAAATAACATTTTGATACACGTTTGAAATTTTGTGTCCCTTACAACTACAGTAGTGTTGCGTTTCTTTTTTTTTTTTTTTTTGAACAGTTATCTGTTTTTATATTTCAGGCTGGGAATATTGCAAGTATAGAAGACAACAGCCTTCCTCCAAATCTTTTCACCATCACTTTTGTCAACAGTCCAGTCAGTCAGATATCTCCAAATGCTTTTCTAAACTCTGCAACCACGCTAAACTATATTGCCTTCAGAAGGGCTGCATTCACAAAACTACCTGATGCATTGGGAAAGTTGCAGAAATTAACAAGTATTGGCATATTTGACACTAATATCTTGGACTGGAATACACCTTTACTGCAGAACATTGGCAAAACAGTAGCACGCCTAAATCTCCAGAATGTTGGTTTGAAAGCTTGGCCAAACTGGATAAACTTGTTTCCTTTGCTACAGAGTGTTAGACTTGTAGGTGGTCCTATAACACAAATTCCAGACGGCGTTTTGAACTCTGTTGAAACCACATTAAAAACTCTTGCCCTCATTAATGTTAGTCTGTCAACAATCCCATCAGCAATTTCTAATCTGAATCTTTCGAGTTTGTCCCTGTCAAACAACAAGTTGTCGAATGTGATAGGTATTCCTAAAAGCGGATATATTGATCTTAGTTTTAACCAAATTTCTGACGCGGAGATGCTTTCAACCGCTCTTAACCCTAGCGCACCTTACCTCCAAACATTATATCTTCAGATTAACAATCTAACAGTTATTCCAGATTTTTCACACTTAACAAACATGGATATGCTATCGCTACGTGACAATCAAATATCAAATCCGAACTCTGGTTCTCTGCCCCAGTCTCTGGATACCTTTATTATTTCAGGAAATAGACTTCAGTCTGTGCCTTCTGTTATTGCCACTTTAACGAATGTTCTAGTCTTATATTTATCATCCAATCAAATCACTTCTTTTAGTTCCAGTGCATTCCCCCAACAATTGGAGGAACTTCACTTAGACAACAATAAAATAACCCAGCTCCTGGCTAGCAGTTTCCCTGTTGTTTCAAATTTAACACATTTGTATTTACAATCCAATCCTATTGTTTCCATTCACCGCTCAGCCTTTCTGCCACTCAAAAACTTGAAAGTTCTCAACCTTGATAACACAAAGCTTACTCAAGTGCCTGTTGCTTTGATCTCTCTGAGTAGCCTCTATCAACTAAACATGAGAAATATCCCTACCATAATCTGCTCCTGTCCATGGGATACCTCGTTAGTTCAATGGTTTAATTCCACTAAATTACTTTTGGTAAATGGAAGTTGCAGTGACAGTGTCAGGATCAAAGATTTCTACACCGTCACAGAATGTGGTTTTGCTACGCCACCTCCAGGATTAGCTCCGACTCTGTTATCCAGCATTTTATGTTTGTTTATTTGTTTGTTTTTAGTTGTTTGTCAGTTTCATGTCTAAACAGTTTATATTTTAAAGTCATAGACAAAGGGACAAAGAGGCAGATGAGCAGATAGACACCGCATGCATAGCGATAACGTTTGGTCTTGTATGTAAGGACATTAAAGGTATGGGTCTATTCCATCGAATGAAATTTCTGAAGAGCTCACAAATCGGTTCTAAAAACTACACAGACTCATGCTCGAAGTCTTTATCTGTGTGTTATTTTTGTAATATCACGCATAATGGAAATGCCTTTTTTAAATTAAAAAGCCTAGGTCAAATGTGTTATTTTTCTAGAGCCGAGGTCTCTTAAAAATATTTGATTATTTTGTAAAAGTTGTAACGCATGTTTTGTATAAATACTAAGATTTCCTATTTTTGTTATCTTAACATAGAAAAACATTAAAGTATTAGTTATTTTGATTTATTATTTATTTTGTGTACAACGAATTATGTGTATTCTCGAATTCACATTAAATAAATTTAGAAACGTAAGTTTTTTTTACCAAAATCTGCCAACAGTTT
Source organism: Achatina immaculata (assembly GCA_009760885.1). Classification (NCBI taxonomy): domain Eukaryota; kingdom Metazoa; phylum Mollusca; class Gastropoda; order Stylommatophora; family Achatinidae; genus Lissachatina; species Lissachatina immaculata. The sequence goes on along the minus strand of CM019719.1, from coordinate 7,874,848 downwards.
CCAAGTAGAAGCTCTTGGGTATCCTAGAATAGTCCATTGGCGTTTTTGTGACTTCCTTTTATGATAGGAATGACATTTTCTCACAGTTCACATTATTCTAACAAATATCAATGCTCTATCTATCTATCTATCTATCTATCTATCTATCTATCTATCTATCTATCTATCTATCTATCTATCTATCTATCTATCTATCTATCTATCTATCTATCTATCTATCTATCTATCTATCTATCTATCTATCTATCTATCTATCTATCTATCTATCTATCTATCTATCTATCTATCTATCTATCTATCTATCTATCTATCTATCTATCTATCTATCTATTTGTATGTCTGTCTGTCTGTCTGTCTGTCTGTCTATCAAAAAGCGACAATGTAAACATAAAACAGAATTTGTAGTTTAGAGCTCTGCAACACAAAATGAACATAAATAGGTTGGTGTAAATGAGGAAAGTAGAAATCGATTCTTAAAAAGTTCGCAAAGTGAAAATTTACAGGAAAAAATATGCGCAGTATAAGGTGAAATGAAGAAAGTGATAATTTACTTCAATAGAAATAAAAATCTGGATCACAATGCAGCTGGTGTGTTTTCTGTTAGGACATCATCATCATCATCATCACCAACATTATCATCCTGAGCCGTCACTTTCAGGAGAATGCATATTGGCCCTCCAACTTGTTTTGACAGTGAACATCATTCCCCCTCCTTCCCCCGCCCCTGCTCCTCCGCCAGTAGAATCCAGTGCACCTCATTATGTTGTATATTTATGTATATCACTGTCGTCATGTTGCTTTTTTCTGTCTACTTTTCCTTCAAATATGGCTCTCATTATTTTATTGTCTCTCATGATTTTTAATATCTTGGATTATTACTAACAAGGAAAACACAATGAAGGAAATTAAAAGGAGGGCATCAGTTGCTCTTCAGAAGCTAAAACAATTGAAGAAACTGTGCGAAGGGATAGACGGAACAACAAAAACAAGGCTTTAAAGGGCATGCATTTTCCCTACCGAAACACATGCCTGTGAGACCTGGACACTTAACAAAAACAGCTGAAAAACACATCAGTGAGTTTCAACGCAAATGCTACAGAAGAGTTATATAAATATTATGGACAGGAAGCAGAACAAATATATCCATACAACAAGAATTTTATATTGAAGAAGGTTGGTTGATAAAGAAAAATTAAACAAAGACAACTTAAATATATCGGATATATTAAATGTTATGAGAGTTTGGAGAAGATTCTTGAAAGGATACATAATGCGAAAGTGAAAGAGTTGAAGACCAAAGTGAAAATGGCACATGATATTGTTGATGATTTTCGATGAATGTATCTGCAGCACGGCATCTTGCATACAACAGAGAGGCTCTCAAAAAGAGATCTGTTAGGGAAGCAAAGTTCCGCAAGAAACATGAATGATATAAACGAAATACTACATTCTTTTATATTACATTACATGTCTTGTCAGTTTCACGCGATTTAATACTTAACCTTTTGTTTTGTTTCTTTTCTGAACAACTTTGTTTTGGATATTCACATTTCAAGGGCTCAGTTTCCTTCACCATATTCTTATTCACTGTCTATGTATCTACACCACAGAACAGTGTGGGGGGGGGGTATATATCGCATTTGATGACTTTCAACTTCAGTTGCTGTTTCGTGTAAGTGATAATTTTTTTTGTTCTGCTAAACATTTGCCGATAGTACTTAAGAACCGCTTCAGTGGCCTACAAGACGAAGCAGAAATGTCCATATTAGAGTTCAATAAAACACTACAGGAAACAGCAAAAGAGGTGCTGGGATATCGAAAAAGGAGAAAAGAGGAATGGATAAGCGAGACCATATGGGAAAAGATAGAGCAAAGAAAAGAAATCAAGAAAAAATGACTGAACACCAAATCACAACGGCTTAAAGAACGAGTTTTAAGTAATTATGCACAAAAAGACAAAGAAATGAAGGAATCATGCCGTCAAGATAAACGTCAATATTATGACAACTTAGCAGAAACAGCAGAGAAAGCAGCATATACAAATGACATGAAAACCATATATAAAATCACAAAGCAGATGACAGGTAACTTCAACACAAGATGTGAAAGTGCAGTAAGAACACAAAATGGACAACTGGTCAGTGGAGAAAAAGAAAAAATTGAAAGATGGAGGGAACAGTTTAACACCCCACTAAACAGAACACAAGCAGCACAAACAATAGACATACCTGAAGCAAAAACGGAGCTAAACATCAATACAGGACCAATAACAATAAATGAAGTAAAGGAGGCGATAAAGAAGCTAAAATCAGACAGGGCACCAGGTGAAGATGAAGTGACTGCTGAGATGTTGAAAGCAGAAGAAACAGAAACACCAAAACAACTTTGCCGGATATTACAACAAATTTGGGATCTAGAAAAAGCCCAAGAGGAGTGGAAAACTGGGCTAATAGTAAAACTACCAAAGAAGGGTGACCTCAGAGATTGCGGGAACTGGAGAGGCATTACCCTACTGCCACTCACCAGTAAAGTATTTTGCAGAATAATCATCAACAGAATTGTACCAACACTTGAGGAAAAACTTCGGAAAGAGCAGGCAGGATTTAGGAAAGGAAGAGCATGCATAGACCACATATTTGTACTTAGACAAATATTAGAACAGGCAAACGAGTGGCATAGCACAACATATGCATTATTCATAGATTTTGAGAAAGCCTTTGACAGTGTCAACAGAGGTGCACTGTGGAAAATCCTAAGATGGCATGGCCTCCCCCATAAAATAGTTAATGTAATCAAAGCCCTATACGAGGGTTTTCAGTGCAAAGTTATATATGGAGAACATACCTCCAGCAGCTTTAGGGTACAAACAGGAGTGAAACGGGGATGTGTACTATCACCAACATTATTTATCTTGGCAGTAGACTGGTTAATGAAGGAGGCAACATCAGACAAACGCAGAGGATTACAATGGACCCTTGACACAGTGCTGGAGGACCTTGACTTTGCGGACGACATTTGTCTATTATCAAGCAGTCACAAAGATATGCAAGAGAAAATAAACAAGCTAACTCAGAATGCAAATAACATAGGACTAAAGATCAACGTAGGAAAGACAAAGTTAATGAAACAAAATGTGAACAACAGAAATGTACTCAGAGTAGATAACAAGTTAGTGGAGGAGGTCAACGAATACCTTGGCAGCAGAGTAGTAGAAAATGGAGACAGCACAGAGGACATCAACGGCAGACTTACTAGAGCAAACCAGGCTTTTGCAATGCTACAGAATATATGGAAATAAAAAAAACTAAGCATAAATATGAAAATCAGGATATTTAAGAGTAATGTTCTAAGTGTACTACTCTATGGAAGTGAATGCTGGAAAATCACCAAAACCATAGAAAACAAGTTAAATTCTTTCCAGACTAAATGTTTACGAAGAATTAGAAAAATATTTTGGCCAAACACCATAAGAAATAACATCTTATTAGCAGAAATGCAGATGAAACCACTGACAACAATTATTGAGGAAAGACGCTGTCGATGGTTGGGACATGTGCTCCGAATGACTGACAACTCACTACCAAAAATAGCACTAAGATGGACACCACAGGGGAACAGAAGTAAGGGTAGACCAAAAGAGACATGGAGAAGAACAACAGAAAGGATGTTGAGCAATAGAGGGCTCACCTGGGCAAGAGCAGAAAAAAAGGCAAAGGACAGGCATTTGTGGAAAACCCTTGCGGAAGCCCCATGTGCCCTGGGCACTTAAGGTTCAGAGAGAGAGAGAAACATTTGCCGGTCTATACACATAAAATATATTAAAAATATCTTCAATGACATTAATGAGATGCTTGGATTAACCTTCGGTATGCTGACGACACAATGCTGATAGCTGAGAACCAACAAGACCTGCAAAATCACTTGGATAAAGTCGCCAAAGAAAGTGAACAGAAAGGCCTTCCTTTGAACATCAAAAAGACAGAGACTACGGTTATATCTAAGAAACAGAATCCAACAGCATGAATAACTTCAGATGGGAAATGCAGAACAGAAATTAGGAACAGAATAGGCCAAGCAAAGACTGCATTTCAGAGAATGAGAAACATATAACTAACACATATTTATCAATGAATGTTAGAAAACGAGTCCTAAAATGCTATATTGAACCTATCTTGTTATATGGAAGTGAATCACGGACAATAGGTGAGTCTGCACAAAAATCAGTGGAAGCAGCAGAAATGTGGTTTATTAGAAGAATGTTGCGAATCCCCTGGACAGCAAAAATAACTAATGAAGAATGTATGAGAAGAACTGGAGAGACAAAAAACCTTGTCAAAAAGATAAGAGAGACAAGGTACTTTCATAAGACATGCAATGAGAAGAGAGGGCATTGAAAATATTATAACAACAGGAAAAATAGAAGGAAGAATATCAAGAGGAAGACCAAGAGAAATGATACTGGACTGTCTGACGGGATGGTGTGAGAGGAGATCACCAACTGAACTGATTGCCTGCATAAAGGATCATGTACTCTGGAGAAACATAATAGCCAACACCAGTCGGCACGGCACCTGATGATGATGATGATTGGATTAACTATTAACAGTAGCAAGACATCACAAAACATCCACCCGTCCAGGTTCCCATTCAAACATAGACTGACTGCCCGCTCACAGTCTCTCCTATAATTCTCTGTCACGGGTTTCTCAACCCACGTGACATTCTAGAAGGTTCTCGACTGACCCCTACCCCGGAAGTTCAAAATGAGAATCATAACAATTGCTCTTTCTGTAAGAACACCTGTTATCTCCCGTATACTGCTACATAGTGTCAGAGGAATATAACACTACCATCTAGAGATCAGAAAACAAATCAAGTGATTGATTAATTATGAATTATACGAAGTAATTTTCTGAACATAACCACATATAGTTGGTAGCAGACCTCCAAAGTGCACAATGTATACTTTCTGAAAAATAATTATAATCTACGTCCTGCATAAAGGTAACTTGACACAATAATTTTAGCTTAATACTGAGGTGTTAATTTGTAAGGCACACAAAAATACATGAAGGAGAATTAAAATATAAAGGCAACATTATCCTTTCATACCGTTAACTTTTAAGAAATGAATACAACTGTTATATCTCTTCTACATATAGTCTTGTTTCTTGTTACTTTCCACTGGCTTTTTTCATTTATTGAGATAAGTTTTTTTTCCTTCACTATTTGCTCATCCTCACATATTTCACCCTCTTTCTCCTCATTAACAAATTTGTTTTGTCAGTTGTAACTACACCATTGGCTTGTTAGAGTCTTCACTCTTCGTCAAGTTATTGGATTGTCGAAAGTCTGCCAAGTTACAGTCAGATTGTTTCCACGTTGTTCTAGTGGCTTGAATTGCATGCCTTTGTTGTTTCTGTACGTTTCTAAGCATCTAGTATAGACTTTAAGATATAGCAGACACTGCAATGAGAGAAGAACAAGCAGGATTTCGAAAGGAGAAGTGTCTCCACCAGATCTTTACTCTCAGAATAATACTTGAAGAACATATTGAAAAGCAGAAACCATTAATACTGAACTTAATAGATTTTAAAAAAGGCATTATGGAGAATTTTAAGTCTATATGGAGTACCATCTAAAATTGTCAACATCATTAAGGACTTATACAGTGGATATGTTTGTGCAGTCAAAACAGAAGAAGGGATGAGTGTATGGTTCCAGAGTGAACAGGTGTGAAACAAGGATGTATACTGTCTCCTTTACTTTTTGGGATTACAATAGACTTCATAATGAGAAAATGCTGCACCGGTAACACAGGTATTGACTGGGTACATGGTATAGCAGTATTCTCTTGGCTATGGGATATAAGTAGTATTGGTACCCAGGAACAATTAATAGAGTGAGTACCCTTGTTTGAAAGGTATGTTGGTTGAGACCATAAGCGGCGGTCTTGAGATAAGCGTGCAGCATAAGAGAAAACGGTGTGGGTAGGGATAGTATAAATACCACTCACGATTAGACAAAGGGGAAGCCTTACTTGTTTTTGTTGCAGAGAGGAACCTTACTTGTTTTGGTGTAGATGGAGTCTCGGTTAGGTAGAGTTTTTTTTAGTAGTAGCAGTTTTTGGTAGTTGGGATGTAGGATTTAGTCTTCTGGTGATAGCTGAGGTTGTTCGGGTGGAAACGTTGTAAGTATGTTTTTTTTGTGTTGTATAATTATATTGTAAGGTTTTCGCCCATATGGCGTAGAGTGTTCTCACGCCGGGAATTGTCATTGTAACTTCTCTCCAGCCTGATGGGCTACGTTTCCATCCTCATTTTTCTCATCAATAAACTTGTGTTGTCTGAATATATAAACTACACCACTGGCTTTGTCGGAACTCTCATTGTTTGACAAGTTTTGTTATGTTGGAAGACTGCCAAGTTCAGTTAAGTTGTTGTATCAGTAATATTCTGTGGAGTTGGAAGCCTGGGAGTCTTGTCGGATTTTCTTAGTGTGTAACATAGACAATTGCGTTGTTTTATAGCACCAACAACAAGAAGTAATTTCTAAGATGAAAACTGTACTCCACCAGAAGAATAATCATCCAGTAGAATACGGATTCAGTAGTGAACAGCAGATGTAATATATGCCTCAACATGTAGTAAACAACAATAAAATTCTACTTTCATGGGACTCAACTAGAAGATCTTGATTTTGCTGATGACATAACTCTTATCAGTAATAATGTGCATTCCATGCAAGAAAAAACAGAAAGCTTGTCTTCAATGGCTAGCAAACTAGGACTTGAAATTAACAAGGACAAAACAAAAATAATGAAAATTCCTCTCAATCAAAATGGAAAAATACACATAGGAGGGACAGATATTGAAAAAGTCAATCAATTTGCATACCTTGGCAGCTACATAGACCAGGATAGTGACACTAGAAAGGGAGTTAGGATCAGATATGCAAAAGCAGCATCAACCTTCAAGAATCATGACCACATATAAATTTCAAAAATTATAAGCACAAAAACCAGGTTAAGACTATTCAATTCAAATGTAATCTCCACCCTCATTTATGCATGTGAAAGCTGGAAAACAACTAAAGAAATAGAAAAGAAATTAGACTCTATTGAAAACAAATGCCTAAGCAAAATACTCGGCATCAAGTGCAACGAATTCAAGACCAATGCAGAGAAAAGACAGATAACTGAACAACAAGTCTCATGGATGATCAGGAAAAGGAGATAGACATATGTTGGTCACGTGATGAGAAGAAACAGTCATAGAATCCCAAAACAAGCTATCAAGTCGAATACAACAGGCCAAAGAAAAAGAGGCAGACTGCAGAAGTGAAACTCTGAAGAGGACATTGTTAAGAGAGGCCAAATTAACAGGCATAAAATCATTTGATGAGGTTGAAAGATTCGACGAAGACAGGAAAAATTGGCGAACTACTTTGCGAGCCCTATGTGACGTTTAACGGCACGGGAAGGATATAAGATATAAGATGTATAGAAACGAAGTGCTCCCAAAAGATCACTAAATCAGATCTATTAGAATTCCATTTACCGAAGGTATTTTCTTATAACCAAGAGTAAACCCCATAGACAGCTTATCAATAGAAGCTAACACATGTATGGCTGCCGAAATCTTGTCTCAGTGGCACTGTACTACTTTATCAGAAATTAGATGTGAGCAAGTGGAGATTATGAACTATTGTCAGCCTACAAGACAGCATCTGAAGTCTGACGGTAGATAACTTTTTATACAACAAGAAGGACTTTGAAGTGTGTACACATTAAAGAACACAGCGAAATTATTTTGATATGTCAGAGAGCATTAGACGACAGCACAGTGTCATTACTTTCCTACTAGATAGTCATATCTTCAGTCAAATTTGATAAGCTATGTTACGTTTTAAAAAGTTACATTCAAATGTTTATGAAAGTCATAAGTATGAAGAGTATGATTTAGTTCTGTATAAAGATGGAAAAAGTGAGGAAAGTGGATAGAAACAAGAATGGCAGAAAGGAAGATGAGCATATACAGACGAAGAACATTTAACAATCCAATATTTTGGCAAAAGCCTTTTCCGTGGACCACATATTAAAAATCCGCACGAAAATTAGTTGAACAGTTAAACATAGCTTCCTGTTGAGGCAAACGAGGTTTCTTTCTGAAATTCCACGTATATCAATTCAAGAGTGCTTTACCTGCACTTCTCGCAATGTCATTTATGTGATTATGTACAAGCATAGTGATATGAATTATACTGGGAGACTGGCTTACGCTTAGTAGATGGTTTCTCCAACGTCTAAATGACATATCCAAGAGGACACTGACACAAATCACAAAGAACTTCTGCCAAGGAGACCATCAAGGAAAACTAGACATTTCTGTAACTCCAGTACGTTCTTGTTATTCCGATCAACGGTCTCAGAAAGCTCGGGAACAGCTCTTTATTTTCCAGACTGGCTGTCTCTACACATTTGAAATTAACAATACATTCAGTTTTCTTTACATTTCCATCTACTTGCTACCTCTTTCTATTTCTGCTATTCATCCTCAGCTTTCGCGAAGAAATCACAGGATTATAACTTCTTAACTTCCTCAACTTTGTCTTAGCCCCGCTTAGTTCGTTGCATTTTCTCATTCTTGCTACAGGCGATTTAAAGCTAATTTTCCAGCCATTTCTATCATTCTTCAGTAGCCCTTAGTAGGCTTTGGTAGCTTCCTTGTCTAGGTATCCTAAGTAAGCAGTCTGTCCTCATTGGGTCCTCTAAACTTTCTTGAATTTCCTACATCTACCTTTCTCCATACTGTCTTCCCTCCTTTATCATCTGCAGCATTTGCGGCTTTTATTTAAGCCATGGGTATCCGACAGGAGTAAGCTAAGGCAATTTGTGCCATAACACCATATTGTTTACCATATGATATCCTTTGTCAACCCATTTATATTATTTCTCAGCCAATGGCTTACTTCTACATTGTGTAACCTACGTCTGTGTGGGACATTTTGTGCCTGACTTTCTTACAAGGAGGAGACCAAAAAACGCAGGTGTTTAATTTTCATCTATTTTTCGTGTTTTATCTCTTGTGTTGTTTTCTTCTAAATGTGATCTTGAAAAGGCTTTTGCAGAAATATTGTGCTGTTGTATGTTCTTCATTTATATGTGCTCATCTTACTTTCTGCCATTCTTGTTTCTGAGCACTTTCCTCGCTCTTTCTATCTTTTTTTTTTGTTTTGGTAAAACGTAACCATAACCCCAGTCTACCTTCATTACCAGAATCAGTTTAATAGCAATCGTCATTTCTTTTATCTCTCACATTCAACAAACATTTTTTTCTTTTCATCCAAGTCAACTTGACAGTCAACCTCATCTGCAAATAGACATAACGAGTTCCACAATTCTTCAAGTCAAGCCCCTTGATTACAGAAATAGATATTAGAGAAGTTTGATTTGATTCTTATTCAGTTATGTATGAAAAGCACTTTGGTACTCAGCATTTCCTGCCACGATGGGAGGAAACTCTTTAGTGGTACATGAAAAGAAGAAGAGTTATCTGTCAAACACTGGACTGGAGGATCATGACTTGCAAGAATCTGACAAATCAGGTGATGAAAACCTAAGTGAATCATGACTTAGAGACTGGCTGATTAAAGCTGGTCGAAACATTAGCGAATCATTTCTGTCAAACCAAATGGCCCAGACATTGGTCAATCATAGCTGGACGAGGCGTTTCCACATACAGCCCTCTACCTTTTAGAAGCACTGTATGAAGACACGTTCTGTGACAACTGCCTGATGAGAGAGTAATACAGTTATATATTTCCATCCATCGTATCTGAGCTTATATAGAAAGCTAGCACTAGAGCCAACCTGAGGGGTAATTTTCTGTCGCCGACTCTGGATGTTATGAAAGTAAAGGCAACGTGTTACTACTGTCCTCATATCGTCACAACTGAGCTTACAGCAAAGACTTGGCTGATATTCTAAACAAGACAAGAATAAACAAAAATATTGACATGTTTTCTCTATGCCAAAGTCCTTGCTCTTGAAAGTGACAAGAATGTTCAGTTTGATAGTCTTTTATATAATTTGATTCACATTACGCCAACCACTACAAAATATTGAGCCAGATAAGTTTCATCGTGGGAAACCACCCAATGTTGTATCAAGAAATCATACAGATAAAAATCTGCGTGAGCTGTGGACTACATTAACTTCATTGGCCGACACAGTCTCAAGAGAGGAACATCGTTCATGATCTACTGCTAGGATTAACTTCGAATGTATGTGGAGCTTATTACATGGCAGTCATAATTCCCGACATTTTGAAATTGATTTTCATTTTAGTTTTCGGAAAAACAAACATGTCTTCTTTCTAGTGACGTTTTTTAAAGTAGACTTTCCAAGATGGAGTTAAGTAGGCGTTCTTTGATTACAGTTTTATTCTAGATAGTTGAGGTTTTAGACATGAAGTGCTCGCCAAAAATCACTAAATCAGATCTATTAGAATTCCAGTCATGAGAGTACAAAGAATGGTAAAGATACAGTATTTAACAAAAGAAAAAAAAAGAAGAAATATATAGCTAGAAATAGACTGCACTTTCTTGTATTTCTCATTTGCCTACATGAATCATCGTCTGCAGGAACTGCTCATGTTTATCACATGATGTTTCATCCCTGCACTTTTCCTGGTTCTAGTTTTTGGCTCTTAAGCCTCTGTGGAAAGTGTTTGTGTGCAGGACGTACCCTCAGTCAGGGGCAGCCTTCAAGTTAGTGACTATGGGCTCGTAGTCTGAAGAGTCCTTCTCGGAGCATGAACATTGTTTTGTTGCGTTTTGTTTATTCTCCTAACAAGATCTCTCGGACATCTGCTGTCTCTTCTACGTATCCTGGCATTTATTTACTTTCTGACCTAGATTACATAGGAAGTATTGTTTATTCAGAAAAAAATGAAAATAAAAGTTTAGGAAAAATAAAATATAACTCCCTAATGAGATGTAGCTACAAATGATTAAGAAACTTGTGATAAATACACGCGTCTGGAAAAATAAGAGGAAGAATGAATGTCTCAATCAGTTTTATAAATATATAAAGAAATGATTGGAAAGTTTACAACGATCTTTATTTGAATACACAAGGTGTATTATATTGTTAAAAAATAAACGCAACAAATACGATGTGACGATTTAAACTGAAGTATGCTGATCAGACAAGGGCAAATTGCCTGAAACGTTCATTGGAGATCAGCTTCAAGTGCTGACCTGAATTGTAATCAACAGATGATTCATGAGCACAGAAAATCGAGATGAGTCAAAACAGCATTTTTGATAATAACTCATGACAGGTTCACGAGAATCCCGAGAAACTTACTTAACACAAAACACAAAACTCACTGACCATGTTGTTTAATGCCTATAAAAGATTAATTAACGCTCCTCGAATCAAGTCATTTGAAATTTCAATGCGCAAGTATGACTCATCTCACTACAGAGCAACGACTCATCATCAGTGAACGTTTACAGACCGGACAGTCACAAAGTGTAGTGACAAGACAATTTACTGTGGTTAGAAGCACCATTAGTTGCCTTTGGAGACGATTTCCAGAAACTGGCTCAGTTGCAGACCGGCCGCGCAGTGGAAGACCCGCAGTCACAACTCCTGCCGAAGACCGCTTCATACGTCTGCGTCACCTCAGGGATCGATTTGCATCTGCGTCATCAACAGTTCAGGAAATGACAAGAGCTCGTCGAATTTTATATCAAACGGTCAGGAACCGGCTGCACGACTCTGGTCTTTGGGCTAGAAGACTCTACAGAGTTCCTGTTCTTACAGACCGGCATCGCCATAACCGACTGCAGAGGCGAACCAGCATCGTCACTGGACCGTTGCGAATGATTGGAGAAGGATTTGGTTTAGTGATGAATCATTCTTTCTGCTCCAACGACACGATAGACGGAGAAGTGTTTACCCCAGAGTCCATGAGCGCTACGCCCAGAACTGCGTATATGAGGCTCCTCCACACGGTGGTGGAGGTGTACTGCTGTAGGGGACGATCAGCATCATGGGAAGAAGTTAACTGGTGGAAATTGAAGGACGCCTGAATGCCCAACGATACGTCGTTGAAATTCTTCGTCCTTACGTCCTTCCGCTTCTGGCTACACCAGGATCGATTTTTCAGTGACCTCACGTGGCACAACTCATCACCCAGTTCCTTGCTGACAACAACGTCCAGGCCATTCCGTGGCCATCCATGTCTGGATAAGTAGAACACTTATGGGATGAACTCAACAGACAAGTCCGCCAGCGAGACGTGGCGCCAACCAATCTCCGACAGTTGTCTCTTGCACTGCGTGAAGAGTGGGCAGCCATCCCACAACAACAGATCCAACGGCTAATCGGATCCATGTCAAGGAGATGTCGTTCTCTGATACAGGCCAGAGGAGGCCATACACCTTACTGAAACGAAGGCCTCAGTAGCAAAGAATAAATGTCCAATCCAAATTTAATGAACATCATTTCATTGTTAAAGTCTTAAAGTTTCTTCATGTCAAGATTGAAACATTAATTCCGTAAAATAAAATTTTGATACAAGTTTGAATTTCTGTGTCAGTTACGACTACAGTAGTATTGCATTTCATTTTTTTTGAACAGCATATTTCTGGTTCATATTTTCAGACTTGCAGTTGTACCAACAACAGAGTAAATTGTCGAAATCTGAACAGCATTCCTCCTTTGGTGAGTGGAGGTGGGACCATGAACATCACGTCGGCCTACTTTTATGTAAGTTTAGTAAACAAATATTGTTTTTTTTACGTAACGTTTTTGATAACCTGGAAACACAATAGCGAATGTCTAAAAATTAAAACTGTTTTTACTTTAACATGACCATTATATAACGTTTTATCTCTTTGTGAAAAAGAATCAACTTCAATAGTAAACCTTCACACGTATACGAAACAAACAGATAGACAGAAATACAGACAGACAGACAGACAGACAGACAGACAGACAGACAGACATACAGACAGACAGACAGGCAGATGGAGTGAAACAGATGCAAAAAATAACAGAAAAACACATTTGTGGTAGAAATAGGTATAATTCTTTTTTTTGTTTTTGTTTTTTGGCAGTAAAAATTTAAAAAAAACGGAGATAACTTTCTTGCAATACACATTTGGACAAAATATATTACATTAAGACTGTCTGACTTACAGTAATTAGGTATCTCTACACCACGCCTCCAAAATATGTAGAGGTAAAATTTAAAAGAATATTAAAAACTAAATTTATTAATTATTTACAATATAATAGTGAATGCCACCAATCTGTGTTTTAATAAACGATTTATTTGGCATTTTAAAGTATGTGAACAGGCAAGCGAAGTCAGATCTAGACTACGGTTATAAACTGTAGGATACTATGCTTGTATATTTCAGGCTGGCAATATTGCAAGTATAGAAGACAACAGCCTTCCTCCAAATCTTACCATCATCAATTTTGTCAAAAATCCAATCAGTCAGATATCTCCAAATGCTTTTCTAAACTCTGCGAATACACTAGTCTATATTCTCTTCAGCGGGGCTGCATTCACAAAAGTACCTGATGCTTTGGGAAGGTTACAGAATCTAGGAATTCTTAGCATATTTGACACTAATATCTTGGACTGGAATACAGCTTTAAAATTGGCAAAACAGTAGCACGCCTAAATCTCCAGAATGTTGGTTTGAAAGCTTGGCCAGACTGGATAAACTTGTTTCCATTTCTACGGAGTATTATACTTGTAGGTGCTCCTATAACACAAATTCCAGACGGCGCTTTGGACCTTGTTGTAACCAGATTACAAACTCTTTACCTCATTAATGCTAGTCTGTCAACAATCCCATCAGCAATTTCTAATCTGAATCTTTCGGGTTTCTCTCTGTCACGCAACAAGTTGTCTAATGTAATAGGTATTCCTAAAAGCGAATATATTGATCTTAGTTTTAACCAAATTTCTGACGCGGAGATGCTTTCAATCGCTTTGAACCCTAGCGCACCTTACCTCCATACATTATATGTTGAGAATAACAGTTTAACAGTTATTCCAGATTTTTCACACTTAACAAAAATGGTTATGTTATCGCTACTTGAAAATCAAATATCAGATCCGAACTCTGGTTCTCTGCCCCAGTCTCTGGCTACCTTTATTATTTCAGGAAATAGACTTCAGTCTGTGAATTCTGTTATTACCACTTTAACGAATCTTGTAGCCTTAAATTTATCATACAATCAAATCACTTCTTTTAGTTCCAGTGCATTCCCCCAACAATTGGAGGAACTTCACTTAGACAACAATAAAATAACCCAACTCGTGGCCAGCAGTTTCCCTGTTGTTTCTAATTTAACACATTTGTATTTACAGTCCAATCCTATTGTTTCCATTCACCGCTCAGCCTTTCTGCCACTCAAAAACTTGAAGGTTCTCAACCTTGATAACACAAAGCTTACTCAAGTACCTGTTGCTTTGATCTCTCTGAGTAGCCTCTATCAACTAAACATGAGAAATATCCCTACCATAATCTGCTTCTGTCCATGGGATACCTCGTTAGTTCAGTTGTTTAATTCCACTAAATTACTTTTGGTAAATGGAAGTTGCAGTGACAGTGTCAGGATCAAAGATTTCTACACCGTCACAGAATGTGGGGTTGCTACGCCACCTCCAGGATTAGCTCCGACCCTGTTGTCCAGCATTTTATGTTTGTTTATTTGTTTATTTTTAATTGTTTGTTAGTTTCATGTCTGAACAGTTCAGATTTTAAAGTCATCGACAAAGGGACAAAGAGGCAGATGAGCAGATAGACACAGCATGCAAAGCGATAACGTTTGGTCTTGTATTTAAGGACATTAAAGGTATGGGTCTAGTCCATCGAATGAAATTTCTGAAGTGCTCACAAATCGATTCTTAAAATAACAAAGACTCGTGTTTGACGTTTTTATCTGTGTGTTATTTTTGTAATATCACGTATTAGAAATCCGTTTTTTTAATTAAAAACTTAGATCAAATGTGTTATTTTTATATAGCCGAGGTTTCTTAGAAATATTTGATTATTTTGTAAAAATTGTAACGCATGTTTTGTATAAATACTAAGATTCGCCATTTTTGTTATCTTAGCATAGAAAAACATTAAAGAATTAGTTTGATTTATTTTGTGTACAATGAATTATGTGTATTCTCGAATTCACATTAAATAAATTTAGAAACGTTGTTAGTTTTCTACCAAGATCTGTCAGCAGTTTCCAAGTAGAAGCTCTTGGGTACCCTGGAATAGTCACATCTTTGCCGTTTTTGTGACTTTCTTTTATCTTCTTCTTCTTCGTTCGCTTCTACAACCAAAACGCCCCGTGATCCTACTGAATTTACTCCTGTGGTTCTCGATAGGTCCTGTGGTCCCCCTGTTGCCCCCGAACGGACCACACGAGATCCATGAGAGGACCACAAGAGGTTCAGAGTATCGCAGGGCTTGAGCCTGTATTCTTGGTGGGTCTCAGAAGCGGGATTACGTGAAACCGTGGTTTTCGTTGCACCAGTTTAATCTAGAGTTGGACTTTCTCAACGGAAAACCTCGACGTATTTTGGGATACCCATGTATCCCCGCCAGGTGAGAGGTGGTTGCCCATCCATTCCAGCGTTGGACCTTCTCATCGGAAAACCTCAGCGTGATTAGGATACGCATACAACCCCGCCGGGTGAGAGGTGGTTGCTTATCTAGACTGCACTGGTCCAGTGTCTCCGACTTCAGCATTTTGTGGTCGTGGCCGCTACCCTTCCTAGTTGTGACCAGGACAGAGCTTTTGTCCGGGAGGATGAATCCTCGTCACTAGTAAGTTTCACCCTGGGTTGAGCCGGTTTAGGCATATTTCACCAGTATGAGTGTATATCGGACGTCGCCGGCCTCTAGAGCAGAGTTGCTGTGGTATGAGTAGCTCTTGCCGCGATACTACTGGACATACCGATTAAGCTTCACGTTATCCTTTCCATCGCCTTTTCACATCGGCGCCGCACGCCAACCCTAATTGCTTTTTTCTCATTTTCACTCCACGTGTGGCAGACGAAGAATCTCGCCAGCAGTGTCTTAACCTCTGGGTTAGGCCGGTTCAGGCAATTCGCCCGGTATGAGTGCACATAGAACATGGCCGACCTCCAGAGCAGAGGTGACGTGATTTGATTAGTCCTGACCTCGAGACTACTGATTACTTCACTTAGTCTTTTCCTTCACCTTTTCCACAATGGCCCCCCACGGCAACCCCATTCGCACTTTTCTTCACTGGCTGGGAGGAGCCCCACTCCACTCACGGCAGCTGAAGAATCTCGCCAGCAGCGGTAGAAGAGCTACTAAACATGAGTCTCATCTACCCGAAGCGTTTGGTTTTCAGGCGCCAGATACTCGCCTTCGCCCCTTCTCCTATCAGTTTGAACAGTTCCACAACGAGACGGCCAGGAGCTGGAATTGACTGTCAGAGGCTATTTGAGACGCACGCCTTGGAGACATTTAATTGGAGCGGAGAGCGTATTCCCTACCCCCACCTCCGGCTATAACAGTCCTTAGAACCTCTTCTTTTTATGATTCATTCATTCATTCATTTGCATGTCCCTTGCGGAACTTTGCCTCCCTAACAGCACTTCTGTAGGCCTCTCGGTTGTGAGCAAGATGGCCTGCTGCTGTTGCATCCATTTCCAGATCGTCAACGATGTCTTGCAGCCATCTTCGTCTTGGTCTTCCTCTTTTTCTTTTTCCCATTATGTATCCTTCCAATACGGTCTTCTCTAAATTATCATGACGTTTAATGTGTCCAAAATATTTCAGTTTTCTCTCTTTAATCCTCTTCACTAGCCAGCCTTCTTCAATATTAAGCTCTTGTAGTATAGATATATTTGTTCTTTTTTGTGTCCATGATATTTGGAGAACTCTTCTGTAGCATTTACATTCAAAGGCATTTATGTGTTTCTCAGCTGTTTTGTTAAGTGTCCAGGTCTCACAGGCATATGTTGCTATGGGAAAGATGCACGCCCTTAAAAATCTTATTTTTGTGGTTCTGTCTTTTTATGATAGGAATGACATATTTTCACAATTTTCATTATTATCACAAAGATCAGTGATCTATCTATCTATCTATCTATCTATCTATCTATCTATCTATCTATCTATCTATCTATCTATCTATCTATCTATCTATCTATCTATCTATCTGTCTATCTGTCTGTCTATCTATCTATCTATCTATCTATCTATCTATCTATCATCTATCTATCTATATCTATCTATCTATCTATCTCTATCTATCTATATCTATCTATCTATCTATCTATCTATCTATCTATCTATCTATCTATCTATCTATCTGTCTGTCTGTCAGTCTGTCTGTCTGTCTGTCTATCTATCTATCTATCTATCTATCTATCTATCTATCTATCTATCTATCTATCTATCTATCTATCTATCTATCTATCTATCTATCTATCTATCTATATCTATCTATCTATCTATCTATCTATCTATCTATCTATCTATCTATCTATCTATCTATCTATCTATCTATCTATCTATCTATCTATCTATCTATCTATCTATCTATCTATCTATCTATCTATCTATCTATCTATCAACGATTGTGTTAATCTAGAATCAACTGGTGAAGTCAAGTTATACAATTTAATTAGATGGAGCAAAAATAATGGCATGATTATAAACACTGATAAAACAAAATCAATGCTCATAACAACAAGACAGAAGCTACAAAACGCAACAAAAACAACACTTCGGCTCTGTACAGAAACATCACAGATAGAAAACGTTAGCGAGCACAAAACACTAGGTCTTATTACTGACCAACATCTGACCTGGAACTCTCATGTGCAATTTCTAACAAAACTCATCGCACAAAAAGTATACCAATTAGCTAAAATTAAGCACTTCATCGATCAAGACACTAGGAAGACATACTACATATCTCATATACAAACACATTTAGACTATTGCTCAACAGTTTGGGATGGTTGCTCCGTGTCAATTACAAATAGACTTTGCTCACTCCAAAAGCGAGCAGTAAAGCTTATTAGTGACAAAGATCAAGCACAAACAACTAACCATCACAAACGTATCAAAATACTACCTCTTAAGAACAGGTTCCTCTTTAACAAAGCCAAGTTAGTACATCAAATTCTTTCAAGGCATGCCCCGCATTATCTATGGAACCTGTTTAAATTTAGCCCAAAGTGCAGCCAACGCTTGAACAACATATGTCTTCCAAAACCTAGACTTGACCTTTACAAGAAAAGCCTTAGTTATTCTGCTGCTCATCTTTGGAATACCCTCCCATCCTATATAAAAATATATAAATTATACTCCCTCCTACAACTACAAGCTTTCCCAATATCTATTTGATGTCGACTACATGAATTATAAAACTTGAACGTTATCTTAAACTGCTCTTACAGACACCGAATACAATTAATTGTTTTCTGAATAAATTTTGTTTAGTAGATAGTCATTTATAATGTATGTAGTTACTTCTGTACTGAGTGAATGTTTAAGAGCGGAACGTAAATGTTATATTTTATTTTATGCCTCTCAGCTTCAATGTTAGTTATGTTTGTTATATGAACAGCATATTTGTAGAATGTCTGGAATAGGGTGAAAGATGTATGATAAAGGGCAGAATGTCATACGGGACTGCGTGCCCAATTCTTAACCCTTTTCAAATAAAGATCAATCAATCAATCAATCAATCTATCTATCTATCTATCTATCTATCTATCTATCTATCTATCTATCTATCTATCTATCTATCTATCTATCTATCTATCTATCTATCTATCTATCTATCTATCTATCTATCTATCTATCTATCTATCTATCTATCTATCTGTCTGTCTGTCTGTCTGTCTGTCTGTCTGTCTGTCTGTCTGTCTGTCTGCCTGTCTGTCTGTCTGCCTGCCTGTCTGTCTGTCTGTCTGTCTGTCTATCTGTCTGTCTGTCTGTGTACCAAGTAACTGACCATGATAAGGCAATAGAATATTGGCTAAAGATCTTCAGGGATATATTATAGAAACATGTCCCCATGAAAGAGGTGAGAGTTAAACACCAGACGAAGTCACCTTAGATAACACCTTAAATATTACATGGCATGAGAGAACGCGACCGTGTGAACAAAATCAAGGACTTCAAGACCAACCGTTCACTCAGAAACAAAGTTCAATATTTAATAAGACAGCCAAAAAATATTACTTTAGGGATCTAGTAGAGAAGAAGTCAGACAGTAAATCAATTTGGAAAGCCATAAATACCCCATCAAATAAAAAGGAAAGAATTTGACTTTCAAGCCAGTAATCATGCATATCTCTCTCTCTGAACCTTAAGTGCCCAGGGCACATGGGGCTTCCACAAGGGTTTTCCATAAATGCCTGTCCTTCGCCTTTTTTTCTGCTCTTGCCCAGGTGAGCCCTCTATTGCTCAACATCCTTTCTGCTGTTCTTCTCCATGTCTCTTTTGGTCTACCCTTACTTCTGTTCCCCTGTAGTGTCCATCTTAGTGCTATTTTTGGTAGTGAGTTGTCAGTCATTCGGAGCACATGTCCCAACCATCGCCAGCGTCTTTCCTCAATAATTGTTGTCAGTGGCTTTATCTGCATTTCTGCCAATAAGATGTTATTTCTTATGGTGTTTGGTCAAAATATTTTTCTAATTCTTCGTAAACATTTAGTCTGGAAAGAATTCAACTTGTTTTCTATGGTTTTGGTGGTTTTCCAGCATTCACTTCCATAGAGTAGTACACTTAGAACATTACTCTTAAATATCCTGATTTTCATATTTATGGTTAGTTTTTTTATTTCCATATAGTCTGCAGCATTGCAAAAGCCTGGTTTACTCTAGTAAGTCTGCTGTTGATGTCCTCTGTGCTGTCTTCATTTTCTACTACTCTGCTGCCAAGGTATACAAATTCGTTGACCTCCTCCACTAACTTGTTATCTACTCTGAGTACATTTCTGTTGTTCACATTTTGCTTCATTAAATTTGTCTTTCCTACGTTGATTTTTAGTCCTATGTTGTTTGCATTCTGAGTTAGCTTGTTTATTTTATCTTGCATATCTGTGTGACTGCTTGATAATAGACAAATGTCGTCCGCAAAGTCAAGGTCTTCCAGCACTGTATCAAGGGTCCATTGTAATCCTCTGCGTTTGTCTGATGTTGCCTCCTTCATTAACCAGTCTACTGCCAAGATAAATAATGTTGGTGATAGTACACATCCCTGTTTCACTCCTGTTTGTACCCTATGTACATATCATGCATATACTAGCGCACAAATCATCACTCATTTCAGAGAAGAAATCAACGTTCTTAAATCGGCAATACCAGCTCCAGTATGCGACTTACATGAATTACAAACATTCCTGGACTGCAGATGTATTGAATTTAAACAGATACACATTCCACTCCTAACAGTCAGTGAAGTTCACAGTTATCTCTTATCCTTAAAAAAAACAATGATACAGCTGGATTTGATATTAGCAATAAGATCTTACGTTATTCTGCACTTGTCATTTCACATAAACTAACATACATTTACAACCAGTGCATTGCAAAATATTATTTCCCCGAGGCTTTTAAAACCGTTAAAGTTTATCCTCTCTTTAAATCTGGCTCATCCAACAATCTTACCAACTATAGACCAATATCCATACTATCGCCACTATCAAAACCACTCGAAAAATACATACACAAAATAACTCTACGACACATGCAAGAGAACAACTTACTCACAGACAATCAGTCAAGGTTTAGAACCAATCATTCCTGCCACACAGCTCTCACCAAAATGACAGAAAACTAGTTAGTAAACATAACTGACGAAAGACTATAAGGTGCCATCTTTGTCGACTTTAAAAAGGCATTTGATATGACTGACCGAGATATTAACTTAAATATTTTGGACACATTAAACGTCATGATAATTTAGAGAAGACGGTATTGGAACGATACATATTGGGAAAAAGAAAGAGAGGAAGACCAAAACGAAGATGGGTGCAAGAGATCGTTGACGATCTGCAAATGGATGCAGCAGCGGCAGGCCATCTTGCTCACAACCGAGAGGCCTACAGGAGTGCTGTTCGGGAGGCAAAGTTCCGCAAGGGGCATGCAAATGAATGAAATGAAATGACCATGATATTCTTGTTAAAAAAATAAAGTATTATAGACTGCACCCGGACCTAATAAAATTAATTGCATCGTTTCTTTCAGACGGACAACAGGTAGTATTCTTCAACAATTCTTTATCAAATACTGCTATAATTGACACTGGTGTTCCGCAAGGTTCTATTCTAGGCCCGTTGTTCTTTGCTATCTACATCAATGATCTTCCACGCCATCTTAAAACACTCTTCTTGTGACCTTTTTGCCGATGATTGCACAATCTACATAAGTGACTACGACTGTATTAATTAGAATAAACTATTCAGGTCGAGTTAAACAATCTAATAAAAGGGAGCAACAACAATGGCATGTTTATAGCCACCGAAAAAACAAAATCATTGCTCATAAAAATAAGACAGAAACTACAAAACGCAACAAAAACAACACTTCGGCTCTGCACGGAAACATCACAGATAGAAAACATTAGCGAGCACAAAACACTAGGTTTTATTATTGACCAACATCTGACCTGGAACTCTCATGTGCAAGTCCTAACAAAACTCATCGCTCAAAAAGTATACCAATTACCCACAATTAAACATTTCATTGATCAAGACACAAGGAAGACATATCACATATCACATATACAAACACATTTAGACTACTGCTAAAAAATCTACGATGGTTGCTCAGTATCAAATACAAAGAGGTTTTACTTACTTCATATGCGAGCAGTAAAACTTATTAGTGACAAAGATCAAGATCAAGCAACTAATCACTACAAACGTATTAAAATACTGCCTCTTAAGAGCAGGTTCCTCTTTAACAAAGCCAAGTTGGTACATCAAATTCTTTCACAGCATCCTGCGCCTTATCTATGGAACATGTTTAGATTTAATCCAAAGTGTAGCCAACGCTTAAACAATATATATCTTCCAAAGCCTAGACTTGATCTTTACAAGAACAGCTTTACTTATTCTGCTGCTCATCTTTGGAATACCCTCTCATCCTGTATACAAAATATAAACTATACTCCTTCCTGCAACTACAAACTCTTCCAATATCTATTCGATGTCGATTACATGCTTCCATGATTCACAAAAGGTATTCTAAACTGTTCTTTCAGACACCGAATTGTTTATTATTAATACTATCAAAATTCCGTTTGGTAGATAGTCATTTTTCTATGTATGTAGTTACTTTCTGTAGTCATTTATATATGTATGTAGTTAGTTTCTGTAGTCATTTATATATGAATGTAGTTGCTTTCTGTAGTCATTTATATATGTAAGTAGTTACATTCTATTGTCATTTATATATGTAAGTAGTTACATTCTGTTGTCATTTATATATGTATGTAGTTACTTTCTGTTGTCATTTATATATGTATGTAGTTACTTTCTGTATTGAGTGCATGGATAAGAGTGAAATGTGAATGTTATACTTTAATTATATTTTATATCTCTCAGCTTTCCAATGTCGGTTATGTTGGTTATATGAGCAGAATATTTGTAGAATGTTTGGAACAGAGTGAAAGTTGTATGATAAAGGGCAGAATGTCAGAAGAGCCTGCGTGCCCAATTCTTAACCCTTTGAAAATAAAGATCAATCAGTCAATCAATCAATCAATCAATCAATCAATCATCCTGTCTGTCGTTTTATCTGTCTGTCTTTCAGTCTGTTTGTCACAGCTGTCTTTATAGCTGAACTCGTTAACAAATTATAATTTATAATCAATCCACGTACGACAGAATGTCTGTGATTTTAAAATGCCAACATTTAACAAAATTGAATCTTTAGGAGTTAATATCAGAGATGTCAAATAGCTGCAATAGAAAAATAAAACAAGAGTTGTAGTTTAAAACTCTGAAAAACAAAATTAACAAAATGTGGTTGGTGTAAATGACGAAAACATAAATCGGTTCTTAAAAATTTCGAAAAGCGAAAATTGAAAGGAAAAAATATGTATAGTGTAAGGAGAAATGAAGAAAGTGATAATTTACTTCAAATAGAAATCAAAATCTGGATCACAATGTAGCTGGTGTGTTTTCTGTTAGGACATCATCATCATCATCATCATCATCATCATCATCATCATCATCATCATCATCCTGGGCCGTCACTTTAAGAAGAATGGTTATTGGCCCTCCAATTTGTTTTGACAGTGAACACCACTCCCTCCCCCCCCCCGCCCTGCCTCTCCCCCAGCTGAATCCAGTGCACCTCATTATGTTGTATATTTATGAATATCGCTGTTGTCCTATTGCTTTTTTTCCGTCAACGTTTCCTTCAAATATGAGTCTCACTATTTTATTGTGTCTCGTGATTTTTAATATCTTGGATCATTTCTAACAATAGAAACACAAGGAAAGAGATTAAAAGGAGGACATCAGTTGCTCTTCAGAAGCTAAAACAACTGAAGAAACTTTGGAGAGGGACAGACAGGACAACAAAAATTAGGTTTTAAAGGGCATGCGTTTTCCCCATCGCAACATATGTCTGTCAGACCTGGACACTTAACAAAACAGATGAAAAAAACGTCATTAACGTTCAGTGTAAATGCTACAGTAGAGTTCTACAAATATTATGAACAGGAAGCAGAACAAATATATCCATACAACAAGAACTTAACATTGAAGAAGGTTGCCTAATAAAGAAAATTAAACAAAGACAACTTAACTATATCGGACATATTAAATGTCATGAGAGTTTGGAGAAGATTCTTAGAAGGTCACATAATGCGAAAGTGAAAGAGATGAAGACCAAAGTGAAAATGGCAACATGATATTGTTGACGATTTGTGAATGAATGTATCTGCAGCAGGGCATCTTGCATACAACCGAGAGGCTCTCAAAAAGAGATCTGTTAGGGAAGCAAAGATCCGCAAGGAACGAGCTAATGAAAGAATGAATGATATAAACGAAATACTACAACCTTTTATTTTACATTACGTGTCTTGTCACTTTCAAGTGATTTAATACTTAATCTTTTGTTTTGTTTCTTATCTGAACAAATTTTGTTTTGGATATTGACATTTCAAGGGCCTCAGTTTTCTTTACCATATTCTTATTCACTGTCTATGTATCTACACCACAGAACACTGTGGGGGTATACATCGCATTTGTTGACTCTCAGCTTCAGTTGCTGTTTTGTGTAAGTGATAAATTCTTTTGTTGTGCTGAACATTTGGCGGTCTATACACATAAAAAATATATTAAAATATCTTCAATGACATTAGTGAGATTCCTGATTTACTATTAACAGTACTAAGATTTTACAGTCTCATATATACATATATACTTGGAGAAAATCCAGCAAACTTGCAGAATTGTATGACTTAAATACCAACAAATGCCAAGACTCTGGTCTGTAAATAAATACTTCAAAGACAAGAGTTATGGCAATCAGCAGGGAACAATAACAATCATCATAAATAGAAATGGAGACGTTCTAGAAAAAGATTTCCACATTCAAATGATGAGAAGCAGCTCATAAACCGAAGATAGAATGAAGATGAAAAAAAAAATTAATAAAAGAAGGGTATGTTCGAATGAGCAAAATTTTCAAAAGTTTCTTTTATATATTTTGGAAATTCCTAGCTGAAACCGTATGTTACTATTATTTTGTATGGTGAGGCACTAGTTGGTACTGTTGAATATTATCTTGAACTATGTTCTGAAAACTGAATGGTTTCTGAATTAGCTATCCACTGTCTCTAGACTCGGTTTCACTGACACAATTCTTGCTAACCAACGTGTTGGCACAAACATGTGTGGAAAGTCAAACCAGTCCAGCGTGACACACTGATATGATGTTTACTTGATGAACATGATGGCAATGGAAAAAAGAAAAAAAAAAATAATTAAAACTGAGGAAAACACCAGAAAGCCAAAATATAAAAAAAACAAAAAAAAAGAAGTAACATAAACCTGGAATTTTGACTATGGCAGAAGAAGCTATAGTCAATGGGAATTAATAATGACAAAATAGGAATATACGAGTTCTGTCCCTTGAGCGACATTTCTCAACTCTCTGGAACCTTGATTTTTTGGTGATACAGAGACAGATAGACAGATAGAGAGATGATTAGAACAGAGGATTTAGAGACATAGAGCTAGCCAGAGTGATAGTCATGTCTTAGTGTGATAGACAGAGTCACTACTTGAGTTTCATGGAGATGTAGTCGGTTTAGAGAAGTACACAGTTGTATTTATGGCTTGTTCTTGTAAAGATGTAGTTTTTGAGGCTTTTGTCCGTATTAGGACAGACTAGCTAGTTCATTCAGGAATTTAGCTAGAATGTCGAAGCAGTTTTCCAGATTGTTATTCCCATATTGTGGAAATAATTATGTTTGTTTTTTTTTATTGAATTGAAGTGTTACATTCATTGTACAGTTTCTAAATTGTGATTATGTAGTTTGGTATTTTTTCTCTCTGTCTCGCTTCTCAATGGCGAACCAGTTCTCGCCGGGAAGTTACGGCTTTATATTGTCATATCCTGCTCTTGTGGCAGTAGTTTTGCTCATCCTCACATATTTCACTCTCATTCTCCTCATTAACAAACTTATTTTGTCAGTTGTAACTACACCAATGGCTTGTTAGACTCTTCACTTTTCCTCAATTTAGTGGATCATCGAAACTCTACCAAGTTACAGTCAGATTGTTTCCACTTTATTCTAGTGGCTTGAGTTGCATGCCTTGGTTGTTTCTGTACGTTTCAATGCGTCTAGTATAGACATGAAGTGCTCCCCAAAAGATCACTAAATCAGATCTATTAGAATTCCATTTACCGAAGGTATTTTCTTATAACCAAGAGTAAACCCCATAGACAGCTTATCAATAGAAGCTAACCCATGTATGGCTGCCGAAATCTTGCCTCAGTGGCACTGTACTACTTT
The DNA here is from genome assembly GCA_009760885.1 of Achatina immaculata. Lineage (NCBI taxonomy): Eukaryota > Metazoa > Mollusca > Gastropoda > Stylommatophora > Achatinidae > Lissachatina > Lissachatina immaculata. Next base: position 7,848,784 of record CM019719.1, on the reverse strand, counting down.
ATCAGTAACCAGTGTTGTTGAGATGTGAGCAAGTGGAGATTATGAACTATTGTCAGCCTGCAAGACAGCATCTGAAGTCTAACGGTAGATAGCCTTTTATACAACTAAAAGGACTTTGAAGTGTGTACACATTAAAGAATACAGCGAAATTATTTTGATATGTGAGAGAGCATTAGACGACAGCACAGTGTCATTACTTTCCTAGCAGATAGTCATATCTTCAATCAAATTTGATAAGCTATGTTACGTTTTAAAAAGTTACATTCAAATGTTTATAAAGGTCATGAGTAGGAAAAGTATGATTTAGTTCTGTATGAAGATGGAAAGAGTGAGGAAAGTGGACAGAAACAAGAATGGCAGAAAGGAAGATGAGCACATACAAACGAAGAACATTTAACAATCCAATATTTTGGCAAAAGCCTTTTTCACGGATCTCATATAAAAAATCCCCACGAAAATTAGATGAACTATTAAACACAGCTTCCTTTTCAGGCAAAGGAGATTTCTTTCTGAAATTCCACGTTATCAATTCAAGAGTGCTTTACCTGCACTTCTCGCAATGTCATTTATGTGATTATGTACAAGCATAGTGAAGTGAATTATACTGGGAGATTGGCTTACGATTAGGAGATGGTTTCTCCAATGTCTAAACGACATATCCATGAGGACACTGACACAAATCACAAAGAACGTCTGCCAAGGAGATCATCAAGGAAAACTGGACATTTCTGTAACTCCAGTACGTTTCTGTTATTCCGATCAACGATCTCAGAAATCTCTGGAACAGCTCTTTATGTTCCAGACAGGCTGTCTCTACCCAGTTGAAATTAACATTACATTCAGTTATTTAACATTTCCATCTACTTGCTACCTCTTTCTATTTCTGCTATTCATCTTCAACTTTCTTGAAGAAATCACAGGATTACAACTTCTTAACTTCCTCAACTTTGTCTTAGCCCCACTTAGTTCGTCGCATTTTCCCATTCTTGCTACAGGCGATTTAAAGCTAATTTCCCAGCCATTTCTATCATTCTTCAGTAGCCCTTAGTAGGCTTTGATAGTTTCCTTGTCTAGGTATCCTAAGTGAGCAGTCTGTCCTCTCAGTGTCCTCTAAACTTTCTGAAACTTCCTTCATCTACCTTTCTCCATTCTGTCTTCTCTCCTTTATCATGTGCAGCATTTGCGTCTTTTATTTAGGCCAAGGTTATCCGGCAAGAGCAAGCTAAGGCAATTTTTGCCATAACACCATGTTGTTTACCATATGATATCCTTTGTCAACCCATTTATATCATTTCTCAGCCAATGGCTTACTTCCACTTTTTGCTACCTACGTCTGTGTGGGAACATTTTGTGCCTGACTTTCTTACAAGGAGGAGACCAAAAAATGCAGGTGCTTAATTTTCATCTATTTTTCGTCTTTTATCTCTTGTGTTGTTTTCTTTTAAATGTGATCTTGAAAAGGCTTTTGCAGAAATATTGTACTGTTGTATGTTCTTCATTTATATGTACTCATCTTACTTTCTGTCATTCTTGTTTCTGAGCACCTTCCTCGCTCTTTCTATCCTTTTTTCTTTTTGGTGAGTGCCTCTAAGGCACGACAGGATTACCTTTACCTTTACCTTAACCATAATCCCAGTCTACCTTCATTACCAGAATCAGTTTAACAGCAGTCGTCATTTCTTTTATCTCTCACATTCAAAAAAGAATTTGTTTCTTTTCATCCAAGTCAACTTGACAGTCAACTTCATCTGCAAATAGACATAACGAAATCCGCAATTCTTCAAGTCAAGCCCCTTGATTACAGAAATAGAAATTAGAGAAGCTTGATTTGATTCAGATCTAGTTACTGTTTGAAAAGCTGAGTGAATCATTCAGCACTTTAGTATTCAGCTTTTCCTGCCACGATGGGAGGAAACTCTTTAGTGGTACACGACATGAAGAAGAGATATCTGTCATGACATAGGACTGGAGGAGCATGACTGGCAAGAATCTGATAAATTAGGTTATGAAAATCCAAGTGAATCATGACGGAGAGACTGTTTGATTAGAGCTGGCCGAAACATTAGCGAATCATTTTTGTCGAACCAAATGGCCCAGACATTGGTCAATCATAGCTGGACGAGGCGTTTACCACACACAGCCCTCTACCTTTTAGAAGCACTGCATGAAGACACGTTCTGTGACAACTGCCTGATGAGAGAGTAATACAGTTATATATTTCATCCATCGTATCTGAGCTTATATAGAAGGCTAGTACTAGAGCCAACCTGAGGGGTAATTTTCTGTCGCTGCATCTAGATGTTGTGAAAGTAAAGGAAACGTGCTACTACTGTCCTCATATCGTCACTGCTGAGCTTACAACAAAGACTTGGCTGATATTCTAAACAAGACAGGAACAAACTAAAATGTTGACTTATATTTTCTTTATTACAAAGTCTTTCCTCTTGAAGGTGACAAGAATGTTCAGTTTGATAGTCCTTGCATATAGCTTTTATAATTTGATTTACAATACGCCAACCACTATTAACTATTGAGTCAGATAAGTTTCACTTATACAAATATCCATGAAAAATTGAGATAATGTAAAGTACTTGAACACTAAAGTATATTCAATGATATTGTAATTGACTTGGCACGTTCTATCCAGAGTAAGATAACAACAGTTGCGATCATAGAATTATCACATATGATATCAGTTATCTTGAACAAAAAACAAGCTATCAAGTGGAACACAACAGGCCGAAGAAAAAGGGGCAGACCGCGTGAAACTCTGAAGAGAACATTATTAAGAGAGGCCAAGTTAACAGGCATAAAATCCTTTGTTGAGGTTGAAAGACTCGCCGAAGACAGGAAAAATTGGCGAACTACTTTGCGAGCCCTATGTGACGTCTAACGGCACGGGAAGGATATAAGATATAAGATATCTTGAACAAACAATACTGAAAACCACCCAGTGTTGTATCAAGAAATCATACAGATAAAAACCTGCGTGAGCTGTGGACTACATTAAATTCAGTGCCCGATACAGTGTCAAGAGAGGGACATAGTTCAGTATCTACTTCTAGGATTGACTTCGAATGTATGAGGAGCTTACTACTTGGCAGTCATAATTCCTGACATTTTGAAATCAGATTTTCGTTTTAGTTTTCGGAAAAAGAAATCTGTCTTCTTTCTAGTGACGTTTCTTAAACTAAACTTTCCAGGATGGAGTTGTGGAGATGTTATTTGATGTTGTTTGCTCTCAGCTTCGTCCAGGTCTCACAAGCACAATTTGGCGTCTGCGTTTACGAGGTGAGTACATTCATGGAATTTTTATCAAAACTTTCTGACACTGGCAGCTATTATGTTTGTTAATCGTGACATATTCTGGGTTTTACCTGAATCTTTCAACATATTATTGCTTGCTACCAAGTTTGCTCCTCCAGTTCACAACAGCTTTCACTTTTAACCGATCAATACTTCTTTATGAAGACCTTCCTCCATAGTTGGAGATCTAAATCTGTGTAGCTGTACTCAATATTTAGGAAGTACACAACACTGACCAACTTGTTTCTTTCAAACCTATCTTGGACCAGCACTTATAAAGCCGTTGACAAGTTTCCTATCTTGATCACATCTTTACAATTTTATTCAAGATAGTTGTGGTATTTCTTTTCCCTGTTGGACTAAATGATTCGCAATAATGTGACGTGGAGAGAGGAAAGCGACTTTACTGATAAAACCACGCCTTTATGTGGGCGAGCAGATTAGACATGGCAAAGATCTTATATCACCTTCTCATTGCTCCCCTGGTGTTATGTTCTGGAGCTTGTTCAGCCTCACTATGAGATATGAGTTCGACCTGGTCACTATGGTGAAGGATTGTGCCCAGAAGCTTATAGTGTAATCCATTTCTCCTCTGGTTTGATGGTTGCGCTACAAGATGATCACAACAATTGTATCTACATTTCCCTGATCTTGTCAAAACTTACTGTGAACATGAAAATATCTCTTTTTATATATTATACAGTCATGAGAGTACAAAGAATGTGAAGATACAGCATTTAACAGAAAGAAAAAAATGAAGAAAAATATAGCTAGAAATAGACTGCACTTTCTTGTATTTCTCATTTGCCTACATGAATCATATCGTCCGCAGGAACTGCTCACGTTTATCACATGATGTTTCATCCCTGCACTTTTCCTGGCTCTAGTTTTTGGCTCTTAAGCCTCTGTGGAAAGTGTTTGTGTGCAGGACGTACTCTCAGTTCGGGGCAGCCTTCATGTTAGTGACTATGGGCTCGTAGTCTGTAGTGTCCTTCTCGGAGCATGTATTTTGTTTATTTTCCTAACAAGATCTCTCGGACATCTGTTGCCTCTTCTACTTATCCAGGCATTTATTTGTTTTCTGCTCTAGATTACACAGGAGCTATTTTTTATTTACAAAAAAAATGAAAATAAAAGTTTAGGAAAAAGAAAATATAACTGCTTAATGCTACAAATGATTAAGAAACTTATGATAAATACAAGAGCCTGGAAAAATAAGAGGAAGAATGAATGTCTCTATCAATTTTACAAATATCTAAAGAAATGACTGGAAAGTTTACAACGATCTTTATTTGAATACACAAGGTGTATTATACTGTTAAAGAAAAAAGAAACGCAACAAATACAATGTTGCGATTTAAACTGAAGTTTGCTGATCAGACAAGGGCAAATTGTCTGAAACGTTCATTGGAGATCAGCTTCACGTGCTGACCTGAATTGTACTCTACAGATGATTCATGGGCACAGAAAATCGACATGAGTCAAAATAACAATTTTAACAATAACTCATGACAGGTTCACGAGAATCTCGAGAAACTTACTTAACACAAAACTCACTGACCATGTTATTTAATGCCTATAAAAGATTAATTAACGCTCCTCGAATCAATTCATTTGAAAATTCAATGCGCAAGTATGACTCATCTCACTACAGAACAATGACTCATCATCATTGAACGTTTACAGACTGGACAGTCACAAAGTGTAGTGGCCAGACAATTTAATGTGGTTAGAAGCACCATTAGTCGCCTTTGGAGACGATTTCAAGAAACTAGCTCAGCTAGAGACCGACCCATAGTCACAGATCCTGCCAAGACGGCTTCGTACGGCTGCGTCACCTCAGGAATCGATTTGCATCTGAGTCCTCAACAGTCTGGTCAATGACTGCATCTCGTCGAATTTCAGATAAAACGGTCAGGAACCGGCCGCAAGGCGCTGGTCTGTAGGCTAGAAGACATTACAGAGGTCCTGTTCTTATGGACCGGCATCGCCAGAACCAAGTTGGCAAACCAGCATCGTTAATGGACCGTTGCGAGTGATTGGAGAAGGGTTTGGTTTAGTGATGAATCATTCTTTCTGCTCCAGCGACACGATAGACGGAGAAGAGTTTACCGCAGAGTCCATGAGCGCTACGCCCAGAACTGCGTGGATGAAGCTCTTCCACACGATGGTGGAGGTGTAATGCTGTAGGGGACGATCAACATCATGGGAAGAAGTGACCTGGTGGAAACTGAAGGACGCCTGAAAGCCCAACGATACGTCGCTGAAATTCTTCGTCCTCACATCCTTCCGTTTCTGGCGATTTTTCAGCGACCTCACGTGACACAACTCATCACTCAGTTCCTCGCTGCCGTCAACGTCCAGGCCATTCCAATGCCATCCATGTCATCGGACATGGACCAAGTAGAACACTTATGGGATGAACTCAACAGACAAGTCCGCCAGCGAGACGTGGCGCCAACAATTCTCCGACAGTTATCTCTTCACTGCGGGAAGAGTGGGCAGTAATCCCACAACAACAGATCTAACGGCTAATCGGATCCATGTCAAGGAGATGTCGTTGTCTGATACAGGCCAGAGGAGGCCATACACCTTACTGAAACGGAGGCCTCAGTCATAAAGAATAAAAGTCCAAACCACATTTAATTAACATCATTTCATTGTTAGTCTTAAAGTTTCTTCATGCCAAGATTGAAACATTAATTCCGTAAAATAAAATTTTGATACAAGTTTGAATTTTTGTTCATTTACGACTACAGTAGTGTTGCATTTCATTTTTTGAACAGTATTGGTTCATATTTTCAGACTTGCAGTTGTGCCAACAACAGAGTAACTTGTCAAAATTTGGACAGCATTCCTCCTTTGGTGAGTGGAGGTAGGACCAAGAACATCACGTCGGCCTACTTTTATGTAAGTTTATTAAACAAATCAAGTGTTTTTTATGTAACATTTTTGATAACTTGGAAACACAGTAGCGAATGTCTAAAAATTAACACTGTTTTCACTTTAACATGACCATTATATAACATTGTATGTCTTTGTGAAAAAGAATCAACTTCAACAGTAAACCTTCACACTTATACGAAACAAACAGATAGACAGACATACAGACAGACAGGCAGATAGAGTGAAACAGATGCAAAAGTAACAGAAAAACAAATTTGTGGTAGAAATAGGAATAATTCTTTTTTGGCTGTAAAAATGAAAACAAAATGCAGCTAACTTTCTTGCAATAGACATTTGGACAAAATATACTGCATTAAGACTGTCTAACTTACAGTAATTAAGTATCTCTACACTACGCCTTCCAAAATATGTAGAGATAAAATTTAAAAGATTATTAAGAACTACATTTATTAATTATTTACAATATAATAGTGAATGCCACCAATCTGTGTTTTAATAAACGATTTATTTGGCATTTTAAAGTATGTGAACAGGCAAGCGAAGTCAGATCTAGACTACGGTTATAAACTGTAGGATACTATGCTTGTATATTTCAGGCTGGCAATATTGCAAGTATAGAAGACAACAGCCTTCCTCCAAATCTTACCATCATCAATTTTGTCAACAATCCAATCAGTCAGATATCTCCAAATGCTTTTCTAAACTCTGCGAATACACTAGTCTATATTCTCTTCAGCGGGGCTGCATTCACAAAACTACCTGATCCTTTGGGAAGGTTACAGAATCTAGGAATTCTTAGCGTATTTGACACTAATATCTTGGACTGGAATACACCTTTACTGCAGAAAATTGGCAAAACAGTAGCACGCCTAAATCTCCAGAATGTTGGTTTGAAAGCTTGGCCAGACTGGATAAACTTGTTTCCAGTGCTACGGAGTATTATACTTGTAGGTGCTCCTATAACACAAATTCCAGACGGCGCTTTGGACCCTGTTGTAACCAGATTAGAAACTCTTTACCTCATTAATGCTAGTCTGTCAACAATCCCACCAGCAATTTCTAATCTGAATCTTTCGGGTTTCTCTCTGTCACGCAACAAGTTGTCGAATGTAATAGGTATTCCTAAAAGCGAATATATTGATCTTAGTTTTAACCCCATTTCTGACGCGGAGATGCTTTCAACCGCTCTTAACCCTAGCGCACCTTACCTCCATACATTATATCTTGAGAATAACAGTCTAACAGTTATTCCAGATTTTTCACACTTAACAAAAATGGATATGCTATCGCTACGTGACAATCAAATATCAGATCCGAACTCTGGTTCTCTGCCCCAGTCTCTGGATACCTTTATTATTTCAGGAAATAGACTTCAGTCTGTGCCTACTGTTATTGCCACTTTAACGAATCTTGTAGCCTTAAATTTATCATCCAATCAAATCACTTCTTTTAGCTCTAGCGCATTCCCCAAACAACTGGAGGAACTTCACTTAGAAAACAATAAAATAACCCAACTCGTGGCCAGCAGTTTCCCTGTTGTTTCTAATTTAACACATTTGTATTTACAGTCCAATCCTATTGTTTCCATTCACCTCTCAGCCTTTCTGCCACTTAAAAACTTGAAGGTTCTCAACCTTGATTACACAAAGCTTACTCAAGTACCTGTTGCTTTGATCTCTCTGAGTAGCCTCAATCAGCTAAACATGAGAAATATCCCTACCATAATCTGCTCCTGTCCATGGGATACCTCGTTAGTTCAATGGTTTAAGTCCCGTAAGTTATTTATGGTGACTGGAAGTTGCAGAGGAGGTGTCAGGATCAAAGATTTCTACACCGTCACAGAATGTGGGCTTATGCGCCACCTCCAGGATTAGCTCCGACCCTGTTGTCCAGCATTTTATGTTTGTTTATTTGTTTATTTTTAGTTGTTTGTCAGTTTCATGTCTAATCAATTCGGACTTCAAAATCAGGTGATTACCGACAAATGGACAAAGAGACAGATCGATTGACAGACACAACATAGCGCTAACATTTGGTGATATGTAGGACATTAATGAAGTGGGTCTAGTCTACGGAAAGCAATTTCTAAAGTGCTTACAAATCGATTCTTAAAACCACAAAGACTCAAACTTGACGCTTGTATCTGTCTGTTATTTGTATAATATCATGAATTATGAATCCACTTTTGAATTAGAGAGACCAGATCAAATGTGTTAATTTTCTAGAGCCGAGGTGTCATAGAAATATTTGTTCATTTTGTAACACTTTTACTTATTTTGTTTAAATGCCAAGAGTTGGTATTTTTTATTTTAATTAAAAAAACATTAAAGTAACAATTTTGTTTACTTTATGTACAACAAACAGTATTTTCGAATGTACATTAAATACATTAGAAACGTTGTTATTGTTTAATCAAGATCTGTCAGTAATTTCGAAGTAGAAACTCTTGGTACCTTGGAATAGGACATCATTATCGTTTTTATGATTTCCTTTTATGAACATATTTTCTTACCATTTCCAGGATCCTAAGAACGATCAGTGATTTACTTATCTGTCTGTCTGTCCTTCAATGTTTGTCCGTCTGTACAGCCGAACTCTTAAGAAATTCGAGTTTTATAATTACTCATTGTAATTATTCCACATACAGCAGAATGTCTTTGATTTAAAAATGCCTACATTTAACACAACTGATTCTTTTAGAGAAAATATCAAAGATGTCAAAAAGCTGCAATGTAAACATAAAACAGAAGTTGTAGTTTAAATCTCTGCAACACAGTATGAACATAAAGAGGTTGGCATAAATGACGAAAGCAAAAATCGGTTCTTAAAAAGTTCGGAAGCGAAAATTTACGGGAAAAAAATGCGCAGTTTAAGGAGAAATGAAGAAAGAGATAATTTATTTCAAGTAGAAATCAAAGTCAGGGTCACAGTGTAGCTGTGTGTTTTCTGTTAGGACATCCACGAAACATATCATCATCATGTTGCTGTGGACGAGCCACTCGCTCAGTGGCTGGTGTTAGTCTGCCTCGCGCGGCTCGCCATAAGACGAATGCGAAGACGGGATATAAATAACAGTTGGTCACACAAGGGAAGAATGATTATGATGAGAGTCAATGGCGGCTGAGTCATGTCGTCTGGCTTACTCAGTCCAGCCGATTCACATTGTTGATATATGTGTGTGATGGAATTTATATGTGTTGTGAATTATGTCTCTTCTCGTGGCATGAGGAGAGTCGATCAGATTCATGTTATCGTCATATCTGAACGGCAACTATCAAGGTCCATGAGTATCTTCAAGTGCATGGATAAATTATGTGTCACAAGGGTATCGGAGGATACCTGGCCAGGCTACAGAGCTAAAAATGCAACGGAGTGTGTAAAGGAATGAATCTGATGGGGATGAGAACGGGTTAATAGTACGTTAGTACATTGAAATTCATGAATTGAGGGAACGAGATAATAGTACGTTAATACACTGAGTTTATGTGACGAGGAGAGTACAGCCAGGTTAGCCACGAGACGAATGAGTGCAATGGGCAAACGGTATAAGTCAGAAGGAGAGCGTGGTGTAGTTTCGCAGAAGGGCTGCAGATTCATAAGCACATTTGGCACCATCGATATATATGTACTTGAATAGTAAACATTGCTTAGTAGGACCATAGGAGCCCCGGCCAGTTTGGTACATTAATTTAGTCGTTACTTGATTAGATAATTTACTTGTATTTATGTCATGCCTTGATTGTCATATGATACTCGCTGACGTCCTGCATGTGTCATTTCTATGGTGGCGTTTCGTGCTATATGTAGCGTGTCAATAAAATGAATATAAATTTGAATTTATGACTTTGTAATCTATATTCCATGTTTCATGTGATGTGTGAATGTGTACGGTGTGATGCATGACTGGCATATGGTATCCGTGGGAGGTAGATCCTGGGTTGTAGTGTTAGTTTGGAATGGCCACCCCAGTACGGAAGTATACTGGCCATGGGTTGGGGTTTTCAGATGGGTTTGGGGTCTTGCCTCTCACTCTTATTGTCCCCAGTTGTGAACTTAGCAACCCACTAAGTTGACACTGCGCCGTCACTTTCAGAAGAACGGATATTGGTCCTCAAACTTGTTTTGACAGAGCACCACTACCCCGCCCCTCCCCCAGCTGAATCCAGTGCACCTCATTGTGTTGTCTACTTATGTACATCGCTGTCGTTCTCTTGCATTTTCCGTCAACGTTTCCTTCAAATATGCTCTCATTATTTTATTGCGTATGATTATTTTTAATATCTTAGATCAATACTAACACTGGAAACACAACGAAGGAGATTAAACGGACGACATCAGTTGCTCTTCACAAGCTAAACAGCTGAAGAAGCTTTGGAGAGGGACAGACAGACAACAAAAAATTAATTTTCAAGGGCATGCATTTTCCCCATCTCAACAAATGCCTGTCCGACCTGGACACTTAAAAAACAGCTGAAAAACACTACAGTGAATTTGAATGTAAATTACTATAGAAGAGTCCTACCAATATTATGGACAGGAAAAAGAACAGAAATATCCATATTACAAGAATTTAATATTGAAGAAAGTTGGCTAGTAAAGATGATTAAATAAAGAAAAGTTAAATCTTTTGGACATGGTAAACATCATGAGAGTTTGGAGAAGACAGTCTTGGCAGGGTACATAAAAGGAACAAGGGAAATGGGGAAGACCAAGGCCAAGATGGCAATAAGACAATGGTGATGATCTGTGAATGAATGCATCTGCAGCAGGGCATCTTGCTTACAACCGAGAGGCCTTCAAGAGAGCTGTTAGGGAAGTAAAGTTCCGCAAGGGACATGGTAGTGAATGAATGAATGATATGAAAGAAATGCTACATTCCTATATTTTAAATTTAATGTCTTGTCAGTTTAAAATGATTTAATACTTTTTTTTCTTAAAGTATTTTTTTCCTTGATATTCAGATTTCAAAGGCCTTTATTTTAGTTACCATGTTCTTATTCTGTACTTATTCTCTTATGTACAGAAGAACAAGGTAAAATATGAAGATACGCTGATGACATCGACCTGGTGGGGGAAACTATGCAAGAACTCATCAATACCTGCATATACCTGAGAGATGTAGCACTAAAAGTGGGCTTGACCATTAACCAAGATAAGACAGAGTATATAAAGATATCAAGAGACCAGAGGCAGAATGATCCAGATTATATAAATGTTGGAGAGATGATTATTAGGAAAGCAGAAACATACAAATATCTAGACACAACCTTCAAGAGAAGCAACACTGTAAGCTAGGAAATTAAAATCAGAGTACATATAGTGAATAAAATGTACCTTGCCTTGCAACACCTGTTAAAATCTAAAATCCTGTCTCACAACACCAAATAACAATCTACAACTATAATAAGACCAGCAGTCATGTATGGATCAGAAACGTGGAGTACAACAAAGAAAGATGAACAACAATTGCAGATCTTTAAGAACAAGATCATAAGAAGAATCTTTGGGCCCGTAAAGATACCAACAGTGGAGAATGGAGGGCTAGAAAAAGCACTGAACTGAACAGCTGAATTAAATCTCAACAATTATAAATGTCTTGAAACTGAACAGACTACGCTGGTTGGGCCATGCAGAAAGAATGAAAGAGAACAGACAAATGAAAATGATGTATGCACAAGACATGACGGAAACAAGACCAAGGAGTAGACCAAGACAGAAATGGAAAGACAATATAGAAGAGGACATAAAAGAAATTGTTGTCACCAACTGGAGAGAGAAGATTAAGAATAGAGAGGAATAAAGGCAAACTTTATCTGCAGCAATGAGCCATAATAGATTGGAAATCTGAAGCAGAAGAAGAAGAAGAAGAAGAAGAAATTCTTATTCACTGTCTATGTATCTACACCACAGAACAGTGTGGGGGTACATGTCGCATTTGTTGACTCTCAACTTCAGTTGCTGTTTCGTATAAGTGATAAATTCTTTTGTTCTGCCGAGAATGCAACTGGCCGCATATACACATCAAAATATATAAAAATATCTTCAATGACATAGAGAGATTCTTGGATTAACAGTGATAATTTTTTAAAGCCTCAGAATCTGTCTGTCCGTCCATCTGTCTGTCTGTCTGTATGTATGTCTGTCTGTCTATCTGTCTGTCTGTCTGTCTGAGATTTAAAAAATTGTGTGTCGCAAATAGTAACGGAAGTATATGTTAAGTAAATAAAAGAGTCACGGCAAATAGAAGTGAAGAATAAAAATCATCTTTAAACATAAATATCATCTGAGACGCTCTATAAAAAGGTATCCATCCTCATCTATTGACAAATTCGGCCCATTAATCGAAGATAAAATGAAGATGAAAAAAACATTAATTAAAAAAATAACGATATGTTCGAAGGCGCAAAGTTTTCAAAAGTTTCCTTCATCTATTTTAGAAATTTATAGTGACAGTTAAAAGTGTCTAACCTTACTATCCAGAGATAGTAAATCAGATAAGGAATCACGTGATTGTTTCAATATGCAGGCTTTGAAGTAATTTTCTGAACATAATCACATGTAATCGGTAACAGACGCCCAAAGTGGACAATGTCTACTTTCTTAAAAATTAATTAAAGTCTACGTCCTACAACGAGGTAACTGCACACAACATTTTTAACTTCATGCGGAGGTGTTAATTTTTATAGCGCACAAAAATACTTGAAAGAGAATTAAAATATAAAAGCAACATTATCCTTCAATACCGGTAACTTTGAAGAAACGAATATATCTTATATCACTTCTACATATAATCCCCCTGCAGGTTGATGCGTTTGTTGTATCTTTCCACTGGCTTTTTTTCATTTAATGAGAGGAGTTCTTTTTACACTATTTGCCTCTAGTGAGCCTGTTCTCTTACCAGATCACTGTGGAGTGATTGTGCTTTATCTGCGCTTATTATGAGGTAGAATTGTGTCCTGGCTAATATTATTCTGTTGTCCAGGATGAGAAAGTCTGGCAGAATGCTCAGTTCATGGCCTTGCAGGAGGTATCCCTGGTGCACCAAAGAATAAGGCGCACTTGTAAAACAAGGAAAATTGATATATCTGTTTATATATGTTTATGTTTAGATTTGTTGATTGTTTGATATTTTTAAATAGGGTGAGTTTGTTGTTTATTTTCATACTTGAACCAGTTTCTCCATACGTAAATACTTTCTAATATGGTGATCTGTGACCACTGGCTAGTACTTCGTTTATACTCGAATATATTGGATATGGTAAGATTTCGAGTTATTTATTAGACTTTATTATTTTAATATCTCTCTCTCTACTAAATAACTCTACGACACATGCAAGAGAACTCATAGACAATCAGTCAGGCTTTAGACCCAATCATTCCTGCCACGCAGCTCTCATCAAAATGACAGAAAACGGGTTAGTAAACATAAATGACAGCAGAATATGTGGTGCCATCTTTGTCGACTTTAAAAAGGCATTTGATATGATTGACCACGATATTCGTGTAAAAAAATAAAGACTTCTAGACTGCACCCTGACCTAATAAAATTAATTGCATCATTTCTTTCAGACAGAAAACAAATTGTATTCTTCAATAATTCTATATCAAATTCTGCTATAGTTGACACCGGTGTTCCGCAAGGTTCTATTCTACGCCCGATAAAATGGATGGCGACTGCAGTAAAACTGGTACAATAGAAAAAAGGTAGATAGAGGTGTATGGTGCAGTTTTACAAAGTGAGGGAGGGAGTGAGTAAGGTGAGAAAAAACGAATAGAAAGTATGAGAATGTATAAATGAAAAACATACACCATCCGATATTTCGGCGTGAGCCTTTTTCGAGGATTACATGCACAACGAGACAAAAAAAAAAACGAAGAAATTATCTGAATATGGCCTCCTCCAGAAGTAGAAAATAGAAATGTGTGTAATAGAAGGAAGGACCACGCTGACCACAACAAAGGATACCAGATAGAGCCAATCGTAAAGAAGAGGTGGAGAGAGAGGAGGAAAACAAGTGGTAGAAAGGGGTGGGGGGAAAAGGCAATAGAAACATGATAGCTGCTAGAGGAGGTGTCGAGGGAGGGGAGGGAAAGGGGACGCGGAGAGATAATGAATGAAGAGCATAAACACCTGCAGGGAGAAAATGTGAAACTGGTGAATATGACAAAACCATATAGACGCCAATATGTTGCCAGAGAAGAAAAGAGGGTGGTGGTAGAGAAAGAAAGTAGAGTTAAAGAAAGGGGGGGGGGTAGTGGAAAACTAAAGAAGTTACAGAAAGCTGAAGACATTATTAATTCCAGCTGGGTGGAGACAGCCAGTCTGGAAAATAAGGCGCTGTTCTAGGACCCTCCGAGATCGTACATCAGCAGAACAAGAGCAGATCGCACTAACAGAAATGTCCTGTTTTCCCCTGTGGTTGCTAAGGCAAAATTGTTTAGCCACAGGTGTCCAGGCCCTCTTAGAAATACCATTTAGATGCTGGCGAAATCGATCTCCTAAGCGTAAGCCAGTCTCACCTATGTACTTCAAACCGTAACGTTTGCACATAATAGCATAAATAACATCGCGTGAAGTACAGGTGAAACCCTCCTAAACTGATAAAGTGGACTTAGGGAAGGAGATCTCACTAGCCTCGACAACAAACGGACAAGTGTTGCATCAACGGCGTCCGCAACGTCTGGTACCATAAAAAGTGTCATCTGTCTTAAGATGACTACGAATTAAAAGATCCCTGAGGTTCTTGTTCCGTCTGTAGGCTACCAATGGGGGTTCCCCAAAAAGTTCACGTGTATCAGGCTCGGTCTGGAGGAGATGGAGATGGCGAAACAGTATGTTTTTAACTGCCAAGTTATGAGGGTGGTACGTGAGTACCAGTTTAACTCTGTCCGAGCTACAGTGCGGTTTAGGGGTGAGGGTTGTTGCCGCGATATGTGACTAATGCCGTTCCAAGATGACGAGAGAACATGTTCTGGATAGCCGCGTTGACGGAATAAATCTAGAGTTTTATTTCCTTTATCATGGAAATCCAAATCCTCCTTACACAAACGTCGCAACCTAAGAAGCTGGGAAAAAGGAATAGAGTCCTTACACGATCTGGGATGGGAGGAAGAGTACAGGAGGTAGCTGTGAGAGTCTGTAGGTTTATAGTGGATAGAAGTAGTAAGCACGGAAGGGCCGATAGTGACGGCAATGTCAAGAAAGTTAGCGGAAGTAGCAGAGATATGGGAGGTGAAAGAAATGACAGGATTGTACTCCTTAACAAAACTGATAAAGTTGTTAAGATCTTCCTCTGGCACTGATGTGAACCCAATGCCGTCATCTATGTAGCGTCTATAGAAGGCAGGAAAAGGGCCTCTAAAGGCTCTCAGAATCTTGTGTTATAAAAGGCCCATGAACAGACACGCGTAGCTGGGGCCTATCTTGGTACCCATGGCTACACCACTAATCTGGTCGAAGTAAAGGCCATTGTAAAGTAAAGGCTCATTGCTTTTAAGACCCTTACACTCCTGCCTGGTCACACCTACCGTATCTTCACCCTTGATGTAGTGTCCTTATACACATCCATCCCGCATGATCAGGGACTTCAGGCCGTCAAGTTCTTTCTGAACAAAAGACGCAATCCCTCTATTCCTGCGTCTACTATTCTGCGCCTTACACGACTTGTCCTCCAACTCAGTTCATACCCCGATTTTCTATTGAACCTGTTTATATTTAGTCCAAATTATAGCCAAGGCTTGAACAACATAATTCTTCCAGAACCTAGTCTTGACCTTTACAAGAAAAGTTTTAGTTATTCTGCTGCTCATCTTTGGAATACCCCCCCCCTCCCATCCTGTATACAAATATAAATTATAATCCTTCCTGCAACTACAAACTTTCTCATTATCTTTTTGACGTCGACTAAATGCCTCCATGAATCATAAAACTTGTTATTTTAGACTGCTCTTACAAACACCGAATACAGTTAATTGTTTATTCTGAATAATCCTAAAATTTGTGTTTAGTAGATAGTAATTTATATATGAATTTAGTTACTTCTGTACTGAGTGAATAGATAACAGCAAAACGTAAATGTTATATTTTATTTTATGTCTCTCAGCTTCAATGTTAATTATGTTTGTTACATGAACAGCATATTTGTAGAATGTCTGGAATAGACTGAAAGATGTATGATAAATGGCAGAATGTCAGACGGGCCTGCGTGCCCAATTCTTAACCCTTTGGAAATAAAGATCAATCAATCAATCAATCAATTCCTCTCTTTCTCTGCCAATCCTTCATATATATATATATATATATATATATATATATATATATATATATATATATATATATATTTGCAGACAGACAGACTGGAACTGAGATTACAATGAAACAGAATGCCAAGTGTGGGATAGAAATAGAAATAATTATTTTATGGCAGTAGAGAAGAAAAAATATAGAACATTTTGTGAAGGAAAATACTGCACAGAATTATCATATTAAGACTTGCAGATGTAAACATGTATCTCTATTCAAGGCCTGCTAAAATGACAGAGGTACAAGCTACATGAATGTTAAACACTGAATTAATTAATTATTTACACTGTCATAGAAAATACGGAATAACATTTTATTTTTCTGTCAATGACTTCTGTGGCATCTTTAAGTTAGTGACCAGGCAAGCGAAGACAAATCTAAACTACGGTTATAGACTGTAGGGTGTTATGTTTTTATATTTCAGGCTGGGAATATTGCAAGTATAGAAGACAACAGTCTTACCACCATCAATTTTATCAACAATCAAGTCAGTCAGATATCTCCAAATGCTTTTCTAGACTGCGACTACCCAAAACTATATTGGCTTCAGAAGGGCTGAATTCACAAAACTACCTGATGCTTTGGGAAAGTTACAGAAATTAACAAGCATACACCTTTACTGTAGAACATTGGCAAAACAGTAACACGCCTAAATCTCCAGAATGTTGGTTTGAAAGCTTGGCCAGACTGGATAAACTTGTTTCCATTGATACGGAGTGTTATACTTGTAGGTGCTCCTATAACACAAATTCCAGACGGCGTTTTGCACTCTTTTGTAACAAATTACAAACTCTTGACCTCAATGTTAGTCTGTCAACAATCCAATCAGTAATTTCTAATCTGAATCTTTCGGGTTTATCTCTGTCACACAATAAGTTGACTAATGCGATGGGTATTCCTGGAAAGGATATATTGATCTTAGTTTTAACCAAATTTCTGACGCTGTGAGTCTTTCAACCGCTCTTAACCCTAGCGCACCTTACCTCTATGCGTTATATCTTGAAAATAACAATCTAACAGTTATTCCAGATCTTTCACACTTAACAAAAATGGATATGTTAGTGCTAATTGACAATCAGATTCAAAGTCTGGTTCTAAAATGCTCACAAATCGATTTTGAAAACTACATAAACTCATACTTGACGCCTATATTTGTGTTATTTTTTCGTATCATTTAGTAGAAATCCAATTTTTTAAAAATTAAAGACCCGAAATGAAACATGCATAGTTTGTTAAATGCTAAGATTTGTCACTTTTTTTTACTTAACATATAAGAACATTAAACATTAAAGTAATAATTGTATTTACTTTGTATACAAAGATAAATATTCTCGAATTCACATTAAATAAATTTAGCAGCCTTGTTGGTGTTATAGTAAGATCTGCCAGCAGTTTCGAAGTAGAAGATCTTGGTGTATTGACATCTTCATTTTGGTGTAATGACATCTTTTTCTTGGCGTAAAGATATCTTTACTTTGGTGTAGTGAAATCTTCACCTTGGTGTAGTGACATCTTCATCTTGGTGTAGTGACATCTTCATCTTGGTGTAGTGACATCTTCATCTTGGTGTAGTGACATCTTCATCTTGGTGTAGTGAAATAATGAAACCCCATTGTCGTTTTAACGATTTTCTATTGTCTGCGTAGGAACTTGCTTTGTCACAATTTCCAGCATCTTGAGGACAGAATGATCCATCCATCCATCCATCCATCCATCCATCCATCCATCCATCCATCCATCCATCCATCCATCCATCCATCCATCCATCATCCATCCATCCATCTGTCTGTCTGCCGTCTATCTCTCTATCTGAATAAGTAGAAAAAGACATGACTGGGACATAGAATAGACATATTTTTTTACATAGACCAGACCCTGCCAAGAAGTCTGAAACGGGAATAGTTACAAAGGTTACCACTGATATATACGCTTGGCGTAGAGTAAACCTTGAGACACCAGAGGTTGAATTCATATGGTTGGAAATCAAACTTCGAAAGCAGAGCCCAATCTTAATTGGGTGTCTATATCGTAATCCAAATGCAACAGCATCGTGGCCCGATCACTTTACAAGTATGATGGACTATGTTGTGTCATTTAAGTTAAAGAATATAACTGTTCTTGAAGAATTCAGTCTTGATTACAGACAATCAAAAGTTATATGGAATGATGTTGTTTTATCATAAGACTTATCCCAAACTGTCACTAAACCGATTACAGTAACTGAAATATCATACACACTAATAGATTACATTTATGTAGCCCATCCAGTAAACATAATAGGATGTACATTTCCTCAAATGTAGAACACAAGCAGAGTGTATAAAACACAAGCAGAGTGTACAAAACACAAGCAGTGTATAGAGCACAAGCAGAGTGTACACAACACAAGTAGAGTGTACAGAACACAAACAGGGAGGGTGTACAGAACACAAGCCTGGGTATACAGAACACATGCAGAGTGTATAGAAAACAAACAGAGTGAGTGTATAGAGCACCAAGCAGAGTGTACAGAACACAAGCAGGGTGTACAGAACACAAGCAGGGTGTACAGAACACAAGCAGGGTGTACAGAACATATGCAGAGTGGTGTATAGAACACAAGCAGACTGAATGTATAGAACAGAGTGTACAGAACACAAGCAGGGTGTACAGAACACAAGCAGGGTGTAAAGAACACAAGCAGAATGTATAGAACACCAAGCAGAGTGTATTGTTTCATTTTAAACATAATTTTCTCTCCCGCTTTCGGAAAGATTGTTGCAGTGTATCAAGTAGGATACACTCCCCACCAGGACGATTGTAGAGTCACACCTACATAGTCACTATCCTCACCAGATAGGCATTAGGCACTCTGGAATCATCCCTCGCTAGGCACCAAACACTCGAGTTATCTCTCGCTAAACAACAAACACTCGAGTTATCCCTCGCTAAATAATAAACACTCGAGTTATCCCTCGCTAAACAACAAACACTCGAGTTATCCCTCGCTAAATAATAAACACTCGAGTTATCCCTCGCTAAACAATAAACACTCGAGTTATCCCTCGCTAGACAATAAACACTCGAGTTATCCCTCGCTAAACAACAAACACTCGAGTTATCCCTCGCTAAACAATAAACACTCGAGTTATCCCTCGCTAAACAACAAACACTCGAGTTATCCCTCGCTAGACAACAGATACTGAAGTCATCCCTTGCTAAACAAACATGCTCATCCCTCGCTAGACAACAGATACTGAAGTCATCCCTTCTTAAACAAACACGCTATGTAAATGTTACTGTGGAAGTACTTGAAACTAATACTGTATACATATTCATCATTAATCTTTACTTGATATGAAAGATTTCAGTGACACTTCATTCTGAAATATGTATTACGCTAATATTAGTATGCAGACTGACGCTTGCATAATAAAGTGTTATTTCTGTAATTTTTTTAATATAAGAAAATACATATTGTTCACTGTAACCTTGCCTTCAGACTATCCACTGGTCTAAATGTCATATCCACTGATTAGCAAACTATCCACTGGTCTATATGTCATATCCACTGATTAGACAGAATTATTATTGTGTAAACTGAGTGGTCCAGATAAACCGAAATTATTGTATAAATTGAGTGGTCCAGACAGAAATTATTTTGTAAATTGAGTGGTCCAGACAGAAATTATTTTGTAAACTGAGTGGTCCAGATACACCGAAATTGTTGTGTAAACTGAGTGGTCGACGTAGATAACGAGATTCAATACCCGTGGGTTTGTCATTAAAGAGATCATTTTCGCTATACAAATGGGGTGTATCAGAAGATACAAAGTGCTCTCTCTGCAACGAAAGGCAAACATTGGAACATGTGATGTCAGCATGTAGAGTGTCTTTAGGGCAAGGACGGTACACCTGGCGGCACAACAGAGTGCTGCAGGAACTAGTAGCCATCGTAGACAGGGCAAAAGATAAAGCAAATAACAGCAAAAGAGTTGATGTCCCACCTAAATACTTCATAGGTGCTGGTACGACATCAAATATTGAAATCAGGGACATTCCCTTACCATCACTGCTAGATGGTACAAATGACTGGGATGTGAAAGCGGACCTTCCAGGAAGATGAGAATACCCGACTGCCATCAAGAACACAGGAATGCGACCGGACATTGTAGTGTACTCCACAGAAAAACAGGAATTAATAATAATCGAGCTTACAGTCCCATACGAAACTAGAATAGAGGAACAGCATTTATTCACATTGGAGAAGTACAATGGTCTGGTCAAGCAACTTAGGCAGGGGGCAGGAGTCAGGGCAAAAGTGATAGCTGTAGAAGTGGGAGCAAGGGGATTCGTAGCAACATCAGCATATGACCTATGTAAGCAACTGGGCATAAAGGGACAAGCAAGGGCAAGGGCATTGAGAAGCCTTTCAGAAACAGTAGAAAAGCCCTCATGTTGGCTGTGGAGTATGCGAAACAAGCATTGGGAACATAAATAATTTCATTTGCCACAACCAATACCAGTCCTCCGTAGCTAAATCGCTAAATCGCTAAAGACGCATTTTAAAAAAAAGTGCAGTGGAAGATCACGGGTTCAATCCCGGGACCAGGAAAAAAAAAAAAGCAACAACTCACAAGAGCTTTGGGAGTCACGACCCAGAGGGTCCCACCCCCTTAGAGTGTCAGGAGTTTAAAGGGCCGAAACACTTGTCTGAGGGGGAGGGGGACTTCTTATGATCTGAAGGAGTTGTGTTGTTTTTCCGCTCTCTACGGTAGAGAGTTTCCTGCATCGATGTGAGTAGAGAGTGTTTCTATTGTGTGAGCTGCGTGCTTGGAGTCGCGTCATAACGTGCTGTTTTTCTTTTTATCACGACATTTTTTTTTAGATTCGTAAGTTTGTAAACCTGTACGCTATGACCTCAGTGGCTGTGGCCTAGAGTTCATTAACTGGCACTTAGATTTAAACAATTGTTTTATTCCCACACATTGTGAAAACACTATCAGCCATTGCGTTAGTTATATCAACCTACAACGCTCTATTTTCCTACAACTAGAAGTTGGCCATTCATTTCAAGCTTATAATCATACATTGTGTTTTGTCAGTTTTTTTTCCGCGGTGTTCATGTTTATGAAAAGATATTATCAGTCTTTGTTGTCAGAAAATTGTCTTTCATCTCTCATTGATTCTTTGCATGCCATGAAAAGATAACTCTTCTTCATTTTGAGCACTACTTTGTGTTTCTCTTCAGTTCATTTGAGGTTATTCTTCATGCCATTTAGTTGGTCAACTGAAATATTGTTCTCTTGGCTTTCCTCTCCAGCTTTTCCCTTGAGTTTTCTGGTAATTCTTTGACCTCTGCCTTCTCATGAAAAGTCCAAGGGATCATGGCTGTCTTTTTCTCATGTTTTTAACTAGTTTTCATTTTTCTGCAGCTTCTCGGAAAACTTTGTCATTTTTTGTCTGACTGTTCAGGCTATTTGCTGCATCTGTATCCAGAATCACGTTTCTGTCACTTCAGATTTCTTAACTCATTTCTGTCACTTCAGATTTCTTAACTCATTTCTGTCACTTCAGATTTCTTAACTCACTGTTCATCTTTCACAAACTTATATCAAAATAGCACTATACATCTTCGTGCCTTCAGCAACACTGCATCAAACTTCCAGTGATGTATATTATAGGCCTCCTAGGTCTGGCAGCTATCAAATTAGTAGACAACATCCTCATGGTAAAGAAGGACCGGAGTAAAATGAGAATACGGATTTTGAAGCTGTTTACCGTAAAATTAGAATAAGGATTCTGAATCTGTTTACCGTAAAATGAGAATAAGGATTTTGAAGCTGTTTACCGTAAAATTAGAATAAGGATTCTGAATCTGTTTACCGTAAAATGAGAATAAGGATTCTGAACCTGTTTACCGTAAAATGAGAATAAGGATTCTGAATCTGTTTACTGTATAAGTTCTGGAGATCATTTCAGCGGTATTTTCTCAGTAAAATTAATGAATCAACTTTGAAATAGAAATAGCATTTCCTCTATCAGAATTGTACACGTTTTTTTTTTATTTTAACAATTTCCGTGACAGTTCCTGTTTGAGGTGAGAGGACCGTACTGGAACAGCAAGGAGTCTAGAGTGAACGACACCCGAGGGAAGAATGGCTCTGAAGTCTGTCCTATCGTGAATGCTTCTCGCTGGTTACATCATCTTTCTCTGGAAGCAAGAAGATTCAAAGATTTACCTTCTGCGACACGTGACCAATTTTCATTTTCTCATGGACGGGGGTTTGTTCAAACACTTTCCTTTGAAGAAAAATGGCACGTTATGGCGCATGTACTTTGTGAAACATCAAGATAACAGAAGCTGTCACCATGGATTTATCACATATAATATCAGTCATCTGACAAAGTGATACAGAGCTGTAACTGATACCCACTGTTTGCTGTATCAGAAAGATAACAGAACCATCTGGGTGACAGACTAATCCGGATTTAATATCCTGTATGGTCTGAAGAAAACAGCATCGCCCAGCATTCTCCTCTAGCATTGACTTCACAACGTATCTGGAATTTGCAGCCTCCTTGCCTGGCACACTCTCATTTCTTGACATTTTTACGTCGGTTTCAGTTTAGTTTTCAGAAAACAAAATTCGCTCTTCTCTCAGCTGAAGCTTCTCACAGAACATTTTCCAGGATGGAGTTACGGAGATGTTATATGATGATGTTTGCTCTCAGCTTTGTCCATATCTCAGTGGCAAAAGTTGACACCTGCATTTACGAGGTAGGTATTTTCAGGGATTTTTGTCCAAATTTTTGTTGTGGAAGATTATTACGAATGTTAAAACTGTTGTTTCAATGTCGTCAGACTTACTTGTTCTGTCAGACTTTCTCCACATGTCACTACTTGCTGCTTTCGATCTCCAGTTCATGGATAAGCTCATTCCTACTAACGAATAAAACACCCTTCTGAAGACCTTCCTCTAAAAGAGGACACTGAAACACCAAGGAACATTTCCTGACTGTTATTATATTAGTCATCAATTGGAAGGAAACGTTTCCACAGGGCATTATATTTTGTTATCAGCTGGTCACTCTTGATACCTCAGCATGTATAAAAATGATGTTTTCTGCCTGCACAAACATAGCCAGTGAAACCAAAACTAACAATAATGAAATAACAATGCTTAGTTTTGTTGTCGCAGTCGATTACACATCTGTTCTGAAGTCAGCAAGGATTAAGAGAACTGCTTAAAGAAGATAAAAATTTCTTGCTTCACCTGTAAAGCTGTACTTAATACCTAGTCAATGTAAAGCTGTACTTAATACCTAGTCAATGTAAAGCTGTACTTAATACCTAGTCAATGTAAAGCTGTACTTAATACCTAGTCAATGTAAAGCTGTACTTAATACCTAGTCAATGTAAAGCACTTTCATTGAAATCTTTCCCGGGCCAGCAGTTGCAATTCATTTACAATTTCCTCACCTTCATGATTTCTTTATTTTACAATTAAATTCACGTTTATTGAGCGCTTTATTCCTTTGTTGAGTGATATTACACGTGATAAATCCATATTTCTTGTGGTCTTACTTTTTCTCTTTAACTCAAGAGTTTCGTATCAGCTTGAGGACAAGAAGTTGATCGTAACACGACCTTATCCCAACATATCATGGCGAGCCTAATAACATTTCTAAATTCTTCGGAATCACAGACTGGGTAGGGCCCTACATGATCCACATGCTGATGTCATCTAAGTCTGTTTTTGGGCTTATACATGACCTTTTTTTAAACAGGAATTGTGTGGTTCCCCCGGCCCTTTTAAATCTCTTCCACGTACAGCAGCACCCAGAAGTTTTTGATGTTTCATTACCCGCGAGTGTACACAAGGATTCGACTCTTTCATTGTTTCTCTCAAAAACACCGCGCTACTGAGAATTAGTGTTTCACGTATCCGGCTGTCTTCTTCTGTCTAGATGCGGTGTTTACCTTTCAGCTCCGCGCGAGTGACCGTTCATGTCCGTGACTCACCTGTCTGTTTTATGTTCCTCCCTCCATACCTCACTCACCCTCACTATCAATCACGGGCACACATTCAACTCTACACCCGAGAAAAGGCATGTCCATGTTTAGTCAAAAATTTCTAACAAAGTAATAAGCTCGTGATCGTCCCGGCGCTGTCATTCCTACATGAGGGTCTGGGGTTCCATTCTCACCGCGGGCATCTCTCATCCGAGGGTTAACAGCAAGAAGAACACATTGTTAGAACACGTGTAAACAAAGGCAGATCCGTCATTATTCAAAAAATGTCATCTTAACAATTTCTGGTGGATGGTCAGAAGACATTACAAATCTCAACAACTTGTTCCTCTGTTCTAACCGTAATTAGGGCAAACCAGCTGCTCATCATCATCATCATCAGGTGCCGTGCCGACTGGCGTTGGCTATTATGCTTCTCCAGAGTACCCGATCCTTCATGCAGGCCATCAGTTCAGTTGGTGATCTCCTCTCACACCATCCCGTCAGACTGTCCAGTATCATTTCTCTTGGTCTTCCTCTTGATCTTCTTCCTTCTATTTTTCCTGTTGTTATAATATTTTCAATGCCCCCTCTTCTCATTGCATGTCCTATGAAAGTACATTGTCTCTCTCTTATCTTTCTGACAAGGTTTTTTGTCTCTCCAGCTCTTCTCATACATTCTTCATTAGTTATTTTTGCTGTCCAGGGGATTCGCAACATTCTTCTAATAAACCACATTTCTGCTGCTTCCAATGATTTTTGTGCAGACTTGCATATTGTCCATGATTCACTTCCATATAACAAGATAGGTTCAATATAGCATTTTAGGACTCGTTTTCTAACATTCATTGATAAAGATGTGTTAGCTAATATGTTTCTCATTCTCTGAAATGCAGTCTTTGCTTGACCTATTCTGTTCCTAATTTCTGTTCTGCATTTCCCATCTGAAGTTATTACTGCTCCAAGGTATTTGAATTTCTGCACCTGCTTTAGAATGGTTCCGTTTAATTTTATACTGCATGCTGGTGGATTCTGTTTCTTAGATATAACCATAGTCTCTGTCTTTTTGATGTTCAAAGTAAGGCCTTTCTGTTCACTTTCTTTGGCGACTTTATCCAAGAGATTTTGCAGGTCTTGTTGGTTCTCAGCTATCAGTACTGTGTCGTCAGCATACCGAAGGTTGTTAATATTGTATCTTCCAATTTTTATGCCTGGTTCTGTGATGATTGTTCTTAGAATATTCTCGCTGTACAGAGAAAAAAGGTCTGGAGATAGTACACATCCTTGTCGCACCCCTTGTTTTATAGGTTGATATTTTCCAATTCTATTTTCAACTCGAACTGCTGCTTCTTGCTGCCAGTATAGATGTTTTACAATCCTCAAGTCTTTGCCGTCTATATTGATGTCTTCAAGCATTTTAATAATTTCACTATGTTTCATCTTGTCAAATGCCTTGGTGTAATCAATGAAGCATAAGTAGAGATCTTTCTGTACTTCTAAAGCTCTTTCTGTTAGTGTTCGTAAAGCATAAATGGCATTGTGTGTTCCCTTTCCTTCAACAAATCCAAACTGTTCATCTGCTATTTTCATTTTTATCTTTTTCCTTGTTCTTCTCATAATTATTCTCAGAAGTAGCTTCGTTATGTGACATGAGAGGCTGATAGTCCAGTGGTCGTCACATTCCTTTGCACCTGGTTTCTTTGGTAGTGCTATAAACGTGGATTTAATCAGGTCACTGGGAATATAACCACTGTTGTAAATAACCAGCTGCTCACGTCTTAATATTCTCCTTCCTCCGCCCTGTCTGTAAGACGACATAACAGTTACATCATAATACTTAGTTTCTTCACCCAAACTCTAGGAGGCGGCACATAGGAAAATGATATGTCATCCTTCTACATTAGCTACAAGACGTGAAGGAATACAACTTCAATCTTTGGGTGTACCCTGAGAGACACAGATATAGAATGACAACTTACAGGACTCGCACATCGAAATTCCATATATGTTTTTCATGCATCATAGCTGTCCTCGTAAGTCTCCAGCTCGAGCATGCTACATCACACTCACTCACTCACTCACTCACTCACTCACTCACTTCACTCACTCACTCACTCACTCACTCACTCACTCACTCACTCACTCACTCACTTCACTTCACTCACTCACTCACTCACTCACTCACTCACTCACTCACTCACTCACTCACTCACTCACTCACTCACTTGAGCCGCGAGTTGATGAGATGACTGATTTTACCCCGAATAACTTGCTTACAACACACACAAATCTACCTCTTTCAGCACACTGCAGCAACTACTAACATCACTGATACTTCACGAATCCACAGACATGAAAACACTGCCACACTAACGCCGAACCGCCCTAACAGCTCAGCGGCCCACCCTCCACTGTCTAATATAGGCTCAAACCTTTCACAACACACACGTCACATTCGTTACTGCCCCCGCCACTCATAACCTAATAACGTATCCTACACTTTAAGCATGCCACTTCCTATCCGATAACCATGTTACAAGGTCATCACTATTCTGCTGCAAGGAGCGCACATTGGCAGTCTAATACTAGCAAATAAGAGGAAGAAACTGTCATATGAATACGAAATAGTTAAATATTGCTGTAACATCTTCTATTAATGTCACAACAGTTTTGCTCCAGATTTGTTCTGATGCTGTCCGTGAAGTTATACATTTAATATAAAACATGAGAAATGAGTTCATCTATGAACTATCTGTCACATATTACTGAATAGAAATATACAATGACAGTTAAGAAACAGCTTCCAAAGTAAACAGACAAATGAAAAGCTGGAAAGTAAAATGTTCTTCAGTGTTTTGATTCCTGAACTCAGCCTTTTAAACGAAAAAGATATAATCCCGTCGACTGGAATTCTTTACGTAATTTCCCACAGAAGCCTTTATCTAGGGGCCAGATTTGGAATTGTAAGTTTCTCTTGAGACTGATGATTTACAAGATGTACGAGTATGCTGGAGTAGTCAGACCTCAGATTGGAGTTTGAGCAGATCTTGAATGTATGTATGTGGACTAGTCTGCTATCATTTGTCTGGAACCTTCAAATCATGTTGTGTCGTGTCTTATAACGAGTTCTTTTTTTTTCTTCAATCTCTGCTGAGTATTTTTTCTTTTAATTTCAGTTCATTTTTGTACTTTCCAGAAAAGAATTCTAAATCAGGTTTTCGCTAATTTTTAAAACCAATATATATATATATACATGATAGAAAAATTTAGATCGTAGAAAATATAACCCTCATGTGAGGTATCTTTTCATCTCCATTGTGACTCTGGAAGGGTGAGCACTTGGATGACTGCGAATCAGGTTTACAAATGTGAAAAGAAGTGACTGGAATGTGTGGCTAGGAAGCATTCTTTGGTTACACAAGCTGGGAATTCTATCTCATATTTTCAGACTTGCACCTGTGCTGGCAATTCGGTCAACTGTGACAATCTGACCAGCATCCCGCCGCTGGTGAACGGAAGCTGGGCCAAGAACATCACGAGTATCTTTCTTTCGGTAAGTTTAATAAACGAAACAAGTTGTTAATCTAAACTTTGTTCCAGTGTTGGTGAATACTAACAAGTTTTTGCACATAATAACTGTTGTGTTTCAGCATGACAGGTATGTGAGAACCATGTTCCGTGCTATACTGGCATAAAGATGACCTAGTAATAGTGACAAGTCGGCACTCAGATAGTAATAGTGATAAGTCGGCACTCAGATAGTAATAGTGACAAGTCGGCACTCAGATAGTAATAGTGACAAGTCGGCACTCAGATAGTAATAGTGATAAGTCGGCACTCAGATAGTAATAGTGACAAGTCGGCACTCAGATAGTAATAGTGATAAGTCGGCACTCAGATAGTAATAGTGACAAGTCGGCACTCAGATAGTAATAGTGACAAGTCGGCACTCAGATAGTAATAGTGACAAGTCGGCACTCAGATAGTAATAGTGATAAGTCGGCACTCAGATAGTAATAGTGACAAGTCGGCATTCAGATAGTAATAGTGACAAGTCGGCATTCAGATAGTAATAGTGACAAGTCAGCACTCAGATAGTAATAGTGACAAGTTGGTACTCAGATAGTAATAGTGACAAGTCGGCACTCAGATAGTAATAGTGACAAGTCGGCACTCAGATAGTAATATTGACAAGTCAGAATTCAGATAGTAATAGTGACAAGTCGGCATTCAGATAGTAATAGTGACAAGTCGGCACTCAGATAGTAATGAAGTCAGTATAATATGTTTCCTTCACAAAACCCTGGTAGAGCCAGGCACACATCTGAACCCCATCCAAAAGATATCGCACTATGTATATGCAAATATTACAAAACCCAGAAACATTCTGAAATACTTCTGATCCCAAGAATTCAAGGTAAAGAATACGGAACCTGTGCTGCATAAAATGTTCTGAAATACAGACGTACTGCTTTGACCCTGTCGGTTGTATGAAGAATATTTCTAGACTACTTGGAGGTGAGAGTAACTCTTGGGTAGAACAAAGATCAGAGTGTAAGAAAGAAAGAGACAAGTATGAATCGATGGCAGTAGCTAAAAACACGAACTCACCCTGAATAATAAATATAGGATGATGAAGATCTGTGTTTTCAGACGTATTCCAGAAAGCATGTTTGTAAAAGTTACATGAATATTAACAGTTTAAACTATTAATTATCTGAGTAAGATTTAGTGAACATAGAATATCACATTTACATGTAATTTATTCTGTATATTGTGAATAGTTCCGTGATATCGTTAAAAAATATGAACACACAAAAGAGATGAAATCTAGCGCATCTTACGGGAACTTTTAAAATTTTTTTTTCGTTTCAGGCTGGAAGTGTTACAAGCGTGAAAGACAACAGCCTTCCTCCAAATCTGGCAACCATCTACTTCGTGGAAAATCCTATCAGTCAGATATCTCCAAATGCTTTTCTAAACTCCGCGAAGACGCTGAACGGTCTTACCATAAAAGAGGCCGCTTTCACAACTCTACCTGACGCACTAGGGAAGTTACAGAACTTAACATACCTGGGTATATTTGACACTCACATTCGCGACTGGAATCGGCCTGTGCTACAGAGCATCGGAAAAACAGTTAAACTGCTCAATCTCCAAAACGTTAGTCTCACTTCTTGGCCAGACTGGATATCACTGTTTCCATTGTTGGAAAGTTTGATTGTATATTGGAGTCCTCTGACAGTAATTCCAGATGGCGCCTTGGATAATACTGTAAAGACTTTAAAAGCCTTTTCTCTAATTGACGCTAATCTGTCAACAGTCCCACTCGCAATTTCTAACCTGAATCTAACGAGTTTGTCTCTGTCACGCAATAAGTTGTCTAACGTGAAAGGTATTCCTAAAAGTGAATATATTGATCTCAGTTTCAACACGATATCTGACGCGGTGAGTCTTTCTAACGCCCTGAACCCAAGCACACTTAGGCTTGATACACTGCACTTAGAGAATAACAATCTAACGGTTATTCCAAATCTTTCACACTTAATAAACTTGGATATGCTTCAACTTTTTGATAATCAAATATCAGATTCAAACTCCGGTTCCCTGCCCCAGTCTCTGGATACCCTTTTTCTTTCAGGAAACAGACTTCAGTCTGTCCCCACTGTCGTTGCCAACCTGACCAATCTTCTTACCCTCTCTTTATCATCCAATCAGATCACATCTTTTAGCGCCAGTGAAATTCCCCAGCAACTGCAAGATCTTCGTTTGAACCGAAACAACATAACACAGCTCCTGGCTAGCAGTTTCCCTGTTGTTTCTAACTTAACACATTTGTATTTGCAATCCAATCCTATTGTTTCCATTCACCGCTCAGCCTTTCTGCCACTCAAAAACTTGAAGGTTCTCAACCTTGATAACACAAAGCTTACTCAGGTGCCTGTTGCTTTGATCTCTCTGAGTAGCCTGGAGGAGCTAAGTATGCAAAATATTTCTGCTTTGAACTGCTCCTGCCCATGGGATACCTCGTTGGTTGACTGGTTTACTTCACGCAAGGTACTGTCAGTGTCTGGAACGTGCAGCAGCGGTGTGAAGGTCAAGGATTTCTACGATGCCACTGAGTGTGGAGTTCTTAAACGAGCATTAGCCCCTGCCCTGTCTTCCAGCATTTTAGGCACATGTGCCTGTCTGTTTTTACTTTTCCTTATTTCTGAATTTCGTGTATAAAACCATTATTTTTTTTTTTATAATCAGTTACATTAAGAGACAGATAGCAAACCGAAGGACAAACTGATAGAGAAACAAATACACAGACATTTAAGCAAATAGACAGATTGAACACATATATTTCTTTGAATACTGAGAGAAATTTTCTAAGTAAATCGATTCTGATATCTAGGTAGAGTTGGTGCGTATTTGTGTACTATTTAATAATGACACGTAAATAAAATCATATTTTTAAAATGAAGAATTCTAGTGATTTATGTCATTATACATAGATATTACCAGTGTGTAATCAGTTTGTTTCTACTTTTCTGCGTATTGTTTGGTACATGTTTAGATTTATCATTTTGTTTTTTTTGTGCAAAAAGAGAATCAATGTACAATAACAATTTCTTCTTTGTCGTTCGTTGTGAAAAGAGTGTTTACTGCTTTGTTTCTGCCAAGACATCTGGCTTCAGCTAGACTCCTTTCTGCCAAGACATCCGACTTCAGCTAGACTCCTGTTTGCCAAGACATCCGACTTCAGCCAGACTCCTTTCTGCCAAGACATCCGACTTCAGCTAGACTCCTTTCTGCCAAGACATCCGACTTCAGCTAGACTCCTTTCTGCCAAGACATCCGACTTCAACTAGACTCCTTTCTGCCAAGACATCCGACTTCAACTAGACTCCTTTCTGCCAAGACATCCGACTTCAGCTAGACTACTTTCTGCCAAGACATTAGACTACTTTCTGCGCACGAGGTTCATCTTCCTAGTGTCAGCCTAGTCTCTTTCCAGAAGCACTGGCAGCAGGTATATTGGGGTCTTTTCAAGCTATAAGTCACCAAACCTGACACAGGAATCAACTATGGGTTGTTGACCGTTATCTCAGTCGGAGTGAGATTGCGTCTTCGCCTCCCATTGAAGTAACGTCTTTACTACCTGTTTTAAATATACTACATGTTCCCTCTAAGCTGTGATAGAGTGCGCAGGTAAACAAATGTTTAACCCTTAGCAGACAGATTTCCTGGCTCAGCGTACGAGCGGGTGATAAAATAACGAAATGTGTTAATGTTCACGCTCGGATTTAATGTAGCAGTTCTTCTAATTCACCAATTAGAATTGTTGCTGAAGACACTCCATACTTTGAAGAACACATTGATATCGACATGTTACAACTAAAAACGCCATTTCTTCCATTTGTATGCAGTATATGGCACTAGAAGATGTACCTATTTTATTATGTATTGCATGGGATTTGTCTGTCTGTCTATCTGTCTATCACACCGTTGTGACCATACATGAGCGCGTGTTTCGCAGTTTTGATGACAGCCAGGAAAACAGAACAACAGTGGGGTTAAGAGTCAGTACAGTAGATCAAGGGGAATGGGACATGGGTGGGTAATGGATAGCAAAGATGACATAATGCAGAGCAGAGCACAAATATAGATAAACAGGGAAAGCTGAAGTTAGAGTTACAAGCAACTGGGTCCAGACATCCAGCTTGGAGTGTAGGATAAATAAATGGAGACAAGCTAGAACAAGTGACAAGATTCGTATGTGTCTGACGCACGATAACAGGGTACATAAAACTAAAAGTAATATAAGAATAGGAATGGTCAAATGCACATTCGACAAAATTGTAAAATAAAGTATTTTGGCTAAGCCATACACTACAGATGAGAAAATGAGAATCATAAATGTTGTTTATCTTCACACTCATGTATGGTGTAGAAGGCTGGACACTGAATAAGAAGATGAAAGAGAGGACGGAGAAGCTTGAGATGTTCAGCTATAGATTATGGTGAATTTATGTGAAGAAAAGAAACAAGAAAATTAACAAAGAAATACTAAATCAGTTGAAACTGAGAAGAGAATTACAGTCTCGTGCGTGAAGGTGTGTGTGTGTTTGTGTTTGTGTGTGTGTTTTCCCGTCCTCACTGAAACTGTCGCCTACAATCAAGAAAGAAACAGATAACAGAAGCAAGTATCCAATTATCACGTCTGTTATCTGTCACCTGATTAAATACTTTACAGACAGAACAAATAACGCCAAATGTGTGACAAGCACTCCAACAGATAACAGCAGGAACCACGTACTCTGTGATAATCAGAGCCCTACATAGTTTCAACCAACAAACAAACTGCATTATCTTGCACTATGATTGATTAGTGTTTAACATATTTAGAATTATTTGTTTCTTACTCAATATTTTGGAAACAGATGTTCATTTTAGTTTTGATAGATAATCATTTTTTAAAAAATTAAGACTGAAGTTTCTTCCAACAGATTTCTCAAAATGGAGTTAATTAGATGTTGTATCATGATACTTGCTCTAAATTTAGTCCGTGTATCCCTGGTGCAGGCTTCTGCTTGCGTGTACGAGGTGAGTGCTGCTACATGTTTTCCTTAGTCTCCCACGAGTTAATGTTTGATAGTGTTATCTTGAAGATCTATCGTTTATCTTACACTGGTAGAAAATAGTGCTGACGGTATGTTCACCACCAATACTTCCACCAGCAATCACTGTTTAGTTATATCAGTTGTATAACTATCATCATCACTTCAGTATAAGTGTCACTATCACTTTTGCAAATATGTAAGCTATTACTATTATAGAAGTATATTGAATATTATGATGTAAGATAGATAACTCATCTGAGAATTGGAACATTTGTATAATATGAGTTATCTTCTAAAGTAACCAGCTGTTTCTGAGTCCATCTCCTTTGTCTCGGGTTGCACGCGGGTCACGGAAGGGGAATAATAGGAAAGAGGTCAGGTGAGAGAGAAATCATATGACTGAGGGACAGTTGTGTTTTGTGTATCGTCTCAGACAGAAGTAGATTAACCTGTTAGAAATGTTGTTGTTTAGTGAAATAGATGTAGAATAAAGTGTATTAGGTTGTTCTGATGGCGACAGTAGTCTTCCGGGAACTTATATCGTGGAGATGTCCAGTCTTGTGTCCATGGATTTCGTTGATATCTTTTGTTGTTCTCGTCATATCGCTCATCGACTCATCGTCACCCAGTGCATCATTAAAGTCATTTCAACTGTAAAGTTGCTGCTTCTCTATTACTATTTCCACTGAGAGAGAATGAACCTGGGAGCAAGTAAGTCTGTGAAGTGAGTAACAAAACAGACGCAAAACAATGTAGAATAGTAATGTAAGAAAAAACGTTATTCCAGTGGACAGTAGAGGGAATATACACAGAAATGAATAGCAAAACAACTACAGTTTACATTCTACACACAGAAGAGCAGGAGATTGAACCATCGCGCCCGAGAATCATGCTTTACTATCTCTTTTTATATTATTTATCTAATCATTTAACTGCGTGTTCATGATTATTATGCTCATTAACAAATGCTGAATGACTGTGACTGAGTGAAAGCTGTATGATGAAGGGCAGAATGTCAGACGGGCCTGCGTGCCCAATTCTTAACCCTTTGAAAATAAAGTATGTTCGTTCGTTCGTTCTTTTACCATCAGTATAATTATTACCAATGTGCGCATCTCCTGTATAACTAATACCATTACTTCTACTCTCATTATAGCTATCAAAATCATCTTTATACACTGCATAGATAATTATCATTACTTGCACTTTATGTACAACTATCATCATCACTTTTATACTTCAGTTCCGTATTTCTATAACTGCCATCATAGCTTATACAGTAAGAGTTACTATCGCCATTACCCTCTTTACTCGTTATTATCGTCTTTACATGCTATTACTGTCTTTACCTGCCATTACCGTCTTTACTCGCCATTATCGTCTTTACTTGCCATTATCATCTTTACTTGCCATTATCATCTTTATGTGTCATTATCATTTTAACTTGCCATTACCGTCTTTACTTAGCATTACCATCTTTACTTGTCATTACCATCTTTACTTGTCATTATCTTTATTTCCAGTATCATCTTTACTTCCCATTATCATCTTTACTTGTCATTATCTTTACTTCCATTATCATCTTTATTTGCCATTATCATCTTTATTTGCCATTATCTTCTTTAACTGCCATTATCATCTGTACTTGTCATTATCGTCTTTACTTGAAATTACCGTCTTTACTTGCCATTATCATCATTAT
Source organism: Achatina immaculata (assembly GCA_009760885.1). Lineage (NCBI taxonomy): Eukaryota > Metazoa > Mollusca > Gastropoda > Stylommatophora > Achatinidae > Lissachatina > Lissachatina immaculata. The sequence continues at coordinate 7,813,964 of CM019719.1, read as the reverse complement.
TTGCCATTATCTTCTTTAATTGCCATTATCATCTGTACTTGTCATTATCGTCTTTACATGCCATTGTGGGCGACGAAGCATGACTCAGTACAGAGCGAGGCAGTGATGTGACGTCATCTCCCACGCATATTATGAATGCTATATATAGGGTGAAGGTTGCTGACACGGTACGGAGAGAGAGTTTAGAATCAATGGCGGCTGAGTAATGTCGTCTGCTATGTATCGTGATGTACTCAGTCCAGCGGATTCACACTGTTGGTTAATATCGTGTCATGGAAATCATTATCATATTGTGTCCTGTAAATTATTCCTATATGATGTTATGAAAATCATATCTGTGCTGTGGAATATCTTACTGTTATCGTTCGTGGAGATTGTCGATAATTCTGTCAAGTCTTGTCGTATTGATGGTCACACTAAGGTCCATCGTGTGTACTTCTGTCATGTGAGTATTATTGGAATGGGATGTGGAAATGCCCAAAACCCAGCAGCATCGGCTGCAGGATCAATGAGGTGCATGGCGCCGGAGATTCGATAATCTTAGGGGGACACGGAGGTAGCGATATTTCAGTGCCTGGGCACATATCAGGATATATATATATATATATATATATATATATATATATATATATATTATTCTGTGCAATTGGCACAATGGGGATTTCTTCGGGTCAGCAGTGGCTGAATGTGTTTGTCAGTGCAATGGCACATAATAATAATTGAGATGGAGATACTTAGGAGGGCCAGAAGAGCCCGGACCAATGTGGTCCACTGTTTTGTGCTATTTAGTTAATGAAGATGCATTATAATTATGTCATGCTGTGTTGTTATCATGATGATATTTGTTGTCGTTCAATGCATGTAAGTCGGTGTGGCGTCTAACATGGTGTGTCTGTTTTGTGTAATAAAATATTGGTTGATTTAAATGCTTGACTTTGTACTGTGTAATGCATGTCATGTAGTTTGTATGAATGTGTGTGATTTACTGCACTACTGGCATACGGTATCCTTTGGAGGGAAAATCCTGGGTTGTAGGGTTGGTTTTAGGAATGGCCACCCAGTACGGTAGTACATATGTCATGGATTTTGGGGTTGTAGTTGGGGCTTTGGTCCTGTCCCGCCCTTTACTGTCCCCAATATGTGGACTTCGCAACCACAGAAGTTTTACTTGCCATTATTGTCTTTACTTGCCATTATCTTCTTTACTTGCCATTATCGTCTTTACTTGCCATTATCGTCTTTACTTGCCTTTATAGTCTTTACTTGCCATTATCATCTTTACTTGTCACTATCATCTTTACTTGTCATTACCATCTTTACTTGGCATTATTGTCTTTACTTGTCATTATCATCTTTACTTGCCATTACCGTCTTTACTTTGCATTATCATCTTTACTTGCCGTTACCGTCTTTACTTGGCATTATCATCTTTACTTGCCATTACCGTCTTTAATTGGCATTATCATCTTTACTTGCCATTGCCGTCTTTACTTGCCATCACTGTCTTTACTTCGCATTATTATCTTTATTTGCCATTATCGTCTTTACTCGCCATTACTGTCTTTATTTGCCATTATCGTCTTTACTTGCCATTACTGTCTTTACTTGCCATTATCATCTTTACTTGCCATTACTGTCTTTACTTGCCATTACCGTCTTTACTCGCCATTACCGTCTTTACTGCGCATTATTATCTTTATTTGCCATTACCGTCTTTATTTGCCATTACTGTCTTTACTTCGCATTATTATCTTTACTTGCCATTACCGTCTTTACTTGCCATTACCGTCTTTACTTCGCATTATTATCTTTATTTGCCATTACCGTCTTTACTCGCCATTACCGTCTTTACTTCGCATTATTATCTTTATTTGCCATTACCGTCTTTACTCGCCGTTATCGTCTTTACTTGCCATTATCGTCTTTACTTGCCATTATCGTCTTTACTTGCCATTATCGTCTTTACTTGGCCAAGAACATTGTGGTACCGCAACATTCGGAAAACGTAACTTAACTCCAGCAAATTCCAGGGGAAATATATTACATTCTGAACACAGAATTCTGAATTAACCTGCTCACTACTTTTAACTCTCTGACATCCAACCCAACATTGTCAGAATTGGTAGATCTTGGAGACCTACGCGATCCAAGGCTAGGAAGAATAATAGGCAAAGTCTAAATAAAATAAAAACTACAACATTTCTAACCTAAGCGATATTTTTAAATTATGGTGTATCCTCCTTCCAGTTTCTTTCTACCAACATTTCCCCACAAAATGTTTTTTTTTTCACATTCTTGCAGGGCTTAAAAGACGAGCAGCCAAATTAGCCATGTTGAATGTAAAGACAAATCTTGGAAAAGACCTTGCAAAAACAACATACAGAGAAACAGGCTAAAAAGTTCAAGAAAAAGAGATAAGAGAAAATACATAGACAATATGGCGAGAGAAGCAGAGGAAGCAGCAAAAAACAGGAGACAGCAAAACTTTATATAACATACAAAAGATGCTAACGGGTACTATTATATTCAAAGAAAGACTAGTCTTTAACGAAACTGGCAGACTATTAAAATCAAGTAAAGACCAAAATGAAAGATGGCAGAATACTTCCAAGATATGCTTAATCGACCACACCCAAAAGAAGTGATAAACCTTGAAACCGACTTACTAGTCCCGTAACTTAATGTCAGCTTAGATGAAATTGCATTGAATGAAATTAAAACAGCAGTGAATCTAATGGCTGACAACAAAGCTGCAGGTGAATATGAAATAACAGCCGAAATGTTAAAAGCTATTAACAGTGACAACATGAGCCAACTACAGACAATGTTTAATAAAATTTGGAAAGAAGAAAAGGTCCCTTCTAAATGGAAAAAAAGGAATCATTGTTAAAATACAAAAAAGGCAACCTTAGGGACTACAATAACTGGAGAGGGGTAACCTTACTATCAGTTGTGTCAAAAGTATTTTGCAAAATTATTCTGAAGAGATTTAAAGATATAGTGGATGCTGCAATGAGAGAGCAACATGCAGGATTTCGAAAAGGGAGAAGGTGTCTTAACCACATCTTTACTCTAAGAATAATATACTTGAAGAACATATTGAAAAGCAAAAACCATTAATCCTGAACTTCATAGACTTTAAAAAGGCATTTGATAGCATACACAGAGATTCACTGTGGGGTATTTTAAGATTATATTAAATACCGTCTAAAACTGTATCTAACTTCCTTTCTAGTGTCACCAGCTACATAGACCAGGATGGTGACACTAGAAAGGAAGTTAGGATCAGAATTGCAAAAGCAGCATCAATCTTCAAGAATATTGAGAACATATGGAATTCAAATGTTATAAGCACAAAAACCAAGTTAAGACTATTCAATTCAAATGTAATATCCACCCTCATTTATGCATGCGAAAGCTGGAAAACAACTAAAGAAATAGACAAGAAATTAGACTCTTTTGAAAACAAATGCCTAACGAAAATACTCGGCATCAAGTGGAACGAATTCAAGAACAATGCAGAGATAAGACAGATGACTGAACAACAACCAATCTCATGGGTGATCAGGAAAAGGAGATGGACATATGTTGGTCATTTGATGAGAAGAAATGATCAGAGAATCCCAAAAACAAGCTATCAAGTGGAACACAACAGGCCAAAGAAAAAGAGGCAGACCGCGTGAAACTCTGAAGAGGACATTGTTAAGAGAAGCCAAATTAACAGGCATAAAATCCCTTGATGAGGTTGAAAGACTCGCCGAAGACAGGAAAAATTGGCGAACTACTTTGCGAGCCCTATGTGACGTTTAACGGCTCGGGAAGGATATAAGATATAAGATAAGAAAACTGTCATCATCATTAAGGATCTCTACAATGGATATGTTTGTGCAGTCAACACAGAAGAAGGAATGGGTGAATGGTTCTCGATCGAAACAGGCGTGAAACAAGGATGTATACTGTCTCCTTTGCTTTTTGGAATTGCCATAGACTTCATCATGACACACTAATGCACATGTAAAATCAGCATTGACTGGGTACGTAGAACCCAACTGTAAGATCTTGATTTTGCAGATGACAGAACTCTTATCAATGACAATGTAAATTAGATGCAGGAAAAAGCAGATACCCTGTCTTCACTGGCTAGCAAAATAGGACTTGAAGTTAACAAGGAAAGAACGAACGAAAATAATGAAACTTTCCATTAATCAAGAAGGAAAAGTATACCTAGAAGGAACAGCTGTTGAAGAACTACATGAATTTCCATATCTCTGCAGCTACATAGACCAGGACGGTGACACCAAAAAGGAAGTTAGAATTAAAATTGCAAAACCAGCATCGATATTCTAGAATCTTGAGAACATATGGCACTCAAAAGATATAAACACAAAAACCAAGTTCAGATTATTCAATTCAAATGTAATGTCCACCCATGCGAAAGCTGGAAAACAACCAAAGAAATACACCGATTGATTGATCTTTATTTCAAAAGGCCCGTCTGACATTCTGCCCTTTATCATACAAATTTCACTCTGTTCCAGACATTCTACAAATATGTTGCTCATATAACAAACATAATTAACAATAAAGTAACTATATACACATAAAAAGACTAACTACATACACATATAAATGACTGACTACATACACATATAAATGACTACCTACATACACATATAAATGACTATCTACCAAACAAGCATTTCTTTACTATTCAGAATAATGAGTTCGGTGTCTGTAAGAGCAGATTAAAATAACTTTTTAAGTGTTACGATTCATGGAGGCATGTAGTCGATATCAAATAGATATTGGAAACGTTTGTAATTGTAGGAAGTAGTAAAGTTTATATTTTTGTATACAGGATGGGAGGGTATTCCAAAGATGAGCAGCAGGATAACTAAAGCTTTTCTTGTAAAGATCAAGTCTAGGTTTTGGAAGACTTAAGTTGTTCAAGCGTTGGCTGCACTTTGGGCTAAATTTAAACAGGTTCCATAGATATGGCGGGGCATGCCGTGAAAGAATTTGATGTACTAACTTGGCTTTGTTGAAGAGGAACCTGTTCTTAAGAGGTAGTATTTTGATACGTTTGTGCTGGTTAGTTGTTTGTGCTTGATCTTTGTCACTAATAAGCTTTACTGCTCGCTTTTGAAGTGAGTATAGCCTCTTTGTATTTGATTGATTGATTGATTCATTGATCTTTATTTCAAAAGGGTTAAGAATTGGGCACGCAGGCCCGTCTGACATTCTGCCCTTTATCATACATTTGTCACTCTATTCCAGACATTCTACAAATATGCTGTTCATATAACAAACATGACTAACATTGAAGCTGAGAGACATAAAATAAAATATAACATTTACGTTTCGCTCTTAAACATTCACTCAGTACAGAAGTAACTACATACATTATAAATGACTATCTACTAAATAAAAATTTCGGAACTATTCAGAAAACAATTAATTGTATTCAGTGTCTGTAAGAGCAGTTTAAGATAACTTTTAAGTTTTATAGTTCATGGAGGCATGTAGTCGACATCAAATAGATATTGACACTGAGCAACCACCCCAGATTGTTGAGCAATAGTCTAAATGTGTTTGTATATGTGATATGTGATATGAAGCATATCTTCCTTGTGTCTTGATCGATGAATTGCTTGATTTTGGCTAACTGATATACTTTTTTGCGGGATGAGTTTTGTTAGACCTTGCACGTGAGAGTTCCAGGTCAGATGTTGGTCAGTAATAAGACCTAGTGTTTTGTGCTCGCTAACGTTTTCTATCTGTGATGTTTCAGTACAGAGCCGAAATGTTGTTTTTGTCGCGTTTTTTAGTTTCTGTCTTGCTGTTATGAGCATTGATTTTGTTTTATCAGTATTTATAATCATGCCATTGTTGTTGCTCCATCTAATTAGATTGTTTAACTCGACCTGAAGAGTTGATTCGAGGTTAATACAGTCGTCTTCACTTGTGTAGACTGTGCAATCATCAGCAAAAAGTCACAAGAAGAGTGTTTAAAATGAAGTGGAAGACCACTGATATAGACAGCAAAGAGCAACGGGCCTAGAATAGAACCTTGCGGAATATCAGTGTCAACTTTAGCAGAATTTGATGGAGAATTGTTAAAAAATACTACCTGCTGTCTGTCTGAAAGAAATGATGCAATTAATTTTATTAGGTCAGGTTGCAATCTAGAAGTCTATTTATTTTACAAGAATATCATGGTCAGTCATATCAAATGCCTTTTAAAGTCGACAAAGATGGAACCACATAGTTTGTCGTCATTTATGTTTTCTAACCAGTTTTCTGTCATTTTGGCAAGAGCTGTGTGGCAGGAATGATTGGGTCTAATGCCTGACTGACTGTCTATGAGTAAATTGTTCTCTTGCATGTGTCGTGGTTTTATTTTGTATCTGTGTTTTTCGAGTGGTTTTGATAACGACGATAGTATGGATATTTGTCTATAGTTGGAAAGATTGCTGGGTGAGCCAGATTTAATGAGAGGATACACCTTAGCAGTTTTAAAATCCTCGAGGAAATAACATTTTGAAATGCACTGGTTGTAAACGTATGTTAGTGTATATTAAATGACAGGTGCAGCATAATGTAAGATCTTATTGCTAATATCGTCAAGCCCAGCTGTACTGTTGTAAGATAACTGTAAACTTCACTGACTGTGAAGAATGGAATGTGTAACTGTTTAAGGTTAGTACATCTGCTATCCAGGAATGATTGTAGTTCATGTAAGTCGCATACAGGAGCTGGTATTAATGATTTAAGAACGTTGATTTCTTCTCTGAAATGAGTACTGATGTTTACGCTAGTGTATACATGATTGCTGGCTTGAAAAAAAATTATTTTCTTTTATTTGATAGGGTATTTATGGCTTTCCAAGATGATTTACTGTCTAATTTATTCCGTGCTAGATTCCTACAGTAATCTTTTTTCTCTTGTCTTATTAAATATTGAACTTTGTTTCTGAGTGAACGGTAGGTCATAAAGTCCTTGATTTTGTGCGCCCGGTCACGTTATCTCATGGCATGTACTATTTCAGGTGTTATCCAAGGTGACTTCGTCTGGTGTTTTACTCTCACCTCTTCCATGGGGACATGCTTGTCTAATATATCTCTGAAGATCTTTAGCCAATATTCTATTGCCTCACCAGGGTCAGTTAGTTGGCACACGTGTGCAAGTGAAGATGCGTGCAGATCATTAAGGAATAATTCTAGACTATATTTTCTGAAGCTTCTAAATTTCATACTTTTGTGATTGTGTTTAGGAAGTTTATAACCTTTTTAGTCCACGTACAGCAGACTGGTTAATGATCACTTAACGAAATATGAGGGATATTACATTCAATGATGTTTTCTGGGTGGGCTACATATATGTGATCTTATATTGTGGATGATACTTCTATTACTCTACTAGGTTGTGTGACAATTTGAAAAAAAATTGTAGGATAATATAATATTGCTCAAGATTGGATTTGTTTGTGTTAAGATCTATGTTGAAATCTCCAAGAATGATAATATCTTTGAATTTAAAGGTTGAAACCTCATCCACCAATAGTCGTGAAGTGATCATATCACAGGGATGACGAATTTGGATTACGGTACAAAAGTCCAATAACTAATGGACTCTGGTTTGGCAGTTTAACTTCCACCCAAATACACTCTACCTCCGATGATTCGAGATTTTCTCTACGATTAATCTGGATATCTGTGGAGACGTACATTACTAGAGCTGTTTCTAGTTTTCTCTACGACTAATCTGGATATATGTGGAGATATACATTACTAGACCTGTTTCTAGTTTTCTGGTTGGGTCACGCCGGATCAGGTTAAACTCGTCCATTCTAATATCTTCATCGGTTATGTTTCTATTTAAACGGCTTTCAGAGAAGCCAAAAATGTGGAAAGTTTGATTTACTATGTGTATTGCTTCAGAAATGTGATCTGATAGCTGATATACATTCAGATGGCCTATTCGAAGTCCTTCTTTATGTGACCATTTTGTGGTATATTCTTGTATACTATTACTGGTTTGAAACTAATTCCTATTATTACACTTACTACTGAAGTAACTAAACTTTTAAATACTAAGCACTCTGTATATTAAACTTTCAACTGGTACACAACTCACCAGCTGAAATAATTGGAGACTGAAAGAGAGACACGCCTAACTACTGAACAATTAAATGTTCAAATATGAGAGTTCACTAACAGGTGGAATAATTAAGTATATAGTTGTCACACACAAACAGATACAACTCACAAACTGCAAGGATCTAAAACAAAAAGAACAAGAATTAGACAAATAGGTAAAAAAGAAAGGGGGTTGGCCAAGAAATAAAATGCAATAATAAAACACAAAGAATTCTAAATAAGCTTAAGAACAAAGATATCAGTCACTATGTATTGCTGAATAACAATTCGTTTTTTGACATTGCGGGTTGAAGGTTTCGGTTTGTGATGGATTACGATGATACTGCCATCAGTCTAAGGCATGTGGTGTCTGTAAGGTACCATGCCATGTGAATTATACAGCGATAACATATAGGCATGACTCAAGGCTCCGGGACTAAATTGCAACAAATACTGCAGCTCCAGATAGAGAAGAAATTAGACTCTCTTGAAAACAAATGCTAAAGGAAAATACTCGGCATAAAGTGGAACGAATTCAAGAACAACACAGAGATAAGACAGATGAGCAAACAACAACCTGTCTCATGGTTGATCAGAAAAATGAGATGGCCATATGTCTATCACGCGAGGAAAAGAAACAGTCCGAGAATCCCAAAACAAGCTATCAAGTGGAACATAACAGGCTCCAAAGAGGACATTGTTAAGAGAGGCAAAAGTAGTAGGCATAAAATCCCCATGATGAGGTTGAAAAGCTAGCCGAAAACATGAAAATTACCATACGAGCCCTATATAACATTTAACGTTTAACGTTACATAGATATGTAAGATAATGTAAGAGCTTTGGACTTAATTTAGAAGTGGAAGAGTTACCATAGTGTGCTTATAAAATGTTCCGAAGAAAAAGGAGAATAGACGCAAAGAAAAGAAATGGATGTTAAATGCATCGACAATAATCTTACCTCGAATAAACAAAATCGCATTTTTCTGGTTCATATTTCAGGCATGTACTTGTGCTGGTGATGAAGTTACCTGTGAAAATTTGAAAAGTATTCCCCCTTTGGTGACTGAAGGTAGCAACCAGGTCATAACAATGACTTACTTTGCGGTAAGTTTGATCAGCTGATAGTTATTTTATCAAAAATGTGTATCAGTTTTTGAACATGAATTACTAGTCTTGTCTTACCTTGTCCTTCCTCATTTACTGCAAGGTGTAGAGGTGAAGTGCAGTTGTCTCCCAATGGCTCGCCTGTTGGCTTCATACATTGTTGTATATTGGTTTGAAAGTAATTCCTACTATTACACTTACTACTGAAGTAACTAAACTTTTAAATACTATCAAGGTTGGATTTGATTGTGTTAGATCTATGTTGAAATCTCCAAGAATGATAATATCTTTGAACTTAAAGGTTGAAACCTCATCCATCATAATCGTGAAGTGATCATACCACAGGGATGATTCAGAAAATGTTCAAGGACTCTACTTTCAGTCCATAGTTTGCTTGGGCAACCTCTTCCTTTGCCTTGTGTGGTCTGTAAAACATTGCTTTCTGTGGTACACGTTCTGTTGGCAGTCGTGATACATGATCGAACCATTTCGAATTATGAGTATGTCAAGATAATTAATATTTGTCAGGTTACAGTTCACTTTAGTCGCCTTACGGAACAAATATGTTCCAGTACTTGGAGCTTATGTTGTATATGATATAGACGTGTTCTGTTTCCATCTGTGTGGGCACGGACACGAGGAGAAACGACAAAATTTCCTGGAAAGGTTTTGAGGTGTTAGTTAGAACGGGAGATACATTTTCATTCGAGAACGTGCCAGGTGTTCCAGAGGGCATGTTAGTGTTTTCTCCGTGGATAATGTTCGTGTCGTGTTTCAGTAATTCTGCATTGTGGTAAGAAAGACTGTTCAGCAACGATCTCTGCCTGTGCCTCCTCATTTATGTAAGTGTTGTTATAAGCTGTGATAAGTGTACAGGGTGTTGCGAAAGTCACTTGGTAGTGTGTAAAGGTCGGCGGGTGGTTCTTGTATAGGCAGGTTACTCATCTCGGTATCGGTGCGTTAAATTACGCTCGCTCGGTCGTTAGTACCCTGGCTGAAGCTAGCCATCGTAAAAGTATGGCAGGCGATAAGATCACCTCTGATAAGAACAGATTAGCGGCATCTGAAGTGAATTGGTTATAGAGAGTGGAATGTTTTAGTTTGACTCTGCACAGGGGAAATTTGATGAAAAAAAAACACTATTGGATATTTCAACCTCTTTGAGTCGCAGTCCATCAAAATCACTAGGAAAACTGGCACAGGAGCGAATTTCAGCATTAGAACTGCGCATACTGCAGTCCGAAAAAGTTTGAAATTATTTCCATACAAAAATACAGTGGTGCAACAGTTGCAACCGTCGGATCATGAGAAACGACATGTGAAAGGTGTCGACATTCTTGACTTTAATTTTGTCACTGACGAAGCCTGGTTCAATCTTTCTGGTCATGCGAACTCACAAAACTCACATCTGTGGTTGTCGAGCAATCTTAATGTTCTGCAAGAAACACCTCTACCTGATCAGAAAGTTGGAGTGTGGGTGGCAATATCCCGTCGGCGTATTGTTGACCCAATATTCTTTGCAGAAGCGGTGGATAGTAAACGATATGATCCAATACTCCACGATTTTATTAGCCTTCTGGAGGAGGAGGAAATAATGTATGCATGGTTTCAGCAAGACGGTGCTACCCCTCATACTCAATATTCATATTCAAGAATTTATCAATCAACCATCGGATCCAGTCCTTTGCCTTTTTCCGCTCTTGCCCAAGTGAGCCCACTATTGATCAGTATCCTCTCTGTTCTTCTCCATGTTTTCTTTGGTCTACCCTTACTTCTGTTCCTCTGTGCTGCCCAAAGATGAGTCTTCACAGAAAATTGGATGACATACACCTATTGTAAACAGGACATACAAATAAACTGCTTTAATGAATAGAATCAAAGCTTCAGAACATTTACTATAAAAGTTCAAAGAGCATAGACCATTCAAAATGACGTCTTCAGACCAAGAGGAAGGACTGTACCTGAGACAGAAGCCTGTCATGACAACCTGAAGAAACCTGCAGATTCTGGTCCCAGGACACTGTTCCAGGAAAAAAAACCCGATGCTGAAGAAGAAACTGAACTAATAAAACATGATCAAATTACTGAAATTAGATTCTCGTGGGAAATGAAGAAAAACTACTTTAGTAAGAAGATGTATTCACAAAATGTTGATTAAGCTAATGGTAACCTGACCAATAAGCGAAGTCAATGAAAAGATGATGATTGTTGTCTTGTGCCAGCTTCCAGACAAAATTTGCCCCTGATGAATCAGCTGCTTGTTCTGTGGAAAAGATAAGCTCAGAAAGTGGTGCCGTAGTAAGAAATATTCCCACCATAGAGACAGAAGATCGCCGCATCTTTGTAACAAAAAAATCAGCTTCATGGCTTACAGTAATGGCAGAGAGACAGACAGACAGACATATTAGATAGATAGATAGATAGATAGATAGATAGATAGATAGATAGATAAATAGATAGATAGATAGATAGATAGATAGATAGATAGATAGATAGATAGATAGATAGAGAGAGAGAGAGAGAAGGCGAAGAGAGAAAATGGGCGAGGAAGACGAAGCTTTCTCACAAAGCATGAAGGATTAAAGTGCTAAGAACTAGATCACATTCTTCACTCAATCTCTGAACATTCACAGATAATCCATGTCAGGCTAGAACCAGTGTGTGCTGTGCAGATAACAAGCAGGAAGCACATCTCAGATAACAAAACTATTACCTTCCACTTTTGTCCTCGTTCAACGACAAAACAGCTCTTGTCCACACATTTCGACAATGTAATTTAAGCAAGTTCATTCCACAGATTCACATACTCATAGTCTAACTAGAGAGAGAGAGAGAGAGAGAGAGAGAGAGAGAGAGAGAGAGAGATTAACCATCACCTGGGGAGCTAGATTACACTCTTTGAGGGCCCGTCCCCTAGACCATACTGTCAATCTCCTATGTAAAATTCATAAAACAGCGCTCTGTGTTTACAGTCTTCTCTTGTCTTTCATGCCGCCCCCGCCCTATCCTCATGCTTAAGACTGTTCAGACTAATGGATGATCTGTCACTAGAGAGAGATGGAAATGCAAAGGGGATGAAAGAGAGATGGAGAGGGGGAGAGATGAAGGTGGAGGGAGAAGGGAGAGAGATGGAGAGAGAGGTGGAGAGAGATTGAGATGGACAGGGGAAGAGAAGGAGGGAAAGACTGGGTAGGACTTAGAGATGACTGAGAAATAATGTCTTTTTTAATGATAGAAATGGCTGTAGTTGTCATATGGCCATATGACATGTAGAAATAGCTGTACTTGTCATATAGTCATATGACATGTAGAAATAGTTGTAGTTATCATACGGTCATATGATATATAGAAATAGCTGTAGTTGTCATATGACAATATGACATATAGAAATAGCTGTACTTGTCATATGGCCACATGGCATATAGAAATTGAACAGGGAGAGCAAAAGGTTTTTCGAGCATTATTTTGTACAAAATGTGTCAAAATGTAGATTATGAACAGTTTGGCTTTGTCAGTGTCAACCAACCAAGAATAGGTTATATCTACAACAACTAAAGGTTGAGGTTCTATAGAGCAGGAGCTGAAACAGACTTAAACAATTCTATAGAAAAATAACCACAAGAAAAGACATTAAGTATATGTCTCCATAAAACATCTCACAGACAGCTTGGAAGTCAAACTTGCATGAAAAGCTTGGAAGTCAAACTTGCATGAAAAGCTTGGAAGTCAAACTTGCATGAAAAGCTTTGATGTCACACTTGCATGAAAAGCTTGGAAGTCAAACTTGCATGAAAAGCTTGAAAGTCAAACTTGCATGAAAAGCTTGAAAGTCACACTTGCATGAAAAGCTTGGATGTCAAACTTGCATGAAAAGCTTGAAAGTCAAACTTGCATGAAAAGCTTGAAAGTCAAACTTGCATGAAAAGCTTGAAAGTCAAACTTGCATGAAAAGCTTGGATGTCAAACTTGCATGAAAAGCTTGAAAGTCAAACTTGCATGAAAAGTTTGGATGTCAAACTTGCATGAAAAGCTTGGATGTCAAACTTGCATGAAAAGCTTGAAAGTCAAACTTGCATGAAAAGCCTGAAAGTCAAACTTGCATGAAAAGCTTGGATGTCAAACGTGCATGAAAAGTTTGGAAGTCAAACTTGCATGAAAAGTTTCTAAGCCAAACTTTCATGACACGCTTGGAAGCCAAACTTTCATGAAAAGCTTGGAAGTCAAACTTGCATGAAAAGATTCAAGGTGAAATGATTAATTTATAGATATATTAGTGCTCTTTATGTCACACCATCACTTTGTTTTATGAAGAGTTCTTGTGACATCTGTCTCACACACATACACAGATGCACACGCAGGCACGCTCGCGAACACAAACACATACACTCACGCACGCACGCACGCACACACAGACATATATATGTATGGAACTGGATTTCTGCCATGCCGGTTGAAAGTGCTTGTGACATGTGGTGGCTCTTCAAAGTTTGAGCGTGGTGCGAGCAGGAACGCACGAACGAGTCAAATGAGCAACAGAGTTGTCATTGTTTTCAAGATGGAGGTCAATTCTATGTGCCGAGCTACTGAGCTTAGTGCTATGGCACCACTAAGAGATGTGAACTTGGCACAGACAGCATTGATGATTCTTCGTTATGTCTGCTCTGCCAGTGGTGAACTATGATTGTCTTTGTATGTTTTGTTCCGGTTTGAAGCCTCAGCTACGGAGTTCGTGCCGAGAGCGACGCTGACTAGTTTCGCATTTGGGCTTTTGTAGTTCCAAAAATGCGTTATCACTGGGTGGCTCATCACCAAGGACTGATACGAAGAATCATTGATGAACATTCTGTGCGATAATCACTGTCACATGCAGTGGAACGATTATGAGAGTATCTCGCTCGCCATGATACCGAGAACCTAATACTGAAAACTGAATACTGAAATGTTATATATAAACAGAGTGAAACACAGGTAACATTTAATTATTTAATGGTGTACTTTTTTCTATTCCAGGCTGGGAATATTGCTGATGTAAAAGACAATAGCCTTCCCCCAAATTTGACGACCATCTACTTTGTCGAGAATCCAATAATTAATATTTCTTCTAATGCTTTTCTAAGTTCTGTTAAGACCCTCAATACTCTTTTTATCAGAAAAGCTGCTTTCACTACCCTACCGGATGCACTGGGGAAGCTGCAGAGATTAGCATACCTGGACATATACGACACTCACATTCATGACTGGAATCAGCCTGTACTTGAGAACATCAGCAAAACTCTTAAAGGAATTACTCTCCAGAATGTTGGTCTCAAAGCCTGGCCTAGCTGGATATCATTGTTTTCGGTGCTGCAAAGTATCATTATTTCCGGCAGTCCTCTAGAAACAATTCCAGACGGCGTTTTAGACCATACTGTGGCCACATTACAAAGTCTACGTCTTATTGATGTTAATCTTTCAACAATCCCACCAGCAATTTCTAACCTGACGCTAATGAGTTTGTCTCTGTCAAGCAACAAGTTGTCGAATGTGACTGGTATTTCTAAAAGTGAAAATTTAGACCTGAGTTTCAACATTATTTCTGACGCGGGGAGTCTTTCTAACGCTCTGTATCCTAGCGCAGGTTTCCTCACTTCATTATATCTTGACAGCAACAATCTAACCGTCATTCCAGATTTTTCACATTTAATAGAACTGGATCAGCTATCGCTGACTGACAACCAAATATCAGATCCGAACTCTGGTTCTCTGCCCCAGTCTCTGGACACCTTTAAGCTTTCAGGAAACAGGTTTCAGTCTGTCCCCACTATCGCTGCCAGTTTAACGAATCTTCTAGTCTTATACTTATCATCCAATCAAATCGCTTCTTTTAGCGCCAGTGCATTCCCACAACAACTGGAGGAACTTCATTTAGACGACAATAAAATAACCCAGCTCGTGGCTAGCAGTTTCCCTATTGGTTCTAAGTTAACACGTCTGTTTTTACAATCCAATCCTCTTGCTTCTATTCACCGCTCAGCCTTTCTGCCCCTCAAAAACTTGAAGTTTCTTAACCTTGATGATACACAGCTTGTTCAAGTGCCTGTTGCTTTGATCTCACTGAATAATCTCAATGAATTAAGAGTAGAAGATATCCCTACCATCAATTGCTCGTGTCCGAGGGATACCTTGTTAGTTCAGTGGTTCAATTCCAGTACGTTATCTTCAGTTTATGGAAGTTGCAGTAGCGGTGTCGGGATCAAAGATTTCTACACCGTCACAGAATGTGGGATCAGTTCGCCAGCTGCAGGATTAGCTCCGACCCTGCTGTTCAGCATTTTAAGGATATTTTCCTGTTTGTTTTTACTTGTGATTGTGTAAGGGACAGAGTAAGGAGAGTGAGGGACTTGTGAGAGGTTTTCTTAAGTAATTAAATTCTTCCAATGCTACAAATGTACTGTGACCCCCCCCTTTTTCACCCTAATTGTAAAGAATATCTGACCCCAATCATCCCGTTGTCACTTTGTTATATGTTTATAGTTATCACTTTGTTATACATTTACAGTTATCACTATGTTATACGCTTATAGTATCACCTTGTTATACATTTATAGTTATCGTTTTGTTATACTCTTAAAATTATCACTTTATTATACTCTTATAGTTATCACTTTGCTATACATTTATAGTTACCACTTTGTTATATTCTTGTAGTTATAACGTTATTATATGCTTATAGTTATTGCTTTGTTATACTTTTAAAGTTATCACTTTGTTGTAAGCTTACAATTATCACTTTGTTATACTCTTATAGTTATCACTTTGTTATACATTTATATTTATCAGTTTGTTATACGCTAATAGTTATCAATTTGTTAAACATTTATAGTTATCACTTTGTTATACACTAATAGTTATCATTTTGTAATAGTTTATAGTTATCACTTTGTTATAATTTATAGTTATCACTTTTTAAACGCTTACAGTAATCACTTTTTGGTATATTTATAATTATAACTTTGTTATAGCTTATACTTATTACTTTGTTATACATTTATAGTTACCATCTGCTATACGTTTGTAGCTATCATCTTGTTATAATTTATAGTTATCACTTTTTTATACATTCAAAGTTATCAATTTGTTATAATTTATAGTTATGATTTTGTTATACATTTATACTTAGAACTTTCTTATACACTTATAGTTATCACTTTTTTATACATTTATAGTTATCACTTTGTTATACATTTATATTTATCAGTTTGTTATAACTTATAGTTATGATTTTGTTATAAATTTAAAGTTATTACTTTGTTATACGCTTATAGGTATCACTTTGTTATACATTTATAATTATCACTTTGTTTCGATCAAGGAGAAAAAGCAGAAAAATCATAAAGTAACAGGTGAAAACAAACTTGGCGTTTTTATAATCTTATTTGTCCATACACTTCAGTCAAAAATGTATACTCTTATTTGTCCATACAATACGGTCAACTATTTT
Source organism: Achatina immaculata (assembly GCA_009760885.1). Lineage (NCBI taxonomy): Eukaryota > Metazoa > Mollusca > Gastropoda > Stylommatophora > Achatinidae > Lissachatina > Lissachatina immaculata. The sequence continues at coordinate 7,797,241 of CM019719.1, read as the reverse complement.
ATAATCTTACTTATCCATACACTTCTGTCAAATATTTTATAATCTTATTTGTCCATACATTAGAATCAAATACATTATAATCTTATTTATCTATACACTTCAGTAAATTATTTATACTCTTATTGGTCATACTACTACAGTCAAATATTTTATAATCTTAATTGTCCACACACTACAGTTATAAATTTTATAATCTTATTTGCCCATAAACTATAGTCAAATATTTTATAATCTTATTTGCCGACACACTACAGTCAAATATTTTATAATCTTATTTGCGCACACACTACAGTCAAATATTTTATAATCTTATTTGTCCACACACTACAGTCAAATATTTTATAATCTTATTTGTCCACACACTACAGTTAAATGTTTTATAATCTTATTTGTCCACACATTACAGTCAAATATTTTATAATCTTATTTGTCCACACACTACAGTCAAATGTTTTATAATCTTGTATTGTTCGAACACTACAGTCAAATATTTTATAGTCTTATTTGTTCGAACACTACAGTCAAATATTTTATAATCTTGTTTTTCAAAACACTACAGTCAAATATTTTAAAATCTTATTTGTCCACGCACTGTGGTCAAATATTTTATAATCTTATTTGTCCACGCACTGCGGTCAAATATTTTATAATCTTATATGTCCACATACTACAGTCAAATATTTTATAATCTTATTTGTCCAATCAGTCAAATATTTTATAGTCTTATTTGTCAACACACTACAGTCAAATATTTTATAATATTATTTGTCAACACACTACAGTCAAATATTTTATAATCTTATTTGTCAACACACTACAGTCAAATATTTTATAATCTTATTTGTCAACACACTATAGTCAAATATATTATAATCTTATTTGTCAACACGTTATAATCAAATATTTTATATTCTTATTTGTCAACACATTATAGTCAAATATTTTATATTCTTACTTGTCAACACACTACAGTCAAATATTTTATAATCTTATTTGTCAACACGCTACAGTCAAATACTTTATAATCTTATTTGTCAAAACACTAAAGTCAAATATTTATAATCTTATTTGTCCACACACTACAGTCAAATATTTTATAATCTTATTTGTCCACACACTACAGTCAAATATTTTATAATCTTATTTGTCAACACACTACAGTCAAATATTTTATAATCTTATTTGTCCACACACTACAGTCAAATATTTTATAATCTTATTTGTCCACACACTACAGTCAAATATTTTATAATCTTATTTGTCCACACACTACAGTCAAATATTTTATAATCTTATTTGTCCACACACTACAGTCAAATATTTTATAATCTTATTTGTCCACACACTACAGTCAAATATTTTATAATCTTATTTGTCCACACACTACAGTCAAATATTTTATAATCTTATTTGTCCACACACTACAGTCAAATTTTATAATCTTATTTGTCCACACACTACAGTCAAATATTTTATAATCTTATTTGTCCACACACTACAGTCAAATATTTTATAATCTTATTTGTCCACACACTACAGTCAAATATTTTATAATCTTATTTGTCCACACACTACAGTCAAATATTTTATAATCTTATTTGTCCACACACTACAGTCAAATATTTTATAATCTTATTTGTCCACACACTACAGTCAAATATTTTATAATCTTATTTGTCCACACACTACAGTCAAATTTTATAATCTTATTTGTCCACACACTACAGTCAAATATTTTATAATCTTATTTGTCCACACACTACAGTCAAATATTTTATAATCTTATTTGTCCACACACTACAGTCAAATATTTTATAATCTTATTTGTCCACACACTACAGTCAAATATTTTATAATCTTATTTGTCCACACACTACAGTCAAATATTTTATAATCTTATTTGTCCACACACTACAGTCAAATATTTTATAATCTTATTTGTCCACACACTACAGTCAAATATTTTATAATCTTATTTGTCCACACACTACAGTCAAATATTTTATAATCTTATTTGTCCACACACTACAGTCAAATATTTTATAATCTTATTTGTCCACACACTACAGTCAAATATTTTATTCTCCTCACTTCCCCTCACCCCAGTCTCCCCCACCTTCCATATTTTTTTACACTAACAAACATCCATCCATCCATCCATCCATCCATCCATCCATCCATCCATCCTTCCATCCATCCTTCCATCCATCCTTCCATCCATCCAACTACCCATCGACCCACCCACCCATCCATCCATCCATGCATCCATTCATCCATCTACCCATATATCCATCCATCTGTCTATATACCAATATACAACACCAGCTACTTTACACATGACTTCTGGAAAACTTAGCTCTAAAACTCGGTTTTATATTTCACGATGTTTTAATCAATACCGTTGAATCAAGGTGAGACAACGTTTCGAAGCTCATGATGATGATTCTAGTAATTGGCTTTTGTGCCTCTTTATTCCTGACTTCAGCATCTGCAGAGCTGGTTCTGTTGGAGATTTTAAGAGAACGCAGCAAAATAAATTACATCAAGCGACTTACTTGTACATAAACATCATTACATCTTTGATTCTAAATAAGACAACCTCACAGTTTCAAAGAATAGTACCAAGGATAATAGCTCGAAATGCAAGAGAGCTGCATTCTATTGCTAGAAGTTAGAAAGGCACACATTTAATGTGAAATTCAGCAAAGTATCAGGTGAAATGAATGTGAAAAAGATTCCATTTGTCCGGAACTGACCCTTCTCATGAACACGTCAGGATCAGCCCGAGTTGTAGCACAAGATTACTAAACTATGTGTCAGACTATAACAATTTATGGATTAACGTTCAGTATTAAAATATCAGAAATTTTGGCGTACACATCAAAGAAAGAATAAGGATGGAATAACTCTTTAAGTTATCGCGATGTGTAATACATTGTCACAGAATGCCATCTTTATGTTTCTAACTAAAGGCGCTTGTTCAAAATAAAAGAGTTATCGTGATCAAACTATGAACAAATTAAATGTAAGTAATCATATTTACTGAATCACACTGAATAAAATTATTAAAAATTTGTGTAAAGTAAACCAAATGCCACAAAATGCCATTACCAGAGTCAACGTAAAATAACCTGTTAATATACACTTTAGAACAGAGACCTTCCTAGTTCAGAGGTGAGAAGCAATTATTTGTTACCAAAGAAAGCTAGAAATGACAAAATTCTACCTTAAAACTTTACGATATTGTTAATTTTCACATAATGTTTATTTCACAAATGGTTCTAAGGACTGTTATAGCCGGAGATGGGGTGGGGGATACGCTCTCCACTTCAAGGTGTGCGTCTCAAACAGCCTCTGACAGTCAAGTCCAGCTCCTACCCCTCTCGTGCAAACTGACAAGAGAAGAGGGGAAGACTAGTAAAAAAAAAATGTAAAAGCTGAGAAAAACAGAAAAAAAACGCTTTTCTTTGTTCAAGCTTGGAAGCAAGTTATATAAAATACGAAATTTGTAGTCGTTACACGTATGTATGTGTGTGTGTATGAGCTCACGTGCCTTCGTGCGTGTCCTCAGTGAAACTACCTTGATGTCAGCGATCAGTAGTGAGATAATGAGTGTTATCGTCCAGATATGACGCCCTATATCAGTCACCTGGCCAACGCGCACAGCGCTGGAATAGGGAAAAAAAAGCCATCATCTGCTGTGACAAAACCTCAGACAGGAGTCACGTACTAAACCAAATTTAAGTGACCTCAAGAGATTCAAGACAGGAGCAATTACCTTGTACTAAGATTCGTTATTCCACATAGTTAGAATTAAATGCGTTATTGTCATTTCACTGGATATTGTGAAAAGAGATTTTCATTTTAGTTGTGATAAATTTTCAGTTTGTGTAAGACTGAAGTATCTTATAATAGGCCACGTAGAATGGAGTTAATTAGGTTATATTTCATGACGTTTGCTTACAGTATGGTCCATGAGTCACTAGCGCAGGAAGTGCCTTGTGTTTACCAGGTGAGTGTTCTTAGATGTTTACCTAAGTTTTAGAAACAATGTAACTAACTTGTATTTACCGGGTGAGTGTTCTTAGATGTTTACCTAAGTTTTAGAAACAATGTAACTAACTTGTGGGTCACTGACTTATTTTCTTATGTACATTAATGAAAAATGTGGCTGCTTGTCTGTTGTAACTTGAACACAAATTAGCAGTGTTATCACGATTTTTATCACTTTCATCATTCTTCTAGTTATCATTTTCACCGTCATAACCATCACGTTCACCCTCAATAACCATCACTTTCATTCTTATAAGCATCACCTTCACCGTCATTGTTAGCTTCATCATCAGTAACATTTTCCAGTTCAATATAGTTTTTACCATTACTAGCATCATAAATATAACTATCACGATTACTGTTATCACCTGCCTAAAGAATTCTAGAATATGCACTAGAAACACTGGATTTAACTCAGTAGAAACACTGGATTTAACTCATTAGAAACACTGGATTTAACGCACTAGAAACACTGGATTTAACTCAGTAGAAACACTGGATTTAACTCACTAGAAACACTGGATTTAACTCACTAGAAACACTGGATTTAACTCACTAGAAACACTGGATTTAACTCACTAGAAACACTGGATTTAACTCACTAGAAACACTGGATTTAACTCACTAGAAACACTGGATTTAACTCACTAGAAACACTGAGATTTAACTATTAGAAACACTGGATTTAACTCACTAGCATCTTGTGAAAAAAAAGCTCACACACGGGTTGTTTAGAATGAGAATTTATGTTTTTAATAGAACCTATTACTTTTCTTTAATGCTATGTAGTTAACGATGTAACAGAAGGTGAAGGAAATAAGAAAAGTAAGTAAACTATGAATGTAAACAGTATTCTTTTGAGCAAAAAATCTAATAAGAAAAATTCCTAGTGCTGCAAGATGATGATGCTCATTTTTCCTGGAAGAGAATCTGCCAGGTTTGACGTTGGTTCAGCATGGGAGTATTTTGTAAAGATTAAATCTTACCACAAATAAGGCAACATACACATTTCACAGGAGCATATAATTGTCGCTGTTTGTAAAGTGTGTTTAATTTGATATCAGGAAAAAAAAGTTCTCAGTGTTGTACTGACAAAACCATCTGTTTCGAAAAATTCTAGCGCAGTCACTGAAGTTTAAACTGCTATTCTCTGCCCCCCCCCCCCCCCGCCACACACAGTCTTTCTCTCTCTCTCTCTCTCTCTCTCTCTCTCTCTGGGCAGAATGTCAGATGGGCATGCATGCCAATTCTTCACTCTTTTTGAAATAAAGCTCAATCAGTCAATCAATCCGTCTCTGTGTCTGTCTGTGTGTGTGTGTGTGCGCGCGCGCGCGCGATGAAGGATGACAATATAAACAAATGTCTATCAAAGAGAATGGACGAAGATGTCTCTTGAATCTTCTGAATGTGTTGGAAACGAACATTCCTCCGCTCTTTGAACACACAAATTAAGATTCTTTCTTCTGGTACATGTTTTCAGACATGCACTTGTGCTTATGGTAAAGTTTCTTGTGAGAACTTGAACAGTATTCCGCCTTTGGTGCCTGGAAGCGACTCCCCAGACATCACAATGGCCTACTTTTCGGTAAGTTTGCTCACGAGATAAGTTATTTGATAATGATATAAGCTATTGGATTAAACATTTGTATCACTTTTGATCAACATTTATGAGTATCTAAGATGAGTAATAATGTTGGACATGCTTGTTCAACTTTGCAAGCATACAAAGCAAAAACGTTTGCTGAGCTGAGAGTGAGTGAGATATATGGTATCGTGTGTGATGTTTATATTCGACATAAAGTATAAGATGAATGTGCTCGACATAAAGTATATGGTGGATGAGCTCGACATAAAATATATGATGGATGAGCTCGACATAAAATATATGATGGATGAGCTCGACATAAAGTATAAGGTTAATGAGCTCGACATAAAATATATGATGGATGAGCTTGACATAAAATATATGATGGATGAGCTCGACATAAAGTATAAGGTTGATGAGCTCGACATAAAATATATGGTGGATGTGCTCGACATAAAATATATGATGGATGAGCTCGACATAAAGTATACGATGTATGAGCTCGACATAAAGTATAAGATTAATGAGCTCGACGTAAAGTATATGATGAATGTGCTCAACATAAAAATGGGTGAACTCGACATAAATTGTAAACTGAATCTGCTTGACATAAAGTATATGATGAATGTGCTCGACATAAAGATGTATGAGCTCGACATAATGTATAAGATGGATGAGCTGGACATAAAGTATAAGATTGATGAGCTGGACATAAAGTATAAGATTGATGAGCTGGACATAAAGTATAAGATTGATGAACTCGACATAAAGTTTAAGATTGATGAGCTCGACATAAAGTTTAAGATTGATGAACTGGACATAAAGTATAAGATGGATGAGTTCGACATAAATTACACAGATAAGGTCTGATTCAAGCTTGGTTGTGTTTTCTTTCTCTCACTTTATATTCTTATCTGTAATTATAACTGGACATGATTACCACAACAAGAGAACAGTTTAATACCCACTCGGGACCACAACAAGAGAACAGTTTAATACTCACTCGAGACCACAACAAGAGAACAGTTTAATACCCACTGGAGACCACAACAAGAGAACAGTTTAATACCCACTCGCGACCACAACAAGAGAACAGTTTAATATCCACTCGCGACCACAACAAGAGAACAGTTTAATATCCACTCGAGACCACAACAAGAGAACAGTTTAATATCCAATCGCGACCACAACAAGAGAACAGTTTAATATCCACTCGAGACCACAACAAGAGAACAGTTTAATATCCACTCGAGACCATGTTATCAAGAACAAACAGGAAAAAGGCGCACCAGGGGCCGCACCATTTGTCTAACGATGAGTTCTCACAGATTATTGGATGGTCTACATTTATTATTTTAAATTTGACACACAAATTAATGTCCTTGTGTTGTTAGAATTAAAGTTTAGAATATTTAAATAGCAAGCCCATTCAAATATATATTTGTTGACCGATTGGAGGAGTTGAAGCTGACAAAGAAGCAACATAACAACCACAAGAGCGTTTCTCCAATCGTTATTTTGATCAAATAACAAACATACGGGTATCGTGACCCTAAAAAAACAGACTATGAGTCAACAGATGAATTTTACAATTGATAAATAAAAAACATAAAATTCTTAACATTATGTTAGAATGCGGAGATGGATGTACCACGTGACAGTGTCGGGTCAACAGGTAAAACTACAGTGGTCCACACGTTCGGGCCTATACGGTATAGGGGCGGGACATGCTGGCCCTCAGTTTCCAGATGGAGCCGCCGGTTACGCCTACTTCCGAAGGATTCTTTCTTTGACTGTGTCGGGGAAGTATCTTAGCTGTGTGATGTGAGAGATAAAAGGTGAATCTCAGGTAGCCTCATCAGTTACCCAGTTTCTCTAACTTGAGAAATACTGCTTAAAAAGTGGTGAACTTTGAATGTGGTGGTTTTTCATTGAAATGTAAGATTCTGGACACAGGAAAAGAAAGTTGAATGTTAGGAATGTTTGTTGCCATTTTGATAGAAGTAATGACTCTTGCCATGGAAAGTTGTATAAGTTTATGACATATGTTCAATATGTTGGTGTCATATATGTTTTATGTGGGTGCACGTCCCGTGGTTTTTACTATGATGATGCTTTTTTATATGTGTGTATTACGAATGTTTTAGATGAGTTATCTTTCATACATATTTCATTATGGGACCACGTTTGAATGAAAAGATAATAACTGACGAGATGACTGTGTGGTCTGTTATATTAATCATGCGTTGATGCTCAGTAGTTTATATGAAAACTTCTCCAGGAAGAAAGAGTGTGCTCCTTCCCTGGTATATTCTTTTCATCTGTGACCGTGTTCACTGTCTGAATGTAATTTTTATATGTATGACCAGGCAAACTTTTGTTGACCAAATGATTCCTGTCATATGAAGGTAAACGGGTTAAATTCTTCACATGTTGGTTACGTCCCTTGCTAGTAAACATTTCCCCTGTTACGCTGGTTTGTGGCATGCAAGTGAGGACCATGTACGAGAGGAGTGTTGGTTCGGATGTGTTCATAAACTAGCATATCTTACTAATCCAATAAAAGGAGTGGCTGTGCTGACGTATGAAGTGAATGAGAAGTTGACAGAGGTTCCAGAGTGCTAGGCCCGCCCCATGAGGTGAGATCCAGGGTGTGTGGACTGGCATGTAAGAGAGCATGCATTTCTACACAAACCAAGGTCATCAGCAAGTGTGACATGCCAACAACAAGAAACGATTTAATGCAGTGTCAACAATCATTTTTCGTGCTTCCTAGTTAACATATAATATGTTAGGAAACAACATGGGAAAACTACTCTATCTCGCACTAGTCAGACTAGTATACTGTTTAAAAAAATAAAGAAACGCAACACTACTGTAGTTGTAATTAATACCAATATTTCTAAATTGTATCAACATTTTATTTTACGAAATTAATGTTTCAATCTTTGCATGAAGAAACTTTAAGACTTTAACAATGAAATGATGTTGATTAAATTTGGTTTGGACTTTTATTCTTTGCGACTGAGGCTTCCGTTTCAGTAAGGTGTATGGCCTTCTCTGGCCTGTATCAGAGAATGACATCTCCTTGACATGGATCCGATTAGCCGCTGGATCTGTTGTTGTGGGATGACTGCCTTCTCTTCATGCAGTGCCAGAGACAACTGTCGGAGATTGGTTGGCGCCATGTCTCGCTGGCGGACGTGTCTGCTGAGTTCATCCCATTAATGTTCTGTTGGTTTCATGTCTGATGACATGAGTAGTCACGGAATGGTCTGGACGTTGTTGTCAGCGAGGAACTGGGTGGTGAGTTGTGCCACATGAGGCCAAGCGTTATCCTACTCAAAAAATCGACCCTGGTACAGTCAGAAGTGGAAGAACGTGAGGACAGGCATTCATGCGTCCTTCAGTCTGCACCAGGTCACTTCTTCCCATGAATTGATCGTCGCCCACACCAGTACACCCCCACCACCATGTGGAGGAGCCTCATCCATGCAGTTCTGAGCATGCGATCATGGACTCCGGGGTAAACTCTTCTACTCTGTCGTGTTGCTAGAGAAGAAAGAATGATTCACCACTAAACCAAACCCTTCTCCTATCATTCGCAACGGTCCATTGACGATGCTGGTTCGCCAACTGTAGTCGGTTCTGGTGATGGTTGTCCGTAAAGACAGGACCTCTGTAGGGTCTTCTAGCCCAAAGACCAGCGTCGTACAGTCGGTTCCTGATCGTTTGATCTAAAATTCGACGAGCTGGTGTCATTGACTGGACTGTTAAGGACGCAGATGCAAATCGATTCCTGAGGTGACGCAGCCTTATGAAGCGGTCTTCGACAGGAGCTGTGACTATGGCGGTCCGTCTGCAACTGAGCCAGTTTCTTGAAATCGTCTCCGAAGGCGCCTAATGGTGCTTCTAAACACATTAAATTGTCTGGTCACTACACCTTGTGATCATCCAGTCTGTAAATGTCCAATGATGATGAGTCGTTGCTCTGTAGTGAGATGAGCCATACTTGCGCATTGAATTTTCAAATGAATTGATTCAAGGAGCGTCAATCTTTTATAGACATTCAATAACATGGTCAGTGAGGTTTGTGTTCAGTAAGTTTCACGGGATTCTCGTGAACCCGTCATGAGTTACTGTCAAAAATTATGTTTTGAGTGTCGCTTTTCTGTCCTAATGAATCATCTGCTAGTACAATTCAGGTCAGCACGTGAAGCTGATGTCCAAGTGAACGTTTAGGCAATTTGCCCTTGTCTGATCAGCAAACTTCAATTTAAATCGCAACATCGTATTTGTTGCGTTTCTTTTTTTTTTTTTTTTTGAACAGTATAGGGTTAATGCAGTATGATAAAGAGAAAAATAACTTATGAGCGAAACCATAATCTTGGAACATATTTACATACAAAATTTTATCTTGTCAGCAAAATGTCCCCCAGCATTGGCTAATGTAAGTCTGTATGACATCAAGAAAATTTTACACGAAAACCAACCTTATCATCATGATCTAAACATACACGCTTATACCTACAGACTTTCCTCATGTAGCATTAACGACTATATTCTTTAAGCACATAATTTAATATATTCCATTATTATATTTTCAATAGATAAAAGAAATGACGACTGCGGTAAAACTGGTTCTAGTAATGAAAGTAGATAGAAGTGTATGGTGTATGTAAAGAGTGAGGAAAGTGGGCAGAAACAAGAGTGACAGAAAGTAAGATGAGCAAATACAAAGACTTGCCAAATCAGGATGGAGAAATCACAAGATTAACGTTCTATAGAGAAATAGAGTTACGGAATGAGACTGTGAAACAGATTTATAGCTCCAGTAAATACCTCATGGGATATCTGAGGTGAAGATGGCTTGAATACTTGCTAATCAAATTACTGATATTTAAACATAACAGGAATCACTGAATGTGATATCTTTATTTGCAGGTAATAAATTCTGTCCTTGATTCTGTAACCTCTGTAACCACATTACACAAGGAAAGTAAAATGAAGACAACTGTTATCCTTTACATGTTACATAGCACATTTCTGTTTGTCTTCCAGGCTGGCAACATTGCAAGTGTAGACGACAACAGCCTTCCTCCACATCTGACCACCATCCACTTCGTCAGTAATCCAATCAATAAAATATCTTCAAACGCTTTTCTGAGTTCTGCGACGACGCTCGATTCTCTTGTAATCAGAAAAGCTGCACTCACCAGCCTGCCTGATGCTATTGGAAAGCTACAGAACTTGACACACCTGGCTATAATGGACACTAATATCCAAGACTGGAATCAGCCTGTACTTCAGAACATCAGCAAAACACTTAAAGCACTTAATCTCCAGCATGTTGGTCTCAAAGCCTGGCCCAGCTGGATATCATTATTTTCATTACTGGAAACTGTCATTATTTTCCACAGTCCTCTAGCACCTATTCCAGATGGCGCTTTAGACCATGTCACAACCACATTAAAAACTCTAGACCTTATTGATACTAATCTGTCAACAATCCCATCAGCAATTTCTAAACTGAACTTAACAACTTTGTCTCTGTCAAACAATAACTTATCGAATGTGACTGGTATTCCTAAATGCGAGTATGTTGAACTTGGTTCCAATCAAATTTCTGACGCGGAGATACTTTCCACCGCTCTTAACCCTAGCGCACCGTACCTCGATACATTATATCTTGATAACAACAATCTAACAGTTATTCCAAATCTTTCACACTTGATAAAAATGGACCTGCTAGTGTTAAGTAACAACCAAATATCAGATTCAAACTCTGGTTCTCTGCCCCAGTCTCTGGCTACCTTTGCTATTTCAGGAAACAGACTTCAGTCTGTGCCTACTATCGCTGCCACTTTATCAAATCTTGTAACTTTAGTTTTATCATCCAATCAAATCACTTCTTTTAGCTCTAGTGCATTCCCCCAACAACTGGAGGAACTTCACTTAGACGACAATAAAATAACCCAACTCGTGGCCAGCAGTTTCCCTGTTGTTTCTAATTTAACATATCTGTATTTACAATCAAATCCTATTATTTCCATTCATCGCTCAGCCTTTCTGCCCCTCAAACACTTGAAGTTTCTTAACCTTGGTGACACAAAGCTTGTTCAGGTGCCTGTAGCTTTGATCTCATTGATTAATCTCGATGACCTAAGAATAGAAAATACCCTTACTTTAAACTGTTCGTGTCCAATGGATACCTCGTTAGTCCAATGGTTTAATTCCACTAAGTTATTTTCAGTGTCTGGAAGGTGCAGTAGCGGGGTCGAGATCAAAGATTTCTACTCAGCCACAGAATGTGGGCTTACTACGTCACCTCCAGGGCTAGCTCCGACCCTGTTGTCCAGCATTTTATGTATGTGTACCTGTCTGTCTTTACTTCTCGTTGTTTGTGAGTTTCCTTTCTAATTCGTCGCATGTTTTCATTTGTAAAGATAAATAGACAGACCATGTGTGAAGTTTATATAATTCCATTAATATCGAAGGATACAGATAGGAGGATCTAGTCTAATGAAATCATTTTTACTAACACATTACAAGCAGACAATTATATCCCCAACAAAGTGATATTTTTGTTCTGTATCTGTGTATCTGTTTTTTTTTCATATCATGCAATATGAATTATGTTTGTTAAATACAGAACTATAATGAAATGTATAATTAAGCTACAGCCGAAGTTTCCAGCTATTGTTTGATCATTTCTAACACACCTTTCTATGTAGCCACTGCATCCTTTGACTTTTTCGAGTTGTTTTTCTCAGTCACAAGGAAAATTATTAAGTTGTAGACAGTGACTTGCGTTCCTAAACTAATATTGATATAAACGTAGAAATGTTGTAATCAGTGACTTGCGTTCCTTATAGCAGTATATTAAATGTTAGGATGTAAAATAGATAACTCATCTGAGAACTGGACATTTGTATAAAATGAGTTATCTTCTAAAGTAATCAGCTGTTTGTGAGTAGAGTATATTTGCTTTGTCTGGGGTTGCACGAGGGTCACGGTTAAGGTATGACTGGAAAAAGGTCAGGTGAGAGAGAAATCATGTGACTGAGGGACAATTGTGTTTTGTGTATCGTCTGAGACAGACGTAGATTAGTTTGTTAGAAATGTTGTTTAGTGAAATAGATGTAGAATATAGTGTACTATGATGTTCTGATGGCGACAGTAGTCTGCTGGGAACATTATTATATCATGGAGATGTCCAGTCTTGTGTCCATGGATTTTGTTGATGCTTTTGTCGTTCTGGTCATATCGCTCATCGACTCATCGTCACCCCGTGCATCATTAAAGTCATTTCAACTGTAAAGTTGCTGTTTCTGTATTACTATTTCCACTGAGAGAAGAATGAACCTGGGAGCAAGTAATCTGTGAAGTGAATACCAAACAGACGCAAAACAACGTAGAATAGTCGTAGATTAAATGAGATAAAATATTAACAGTAATTGATAAAGTCAACACTTGTTGTTGTAAACAGAAAGAACATTATTCCAGTGGACAATAGTGGAAATTTACAGAGAGATGAGCAAAACGTTTACATTCTACAGGTAGAAGAGCAGAAGATTGAATCAACAACGAGAATCACCTCGAGTAAACTGCTTCATTCAAAACTAATATTGATATAAAAAGTAGAATTGTTGTAGTCAATGACTTGTGTTCCTGAATTAATATTGATATAAACGTAGAAATGTTGTAGTTTTTTTTTTCAAGAAAATTCACAATTATACGTTTTGACGAATCTTTATGTAGATCTTGTAATAAATGCATCATATAGTTTTATTCTTTTTATTATCCCTGTTTTGAAAGTACAAAGCTATATTTTGAGCAGATTCTACCACTACAAGGACTGGACAGTCCGTGCTTGTTTTCCAGTCTGTTTCCTAAGTTACCATGAGCACCATATGGGCAAACTGAGGAAGGATAGGGTAGGGGTCTGTATGGAAGTCTTTATCAACTTTTGCACGCTAGACCTCACACCAGTAGCAACCTGTACACAGCCATGTAAGACAGGTTATTAAGAAGTGCTAATGAAGAAAGACAAATTATAGCAAAACTGGAGCTCATATTATTCATGTTCAAGGAAAAGACTCTAACGTTATTGCTAGAACAGCTGTACAAACTATGGCTGAAGAAAGAGCGTTTGACGAAACACAGTCTGGTGAAGAACTGGTTAAACTCAGACAGGCAACACACAGCACAGCTAGGACACTGGACAAACTCTGGCTACAGGCAGGGAGAAGTAGAGAAAATCTCCTGTAAGACGTCCAAGAAAAGAGCTGAGAAGTTAAAATAATCACAATATTCTAATTTAATGGCGCTTTAGTTGGCTGAGTGGGTAAACGCTTTGTCTACTAATCCAATGGTACAGTGTTCAAGTCCCAGCAGTAAGAATTTTGTTCTGGTACCACCACACCAAAAAAGAACATGGGATCCTCCCAAGCTAAAAGTATGTACCGGAGAAATCTGGGAAACTAAATCGGTCCAGGGTGATAACGAGCACTTCAAAGTTTCACATGCCTGACACTTTATGTCTAATATATCTTAATGGCTTGAAAACGGGGATTTTACTTTTTTAATCCTATGTGGTAATTTGATATGTTTGATTGACGTTTTGTATTAAGAAAGTCAGTACACGAGTAGATAACACACATAAAAGCTCTGTATCAATTTCATTGTGTTATAAAGGATAGTTTTAGTGGCCACATTTTTCTTGAAATATAGAAGCACTAGAGGGGAATGTCTAAAAAAACAAATGTCTAGGGAAAATACTTGGCATAAAGTGGAACAAATTCACGAACAATGCAGAGATAAGACAGATGAGCAAACAACAACCTGTCTCATATGTGATCAGAAAAAGAAGATAGACATATGTTGGCCATGTGATGAGAAGAAACAATCAGAGAATCCCAAAACAAGCTATCAAGTGGAGCACAACAGGCCGAAGAAGAAGAGGTCGACCACCTGTAACTCTAAAGACGACATTATTAAGAGAAGCCAGTTCAGTTCATAACTTCCCTTGATGAAGTTGAAAGACTAGCCGAGAACAGGAAATCTTGGCAAACAACTATGCGAGCCTTATGTGATGTTTAACGGCACGGGAAGGATGTACGATGTCAGAAGAGGGGACTGTAGCCAGTACCACACCTGGCTTTCTGTTCCAAGCTCCAGTAATACAAGATTTTCTGTAACAGCCGCACTGAACTAAGTAGTTCTTCTATTAACAGCCGCACTGAACTAAGTAGTTCTTCTATTAACAACCGCACTGAACTAAGTAGTTCTTCTATTAACAGCCGCACTGAACTAAGTAGTTCTTCTATTAACAGCCGCACTGAACTAAGTAGTTCTTCTATTAACAGCCGCACTGAACTAAGTAGTTCTTCTATTAACAGCCGCACTGAATTTGGTAGTTCTTCTACTTAAACCTAAACACAACAGTTGCAGATTTCTTACGTGTATAGTAAAACATAATAGATAGGGATCTGTTCGCTATCTAGTTCAACGCAAAAATTAGAAGAATGGAAAGCTCCAGATAATAAAAAATATTGTGTTTCGAAACGTTGGACCGCTTGTCTATCTGTCTGTTTGTCTGTCTGTCTAATCTGTTGTGTCTTTTTAACGCATATATTCGACACTTACACTTTACACACTGGTTCTTGAAAACTTCACTTAAAAATATGGTTTTGTTTCATACCTCATTGTGCTCATTTGGACAAGAGTGCAAAGGGCAGGCATTTGTGGAAAACCCTTGCTGGAGCCTCATATGCACTGGGCACTTAAGGTTCAGAGAGAGAGAGAGAGAGAGAGAGAGAGAGAGAGAGAGAGAGAGAGAGAGCGATGTATGTTTCATACTATTTTAATCAAAACCGTTGCACTAACCTTTTCGAATATCATGATGATGATTCTAGTAATAGGCTGCTGTGGCTCTTCATTCTCGGCTTGAACGCCTACTTAGTTCGTTCTGCTGAAGATTTTAAGCGAACACTGCAAAATACTACCATACCCAGTCATCAAAGTTACCGCGTCTTTGGTTGTAAAAATGACAACTTCACAATTTCACAGAAAAATATCAAGATAAAAAGACATAAATGAAATACAAGAGAGCTCACCTGTAGTGCTAGAAGTTAGAAAGGCACACATTTAATGACAAAGTCAGCGCTGTATGAGGAAAACGAACAGAAGAAATCCTCACTTGTCGGGAACTGGTTCTAGTTGTGTGTACGGGAGGAACTGGTCCTAGTTTTGTGTACAGCAGGAACTAATAATAGTCGTGTGTACGGCAGGAACTGGTACTAGTCGTGTATACGGCAGGAACTGGTACTAGTCGTGTGTACGGCAGGAACTGATACTAGTCGTGTGTACAGCAGGATTTGTTCCTAGTCTTGTGTACGACAGGATCAGCCTTTACTGTGCCACAGGACCAAAATACGTGTCTCAAGCTCTAAGAGTTTATGTGGGTGTCTGTGTGTCTGTGTGTGTGTAGGTGCCTTCGTGCGTGTCCTCAGTGAAACTAACTTGATGTCAGCGATCAGTAGTGAGATAATGAGTGCTATCGTCCAGATATGACGCTCTGTATCAGTCACCTGACCAACGTGCACAGCGCTGGAATAGAAAAAAAAGCCATCATCTGCTGTGACAAAACCTCACACAGGAGTCACGTACTAAACCAAATTTAAGTGACCTCAGAGATTCAAGACAGGAGCAGTTACCTTGTTCTAAGATTCGTTATTCGACATAGTTAGAATTAAATGCGTTATTGTCATTTCACTGGATATTGTGAAAAGTGACTTTCATTTTAGTTGTGATAAATATTCAGTTTGTGTCAGACTGAAGTATCTTACAATAGGCCACGTAGAATGGAGTTAATTAGGTTTTATTTCATGACATTTGCTTTCAGCGTGGTGCGTGAGTCACTAGCGCAGGAAGTGCCTTGTGTTTACCAGGTGAGTGTTCTTATATGTTTACCTAAGTTTTAGAAATAATGTAACTAACTTGTATTTACCAGGTGAGTGTTCTTAGATGTTTACCTAAGTTTTAGAAACAATGTAACTAACTTGTGGGTCACTGACATATTTTCTTATGTGCACTGATGTAAAATACGTCCTATTGCAACCTGAACATAGACTAACATTGTTATCACTATCTTCATCAGTTTTACCATCACTGTAATCATCATTTTCACCGTCATAACCGTCACTTCACCGTCGTTGTCAGTTTCATCACTAATAAAACTTTCTAAGCCAGTATAACTTTTATCATTGCCTTCATCATCATTATAAATATCATCATCGCTGTTATCACTTCATCATCATCATCATCATCGCCTTTCATTCCCCTGAGAGCGTAGGCCACGGATAAAGGCTACCCCCAGTCATATCTGTTCTTGGAATTATTCTCTGCTTCCTTCCATGTGCATCCCTTGTCTCTGAGCACTTTCATAATTTCTCTTCTCCAAATAACTCTAGGTCTTCCTCGTTTTCATTTCCTTCAGGTTCCATGTCAGTGCATGTCTTGCTATGTTGGTGTCGGGTTTCCTCAGAGTGTGGCCAATCCATCTCCACTTCCTAGACTTGATCTGCAGGTTCATAGGTTCTTGTCCTGCCCTTTCAAGATCTCCTCGTTCCTGATCTTGTCCTGCTATTTAATGTTTAAAATCCTCCTTAAGCAGTAGTTCTAAAGCTTTTAATTCCTCTGTTGCATTGTCTTGGTCATAACCCATGTCTCCGAACCATATAGCATCTTTGTATTGAAAAGTCTAAGTTTGGTTCTTGTTTTGATGTTCTTAGATGATCATATTTTGTTAAGTTGGATAAATACTGTCCTGGCCTTGGTTATTCTAGCTGTAACATCCTTTCTGTTCTCCCGTATTTATCCACTAAATATGTGAAATACTCTACTTCCTCAATTGGCACTCCCTCAATTACCATGAGGCTATTGCTTGCAGTATTATTTTTCATTATCTTTGTTTTTTTCTTTCTTAATATATAGAGTACAGAGGTCAGTACTAGTAATTGTGATGACGGACAAATTCCTGACGGTGTTACTAAGAAAAACCCCTGCATCAAACTAAAAAGAAAAATAAGAGTAGGAACATGGAATGTGAGAAGTATGTATGAGGGGAAGTATCAAATAATAAGTGACGAGATAAAAAGAACGGGGATACACATTTTGGAAATCTGCGAACCTCGATGGAAAAGATCAGGACACCTCAAGAGCGAGAATGATAATATCTTTATATACGCTGGTGAAGAATTAGGAGGAAAGAATGGTATGGCTTTTTACTTGGACAAATAAACATCAAAACCATTATTAGGTTACAATCCAGTAAGTGATAGAATCCTCACTACCAGACTTAAGGCACTCCTAGAAATGTAACAATCATTCAGATATATGCACCTACAACAGCAGCAGAAGAAGAGGAAGTAGTAGACTTTTATAACACACTGGAAACAACAATAGACCAGGTACTGAAAAATTATATTGTATTAATAATGGGGAATTTTAATGCAAAGATTGGTACAGAAAGAGCAGAAGACGAAGGATATGTTGTGGGGAAATTTAGCATAGGACATAGAAATGAGGCAGGTGACAATCTAATGGCGTTTTGCATGGAAAATGAGCTAATGATCGCTAACACACTTTTTAAACAACACCCAAGAAGACTTTACACATGGACATCACCTGATGGGAAAACCAAGAATCAAATAGATTTCATTTTAGTGCAAAGAAGGTGGAGATCAAGTATAACACCAGCAAAAACTTTACCAGGTGCTGATTGTGACACGGAGCATGAGTTATTAATAGCAGACATGAAGATAAAGATGAAAAAGACAGTTACGGGATCAAGACCACTCCGCTTTGATCTTACAAAAATACCAGAGCAATACGGTATAGAAGTGAAGAACCGTTTCGAAATCCTGATGGCTGTACAGGAAGAGATGACACCAGATGAACTGGCTACGTTGGCCAAAGATATCTTAATAACAAAAGCAAAAACGTGGATCCAGTAGAGAAAACACAAAAGAATGGATGGATTATAGCAGGCACACTCATCATCATCATCAGGTGCCGTGCCGACTGGCGTTGGCTATTATGCTTCTCCAGAGTACACGATCCTTCATGCAGGCCATCAGTTCAGTTGATGATCTCCTCTCACACCATCCCGTCAGACTGTCCAGTATCATTTCTCTTGGTTTTCCTCTTGATCTTCTTCCTTCTATTTTTCCTGTTGTTATAATATTTTCAATGCTCCCTCTTCTCATTGCATGTCCTATGAAAATACATTGTCTCTCTCTTATCTTTTTGACAAGGTTTTTTGACTCTCCAGCTCTTCTCATACATTCTTCATTAGTTATTTTTGCTGTCCAGGGGATTCGCAACATTCTTCTAATAAACCACATTTCTGCTGCTTCCAATGATTTTTTTGCAGATTTGTCTATTGTCCATGATTCACTTCCATATAACAAGATAAGTTCAATATAGCATTTTAGGACTTATTTTCTAACATTCATTGATACAGATGTGTTAGCTAATATGTTTCTCCTTCTCTGAAATGCAGTCTTTGCTTGGCCTATTCTGTTCCTAATTTCTGTTATCCATTTCCCATCTGAAGTTATTACTGCTCCAAGGTATTTGAATTTCTGCACCTGCTTTAGAATAGTTTCATTTAATTTAATAATGCATGCTGGTGGATTCTGTTTCTTAGATATAACCATAGCACTAGAAATGATAAAACAACGTAGAGAAATGAAGACGCAATGGAAAGTGACAAATAACAACAAAGAAAAATATAAATCTTTAACAAAAGAAGTACGAAGAAATATATGAAAAGAAAAAAAAACAATACATACAAGATTGTTGTGAAAGAACAGAAGGACATCAGAAGTGTGGAAGAGAGTGAAATGTTTAAAGAAATGAAGACATTGACGAGAAATGTCACACCTAAGCTAAATGTAATTTGTGATGAGATGGGGAATACCTTGACAGAGACAGAGGAAATTCTTGAAAGATGAAAGGAATATTGCAGAGGAATGTATGAAACAACGACTGTGAAAGAAGAGATCAACAGTGTGAATTATTATTGGAGGAGAAAGAACCCGAACCGATAATAGAAGAAGTTTTATGGGCAATAAAGAATCTGAAAAATGGTAAATCACCAGGATGTGATGAGATAGCAGCTGAACTTATAAAGCAGGAGGAAAGGAATGTGCAACAATCTATCATGCACTATGTAAAAAGATATGGCATTCAGGTATTTGGCCAAAAGAATGGAAAAGAACTGTATTCATACCACTGCCAAAAAGGAGTAACCTGAAATCATACACAAACTACAGAACTGTTGCGTTGATTAGTCATGCCAGTAAAATTATGTTAAAAATCATAATGGGTAGACTTTATAAGAAAATAGAAGAAGTCAATATGGTCCAAGTAGGTTTCATGCACGGAAGAGGACAAGAGATCATATATTCAAGATAAGATTAATAATAGAGAAGTGCAGAGAGTTTAATGTGAATCTATATTTAACCTTTATAGACTACTCAATGAGTTAATGATTGCTAACACACTTTTTAAACAACATCCAAGAAGACTTTACACATGGACATCACCTGATGGAAAAACCAGGAATCAAATAGATTACATTTTAGTGCAGAGAAGGTGGAGGTCAAGCATAACATCAGCAAAAACTTTACCAGGTGCTTATTGTGACACGGACCATGAGTTATTAATAGCAGACATGAAGATAAAGATAAAAAAGATAGTTATGGGATCAAGACCACTCCGCTTTGACCTTACAAATATACCAGAACAATACGGTATAGAAGTGAAGAACCGTTTCGAAATCCTGATGGCTGTACAGGAAGAGATGACACCAGATGAATTGGCTACGCAGGCCAAAGATATCTTAGTAGCAACAGCTAAAGACATGGTTCCAGTAAAGAAACACAAAGGAATAGATGGATCACAGCAGGTACACTAGAACTGATAAAACAATGTAGAGAAATGAAGACGCAATGGAGAGTGACAAACAACAACAAAGATAAATATAAAACTTTAACAAAAGAAGTACGAAGAAACATAAGAAAAGACAAAAAACAATACATACAAGATTGTTGTGAAAGAATAGAAGAACATCAGAGGTGTGGAAGAGATAGTGAAATGTTTAAAGAAATGAAGACATTGACGAGAAATGTCACACCTAAGCTAAATGTAATTTGTGATGAGATGGGGAATACCCTGACAGAGACAGAGGAAATTCTGGAAAGATGGAAGGAATATTGCAAAAGAATGTATGAAACAACCGACTGTGGAAGCAGATATCAACAGTGTGAATTATTATTGGAGGAGAAAGAACCCGAGCCGACAATGGAAGAAGTTTTATGGGCAATAAAGAGTCTGAAAAATGGTAAATCACCAGGATGTGATGAGATAACCGCTGAATTTATTAAAGCAGGAGGAAAGGAGTGTGCAACAATCTATCATGCACTATGTAAAAAGATATGGCATTCAGGTATTTGGCCAAAAGATGGAAAAGAACTGTATTCATACCACTGCCAAAAAGGGTAACCTGAAATTATGCACCAACTACAGAACTGTTGCCCTGATTAGTCATGCCAGTAAAATTCTGTTAAAAATCATAATGGGTAGACTTCGAAAGAAAATAGAAGAAGAAGTCAATATGGTCCAAGCTGGCTTCAGGCAAGGACGAGGATCAAGAGATCATATATTCAATCTAAGATTAATAATAGAGAAATGCAGGGAGTTTAATGTGAATCTATATTTATCCTTTATAGACTACTCAAAGGCATTTGATTGTGTACAACACCAGAAACTTTGGGAAATAATGGAAAAAATGGGATTTCCAACACATTTGATACAATTAACATCACTGCTGTATTTAGACCAACAAGCAGCAGTAAGAATAAATGGTGAAACAACAAGTTGGTTTGACATAAAACAAGGGGTCCGTCAGGGGTGCATATTGTCACCCTACTTATTTAACTTGTATACTGAAAATATAATGAGGAATGTTAGAGAAGATGTAGACAAAGAATATTACGATGCCATAACAGTTGGAGGTTATGAAATACCAGAGATTAGATATGCTGATGACACAGTATTGCTGTCCACAACACAAGAAGGAATGGAAAAACTAATTATGTCAGTCCGCAAGAACAGCGAAGAGCAGAACCTCTATCTTAATGCAAAGAAAACTAAAGTGATGACAACTGACAAAACAAACAAGGCAACTGAAATATGTATCAATGAGGAAAAACTGGAAGAAGTGGAGAGTTTTGAATCTTGGATCACTACTAACTAATAATGGAGATACAATGAGGGAAATTAAACGGAGGACATCTATTGCTCTTCAGAAAGTAAAACAAATAAAGAATCTGTGGAGAGGAGCAGACAGAACCACAAAAATAAGATTTTTAAGGGCATGCATCTTTCCTATCGCAACATATGCCTGTGAGACCTGGACACTTAACAAAACAGCTGAGAAGCACATAAATGCCTTTGAATGTAATGCTATAGAAGAGTTCTCCAGATATCGTGGACACAAAAAAACAATATATCTATACTACAAGAGCTTAATATTGAAGAAGGCTGGCTAGTAAAGAGGATTAAAGAGAGAAAACTTAAATATTTTGGCCACATTAAACGTCATGATAATTTAGAGAAGACCGTATTGGAAGGATACATAATGGGAAAAAGAAAAAGAGGAAGACCGAAACGAAGATGGCTGCAAGACATCGTTGATGATCTGGAAATGGATGCATCAGCAGCAGGCCATCTTGCTCACAACCGAGAGGCCTACAGGAGTGCTGTTTGGGAGGCAAAGTTCCGCAAGGGACATGCAACGGAATGAATGAAGACTACTCAAAGGCATTTGATTGTGTACAATACCAGAAACGTTTGGGAATAATGGAAAAAATGGGATTTCGAACACATTTGATGCAATTAACATCACTGTTGTATCCAGACCAACAGGCAGCAGTAAGAATAAACGGTGAAAGAACTTGGTTTGACATAAAACAAGGGGTCCGTCAGGGGTGCATATTGTCGCCTTCTTTATTTAACTAGTATACTGAAAATATAAGGAGGAATGTCAGAGAAGATGTAGACAAAGAATATTACGATGCCATAACAATTGGAGGTTATGAAATACCAGATATGCTGATGACACAGTATTGCTGTCCATAACGCAAAAAGGAATAGAAAATCTAATTATGTCAGCCCGTAAGAACAGCGAAGAGCAAAACCTCTATCTTAATGTAAAGAAAACTAAATTGATGACAACTGGCAAAACAAACAAGGCAACTGAAATATGTATCAATGAGGAAAAATTGGAAGAGGTGGAGAGTTTTGAATATCTTGGATCACTAATAACTAATAATGAAGATATAATGAGGGAATTTAAAAGGAGGGCATCTATCGCTCTTCAGAAATAAAACAACTAAAGAATCTGTGAACAGGAACAAAGAGAACTACAAAAATAAGATTTTTAAGGGCATGCATCTTTCCCATCGCAACATATTCCTGTGAGACCTGGACACTTAACAAAATAGCTGAGAAACACATAAATGCCTTTGAATGTAAATGCTACAGAAGAGTTCTTCAAATATCATGGACACAAAAAGGAACAGAGTAAATATATCCATACTACAAGAACTTAATATTGAAGAAGGCTGGCTAGTAAAGAGTATTAAACAGAGAAAACTTAAATATTTTGGACACATTAAACGTCATGATAATCTAGAGAAGACCATCCTGGAAGGGTACATAATGGAGAAAAAAGAGAGAAAGACCAAGGCGAAGATGGCTGCAAGACATGGTTGATGATCTGCAAATGGATGAATCAGCAGCAGGCCATCTGCTCACAATCGAGAGGCCTACAGGAATTCTGTTAGGGAGGCAAAGTTCCGCAAGGGACATGCAAAAGAATGAATGAATGCATGAATATTTAGTCCCAGTTTAGCGGAATTTTTGCTTTAGATTTGAACTTTTTCTTGCATTTGTGTGTTGCTGTGTGCCAGTTGCTTAAGAATAATTTTGCTCCTGGAACTAGATCTAACTCTCTAGTATATTTTTGGACAAAAGACTTAGACGGGTATTTTACAAAGGAGAATATTTTACGTTTTCAGAACAAAATTTTCAATCAATCTATCCGTATTTATTATATTTTATGTACTTAACGATGCAACAAAAGGTGAAAAAAGTATTCTTAGTAAAGAAAAAATGGACACAAATTATAATATATATATATAAGGAAACTCTCTAACGTAGGGAGCGGAACAACAACACAACTCCTTCAGATCAGAGGAAGTACTCCCCGTCAGACAAGTGTTTCGGCCCTATTAAACTCCTGACACTCTAAGGGGGGGGGGGGGGTGGGCCCCTCTGGGTCATGACTCCCAGAGGTCTTGTGAGTTGTTGCTTTTTTTCTTTTTTCTTTCCTGGTCCCGGTCCCGGGATCGAACCCACGATCTTCCAGTTGCCACTGCACTTTGTTTTAAGTGCGTCTTTAGCCATTTAGCTACGGAGGAGTTATATATATATATATATATTTATCTTACAAAGGAAAAGTAATACGAAGAGTTATTAGTGAATATGAGCCTCTTATCTGAAATAACTATATTGGAAATAGTTTATACAGCTACTCTCTCTCTCTCTCTCTCTCTCTTTCTCTCTGTGATGGATGATGGAAGTAGATATAGATATATAAGAATTTCTACCACAGAGGACACGTCACTTGAGTCTTCTGTATGTAATGAAAACGAACATTCCTCCGCTCTTTGAACACACAAATTAAGATTCTTCTGGTACATGTTTTCAGACATGCACTTGTGCTTATGGTAAAGTTTCTTGTGAGAACTTGATCAGTATTCCGCCTTTGGTGCCTGGAAGCGACTCCCCAGACATCACAATGGCCTACTTTTCGGTAAGTTTGCTCACAAGATATGATATTTGAATACAAATTTGTATGACACATGAGAAAAAGTTATGAGTGTCTAAGAAGAGTAATAAATTTGGACGTCCATGTTCAACTTATCAAGTATATGAAGCAGAAATGTTTCTCGTACTGGGGGGGGGGGGGGGGCGTAGAGGAGCTATATGGTACGTGAAGTTTGTACTCAACACAAATCACAGAAATATGGAACGTGATGTTTGTACTCAACACAAATCACAGAAATATGGTACGTGAAGTTTGTGCTCAACACAAATCACAGAAATATGGTACCATGATGCTTGTGCTCAACACAGATCACAGAAATATGGTACCATGATGCTTGTGCACAACACAAATCACAGAAATATGGTACCATGATGCTTGTGCTCAACACAGATCACAGAAATATGGTACCATGATGCTTGTGCTCAACACAGATCATAGAAATATGGTACCATGATGCTTGTGCTCAACACAGATCACAGAAATATGGTACCATGATGCTTGTGCTCAACACAGATCACAGAAATATGGTACCATGATGCTTGTACTCAACACAAATCACAGAAATATGGTACCATGATGCTTGTGCTCAACACAGATCACAGAAATACGGTACCATGATGCTTGTACTCAACACAGATCACAGAAATACGGTCTGTATCAAGCCTGTTCGTGCTTCCTCCTCTAGCTCCCTGAACACTAACGACCACAACGAGAGAGAAATATCTAATAATCACTCACACACAGAGCACATCAGTACCAGGGACCGCACTAAAGAAGTCTCGTCGTCACCGATTATTGGGTGGCCTACATTTATTATGTTAAATTTTGACACAAAAATGAATGTCCTTGTATGAACAGAATTAAAGTTCTAGAATATTTCAAGTGCAAGTCCATTCAAATATTTATGTTTTGACCGATTGGAGGGATTGGACCTGAGAAAGAAGCAACTGAATTGTTACTAAATCCTGGGAATCCTGTGGAATTTGGTCGAAGAACAATGTTCTAAATATATCTTGACCCAGATAAACCAGTCGAAATGTGAATTTTAGTATTGATAGATAAAAAAAAACATGTCAAATTCTTAACATTATGTAAGAATTTACCATATGACAGTGTCGGGCCAACAGGCAAATACAGTGGTCCACACATTCGAGGCATACACGGTTTAGGTGATATATGCTGGCCCGCAGCTTCCATACAGGGCCGCTGGTTACTCCTAATTTCTTTCCTTGACTGTGACGGGGAAGTATTTTAGTTGTGTGATGAATTGTGTGAGGTAAAAGGTGAATCTCTGTTAGCCTCATCAGTTACTCAGTTTCTTGAACTTGAGAAATACTGCTTTAAAAGTGGTGACCTATGAATGTGGTAGTTGCCCAGTAGAAATGGCTTCGGCCAATCCTTGTGGGCAGTTGCGTTATGTAATGGGAATGTAAGATTCTGGGAACAAGAGGAGAAAGTTGAATGCTAGAAATGTTTGTTACTGGAGAGACATTCCCTCTTGACATGGAGAGTTGTGTAAGTTTATGACATATGGTTAGTATGTAGTTATCGTATATGGTTTAAACAGGCACAATTTTACTGATGATGATGGTTTTATATGTGCGTATTAGCAATTATTTAGATGAGTTATCTGTCATAGATATATATAATGCTTAGAGCTCATTTTAATGAAAAGATAATAACTGATAAAATGAAGATGCATTTAGTCGACTGTGTTGTCTGTTATTTTAATCACGTGATTATGCTTAGTGGTTTATGTGGAAACTGTTCAGGGGAAGGAATGTGCTCATGTCCTGACACGTTCTCTTAATCTTTAACTCGGTTTTTTTTATCTTAACGTAATTTTTCCATGCTGGCCAGGCAAAGCCTTTTGCTGAAGGGAAATGGGTTAAATTCTTTACTGAGTTATGTCCCTTGCTAGTAAGGATTTTCCCTGTTGGCAACTGACGCTGACTTGTAGCTTGGAGGTGAGGTGTAAAGAGTGTAGAACAGGCTGTTGTCGGTGGCCTGGTCATTCTGTGCACTCTTTACTAAACAGGTTTTAGCAAAGGTTTTTTCTATTAAGCTCGGTTTGCTTGATGGGGTCATAGCCAACAACCACATATTACATATGCTTACAACATAACCAATGCAGGGCACAATAACACAATATCAAGAACAACCACATCCATAAAACCTCAAGATGGCTCGCCAGCCGAGACATATCCCGAACTGAACAGAAAATAACTTTGTCAAAACCTGTATACTAAACAATGTTCAGAGCCTAGTGTCCCGGCCGCCTAAAACAGGCTGTTTTGCACACTTCACAAAGGACTGTGTATGAAAGAAGTGAGTGTTAGTTGGGATGTGTACATAGACTGGCATGTCCAATAAAGAGAGTGGCTGCGTTGATGTATGACGTGAGTGAGCAACTGACAGAGGTACAAGAGTGCGTGACCTGCCTCACAACATGGACATGATGCTTGTACTCAACACAGATCACAGAAATATGGAACATGATGCTTGTACTCAACACAAATCACAGAAATATGGTACCATGATGCTTGTGCTCAACACAAATCACAGAAATATGGAACATGATGCTTGTACTCAACACAAATCACAGAAATATGGAACATGATGCTTGTACTCAACACAGATCACAGAAATACAGTCTGTATCAAGCTTGTTCGTGCTTCCTTCTCTAGCTCCCTGAACACTAACGACCACAACGAGAGAGAAAGATCTAATAATCACTCACACACAGAGCAAATGAGTACCAGGGACCGCACTAAAGAAGACTCATCACAGATTATTGGGTGGCCTACATTTATTATGTTAAATTTGGACACAAAAATGAATGTCCTTGTATGAATAGAATTAAAGTTCTAGAATATTTCAAGTGCAAGTCCATTCAAATATTTATGTTTTGACCGATTGAAGGGATTGGACCTGAGAAAGAAGCAACTGGATTGTCACTAAATCCTGGGAATCCTGTGGAATTTGGTCGAAGAACAATGTTCTAAATATATCTTGACCCAGATAAACCAGTCGGAATGTGAATTTTAGTATTGATAGATAAAAAAAAAACATGTCAAATTCTTAACATTATGTAAGAATTTACCATATGACAGTGTCGGGCCAACAGGCAAATACAGTGGTCC
Organism: Achatina immaculata; assembly: GCA_009760885.1. NCBI lineage: Eukaryota > Metazoa > Mollusca > Gastropoda > Stylommatophora > Achatinidae > Lissachatina > Lissachatina immaculata. The sequence goes on along the minus strand of CM019719.1, from coordinate 7,769,496 downwards.
ACACATTCGAGGCATACACGGTTTAGGTGATACATGCTGGCCCGCAGCTTCCATACAGGGCCGCTAGTTACTCCTAATTTCTTTCCTTGACTGTGACGGGGAAGTATTTTAGTTATGTGATGAATTGTGTGAGATAAAAGGTGAATCTCTGTTAGCCTCATCAGTTACTCAGTTTCTTGAACTTGAGAAATACTGCTTTAAAAGTGGTGACCTATGAACGTGGTAGTTGCCCAGTAGAAATGGCTTCGGCCAATCTTTGTGGGCAGTTATGTTATGTAATGGGAATGTAAGATTCTGGGAACAAGAGGAGAAAGTTGAATGCTAAATGTTTGTTACTGGAGAGACATTCCCTCTTGGTATGGAGAGTTGTGTAAGTTTATGACATATGTTTAGTGTGTAATTATCGTATATGTTTTAAACGATCACAATTTTACTGATGATGATGGTTTTATATGTGCGTATTAGCAATTATTTAGATGAGTTATCTGTCATAGATATTTATATATAATGCTTAGAGCTCATTTTAATGAAAAGATAATAACTGATAAAATGAAGATGCATTTAGTCGACTGTGTTGTCTGTTATTTTAATCACGTGATTATGCTTAGTGGTTTATGTGGAAACTGTTCAGGGGAAGGAAGGTGCTCATGTCCTGACACGTTCTCTTAATCTTTAACTCGGTTTTTTTTTTATCTTAATGTAATTTTTCCATGCTGGCCAGGCAAAGCCTTTTGCTGAAGGGAAATGGGTTAAATTCTTTACTGAGTTATGTCCCTTGCTAGTAAGGATTTTCCCTGTTGGCAACTGACGCTGACTTGTGGCCTGGAAGTGAGGTGTAAAGAGTGTAGAACAGCCTGTTGTCGGAGGCCTGGTCATTCTGTGCACTCTTTACTAAACAGGTTTTAGCAAAGGTTTTTTCTATTAAGCTCGGTTTGCTTGATGGGGTCATAGCCAACAACCACATATTACATATGCTTACAACATAACCAATGCAGGGCACAATAACACAATATCAAGAACAACCACATCCATAAAACCTCAAGATGGCTCGCCAGCCGAGACATATCCCGAACTGAATAGAAAATAACTTTGTCAAAACCTGTATACTAAACAATGTTCAGAGCCTAGTGTCCCGGCCGCCTAAAACAGGCTGCTTTGCACACTTCACAAAGGACTGTGTATGAAAGAAGTGAGTGTTAGTTGGGATGTGTACATAGACTGGCATGTAGAATAAAGAGAGTGGCTGCGTTGATGTATGACGTGAGTGAGCAACTGACAGAGGTACAAGAGTGCGTGACCTGCCTCACAACATGGAGGTCATGAGTGTGTGGACAAGTCAGTCAATAGAAGGGAATAATTAAACACGACTGTCTTGGTGAGCACACGATGACCAGGTCAAAAGTGCGTGAGCAAAGGTTCAGATATGATGCTTCTTACATATAAGGAATTTCTAATAATAAATGAGAAAAAAAATTAAGTAACAATGAACTGTCTTCAAACACTTGTGTGCTCGTATAAAACCTGATCTATAAGAAAACTCACGGGTAATGTGATTGCTGTGTACCACCGTCCGAGAAGACGGTACTTACAGTGGAACTTCTGCTTGTTCTTTCTCTCGTACACAAAAGATAGAGTGGTTCTAAGCAGGGAAATGGATCTCCCATAAAATCAAAACATTATGCACTTTTAGATAAATGTGTCAATTTTGTGGCTTGCTATAATCAAAAGTAAAGAAGGACATAGACAGACAGACAGACAGACAGACAGACAGACAGACAGACAAGACAGACAGACAAGGCAGACAGACAAACAGACAAAACAGACAGACAAGACAGACAGACAGACAGACAGACAAGACAAACAGACATATAGACAATGCGAACGAAGTTTATTTTCAAAGGGTTAAGAATTGTGTATGCAGGAACGTCCAACATTCTGCCCCTCATCATACAGCTTTCACTCAGTAACAGTCATTCAACATTTATTAATGAGCATTAATAATCATGAAGACACAGTTAAATGATTACATAAATAAATAATAAATTTATCTCTTGTTCATACACTCCACACTCTGATTTATGCAACAGCATGAAATAAACTTGCATTCTTACATTCATTCAAAACTGAAATTTATAGAAAAGCTGTTAAAAATAGAACAATCAAGCCATACTTTAAGCTACTTTAGACTATGCTTAGGGAGGCATATAGTCCATATCAAACAGATGTTGACAAAGGCTGAAATTATAAAAAAGAATATTACTTGTAATTTTTACATAAGTTGATATGGCATTCCAAAGGTGGGCAGCTGAGAAAGACAAGCTTTTTTTTTAAAGATGTCAAGCCTTGGTTTTGGGAGAATAAGTTTATTTAATCTTTGACTGTGTTTTGGGTTGGGTTTGAACAACGACCACAGATACGGTGGAGCATTATGCGATAGAACTTTATGAATTAACTTGGCCTTGTTGAAAAGAAATCTCTTCTTGAGGGGTAGAATATCAAGATGTTTGTCCTTATTTGTAATATGTGTTGCATGTTTGTCATCTATAAGCCTTATTGCTCATTTTTGAGGTGAATAAAGTCTTTTCATGTTTGACATGGAACAACCATCCCAGACTGTGGAACAGTAGTCCAAGTTTGTATGTATCTGTGATATGTATTATATTCTTCTTTTGTCTATGTCAAGAAAATGTTTAATTTGAGTAAATTGGTAAACTTTTTGTACAGTGAGGTTAGTTAGATTGTCTACATGATTATTCTAGTTGAAGTGGTGGTCAATTATGAGACCTAGAGTTTTATGTTCACTAACATTCTCTCTAGGTAAAGCTGGTGCGACCATCCCCAACCCAGCGCGTCACAGATGGCGGATATGAAAGTCCTCCAGATATGGACGATCCCTGTGAATAATGATTTACCCAAATAAACAGGCGCGGACCAACTGGCGGTAGACTCAGAGAGCGAGGTGGGATAGTAGGTGGCTCTACTACTCCTATAAAGTGGTTCAAGTGCTCAGTGAAGGGAATACCAGGCAGGTAAGAGGCGCCTTAAAACCTCTCGCTTCCGCTGCCTTGCGGGTAGGACAGGGAGTCCAAAGGCTAGCGGAAAGTCCGTACACAAACCAACAGAAGGCAACGAAAGCGAAACACTGTTGTAGCTCACAAGAACAATTATGCTTATTCAGAGTAATAGATTTGTCATGAACGACGTTAATGAATGTTCCTTTGGAACAGCCTCGTCCGGTAGGGCAACTCACGAGCCACAGGTGAGGCCAGATCGTCATCAAGCTACTGGTGGCAAAACTAACAAGTTCAAAATAGCAACATGGAATCCTAGAACTTTATTCCAGCCTGGAAAATTAGAAAATGTAAAGAGAGAAACGGAAAGGATGAAGATCAACATATTAGGAATGAGTGAAGTTAGATGGACAGGTGCAGGGAAGATAAACTCTGATAAATATACAATAATATATTCAGGAAGTGAGAAACATGAACGAGGAGTAGGAATAATATTTGACGAACAAACACCAAGGACAATTGTAGGATATTTGAACATCTCGGATCGAGTCCTGCTAGCCCAACTGAAAGGACGACCAATAAACATAAATATTATACAAGTGTACGCTCCAACATCTGAAAGTTCTGAAGAAGATGCATAGCTATTTTATAATGACATAGAGATGGCCCTAAAACACACAACGTCACATGACGTTACTATAGTCATGGGAGATTTTAATGCCAAAGTTGGTAAAGGAAGAACTTCAGACATCGTTGGTGACTATGGACTGGGGGAGAGGAATGACAGAGATAATAAATTAATTTAATGGGCAAGAATACACAGCATGGTTGTAGGAAACACCTGGTTTAAAAACATTCTCGAAGACTGGCAACGTGGTGCAACCCAGACAAAAAGACTTTTAACCAGATAGACTACATATTAATCAACAAACGATTCCGCAATGCATTACTGACAACAAAAACCATGCCAGGAGCCGACTGCAATATTGACCATGGCCTACTCTGCGGAAAAATTAGAATAAAGCTAAAGAAAGCAGGCAGAAAAGTGAGAAACATCAAACTGAATACAGAACTCCTTAAATATGACCAAGAAATGCGAGAACAATACAAAGTTATTATAACAAAAATGTACAATGCAATAGCAAAGATAAATAGTATAGATGAACAATGGGAAATGTTAAGAGATTCTATCCACCAAACTGTTAAGGAGATAATACCACTGAAAAAAGAAGCCCCTAAAAATAAATGGATGACAGACGATATCTTAGGACTGATGGACAAGAGGAGGGGGATTTAAAAATATCCAAGAAAAATATAGCAAGATAAATAAAGAAATAAGACGCAAATGAAGAGAAGCAAAGGAAGTGTGGTTAAATGAACCGTGCAGACAAATAGAGGACTCTCATAATAAAGACAGCAAAAACATACACAAACGAATTAATGAACTCACAGGCAGGAAAACAAAATATACCACAGGATGCCTGAAATCGAAAGAAGGTAAAATGTTAATGGGAAAAGAAGACATTGTGGACAGGTGGACAGAGTATATCGGTGAGCTATATGGAGGAGAAAGACCAGAAGTAACACCAGATAATGAAAACTGTGATGGACCACCAATACTTGAAGATGAAATCATAGATGCCATTAAACACATGAAGAAAGGAAAAGCGACTGGGCCTGATAATACAACAATAGAAGAAATAGAGGTGCTAGATGAGATAGGAATAAAAATACTAACCAAGTTACTGAATGACATTTACAACAGTGGTTATATTCCCAGTGACCTGATTAAATCCACGTTTATAGCGCTACCAACGAAACCAGGTGTAAAGGAATGTGATGACCACCAGACTATCAGCCTCTCATGTCACATAACGAAGCTATTTCTGAGAATCATTATGAAAAGAACAAGGAAAAAGATAAAAATGGAAATAGCAGATGAACAGTTTGGATTTGGTGAAGGAAAGGGAACACACAATGCCATTTATGCTTTACGAACACTAACGGAAAGAAGTACAGAAAGATCCCTACTTATGCGTCATTGATTACATCAAGGCATTCGACAAGGTGAAACATATGAAATTATTAAAATGCTTGAAGACATCAGTACAGACAGCAAAGACCTGAGGATTGTAAAACATCTATACTGGCAGAAAGAAGCAGCAATTCGAGTTGAAAATACAACTGGAAAATATCAACCTTTAAAACAAGGGGTGCGAAAAGGATGTGTGCTATCTACAGACCTTTTTTCTCTGTACAGCGAGAATATTCTAAGAACGATCATCACAGAACCAGGCATAAAAATTGGAGGATACAATATTAACAACCTTCGGTATGCTGACGACACAGTACTGATAACTGAGAACCAACAAGACCTGCAAAATCTCTTGCATAAAGTCGCCAATATGGAGAGGATAAAGGAGCTGGAGTTGGTATGGGGGAAGTGGTGAGGTTTTGGAGGACACAGGTGATTGCGTAATCAGAGGTGAGGTGGTCCCCGTGTGTTTCGGATTTTTACCTGTTCTCCCTGCTTTATGCTGCCTGTTGGTGGCACTCTGTCCTGTTGTGTTCTAGCGGGGTACTTGATATTTTTAGCTGGTATGCTAGTACCGATCTTGTTGGTGTGGGTCTGGTCACGATAAAGTCTTTTCTTGGGGGCTCCAGACTCGGACGAGAAGAACGCGTGTTATCGATGAAACTTAAGTTGTTTTGTTGGCAGAGTGTGCTGAGAATTCTGTTGTTGTTGTTGTTGTGCTCCAACAGATAGATAGATAGATAGATAGATAGATAGATAGATAGATAGATAGATAGATAGATAGATAGATAGATGTAGAGAGAAAGGTAAGAAAGAAAGGAGAGGGGAGAGAAAAGAGAGGAGAATGTAGAGATAGAATAGAGGAGAGCCGAGAAAGAGACGAAAGGAGAGGAGATACCATGTTTGACTGAGAAATAACTGAAAAGCAAGATCACGTTTTTTACAGAAATACTTGTAGTTACCATGTGGTTATGATACTTGTAGTTACTATGTGGTTATGATACTTGTAGTTACCATGTGATTATGATACTTGTAGTTACCATGTGGTTATGATACTTGTAGTTACCATGTGGTTATGATACTTGTAGTTACCATGTAGCTATGATACTTGTAGTTACCATGTGGTTATGATACTTGTAGTTACCATGTGGTTATGCAAATATAAAGAGGTAGCGGGTAGAGGGAGCTGGAAATGGCACGGAGTAGGTACAGCTTACTGGGACAACCAAGTCCGCTGAAAATCTTAAAAGACAAAAGTGCGGGAAGTTTGCTCGTGACAAGTAATTACAAACTCATTCCTAGAACAACTGAAGACCAACACTTGGGAGACTAGGATAGGGAAATCAGAGGATCGTGTTCTATAGAGAAATACAGTAACGAAACGAGACTGTGAAATATATCTATAGATACAGTAAACATCTCACGGGATATCTGAGGTGAAGATGGCTTGAATATCTGCTAATCAATTTTTGGATCTTCAGCCACAACAGGGATCACTGAATGTGATATCTTTATAGGTAGTTAATTCTGTACATTATAAATGATTCTGTGATATCTATAACCACACTACACAAGGAAAGTGAAATGAAAACAACTATTGTCTGTTACATTTTATATAACACATTTCTGTTTGTCTTCCAGGCCGGTAACATTGCAAGTGTAGACGACAACAGCCTTCCTCCACATCTGACCACCATCCACTTCGTCAATAATCCAATCAGTAAAATATCTTCAAACGCTTTCCTAAGCTCTGCGACGACCCTCAAATATCTTGTTATCGGTAAAGCCGCATTCACGACCTTACCTGATGCTATTGGAAAGCTACAGAACTTGACACTGCTGAGCATATCAGACACTAACATCCAAGATTGGAATCAGCCTGTTCTTCAGAATATCAGCAAAACACTTACAGAACTTAGTCTCCAGAATGTTGGTCTCAAAGCCTGGCCCAGCTGGATATCATTATTTTCATTATTGGAAAGGTTCACTATTTTCCACAGTCCTCTAGCACCTATTCCAGATGGCGCTTTAGACCATGTCACAACCACATTAAAAACTCTAGACCTTATTGATACTAATCTGTCAACAATCCCACCAGCAATTTCTAAGCTGAACTTAACAACTTTGTCTCTGTCAGGCAATAACTTATCGAATGTGACTGGTATTCCTAAATGCGAGTATGTTGATCTTGGTTCCAATCAAATTTCTGACGCGGTGAGTCTTTCTACCGCACTTAACCCTAGCGCACCTTACCTCGATACATTATATCTTGATAACAACAATCTAACAGTTATTCCAAATCTTTCACACTTGATAAAAATGGATCTGTTAGTGTTAACTAACAATCAAATATCAGATTCAAACTCTGGTTCTCTGCCCCAGTCTCTGGATACCTTTATTATTTCAGGAAATAGACTTCAGTCTGTGCCTACTGTTATTACAACTTTAACGAATCTTGTAGCCTTATATTTATCATCCAATCAAATCACTTCTTTTAGCTCTAGTGCATTCCCCCAACAACTGGAGGAACTTCACTTAGACAACAATAAAATAACCCAGCTCGTGGCTAGCAGTTTCCCTGTTGTTTCTAATTTAACATATCTGTATTTACAATCAAATCCTATTATTTCCATTCACCGCTCAGCCTTTCTGCCCCTCAAACACTTGAAGGTTCTTAACCTTGATAACACAAAGCTTGTTCAGGTGCCTGTAGCTTTGATCTCATTGATTAATCTCGATGACCTAAGAATAGAAAATACCCTTACTTTAAACTGTTCATGTCCGTGGGATACCTCGTTAGTTCAATGGTTTAATTCCACTAAGTTATTTTCAGTGTCTGGAAGGTGCAGTAGCGGGGTCGAGATCAAAGATTTCTACTCAGCCACAGAATGTGGGCTTACTACGTCACCTCCAGGGCTAGCTCCGACCCTGTTGTCCAGCATTTTATGTATGTGTACCTGTCTGTCTTTACTTCTCGTTGTTTGTGAGTTTCCTTTCTAATTCGTCGCATGTTTTCATTTGTAAAGATAAATAGACAGACCATCTAGAATATGTGTGAAGTTTATATAATTCCATTAATATCGAAGTATTTCGTATAAGTGGACCTAATCTATGAAAACATCTTTACTAAGAAATCATATGCAGATAATTATATCTACACAAAGACGTCTGTGTTCTCTGTATATGTGTATCATTGTTTTTATATCACGTAGTATGAATCATGTTTGTTAAATACAAAATTATAATGAGATGCATCATTACGCTAGAGCCGAAGTTTCATGGTAAATGTTTGATCAGTTCTAACACATTTTTCCATGTGATCGCCTACACTCGTGCTACTTCTTTCAAGTTCTCTTTCTCAGTCTCAGGAAAAGCCATTAAATTTGTAGTAATGTAGTAATGTATTAATGTAGTATTTAGTCATTTGCTTTCCTGTGGTAATATTAGAATAAGTGTAGAAAAGATTTTCTACAATAAAAGTTCCGAATAAAAAGCACTTGACGAATGGTATCTTTAAGAAGATCTTGTAATAAAGACAATACACAGTGTTTTTACTTTCACTATTCCTTATTTTCAAAGTACAAAGCTGTCTTTTGAGCAGACTCTACCACTACAAGGACTGGACAGTCCGTGCTTTGTTTCCTAAGTTACCATGAGCACCATATGGGCAAACTGAGGAAGAATAGGGTAGGGGACTGTATGGAAGTCTTTATCAACTTTTGCACTGAGACCATCACTGTTTGATATGCCTATTTCCAAAATGTCTTAATAGCTTGAAAGCGTGGGGCTTTACTTGTTATTTACCTTATGCTAATTTGATATTTCTTTATCAAACACAAAAGAAATGACGCCTGCGGTACAACAGGTTCTAGTAATAAAAATTTGTGAAGGTGTGTAGTTCAGTTTTTTTAACAAACAAAAAAAAACGAAAGAAAAACAACAGAAAGAGTGAGGAAAGTGAGCAGAAACAAGAATTGCAGAAAACAAGATGAGTACATGCAAATGAAAAACATACACCAATCGAATATTTCCCGAAAAAAAACGTTTTCAAGGATCACATACAAAAACAACATAACAGATAAAGACACTAAAAATGGATGAAAAAAACAGACTTCGCTTTTTGGCCTCCTAGTACAAAAGTCGGACACAAACCGCTTCCAGATAGATGTAGTAGAGCACAAAGTGAAAGCCAATGTTTGGCTGAGAAATTTCAAGGGGTAATAACAAAGGGTATCAGGTGGGGAACTATATGGTGTTTTTCCACAAACAGCCACAGAATGCCCCGTCGGATACATATAACAAAGCCAACTAGGGGCTGCAGAAGAAGGATAGAGAAGGTCTAGAAAATAAACCATAAATCGTCTCTGGGGAGACCGAGAAAGCGCCGCGGAGTGAGTGGGATTAAAACAAGAAAGCTGGACATGATTAGCAGAAAGAGATAGATGTAACACTATGGAAATGTAAAGTAGTTTAAAGAAAGCTGAATGTATTGTTAATCCCAGCTGATGGAGACAGTCTGGAAAATAAGGCGCTGTTCCAGAGTTTTCCGAGATCCTTTACCAGAACAACAGGAGCTGACTGCGGCTATAAAATAAAACAGTTTTGGTTGCCGTTAAAAGTAGTAGTAGACTGTCATCATCATCAGGTGCCGTGCCGACTGGCGTTGGCTATTATGCTTCTCCAGAGTACACGATCCTTCATGCAGGCCATCAGCTCAGTTGATGATCTCCTCTCACGCCGTCCCGTCAGACTGTCCAGTATCATTTCTCTTGGTCTTCCTCTCGATCTTCTTCCTTCTATTTTTCCTGTTGTTTTAATATTTTCAATGTCCCCTCTTCTCATTGCATGTCCTATGAAAGTACATTGTCTCTCTCTTATCTTTTGACAAGAATTTTTGTCTCTCCAGCTCTTCTCATACATTCTTCATTAGTTATTTTTGCTGTCCAGGGGATTCGCAACATTCTTCTAATAAACCACATTTCTGCTGCTTCCAATGATTTTTGTGCACACTTGCCTATTGTCCATGATTCACTTCCATATAACAAGATAGGTTCAATATAGCATTTTAGGACTCGTTTTCTAACATTCATTGATACAGATGTGTTAGCTAATATGTTTCTCCTTCTCTGAAATGCAGTCTTTTCTTGGCCTAATCTGTTCCTAATTTCTATTCTGCATTTCCCATCTGAAGTTATTACTGCTCCAAGGTATTTTAATTTCTGTACCTGCTTTAGAATAGTTCCCTTTTAATTTTATACTGCATGCTGGTGGATTCTGTTTCTTAGATATAGCCATAGTCTGTGTCTTTTTGATGTTCAAAGTAAGGCCTTTCTGTTCACTTTCTTTGAGGAATTTATCCAAGAGATTTTGCAGGTCTTGTTGGTTCTCAGCTATCAGTACTGTGTTGTCAGCAGACCGAAGGTTGTTAATAAAATGTAGTAGACTGTTATACACTTTTATATTGGTAGGGAGTATTGGTAGAATTAGTTATCCGCTATTCTACTGTCTACCTGTTTATACCTGATATTTGTAGGCTTCCTATTTTCACTAGTACTTCTGACCTTCAAAACTTGAGCTTTCACTTCCACTATATCTAAGACTCCGTAGTACTATTTAGTATTACAACGATAGGCAGTCGAGACTTCACTCTTTACAAACAGTCGAGGTCCGTCTCTTTCGTCGTTGGTAGATATCGGCTTAGTGCCTGCTTGGAGTCTGGTGGTGTCTGTTGGTGTCTGCTTACTATTCGCTGCCAGACTAATTCTCCCAGGAACGGCTTTCACTCAGTGGCAAATACAAGTAGCAGCGTTATAGATCATAATGGCTTTATTGGTACAAGTGGTGACATAATGGCGATGACGATGAGTTGAAACAAAGGCAGTGACAAATCCAATAAAAACGACATTACGTTACTGCAGCAAGATAACAAATATGATTCCCGGCGTCTGCTAACGTCATAAAGACTTCGACGCCACCGGAATCCTACCATATTCTAGACTTACTGCCCTCTACCTCAATCTACTTATTGACGACAACTAAAACACAGTCTAAGTACCTACACTAAGCTACATTCTACTCTAACAAGCACAAGACTCAGACTCTCTCTAACGAATACAAAACTGAGACTGCACCAAATTCTCGTTTTCCTAACTGACCATCTGACCAGTCTCTACTTGCACAAGCTGCGTGGCCAAAGTGAGACATTACAAGCTTTAATTTAAGAGGGACTAAAACGAAAACAAGTAGTAACTAAACTAAGGGACACAACCTTGTATTTACTCCACTTTTAAATACCAAGATGACTTACCTAACATCTATCTTAAAAAATCACTATACTGTGATAGTTACAGAAATGTCACTTTTTCCTTGATGGTCTCTTTGGCATAAGTGCATGGCGACCGGTTTTAGAGTCCTCTTGGATGTTCTGATGCTAGCGAAACCGATCTCCTAAGCGTCTCCCCTATATACTTCATATCACAACAGTCTCCCCTATATACTCAATATCATCTCCCTTATATACTTCATATCACAACAGTCTCCCTTATATACTTCATATCATAACAGTCTCCCCTATATACTTCATATCACAACAGTCTCCCTTATATACTTCATATCACAACAGTCTCCCCTATATACTTCATATCACAACAGTCTCCCTTATATACTTCATATCACAACAGTCTCCCCTATATACTTCATATCACAACAGTCTCCCCTATATAGTTCATATCACAACAGTCTCCCCTATATACTTCATATCACAACAGTCTCCCCTATATACTTCATATCACAACAGTCTCCCTTATATACTTCATATCACAATAGTCTCCCCTATATACTTCATATCACAACATTTGCACATAATGGCATAAATGAAGTGCAGGTAAAGCCCTCTAGAACTGATAACATGGACTTTAGAAGGAAACCTGGTTTGTCCGAACAACAAAAAGACAAGTATTGCATCTACAGCGACCGCAACGTTTGATACTAGAGAAAGTCCTGTCCGCTGACTCGACTAATAGGTCCTGGAGGTTCTTGTTCCGCCTGGGAACACAACTGGAGTTTCCACAAAGAGTTGTCGTGTCCCAGGCTCGGTCTGGAGGAGATGGAAATGACGACACAGAATGTCATTAACACCCAAACTCTGGGGATGGTATGTGACTAGCAGTTTTACTCTGTCCGAGCTCTGTAAGGTGGTTTAGGAGTTAGATGCTGCAACGTCGCCGGTTACATATATACCAGTTCCCATATCACAACGTAGAGATTGTTACAACTTCATGTCTGTCACACTTATACCAGCTCTCCAATCACCATATAAAAATTGTTACAACATCGTCTGTTACACATATACTAGCTCCTATTTCACAACGTAGAGATTGGTACAGCGTTATGTCTGTCATACTTATAACCAGTTCTCAAATCACCCTATATACAAAGATTGTTACAGCATCGCTGTTACACATATACCAGCTCCTATCTCACAACGTAGAGATTGTTACAGCATCGCTCTGTTACACATATACCAGCTGTTAGCTCACCCTGTAGAGATTTACACCATCGCCACTATTAACTATACACCAGCTCTCTGTTCATCCTGCAGAGACTGTTAGAGCTTTTCAAGGAAAAGTATTTCAGTACAAATAGTCCAGTTAAACCATTTCACATGACAAGAAAGATAACCTCTCATAAATTCAGATTAAGAATAAGAAATGATTCTTTCCCTTAGTCCATTAGTCGTTATTAAATGTATATAAAAATAGTCGAGATTTTCACTCCACGAACAACTGGTATGTCAGTCAGTCAATATTTCAGTACACAGTTGTTTAAAATGATGTGATGGAAACTGAGTTTGTAGATGAAACCTACAGAAAGAAATCAGACTATTGACTGTATGTTTATACAGCGTAACAAATTATAACGCATGAGCGTGGACGAGTTAAGCTTTTCTGCCAAAGTTAGGCTGAGAAATAAAATGGTTATTTCATTTAACGTGAAAAACAAAAGACGGTGACTTAATAATTCTTTCTTTAAGAGGTATGTTTCTACATTTTGTCTACGTTATGCATATGCCAATGAAGTCTAAATAATCACTATAAATCTGACTGACACTTGATTTATGGACATGAACGAGTCTCTTTCTTTTTTCCTAAACTGGAAAATTTCCAGGGCTAAGAACAGGATACAAGAACAGAACAAAGATGATTGTAATATTAGGTAGACATTGAGGGGAGTGGATCTAAAGAAGAAGTGCCAAACCTAGGTCATGGGAAGATTCAAAAAGGGTACTTAAAATGTGTAAGAGTTTTTAATTTAGTACCAGGTGGTAAAGGAGGTTAAGTAGAAAGGGTTGAGGTACTCGAATTATCATTATCTTCAAGAGTCCGGGGCCTGACAAGAAAGGACTGAGAACTACTGAATTAAGAAATGCCAAATGTCATTACAGAAACACGGCATGCAGATTATGTTTTCTAATTGTATTTGAAACATATATTTTTTTTTTTACATTGGAACTTTCAGTGAAAATCGCCACAACATAAACCATGAGGAGGTCGAAATATTCTGACTAACGCTAATCATTTTGGACAGGTCTTGTCTCGCAGGCACATTACATGAACAAAACTTAGCCAAGAATGGGGCTAAAAATAACATTTTTTGATACTTAATTCCTAGAGGCCAAGTCAATATCAATTTCGGTCAAATCCACTTGCCTCTCAAGTCAACTTAAGTTGCCGAGTATGTAAGTGTCTGCAATGATAAAACTCCTTTGCTTTACCACTGAAACCTTTCACTCTGCCACCAATGACGTTTCTTATCAGCCTAAAGCCTAACAAGCAAAATTCAGATGGGATTCCCGTCTTCTTCATTTCCCTCTGCTTAGAAACAAAACATCGTCAGTCTCGTTACATAAGTCCAAGAAGCTGTTTTAGAAATTGACACATTTGAGTTGGTGATGTCATTCTACACTCGTGACCAGTTCTCAAATCACCCTATATACAAAGATTGTTACAGCATCGCTGTTACACATATACCGGCTCCTATCTCACAACGTAGAGATTGTTACAGCATCGCTCTGTTACACATATACCAGCTGTTAGCTCACCCTGTAGAGATTTACACCATCGCCACTATTAACTATACACCAGCTCTCTGTTCATCCTGCAGAGACTGTTAGAGCTTTTCAAGGAAAAGTATTTCAGTACAAATAGTCAGTTAAACCATTTCACATGACAAGAAAGATAACCTCTCATAAATTCAGATTAAGAATAAGAAAGATTCTTTCCCTTAGTCCATTAGTCGTTATTAAATGTATAAAAATAGTCGAGATTTTCACTCCACGAACAACTGGTATGTAAGTCAGTCAATATTTCAGTACACAGTTGTTTAAAATGATGTGATGGAAACTGAGTTTGTAGATGAAACCTACAGAAAGAAATCAGACTATTGACTGTATGTTTATACAGCGTAACAAATTATAACGCTTGAGCGTGGACGAGTTAAGCTTTTCTGCCAAAGTTAGGCTGAGAAATAAAATGGTTATTTCATTTAACGTGAAAAACAAAAGACGGTGACTTAATAATTCTTTCTTTAAGAGGTATGTTTCTACATTTTGTCTACGTTATGCATATGCCAATGAAGTCTAAATAATCACTATAAATCTGACTGACACTTGATTTATGGACATGAACGAGTCTCTTTCTTTTTTCCTAAACTGGAAAATTTCCAGGGCTAAGAACAGGATACAAGAACAGAACAAAGATGATTGTAATATTAGGTAGACATTGAGGGGAGTGGATCTAAAGAAGAAGTGCCAAACCTAGGTCATGGGAAGATTCAAAAAGGGTACTTAAAATGTGTAAGAGTTTTTAATTTAGTACCAGGTGGTAAAGGAGGTTAAGTAGAAAGGGTTGAGGTACTCGAATTATCATTATCTTCAAGAGTCCGGGGCCTGACAAGAAGGACTGAGAACTACTGAATTAAGAAATGCCAAATGTCATTACAGAAACACGGCATGCAGATTATGTTTTCTAATTGTATTTGAAACATATATTTTTTTTTTTACATTGGAACTTTCAGTGAAAATCGCCACAACATAAACCATGAGGAGGTCGAAATATTCTGACTAACGCTAATCATTTTGGACAGGTCTTGTCTCGCAGGCACATTACATGAACAAAACTTAGCCAAGAATGGGGCTAAAAATAACATTTTTTGATACTTAATTCCTAGAGGCCAAGTCAATATCAATTTCGGTCAAATCCACTTGCCTCTCAAGTCAACTTAAGTTGCCGAGTATGTAAGTGTCTGCAATGATAAAACTCCTTTGCTTTACCACTGAAACCTTTCACTCTGCCACCAATGACGTTTCTTATCAGCCTAAAGCCTAACAAGCAAAATTCAGATGGGATTCCCGTCTTCTTCATTTCCCTCTGCTTAGAAACAAAACATCGTCAGTCTCGTTACATAAGTCCAAGAAGCTGTTTTAGAAATTGACACATTTGAGTTGGTGATGTCATTCTACACTCGTGACCAGCTGCCAGCGTCATTCGCTGCGAGCAGCATCAGCTATCAGCATCATCCGTTACAGGCAGCATCAACTATCAGCGTCATTCGCTGGGGCAGCATCAACTATCAGCATCATCCGTTACAGGCAGCATCAACTATCAGCATCATTCGTGACAGGCAGCATCAACTATCAGCATCATTCGTTACAGGCAGCATCGACTATCAGCATCATCCGTTACAGGCAGCATCAACTATCAGCATCATCCGTTACAGGCAGCATCAACTATCAGCATCATCCGTTACAGGCAGCATCAACTATCAGCATCATCCGTTACAGGCAGCATCAACTATCAGCATCATCCGTTACAGGCAGCATCGACTATCAGCATCATCCGTTACAGGCAGCATCGACTATCAGCATCATCCGTTACAGGCAGCATCAACTATCAGCATCATCCGTTACAGGCAACATCGACTATCAGCATCATCCGTTACAGGCAGCATCAACTATCAGCATCATCCGTTACAGGCAGCATCGACTATCAGCATCATCCGTTACAGGCAGCATCGACTATCAGCATCATCCGTTACAGGCAGCATCAACTATCAGCATCATCCGTTACAGGCAGCATCGACTATCAGCATCATCCGTTACAGGCAGCATCAACTATCAGCATCATCCGCTACCGGCAGTATGACAGTTTTTGTAATGGAAGGATAGAAAAGTAATACAGACAGACATTGCACATGTAGTTGGTGCGGGAATTCTAGAATCATAATACTAATAGTTCATACTGGGACCAAGGGGTAAAAGGTGACGTAGATAGAAAAGTGAGGTAGATATAAAGAAGTGACGTAGATAGAAAAGTGAGATATAAAGAAGTGACGTAGATAGAAAAGTGAGGTAGATATAAAGAAGTGACGTAGATAGAAAAGTGAGGTAGAAATAAAGAAGTGACGTATATAGAAAAGTGAGGTAGATTTAAAGAAGTGACGTAGATAGAAAAGTGAGGTAGATATAAAGAAGTGACGTAGATAGAAAAGTGAGGTAGATATAAAGAAGTGACGTAGATAGAAAAGTGAGGTAGATTTAAAGAAGTGACGTAGATAGAAAAGTGAGGTAGATTTAAAGAAGTGACGTAGATAGAAAAGTGAGGTAGATTTAAAGAAGTGACGTAGATAGAAAAGTGACGTAGACATTAGAAATAACGGACAACAAATAGCAGAGAGGGAGATGAAGGAGAAACAACAGACAACAAGCAGCAGAGAGGGAGATGAAGGAGGAACAACGGACAACAAGTAGTTGAGAGGGAGATGAAGGAGGAACAACGGACAACAAATGGCAGAGAGGGAGATGAAGGAGAAACAACGGACAACAAATGGCAGAGAGAGAGATGAAGGAGAAACAACAAACAACAAGCAGCAGAGAGGGAGATGAAGGAGGAACAACGGACAACAAGTAATGGAGAGGGAGATGAAGGAGAAACAACGGACAACAAATAGCAGAGAAGGAGATGAAGGAGAAACAATGGACAACAAATGGCAGAGAGGGAGATGAAGGAGAAACAACGGACAACAAATAGCAGAGAGGGAGATGAAGGAGAAAGAACGGGCAACAAATGGCAGAGAGGGAGATGAAGGAGAAACAACGGACAACAAATGGCAGAGAGGGAGATGAAGGAGAAACAACGGACAACAAATAGCAGAGAGGGAGATGAAGGAGAAACAACGGACAACAAATAGCAGAAAAAGAAGACGACATAGCGGACACACGGAGAGAAGACCAAGACTCCTAGATAAGATCGATGACAGATTCTGGGTGAGGCTGAGAGCGAGGCTATGTCACCATCGTTAACTATACGACAGTAAACCCAGGAACGAAACAGCCAACACGATCGTCGGGTTTTCACTTTGTTGTAAGCTGTTGTGAAAACGGTCATCAAGCTGTTGTGAAAACGGTCATCAAGCTGTTGTGAAAACGGTCATCAAGCTGTTGTGAAAACGGTCATCATCCATGTCAAGGGTTGTTGGAGAGGTTTTCCGTTGAAAACTGCGTTTCATTGACACATCAGCGCTCAGTATTTGATGAAAGGAGCTGGCGCTGGAACATGCTGTTGTTGCTGACATGTCGTTTTCCGTTCAAAGCAGCAACAACTACCAGAATCATCTGTTAGGGGCAGCATCAACTGCCAGAGTTATCTGTTAGAGGCAGCATCAACTACCAGAGTCATCTGTTAGGGGCAACATCAACTATCAGAGTCAACTGTTAGGGCAGCATCAACTACCAGTCATCTGTTAGGGGCAGCATCAACTACCAGAGTCATCTGTTAGGGGCAGCATCAAATATAGACTTATGAGAAAAAGTCTAGTGTAGGGAATACCCTAACAGCAATGCGTTATGTAACATTTTCTGTTCAGTGTATAAAAAAGTCTAGTGTAGGAAATACCCCAACAGCAATGCTTTATGTAACATTTTCTATTCAGTGTATAAAAAAGTCTAGAAAAAGTCCAATTTATTTTCATCTCTACTAGCTATGGTTGTTTCTATCCAGCTTCTCTTGTACCCTAACTGTTATCTAAACGTTCTAAAGAATACTTTAATACGTGAACTAAGAAGCGAAGTGAATGGATTGTTATGTTAAATATTGTATATAATTAGCAGTTAGAATGTTTTAATGCAAACTAATTCCTGATGAAGGATCTTGAATTACAAAGTAGCATGTATATGAAATTATGAATCAGGGACTGAATCCCTCAAAAGCCCAGACTGATTGACTGAGCAATCATCAACATTTCTGTCTGAAAATTCTGGGAGTACGCATGTCGACGTGTCACACAACATTGATGAAATCTTGCAAAAATACGCTTCGAAAAAAAGTCTCTGTCAAAAGTCAAACAATCAGACATTCACGACTAAATCAGTCCGGATTCTGGAATTATCAGAACCTACAGTCAGACAAGCAGTTATAAAAGATTTTGGAGTTATCTGAACCTTTTGGAACAGGAAGTTAATCTGTAACTTTTCAGATGTAAAAATCATGTTTTGCAGTTCTTTATTTCTCTTTTCCTTTTTGTTTATAAATATAAAATTGAGTTTTATGGATCCGAAAAATTGTCACGCAGAACGTTAAAGAGTTTTCCTTAAAAAGAAACGTATTGTGGAAAAACTCTGCTTTAAGCTGGTCAGGAGAAGAGATACAAAATAACAGTTATTAACGTTGTAGCTATTTGCTTGAGGATATAATGGTGTAAAAGTGATGGTTAAAAGATTACATGATACCCTAAGCTTGTTCATGTGATAATAAACGTAGTGATCTGTATGTATATGTGTACATGTGTGTATGGGTGTGTGTACTTTTTTCACCTCCTAGATGGAGGTTGATGGTTTCACACTAGCCACATTCACGGCCATGTCTGCCGAAATAGGTACTTGGCTCTTTCTGTAGTTGGGCAAGGAAAGGCAGTCAGACTTGATGCTGAGCATATCATCTTTCAGCCAGGTTAGTGTAAACAGGGATGTTTACAATCATATCCTATATCCTGTAATGTTTCCTGTACTTTGATGATATTTTTACCTTTATCTTTACTTCTCGTTGTGCAGTCTACAGATATAGACAGACAGACAGACAGACAGACAGACAGACAGACAGACAGACAGATAGATAGATAGATAGATAGATAGATAGATAGATAGATAGATAGATAGATAGATAGATAGATAGATAGATAGATAGATAGATAGATAGATAGATAGATAGATAGATAGATAGATGCTCACGGATGAGAAGTCAGACCACCATTGACTTAGCCTGCTCGCACCCTCTCTCACCCCTTTGATCTTCTTCCCTTCCATATCAAATGATGTCAAATAAAACAAAGAGAAGAAGCGAGTATTGATTGTTAAAGATTCAGATTCGGGCTTAAATTATTTCAAATGAAAGGGAGATCATCTTTAAATTACACGCTCAGATTTCTTGCTTGAACTCACGTAATATAAAACTCTAGCCCTTCTATAACACAAATTCTACTTTCCTTGAAGAAAGTCTTAACCGTTTCATATAAAGTTTGAAACACGGATGTTGTTATGTAGAATATAGGTCCTACTTTGTTTAGAGAATAATTCACTAGTTTAGGTACCTGCCGTTTCTCAATTTTCTAATAGTCGTACTTGCTTGTTAATGTTTTTTTTAATTCGACAGTTTAAACAAGCCAGTAATTAATATTAATTTATGTTTTATGGTGATATGCAAAATAACAAAGGAAAGATTTATTTCTCATGATTTGTCTTTCGGTTTGATCAAATTTCCTTTATGAAAAGAGAAAGAAAAAACAGTTAATCCAGGACAAAATGGATGAAATTCTTACAATTTTTGTTCTGTTTAATAATTTCAGGTTAGAAATTCCGATCAACATTCTAATACCGGCTTCCTGTCATTTCTAAGTGTGTAGTACAACATTTTGCACACACAGGCACACCTCATGGACGAATACGAAGTTTTACATTAAGAAAACTGCACATATGTCAGCTGTGCTGTTGAAGCAGATGAACAAACACAGACAGGAGAACACATATATCTTCTTCTATAGGCCAGAAAACAGAAACCAAAACCGCACACACAAAGCGGACTCCAAGATACGAAGAACACAAGCTCTATTTTGGAAACGATACATTCATGTACGTCTTCCGGGCTGTCTCCAATAGATAATTAAGTATTCATCTCATACACGTTAGCAACCGTAAACCTTCCAGTACGCCACAGCCCGACTAGACAGGTTCAATATTTCTCTTCATTCAGGCCAAGTTATCGAAATCAAAACAAAATAGATCGGGTTGTCAGATGGGATTTCTAGGGAGTGACACTTGGGAACGGGAAAAAAATAAGCAATTCTCCCAAATTTTGCTTCGATCTAGATACATACATTACTTGTACATAAAAATCTTCAGAAGACAGCAAAAAGAAAGAGACTAGGCCAGACAAGTGTCCTTGATGTTAGATACCCAGCCTGTCTGTGGATAAATCAGGTTCCAGAAAACAGATATAACTGTGTATGAAGATAAACATAGATTAAACAAAAAATTCTAAGTCTATATTCAAAACCAGGTTAACATTTAACAAACAAAAAAAAAGTTAACTTTGGAAGCATAATTAACCAAGTACACTATTTTGTTTTCTGCAGTTGAACTTCTCTGCTCAAATGAATTTCCTTATCATACTTTTTACTTACTCGAACGCGCAGGCGCACAACGCCGAGGAAGGATTGCTCCAGATCTTTTCAGTGTCTGTGTTTGAAGATGTTCAGCAGAATGATGACCACAAAGAACTTGAGCAAACTTCTCAGTAACGGACAGATTAAATAAGAACTTCGAAGAGAGTCATTACGCCTGAAGGAGCCGCAAAGAGCGACAACTCAGGAACCACGTGCACAGTTTCAGATAGGTCGGTTGTGTTAGGAAAAGAAATCCGTTGATACAAGAATAATTCTCCATGAGTCATGATATGAAGCGTCAGCATGTCATTTTGTTGACAAAGTCAAAGGAACGCTATGTTAAAGGGACGCTATGTCAAAGCGACGCTATGTTAAAGGGACGCTATGTCAAAGCGACGCTATGTTAAAGGGACGCTATGTCAAAGGGACGCTATGTCATAGCGACGCTATGTTAAAGGGACGCTATGTCATAGCGACGCTATGTTAAAGGGACGCTATGTTAAAGGAAAGCTATGTCAAAACGACGCTATTTTAACGGGACGCTATGTTAAAGGGACGCTATGTAACCAACAGTAAAACCCAGTTTAGACGCTGAGGTCAAGGTTACCAACACTGTAAGTGTCCTCCAGACACGACACACCAGCTTGGCAAGCTTTATCACCATGGTAACAGTCGTGGCGGAACTGACTTCGAAGACCACCACTGCAGTCACTAGGGGCCTTCTCTGTCAGGAAAAATAAGAAAATAAATTACTGTTATCATCATCATCATCATCATCATTATCATCATCATCATCAAGATGTCACGAGAAAAAGAGAAAGAAAAGAAATGCAAGAGAAACTTCAGTTCACGAAGTAACAGACAGACAGACAGCATCAGAAAAAAATGAAAAAAACAATTAGGTGGGCTTCCTTTCCACACATTCAACATTACAAGCAAACATGGAGGGGACTCTCTACCGTAGAGAACGAGACAACAACACAACTCCTTCAGATCATTTACTTAGTAGTATGCTTCGCATAATCCACAGCCAGCATGAGGCCTTTTCTGCTGTTTCTGAAAGGCTGTTTAATGCCCTTGCTCTTGCTTTATGGCCAGTTGCTTACATAGGTCATATGCTGATGTTGCTACGAATCCTCTTGCTCCCACTTCTACAGCTATCACTTTTGCCCTGACTCCTGCCCCCTGCCTCAGTTGCTTGACCAAATCATTGTACTTCTCACATTTGCATAGATGCTGCTCCTCTATTCTTGTTTCGTATGGTAAGCTCAATCATTATTAGTTCCTGTTTTTCTGTGGAGTACACTACAATGTCCGGTCGCATTCCTGTGTTCTTGATGACAGTCGGGTATTCTCTTCTTCCTGGTAGGTCCGCTATCACATCCCAGTCATTTCCACCATCTAGCAGTGATGGTAAGGGAATGTCCTTGATTTCAATATTCGATCTCGTACCAGCGCCTATGAAGTATTTAGGTGGGGCCTCAACTCTTTTTGCTGTTATTTGCTTTATCTTTTGCCCTGTATACAATGGCTACTAGTTCCTGCAACACTCTGTTGTGCAGCCAGGTGTAGAGTCCTTGTTCTAATGATACTCTGCATGCTGACAGCACATGTTCCACTGTTTGCCTTTCGTTACAGAGAGGGCACTTTGTGCCTTCTGATAAACCCCATTTGTATAGGTTGGAGCCTGTAGGCAGAAGGTCATAAGTAGCTCTGATGATGAAGCTGAGTCTCAAGGGTGCCATTTTCCAGATGTCATTCCATGTTAGTGATATCTGCAGGACTTCCTCCCATGTTAGTGATCTCTGCAGAACTTCCTCTCATGTTAGTGATCTCTGCAGGACTTGCTCCCATGTTAGTGATATCTGCAGAACTTCCTCCCATGTTAGTGATCTCTGCAGAACTTCCTCTCATGTTAGTGATCTCTGCAGGACTTGCTCCTATGTTAGTGATCTCTGCAGAACTTCCTCCCATGTTAGTGATCTCTGCAGGACTTCCTCCCATGTTAGTGATCTCTGCAGGACTTGCTCCCATGTTAGTGATCTCTGCAGGACTTCTTCCCATGTTAGTGATCTCTGCAGGACTTCTTCCCATGTTGTCCATTGACCTTGCTGTGCCTGTTGGACTGCCATCTGGACCCGCTTGTCATCCTCTGAATTCCTTACTACGCTGATGATCATATCCCTTCTTTCCTTATAGGAGGCTTTTGACCACCATTTGATTTCACCATGACCAAATCCCCTTCTGTTGGTCTGGGTGTATCCTTTTACTTCTTTCAGCTCCTCTATTTCCCTGGCTTCGGTTACTTCCTCACCTACTTTCCATTTTCGTCCAGTTTTAAGTGTTGGCTGCACTTCTCGTACCACCGGATCTGTAGATTCTTGTAGCATCATTGCGTGCCTTATCATTCCTACCTTGTATTCTTAAACCAAGATTTGAATGGTAGCTGCAGTTTGCTCTTCTTGCAGTACAGTGCTACATAAGTTAATCCTGGTGGTACGCCCAACCACTTTCTTATGGTTTTATTTATCTTTCTTTCGACTGCCTCCACTGTGCGGGTACTTAATTCGTAAATGAGTAGTGGCCACATTAATTCTGGAATCAGCATGAACTGGAGGCACCATATTTTGAACTTCCCAAGTAGCCTGGTTTTGTCTATGATGTTCAGTCCATTCTGTGCCATTTCTTTGACCTGCTTCGCCGTGTCTGAGTCTTCCATGGAAGCATCATATACTCTACCAAGGCTCTTCACTGGCTCTTCCCCTACAGTTGTAATTATTTGATTTGCCACTGTGTACGATCTTTCTATCACTTTCCCCTTTATGAGTGACAGACTTCTTGACTTCTTTGACATGCTTTATCCATATGATAAGGCTGTCCAAACGCTCTAACATCCTTCGTGCCTGTGCTTCACTGGTTGTTATTACTGTTGTGTCATCCATGAATGCTTTTAGTGGTGGCATCTGACATCCATTTCTGAACCTTGGGCCTTCTGCTGCTCCTTCTACTGCTCTCAGGATTACTTGCATGGCTGGTACGAACAGTATGGGGGATATTGTACAACCCATTGCAATTCCTACCTGGAGCTCAATCCATCTTGTAATATATCCTGATGTTCCAAATCTCACGAGGAACCCCGTGAAGTAATTTTAAGCACCTTCGTGATTTCTTTTGGCACTTGTTATATGTCTAGTGCTAGGCATATCATCTGGTGCTGTACTGAGCCATACACATTGGCTAGGTCAAGCCATATTACCGGTAGATCTTGCTTACCAAATCTTGGCTGCTGAATAGCTTCCCAAATCATTGAAGCATGCTCGAGACATCCTGGGGAACCTGGAATTCCTCCCTTCTGCACGGATGTATCAACATAACCATTATCTAGGAGGCATGTTGTTAGTCTCCTTGCCATCACGGAGAAGAATATCTTTACTTCCACGTTCAGAAGTGAGATCGGTCTGAACTGGTTGATTTCAGTGGAATTCTGCTCCTTTGGGATGTATACTCCGTTATCGTTTTTCCATTCTTAACTTATGAATCCCTTGGTCCATGATGTTCGTAGGAGTTTATGGAGCTTCTTTAGTACTTCAGGGCACATTTGTATAGTATGTAAGGGACGCCATTTGGGCCTGGTGCTAGATATACTAGATGTGGAGCTGACAAGACAGTGTGTGTACTCTTATGATGCCAGCGTTCAGAATAGACATGTCACTATAAGGTAACCTTGTCATGACAATGTTCAGAAGTGACGTGTCACTATAAGGTAACCTGGTCATGATAATGTTCAGAAGTGACTTGTCACCATAAAGTAACCTGGTCATGATAATGTTCAGAAGTGACGTGTCACCATAAGGTAACCTGGTCATGATAATGTTCAGAAGTGACGTATCACCATAAGGTAACTTCGTCATGCTGTGTTCAGAAGCCACATATCACGACAAGACTACATAAAACTGAATGATATTTTTGTTTAAATGTTGATCGTTGCGTAAAAGCTTTAATTTATATCCTTCTTGCGCCTACTTTGTCTGAATATTGTTATACTGTCTGTTTCTTCTTCTTCTTCTTGCTACATGGATCACTTGTCCAACATTGTCATACTGTCTGCTTCTTCTTCTTCTTCTTCTTCTGTTTTTTTTCCTTCTTTTTCTTTTTACATGGATCACTTGTCCAAACCACTTTATAGTTCACTGTGTGTTCTCAGCATGGCTTGTCTGTGCCCCGGGACCAGTGCTTCTTAAATTGTAGTCTGCGGATCTCTGGAAATCCCGAGGGAGCCTTGTCGAGGGCCCGTAGAGAAAGCATAGATTATCTAGAATACAAGAAATGGGAGTGATAATTGTTATTAATTTAATAGCACGTGCCCAGCGGAGTGTAAGATGTAATGCAGCCCGCTGTGAATTATCTGTTTCTGATCAGAAGTCCGCGATAGTAAAAGTTTAGGGAATCTCTGCACAAGGGAATGTTTATATCCATTTTGTTTCCTTTGTTTTCTATTTCATCTTTGTCTGTTCTTTCTGGGTCCCTTTATAGAGTGGGCAAGAGGAATCAGCATCATCGTGTTCCACTTCTACAGTTAAATTTGTAATAAATCTTAGGTCTACTTTGTCTCTGTCTGTGACCGTGTGTGTGTGGAAACTGCTGTGTGGGTCGTCTGGAAACATGGCCGCCAAGGTATGTCAGAATATTCAGTTTCTTTTTTATATCTGGATGTTGTTCTCCAAGATGGGTTTTTTTTTTTTTGGGGGGGGGGGTATTATGGTTTTAAAATGTATTTAGATTAGTCTGGCTTTGAGTTATGAATTGCTTTTTTAAAATTATTTTTCTCTTTTATTATCTTATTTATTGCCTATGAAATGGTTGATAAATTTCATCTTCGTTTGTCTTTTCTTGTCTTGTTTTGTCTCATCTTGTCTTGTTTTGTCTTGTGTTGTCTCTTTCCTCATATTCCTTTCAGTGTTGAAGAGCGAAAAAAAAAAAATTCTTGATACGATTCGATGGTTTGCTTCATATAACGGGATATTAAGGTTTCTTTTATCTTGTGTATCCATCTCCTACATGGGCGACCTCTCTCCCTGTTTCTCACAGTTATGAGTTATCTGTGGCATATTGTTTATCTGTATTCGTGTGACGTTGCCAAACAATTTGACTTACTGTTTATGGATGTAGTGTAGTCTTGGTATTACTCCAAATCTTGTCCTGACTGTGTATTTCTGATTTTCTAGCTTCCTATAAATGTTGTAAACATTGATTCTATCTCAGTTTTCTTGTGCATTTTCCAGTTTCCTTGATTATGTTCTTATACTGTGTTGCTCCAAATTACGGCCGCATTTCTATTTTTTTCTATTGTCCAAATTCATTTGGTCGTATGTCGGCCGTTATATGAGGAGATTAGATACTAAGTACAGTTCATTACTATAATATGTTGTATTGTGAACAGACATGTTTACCATCACTTAAAAATACTGAAGAATGTAAACTGACACAGCAACTGTGTGGAAATTAACAACAAAACATGAATCAAAGTACAATAACAATCTTATTACTGTAACTTTTCAACGCTAGACATAAATGTATATACATAAACACTCACATGCGTTTCTTCTTCATTTATATGATGAGCGCACTTGTTCATATCTTTCTCTTGTCTTGTGATGGCTTTATAGTGTATGTAGAACAGTAAATTAATCACGAAATAAATCATTACACACCAGACATTCTTGTGGGATCTTGGTCGTAAATAAAACAGTCGTAACTCGGTCGGCCGGAAATTGGCGGAATGACTGTGCATATGTTATCTCCTGACAATTTGTTTTGCTCTCTGTTACCACGTGCACGGTATCAACAAGACTTTGAACTAGCTCTAATGTGTCATCATCTATTCTCTTCATGGCAATTTTATTTCGTTTCGCCTCGTTACACGGAGGCAGTTTTGAACCCTTTCTTCTTGTTAGCGGACATGTTTTTCAAGATCTCATTAATCTAAGATTTTTTTGGGGGGTGGGGGGAGGATCTTTTTAATTTCCCATGTCCCTGATCTCATTCATTCTCCCATAGAAGCGGAGCCCTGGGGTCTCCACTGTTTTCTTTCTCTCATATCCCATCTAATTGCCCAGAATTCCCTTCTCTCAGAGAAGATTGCCTACAAATTTTGTTTTCCTGTCTTTGATCTTTCTCCAGTGATGAGTTTTTGATATTAAGATAATTTTATTTATTTCAGATATGGAATATAATTTTGATTAATTAGATTAATGTAACTGCGGTACACAATTGCTTGTTTTGATGTGCATTGTATAATATTGTGTTGAGTTGTATACAGCAAAGATAACTGAGGCAGAATGAAGGCCTAGTTATCGGACTTGAATAGCCAGAATTGTCCAGGGGAAGACATTTCCTGTGGTCCTTAATAATTGTCTGATGCTCTCTTTCAACGTGATTATACCCAAGGTGGTGGAGCCTTTCCAGGCGATTGCTTCTGTTTGTTTACTCTAAGAATGAAGCGAAGCTTTTATACCTCGAAAGATGTGGGCGTTGTTGTAGATGTCACGATCATGAGCGACATGTGTGCGAACAGGTAGGGAGAAACGATTGTTACGTTGAGGAGAAAAATAAGGAAAGCTTTAAATTTTCTCTCTCTCTCTCTCTCTCTCTCTCTCTCTCTCTCCAAACATAGATAATTATATCTGATATCTAAAATAAATAAAATTATCCTAATATCACAAACTATTAAATTAGAAGTTTTAGCAAATTCAGTTTAGAATCATATCTGAAAGAATTACAAGCAGCACCTCTAGATCACGTGTACCAACTAACTGACCATGTAAAGGCCCTAGAATACTGGATAAAAACCTTCAGGGATATATTTGACAAGCATGTTCCTATTAAAGAGGTGAGAGTAAAGATCAAGTGAAGTCCCCCCTGGATAACACCTGAGATATTGCAAGTCATGAGGGAAAGGGATCAGGCCCACAAAATTAAGGAATTCACTAGCTACCGATTACTTAGAAAGAGTTCAATACTTAATTAGGCAAGAAAAAGAGAAATTACTATAGGAACCTAGTTCAGAATAAAGTAAGTCTGTCTGGAAAGCAACTAACATTCTAGCAAGCAAGAGAAAACAGTCTGATTTGCAGAGTTATAATCATGTTCCCGCTTGAAAAAAATTCAGTAATCACTTCAGAGAAGAAGTCAATATCTTAAAGTCTTCACTACCTTAGACTTAAGCGAATAAAACACATTTATATGTAGAAAATGTCCAAATCTAAAGCAACTCAGTACTCTTTTCATGTCAGTTAGTGATGTTTATAATTATCTTTCATCTTTAAAGAACAACAACACAGCAGGACTTGATGAAATCAGCAACAAGATATTACTCTACTCAGCCGCAGTAATTACAGATACATTAACATACATTTACAATCAGTGCATTGCACATTGTCATTTTCCTCGGGCTTTTAAAATTGCAAAAATATATCGCTCTTTAAAATCTGGACATAGAAAAATACCTTAAGCTATAGACGAATTTCCATTCTATCAACTCTGTCAAAACCCCTAGAAAAACACATACAAAAAACAACCTTACAACACATGCAAGAAAATGATTTGATTGTTGACTGTCAGTCAGGTTTTAGGCCGAAACATTCCTCCCACACAGCTCTCACAAAAATGACAGAATCTTGGTTATCTAATATAAATGATGATAAATTATGTGATATTGTCTTTGTTGACTTTTAAAAAGCATTTGACATGACTGATCATGAAGTCCTAGTTAGAAAGCTTGAGACTTATAGTTTACATCCTGACTTGACAAAACTTGTTACATCTTTTCTTTCCAACAGATAACGGGTAGTTTGATTCAAAAACTCTAAGTCAAGTCCTGTTTACCATCTACATCAATGATCTTCCACTTCATCTAAAAAAATCATCCTGTGACCTTTTTGCTAATGATTGCACAGTTTACACTAGTGACAATGACTGTATTAACATTGAGTCAACTCTTCAAATTGAAATAAACAGTCTAATCAACTGGAGCAACAACAACAGAATGTTCATAAACACCAGCAAAACAAAATCAATGCTCATTACAACAAGACAGAAACAAATTCACCACCACCACCACCACCACCACCACCACCACCACCACCACAACCACCACCACCACCACCACCACCACCACCACCACCATCACAACCACCACAACCACCACCACAACCACCACAACCACCACCACCACCACAACCACCACCACCACCACCAACAACAACAACAACAACACTACAGTTCCAAGCTGGAACTTCACAGATAGAGAATGTTTGTGAACATAAAACTCTGTGTCTCAGAACTGACCACCACCTCAGCTGGAATCATCATGTAGACAATCTAACCAAACTCACTGCACAAAAAAGTTTAACAATTTACTAAAAAGGTAGACAGAGGTGTATGGTGCAGTTTTACAAAGTGAAGGAGGGAGTGAGTAAGGTGAGAAAAAACGAATAGAAAGTATGAGAATGTATAAATGAAAAACATACAACATCCGATATTTCGGCTTGAGCCTTTTTCGTGGATTACATTTTAGTTTTACTGCACCATACACCTCTATCTACCTATTTTTAAGATTTAAACCAGTTTTACTGCAGTCGCCATCCCGTTTACCAGTTTACTAAAATTAAACATTTTCTTGACATAGACACCAGAAACATATACTACACATCACATATAGAAACACACTTAGACTACTGTTCCACAGTCTGGGATGGTTGCTACATGTCAAATATGAAAAGACGTTATTCACTTCAAAAATGAGCGATAAGGCTTATAGATGACAAACATGCAGCAAGTATTACAAATAAGAACAAACATCTTGATATTCTACCCCTCAAGAAGAGATTTATTTTCAACAAGGCCAAGTTAATTCATAAAATTCTATCGCACAATGTTCCACCCTATCTGTGGTCGCTGTTCAAATCCAACCCAAAACACAGTCAACGCTTAAGCAATTGTATTCTCCCAAAACAAAGGCTTGACAAGTTTAAAAAAAGCTTCTCTTACTCAGCTGTCCACCTTTGGAATGCCCTATCTATTCACGTAAAAATTATAAATAATATTCGTTCTTATAACTTTAAACTGTGCCAAAATCTGTTCGATATTCACGATATACGTCCCTAAGTATAAATACTGCTTTTCTTTAAATTTGTTAGTTTTGAATAATGTAAGAATGCAAGTTTATTTCATATTGTTGCATAAATCAGAGTGTAGAGTGTATGGACATGAGATAAGTTTATTATTTATTTGTGTAATCATTTAATGGTGTCTTCATGATTATTATGCTCATTAACAAATGCTGACTGACTGTGACTGAGTGAAAGCTGTATGATGAAGGGCAGAATGTTAGACGGGCCTGCGTGCCTAATTCTTAACCCTTTGGAAATAAAGTTCGTTCGTTCTCTCTCCCTCTCGCTCTCCCTCCCTCCCTCCCTCTCCCCCCCCCTCTCTCTCTCTATTTCTCATTCTCTCTCTGCAAACTTTCGAAAATCCCAGTTTAATCTCCCCAACAAAAATCAGTCTCATGACAAGAACAAAATGCAAGCTAATCTCAGAGAACGAGAATGAAAATCATCTCTGATTCCTTACTAAATATTGACCGTTTGCAGGTCATCGGTTCTGCAGGTGGATCGTTAATAGTGGGGTCTTATCGCCGTTGTGACCCAACGACAACAGAAACATGATAAAGATTCAGATACAGATCTCTCTTTATCTCATGTGGGCCCAAAGACGAAGTTTTCCCTTCCTTCACAGATCATTGCTTCAGGTCCCAAAGACGAAGTTTTCCCTTCCTTCACAGATCATTGCTTCAGGTCCCAAAGACGAAGTTTTCCCTTCCTTCACAGATCTTTGCTTCAGGTCCCAAAGACGAAGTTTTCCCTTCCTTCACAGGTCTTTGCTTCAGGTAAGCGTCGTCTTAGACTTTTTTAAAATGTCAAAACTGCAGCTCCACGTTTCTTCGCAGTTCCCATGAATCTCTGCTGCTACTACAACCGTCACTACGTCTCTAATTCTGACGTCAGTCCGTTGCTTCGTGACGTCAGTCTGTTGCTTCGTGACGTCAGTCCGTTGCTTCGTGACGTCAGTCCGTTGCTTCGTGATGTCAGTCCGTTGCTTCGTGACGTCATCCAATTTTGATCGGGGTAAAATGTCAGTCCGTCTGGGTAGGAGAGTATCTGACAAAAGGATATAGCGTGGGTCCGCTTTAAAGAACAAACAGTTCGGAGATACACGGGAATGAGGCAGGGAAGCAAAGATGTATATAGAACTAAAACCTTCAATTAGTTGTCCCCAGTTCACAGATGATCGTTATCGATAAATAATTTGTCTGGATTTGGTAACGCAGTTTAATAAAACCCAGAAGTATCGAACGTCTGTTATTTATTAATTCTGTCAAATGTCGATATAAAAGTTTGCTCTTTATAGCTTCGTAGATATCGTTTTCTCTTTGATCGATATTGTCAAAGGTAAAGTGTCTATGAGAAATAGGCGAACAAAGACAAGTAGGAAGACCAGGAGAATGTAGACAAACTAGTGAGACATGAGAGAAGGAAAAGTTACCAAAATAAAAGAAATGACTTACAGATGAAGCGTGTGTGACAAAATGACGAGTACATTGACGAGAAGATAACGCCTCTGATGGGAAACACTAGATTGAGGGCATGCTGCTCTGTTTCGACTAAATTCTTGTCACAAAGTTTCAGGTTCAACTCTCACTAATTTCTTTCCATGACGTCTTAGTGCTTTGCTTGGATCTTCAAGGTGGTCTTAGAATTTTTACTTTCATATTTTACTGCAGGAAAACATCTCCATCTTGTTCTTTCACTGACAAGCAAGGGTTTAAAAATGATCTCTTTATATTTGAAATCTGTTGAGGTTTTTCCAAACCTCAGATCACGAGACACATTAGGTCTCCCTTGGGCCTCGGGTAGATTGTTAGAAAATATGAAACACGTGGAAAGAGAAAAATAGTGCTGTAAAATTAACAGAAATACAGGACTTTAGGGAAATTCTACTACTTTATCTTTGCAATCTGAAGTATTAAGGTACCATCAAATACACTGGATATTATTAATTGAAATGTATTTTAAAATATTTTTTCTCCTAAATATTTCAAACATTTCATCATATCGTAGAAAAGTATTGGATAATTTAAAAAGTGATATTATATGCTCTATAGTCGACTGAGATGACGTTTAGAGATGAAGTCTCTGTGATGTCACGTGAAGGTGAAGGCAGGAGTTTATAGCAGTGCTCGTAGTCCTGTGTGTTGTGTGTGTTAGTGCTAGTAGTCCTGTGTGTGTTAGTGTTCGTAGTCCTGTGTATTTTGTGTGTTAGTGTTCGTAGTCCTGTGTGTTTTGTGTGTTAGTGCTAGTAGTCCTGTGTGTTTTGTGTGTTAGTGCTAGTAGTCCTGTGTGTTTTGTGTGTTAGTGCTAGTAGTCCTGTGTGTGTTAGTGTTCGTAGTCCTGTGTGTTGTGTATTAGTGCTCGTAGTCCTGTGTTTTGTGTGTGTTAGTGCTCGTAGTCTTGTGTGTTGTGTGTGTTAGTGCTCGTAGTCTTGTGTGTTGTGTGTGTTAGTGCTCGTAGTCCTGTGTTTTGTGTGTTAGTGTTAGTAGTCCTGTGTGTTGTGTGTGTTAGTGTTAGTAGTCCTGTGTGTTGTGTGTTAATGCTAGTAGTGTGTGTTGTGTGTTAGTGTAAGTAGTCCTGTGTGTTGTGTGTGTTAGTGTTAGTAGTCCTGTGTGTTCTGTGTTAGTGCTAGTAGTCCTGTGTGTTGTTTGTTAGTGTTAGTAGTCCTGTGTTGTGTGTTAGTGTTAGTAGTCATGTGTGTTGTGTGTTAGTGTTACTAGTCTTGTGTGTTGTATTTGTTAGTGTTAGTAGTCCTGTGTGTTGTGTATTAGTGCTAGTAGTCCTGTGTGTTGTGTGCTTTAGTGCTAGTAGTTCTGTGTACTGTGTGCGTTAGTGCTAGTAGTCCTGTGTGTTGTGTGTTAGTGTTCGTAGTCCTGTGTGTTTTGTGCTTTAGTGCTAGTAGTCCTGTGTGTTATGTGTTTTAGTGCTAGTAGTTCTGTGTATTGTGTGCGTTAGTACTAGTAGTCCTGTGTTTTGTGTGTGTTATTGCTCGCAGTCTGTGTTATGTGTGTGTTAGTGTTAGTAGTCCTGTGTGTTGTATGTGTTATTGCTCGCAGTCTGTGTTATGTGTGTGTTAGTGCTAGTAGTCCTGTGTGTTGTGTGTGTTATTGCTCGCAGTCTGTGTTATGTGTGTGTTAGTGTTAGTAGTCCTGTGTGTTGTGTGTGTTATTGCTCGCAGTCTGTGTGATGTATGTGTTAGTGCTAGTAGTCCTGTTTGTTGTGCGTGTTAGTGCTAGCAGTCCTGTGTGTTGTATGCGTTATTATTCGCAGTCTATGTGATGTCTGTGTTAGTGCTAGTAGTCCTGTGTGTTGTGCGTGTTGGTGCTCGTAATCGTGTGTGTTGTGTGTGTTAATGCTAGTAGTCTTCTACATTGTGTGTATTAGTGCTAGTAGTCTTGTGTGTTGTGCATGTTAATGTTAATAATTATCTATGTTGCTTGTGTTAGGCTAATAGTCCTGTGTATTGTGAGTGTTGGTGCTAGTAGTCGTGTGTGATGTGTGTGTTAGTGCTACTAGTCCTGTGTATTGTGCATGATAATGTTAGTACTTCTCTGTGTTGCTTATGTTAATGATCATAGTCCTATATGCTGTAAGTGTTAGTGCGAGTATTCCTGTGTGTTGTGTGTGTTAGTGCTCGTAGTTCTGTGTGTTGTATGTGTTAATGTTAGCTGTTGTCTGTGTTGTGTGTATTTGCGCTTGTAGTCCTGTGTGTTGTGTGTGTTAGTACTATAAGACCTGTGTCTTATATGTGTTTGTGCTCATAGTCCTGTGTCTATTGTGTTGTAGTGCTAGTTATATTGTGTCTTGTGTGTGTTAGTACTTGTAGTCCGGTGTCTTGCTTGTGCTAATAGTCCTATGTGTTGTATGTGTTAGTATCGTCTTGTGTATTGTGTGTGTGAGTGTTACTAGTCCTGTGTATTGTGTGTGTTAGTGCTAGTAGACTTGTGTGTTGCGAGTGTTAGTGCTAGTATTCCTGTGTAATGTGTGTGTTAGTGCTAGTAGTCTTGTGTGTTGTGTGTCAGTGCTAGTAGTCCTGTGTGATGTGTGTGTTACTGCTAGTAGTCTTGTGTGATGTATGTGTTAGTAGTCATGTGTGTTGTGTGTGTGTTGGTGTTAGTAGTCCCATGTGTTGTGTGTGTTAGTGTTCGTAGTCCTGTGTGTTGTGTGTGTTAATGTTAGCAGTTCTCTGTGGTTTGTGTATTAGCGATCACAGTCCTGTGTGTTGTGTGTGCAAGTGCTAGTAGTCCTGTATCTTATATGTGTTTGTGCTCGTAGTCCTGTGTCTTGTGTGTGGTAGTGCTAGTAATCTTGTGTCTTGTGTGTTTGTAGTCCTGTGTGTTGTATGTGTTTTTGTTAGTAGTCCTGTGTGTTGTGTGTGTTAGTGCTGGTAGTCCTGTGTGTTGTATGTTTTAGTGCTAGTAGTCCAGTGTGTTATATGTGTTAGTGCTAGTAGTCCTGTGTGTTGTGTGTGTTAATCCTAGTAGTCCTGTGTTTGTATGTGTTAGTGCTAGTAGTCCTGTGTTTTGTGTGTGTTAATGCTAGTAATCCTCTATGTTGTATGTGTTAGTGCTAGTATTCCTGAGTGTTGTATGTGTTAGTGCTAGAAGTCATGTGTGTTGTATGTGTTAGTGCTAGTAGTCCTGTGTGTTGTATGTGTTAATGCAAGTAGTCCTGTGTGGTGTGTGTCTTAATGCTAGTAGTCCTGTGTGTTCTGTGTGTTAACACTAGTAGTCCTGTGTGTTGTGTGTGTTAGTGTAGTCTTGTGTGCTGTGTGTGTTAGTGCTCGTAGTTCTGTGTGTTGTTTCTGTTAATGTTATTAGTTCTCTGTGTTGCGTGTATTAGTGCTAGTAGTCCTGTATCTTATATGTGTTTGTGCTCGTAGTCCTGTGTCTTGTGTGTGATAGTGCTAGTAATCTTGTGTCTTGTGTGTGTTAGTACTTGTAGTCCGGTGTCTTGTTTGTGTTAGTAGTCCTGCGTGTTGTATGTGTTAATGTTCGTAGTCGTGTGTGGTGTGTATGTGTTAATGCTCGTAGCCTTTTGTGTTGTGTGTGTTAGTGCTCGTAGACTTGTGTGTTGTGTGAGTTAATTCTGGTAGTTCTGTGTGCTGTGTGTGTTAGTTCTCGTAGTCTTGTGTGTTGTGTGTGTTAATGGTCGTAGTCTTGTGTGTTGTGTGTGTTAGTTTTAGTAGTCCTGTGTGTTGTATGTGTTAGTACTCGTAGTCTTGTGTGTTGTGTGTGTTTGTGCTCATAATCTTGTGTGTTGTGTGTGTTAGTGCTCGTAGTCCTGTACGATGTGTGTTAGTGCTGGTAGTCCTATGTTTTGTATTTGTTATTGTTAGTAGACCTGTGTGTTGTGTGTGTTAGTGCTTGTAGTCCTGTGGGTTGTATGTGTTAGTGCTAGTAGTCCAGTGTGTTGTATGTGTTAGTGCTAGTAGTCTTGAGTGTTGTGTGTTTTAGTGCTTGTAGTCCTGTGTGTTGTATGTGTTAGTGCTAATAGTCCGGTGTGTTGTGTGTGTTAGTGTAGTCTTGTGTGCTGTGTGTGTTAATGTTCGTAGTCCTGTGTGTTGTGAGTGTTAGTGTTAGTAGTCATGTGTGTTGTGTGTGTTAGTGTAGTCTTGTGTGCTGTGTGTATTAGTGCTCGTATTTCTGTGTGTTGTTTCTGTTAATGTTAGCAGTTCTCTGTGTTGTGTGTATTAGTGCTAGTAGTCCTGTGTCTTGTGTTTATTAGTGCTATTAATATTGCGTCATGTGTGTGTTAGTAATTGTAGGCCGGTGTCTTGTTTGAGTTAGTAGTCCTGTGAGCTGTCTGTGTTAATGTTTGTAGTCTTGTGTGCTGTGTGTGTTAGTGCTCGTAGTCTTGTGTATTGTGTGTGTTAGTCCTTGTATTCTTGTGTGTTGTGTGTGTTAGTGTAGTTTTGAGTGTTGTATGTGTTAGTGCTCGTAGTCTTCTGTGCTATGTGTGTTAATCTTAATAGTCTTGTGTGTTGTGTGTGTTAGTGCTTGTAGTCCTGTGTGTTGTATTTGTTAGTGTGAGTAGTCCTGCGTGTTGTGTTTGTTAGTACAAGTAGTCCTGTGTGTTTTATGGGTTAGTGCAGGTAGTCCTGCGTGTTGTGTGTGTTAGTGCTTGTAGTCCTATGTGTTTATGTGTTAGTGCTAGTAGTCCTGTGTGTTATATGTGTTAGTGCTTGTAGTCCTGTGTGTTTTATGTGTTGGTGCTTGTAGTCTTGTGTGTTTTATGTGTTAGTGCTTGTAATCTTGTGTGTTTTATGTGTTAGTGCTTTTAGTCCTGTGTGTTGTATTTGTTAGTGTGAGTAGTCCTGCTTGTTGTGTGTTTTAGTCCTTGTAGTTCTATCTGTTTTATATGTTAGTGCTAGTAGTCCTGTGTGTTGTGTGTGTGTTAGCGCTTGCCGTATTGTGTGTTGTATGTGTTAGTTCTAGTAGTCCTTAATGTTGTATGTGTTAGTGCTAGTAGTGCTTAGTGTTGCATGTGTTAGTGCTAGTAGTCCTTAATGTTGTATGTGTTAGTGCTAGTAGTCATGTGTGTTGTATGTGTTAATGCTAGTAGTCCTGTATGGTGTGAATGTTAATGCTAGTAGTCCTGTGTGTTCTGTGTGTTAACGCTAATAGTCCTGTGTGTTCTGTGTGTTAATGCTAGTATTCCTGTGTGTTATATGTATTATTGGTAGTAGTCCTGTGTGTTGTATGTGTTAGTGTTAGTAGTTCCGTGTGTAGCATGTGTTAGTGCTAGTAGGCCTATGTGTTGTGTGTGTTAGTGTAGTCTTGTGTGCTGTGTGTGTGTTAGTGTTCGTAGTCATGTTTGTTGTATGTGTTAGTGTTAGTAGTCATGTGTGCTGTTTGTTAGTGCTCGTAGTTCCGTGTGTTGTTTCTGTTAATTTTGTCAGTTCTCTGTGTTGCGTGTATTAGTGCCAGTACTCCTGTGTCTTATATGTGTTTGTGCTGGTAGTCCTGTGTATTGTGTGTGGGAGTGCTAGTAATCTTGTGTCTTGTGTGTGTTAGTACTTGTAGTCCGATGTGTTAGTAGTCCTGCGTGTTGTATGTGTTAATGCTTGTAGTCGTGTGTGGTGTGTATGTGTTAATGCTCGTAGCCTTTTGTGTTGTGTGTGTTAGTGCTTGTAGTCCTGTGTGTTGTATGTGTTAGTGCTCGTAGTCTTGTGTGTTATGTGTGTTAGTGCTCGTAATCTTGTGTATTGTGTGTGTTAGTGCTGGTAGTCATGTGTGTTGTGTGTGTTAGTTCTTGTAGTCTTGTGTGCTGTGTGTGTTAGTGCTCTTAGTCTTGTGTGTTGTGTGTGTTAGTGATCGTAGTCTTGTGTATTGTGTGGTTAGTGCTCGTAGTCTTGTGTGTTGTATGTGTTAGTGCTCGTAATCTTGTGTGTTGTGTGTGTTGGTGCTCGTAGTCTTGTGTGTTGTGTCTGTTGATGCTCATAGTCTTGTGTGTTGTGTGTGTTAGTACTCGCAGTCTTGTGTGTTGTATATGTTTTTGTTAGTAGTCCTTTGTGTTGTGTGTGTTAGTCCTGGTAGTCCTGTGGGTTTTATGTGTTAGTGCTAGTAGACCAGTGTGTTGTGCGTGTTAGTGCTGGTAATCCTGTGTGAGATGTGTTTATGCTACTAGTCCTGTCTGTTGTGTTTGTTAATGCTAGTAGTCCTGTCTGAGGTGTATGTTAATGTTAGTAGTCCTGTCTGTTGTGTGTGTTAATGCTAGTAGTCCTGTTTGTTGTGTGTGTGTTAATGCTATTATTACTTTGTTTTGAATGTGTCAGTGTTAGTAATATTGTTTATTATGCGTGTTAATGATGGTAGTCCTGTGTGTTGTATGTTTTAGTGCTAGTAGTCCTGTGTGTTGAATGTGTTAGTGCTTGTAGTCCTGTGTGGTGTATGTGTTAGTGATACTAGTCTTGTGTTTTGTATGTGTTAGTGCTTGTAGTCCTGTGTGGTGTATGTGTTAGTGATACTAGTCTTGTGTTTTGTATGTGTTAGTGCTAGTAGTCCTGTTTGCTGTATTTGTTTATGCTAGTATTCCTGTGTGTTGTTTGTTCTAGTGCTACTAGTCCTGTGTGTTGTATGCGTTTAATTCTAGTAGTCCTGTGTGTAGTGTTTGTTAGTGTTAGTAGTCCTGTGTGTTTTATGTGTTAATGCTAGTACTCTTGTGTGTTGTATGTGTGGGTGCTAGTATTCCTGTGTATTGTATGTGTTAGTGATAGTAGTCCTGTGTGTTGTATGTGTTAGTGCTAGCAGTTCTGTATGTTGTATATGTTAGTGCTCGTAGTCTTTTCTGTTGTGTGTGTGTGTTAGTGGTCGTAGTCTTGTGTGTTGTGTGTGTTAGTGTATTCCTGTGTATTGTGTGTGTAAGTGCTAGTAGTCTTGTGTGTTGTGGGTGTTAGTACTTGTAGTCTTGTGTGATATGTGTTAGTGTAGTCCTGTGTATTGCGTGTGTGAGTGCTAGTAGTCTTGTGTGATGTGTGTTTTAGTGGCAGTAGTCTTGATTGTTGTGTATGCTATTGCTAGTAGTCTTGTGTGTTGTTTGTGTTAGTGCTAGTAGTCTTCTGTGTTGTGTGTATTAGTGTTCGTAGTCCTGCGTGTTGTGTGTGTTGTGTGTTTTAGTGCTGTGTGTGTTATTGTTCGGTGTCCTGTATGTTGTGTGTGTGAGTGTTAGCAGTCATGTGTGTTTTGTGTGTTAGTCTTCGTAGTCCTGTGTGTTGTGTGTGTTAGTGTAGTTTTGTGTGTTGTATGTGTGAGTATTCGTAGTCCTGTGTCTTGTGTTTTAGTTTAGTCTTGTGTGCTGTGTGTGTTAGTTCTCGTATTTCTGTGTGTTGTTTCTGTTAATGTTAGCAATTCTCTGTGTTGTGTGTATTAGCGCTCGAAGTCCTGTGTGTTGTGTGTGTTAGTGCTAGTAGTCCTGTGTCTTATATGTGTTTGTGTTCGTAGTCCTGTGTCTTGTGTGTGGTAGTGCTAGTAATCTTGTGTCTTGTGTGTGTTACTACTTGTAGTCCGGTGTCTTGTTTGGTGTTAGTAGTCCTGTTTGTTATATAAGTTAATTGTTGTAGTCTTGTGTGGTGTGTGTGCGTTAATGCTCGTAGCCTTTTGTGTTGCGTGTGTGTTAGTGCTAAAAGTCTTGTGTGTTGTGTGTGTTAGTGTAGTTGTGTGTGTTGTGTATGTTAGTGCTCGTAGTGTTGTGTGTGTTAGTGCTCGTAGTGTTGTGTGTGTTAGTGCTCGTAGTCTTGTGTGTGTTAATGCTCGTAGTCTTGTGTGTGTTAGTGCTCGTAGTCTTGTGTGTGTTAGTGCTCGTAGTCTTGTGTGTTTTAGTGCTCGTAGTCTTGTGTGTTTTGTGTGTTAGTGCTAGTAGTCCTGTATCTTATATGTGTTTGTGTTCGTAGTCATGTGTCTTGTGTGTGGTAGTGCTAGTAATCATGTGTCCGGTGTGTGTTACTACTTGTAGTCCGGTGTCTTGTTTGTGTTAGTAGTCCTGTGTATTATATATGTTAATTTTTGTAGTCTTGTGTGGTGTGAGTGTTAATGCTCGTAGCCTTTTGTGTTGCGTGTGTGTTAGTGCTAAAAGTCTTGTGTGTTGTGTGTGTTAGTGTAGTTGTGTGTGTTGTGTATGTTAGTGCTCGTAGTGTTGTGTGTGTTAGTGCTCGTAGTGTTGTGTGTGTTAGTGCTCGTAGTCTTGTGTGTGTTAATGCTCGTAGTCTTGTGTGTGTTAGTGCTCGTAGTCTTGTGTGTGTTAGTGCTCGTAGTCTTGTGTGTTTTAGTGCTCGTAGTCTTGTGTGTTTTGTGTGTTAGTGCTAGTAGTCCTGTATCTTATATGTGTTTGTGTTCGTAGTCATGTGTCTTGTGTATGGTAGTGCTAGTAATCATGTGTCCGGTGTGTGTTACTACTTGTAGTCCGGTGTCTTGTTTGTGTTAGTAGTCCTGTGTATTATATATGTTAATTTTTGTAGTCTTGTGTGGTGTGTGTGTTAATGCTCGTAGCCTTTTGTGTTGTGTGTGTTAGTGCTAAAAGTCTTGTGTGTTGTGTGTGTTAGTGTAGTTGTGTGTGTTGTGTATGTTAGTGCTCGTAGTCTTGTGTGTGTTAGTGCTCGTAGTCTTGTGTGTGTTAGTGCTCGTAGTGTTGTGTGTGTTAGTGCTCGTAGTCTTGTGTGTGTTAGTGCTCGTAGTCTTGTGTGTGTTAGTGCTCGTAGTCTTGTGTGTGTTAGTGCTCGTAGTCTTGTGTGTGTTAGTGCTCGTAGTGTTGTGTGTGTTAGTGCTCGTAGTCTTGTGTGTGTTAGTGCTCGTAGTGTTGTGTGTGTTAGTGCTCGTAGTGTTGTGTGTGTTAGTGCTCGTAGTCTTGTGTGTTTTAGTGCTCGTAGTCTTGTGTGTTTTGTGTGCTAGTGCTCGTAGTCTTGTGTGTTGTGTGTTTTAGTGCTCGTAGTCTTGTGTGTTTTGTGTGCTAGTGCTCGTAGTCTTGTGTGTTGTGTGTTTTAGTGCTCGTAGTCTTGTGTGTTTGTTAGTGCTCGTAGTCCTGTGTAATGTGTGTGTTAGTTCTCGTAGTCTTGTGTGTTGTGTGTGTTTGTGCTCGTAGTCTTGTGTTTTTTGTGTGTTAGTGCTCGTAGTCTTGCGTGTTGTGTGTTTGTGCTCGTAGTCTTTTGTGTTGTGTGTGTTTGTGCTCGTAGTCATGTGTTTTGTGTGTGTTAGTGCTCGTAGTCTTGTGTATTGTGTGTGTTACTTCTCGTAGTCTTGTGTGTTGTGTATGTTAGTGGTTGTCGTCCTGTGTGTTGTGTGTGTTAGTGCTGGTAGTCCTGTGTGTTGCATTTGTTAGTTTTAGTAGTCCTGTGTGTGTGTGTGTGTTAGTGCTAGTAGTCCTGTATCTTATATGTGTTTGTGTTCGTAGTCATGTGTCTTGTGTGGTAGTGCTAGTAATCATGTGTCCGGTGTGTGTTACTACTTGTAGTCCGGTGTCTTGTTTGTGTTAGTAGTCCTGTGTATTATATATGTTAATTTTTGTAGTCTTGTGTGGTGTGTGTGTTAATGCTCGTAGCCTTTTGTGTTGCGTGTGTGTTAGTGCTAAAAGTCTTGTGTGTTGTGTGTGTTAGTGTAGTTGTGTGTGTTGTGTATGTTAGTGCTCGTAGTGTTGTGTGTTAGTGCTCGTAGTGTTGTGTGTGTTAGTGCTCGTAGTCTGTGTGTGTTAATGCTCGTAGTCTTGTGTGTTAGTGCTCGTAGTCTTGTGTGTGTTAGTGCTCGTAGTCTTGTGTGTTTTAGTGCTCGTAGTCTTGTGTGTTTTTGTGTTAGTGCTAGTAGTCCTGTATCTTATATGTGTTTGTGTTCGTAGTCATGTGTCTTGTGTGGTAGTGCTAGTAATCATGTGTCCGGTGTGTGTTACTACTTGTAGTCCGGTGTCTTGTTTGTGTTAGTAGTCCTGTGTATTATATATGTTAATTTTTGTAGTCTTGTGTGGTGTGAGTGTTAATGCTCGTAGCCTTTTGTGTTGCGTGTGTGTTAGTGCTAAAAGTCTTGTGTGTTGTGTGTGTTAGTGTAGTTGTGTGTTGTGTATGTTAGTGCTCGTAGTGTTGTGTGTGTTAGTGCTCGTAGTGTTGTGTGTGTTAGTGCTCGTAGTCTTGTGTGTGTTAATGCTCGTAGTCTTGTGTGTGTTAGTGCTCGTAGTCTTGTGTGTGTTAGTGCTCGTAGTCTTGTGTGTTTTAGTGCTCGTAGTCTTGTGTGTTTTGTGTGTTAGTGCTAGTAGTCCTGTATCTTATATGTTTGTGTTCGTAGTCATGTGTCTTGTGTATGGTAGTGCTAGTAATCATGTGTCCGGTGTGTGTTACTACTTGTAGTCCGGTGTCTTGTTTGTGTTAGTAGTCCTGTGTATTATATATGTTAATTTTTGTAGTCTTGTGTGGTGTGTGTGTTAATGCTCGTAGCCTTTTGTGTTGTGTGTGTTAGTGCTAAAAGTCTTGTGTGTTGTGTGTGTTAGTGTAGTTGTGTGTGTTGTGTATGTTAGTGCTCGTAGTCTTGTGTGTTTAGTGCTCGTAGTGTTGTGTGTGTTAGTGCTCGTAGTGTTGTGTGTGTTAGTGCTCGTAGTCTTGTGTGTGTAGTGCTCGTAGTCTTGTGTGTGTTAGTGCTCGTAGTCTTGTGTGTGTGTAGTGCTCGTAGTCTTGTGTGTGTTAGTGCTCGTAGTGTTGTGTGTGTTAGTGCTCGTAGTCTTGTGTGTGTTAGTGCTCGTAGTGTTGTGTGTGTTAGTGCTCGTAGTGTTGTGTGTGTTAGTGCTCGTAGTCTTGTGTGTTTTAGTGCTCGTAGTCTTGTGTGTTTTGTGTGCTAGTGCTCGTAGTCTTGTGTGTGTGTGTTTTAGTGCTCGTAGTCTGTGTGTGTTTTGTGTGCTAGTGCTCGTAGTCTTGTGTGTTGTATGTTTTAGTGGTAGTAGTCCTGTGTGTTTTTGTGTTAGTGCTCGTAGTCCTGTGTAATGTGTGTGTTAGTTCTCGTAGTCTTGTGTGTTGTGTGTGTTTGTGCTCGTAGTCTTGTGTTTTTTGTGTGTTAGTGCTCGTAGTCTTGCGTGTTGTGTGTTTGTGCTCGTAGTCTTTTGTGTTGTGTGTGTTTGTGCTCGTAGTCATGTGTTTTGTGTGTGTTAGTGCTCGTAGTCTTGTGTATTGTGTGTGTTACTTCTCGTAGTCTTGTGTGTTGTGTATGTTAGTGGTTGTCGTCCTGTGTGTTGTGTGTGTTAGTGCTGGTAGTCCTGTGTGTTGCATTTGTTAGTTTTAGTAGTCCTGTGTGTTGTGTGTGTTAGTGTTTGTAGTTCGCTGTGTTTTATGTGTTAGTGCGGTTCTAAGGACTGCAAACGCGCCACAAACAGCCTCTGGCAGTCAAGTCCAGCTCCTGGCCTTCCCGTGGCAGAACTGTTTAAACTGACAGGAGAAGGGGCGAGGGCGAATATCTGGCGCCTGAAAACCAGTTACTTAGGGTAGATGAGTGGCACGTTTGGTAGCTCATCTGCCGCTGTTGGCGAGATCTTCAGCCGCCGTGCGTGGAGCGGTGCTCCTCCCGGCCAATGAAGAAATTTGCAAATGAGGTTGCCGCGCAGCATCACTGCGGAAAAGGTGGTTGAAAGGATAAAGCGAAGTCAAATCACGGCACCTCTGGTTTGGAGGTCGGCCACGTCCTGAGTGCAGTCATATCGGGTGAAATGCATGAACCGGCTTGTCCCAGAGGTTAAGACACTGCTAGCGAGACTCTTCAAATGCCGCGAGTTGAGTGAAGCTCCTCCCGGTTAAGGAAGTAAATGCGGAAAAGAAATAAAGGTTGCTGTGCGGAGCCGATGGGAAAAGGTGGTGGAAAGTGAAGTTTAACCGGTATGTCCAGTAGTATCGCTACGAGAGCTATACCACGGCACCTCTTCTCTAGAGGCCGGCCACGTCCGAAATACACCTACACTGGTGAAATATGCCTAAACCGGCACACACCAGGGGTGGAACTTGATGGCTAGACATGTCATGCCACCTCCGCTCTAGAGGTCGGTAACGCCTGATAAACACACATACTGGTGAATTTTGCCTAAACCGGCTCATACCAGGGGTGAATCTTGAAGGCTATGCATGTCACAGTACCTCTGTCATAGAGGTCGGTCCCGTCCCAAACACGCCCTTACTGTGATAATGCCTAAACCGGCTCAACCCAGGGGTAGAAGTCACTAGTGGTGAGGATTCGTCCTCCTGGACAAAAGCTCCATCCTGGTCACAACTAGGAAGGGTAGCGGCCACGACCGCAAAATGCTGAAGTCGGAGACACTGGACCAGGGAAGTCTAGATAGGCAACCACCTCTCACCCGGCGGGGATGTATGCGTATCCTAATCACGCTGAGGTTTTCCGGTGAGAAAGTCCAACCCTGGACTGGATGGGCAACCACCTCTCACCCGGCGATGATACACGGGTATCTCAAAACACGTCGAGGTTTTCCGGTGAGAAAGTCCAACTCGGGCCTGGGTGGGCTACCGCCTCTCACCCAGCGGGGATGCACTGATATCCTAAACACGTCGAGGTCTTCCGGTGAGAAAATCCAACACTAGACTAAACTGGTGCAATGAAAACCACGGTGTCACGCAATCCCGCTTCCGAGACCCACCAAGAATACAGGCTAAAGCACTGTGATACTCTGAACCCCTTGTGGTCCTCTCGTGGATCTTGTGTGGTCTATTTTGGACCACACAGGGGACCACGGGTCCTAACGAGGACCACAGGCGTGAATTAATAGGTTCACAGTGCGGCTTTTGGTAGTAGAAGTGAACGAAAAAGAAGAAGAAGAAGAAGAAGATGTGTTAGTGCTAGTAGTCCTGTGTGTTGCGTGTCTGTTAGTGCTTGTAGTCCTGTGTGTTATATGTGTTAGTGCTAGTAGTCCTGTGTGTTGTATGTGTTAGTACTAGTAGTCCTATGTGTTGTATGTATTAGTGTTAGTGGTCCTGTGTTGTATGTCTTAGAGCTAGTTGTCCTGTGTATTATGTGTGTTAGTGGTTGTAGTCCTGTGTGTTGTGCGTGTTAGTCCTTGTAATCCTGTGTGATGTGTGTGTTAGTGCTAGTAGTCCTGTGTGTTGTGTGTGTTAGTGCTTGTAGTCCTGTGCGTTGTATGTGTTAGTGCTTGTAGTCCTGTGTGTTATGTGTGTTAGTGCTTGTAGTCCTGTGCGTTGTATGTGTTAGTGCTTGTAGTCCTGTGTGTTATGTGTGTTAGTGCTTGTAGTCCTGAGTGTTGTATGTTTTAGTGTTAGTAGTCCTGTGTGTTTTATGTGTTAGTGCTAGCAGTCCTGTGTGTTGTATTTGTTAGTGCTAGTAGTCCTGTGTGTTGTATGTGTTAATGCTAGTAGTTCTGTGTTTTGTATGTTTTAGTGGTAGTAGTCCTGT
Source organism: Achatina immaculata (assembly GCA_009760885.1). NCBI lineage: Eukaryota > Metazoa > Mollusca > Gastropoda > Stylommatophora > Achatinidae > Lissachatina > Lissachatina immaculata. Next base: position 7,724,699 of record CM019719.1, on the reverse strand, counting down.
GTGTTGTATGTGTTAATGCTAGTTATCCTGTGTGTTGTATATTTTAGTGCTAGTAGTCCTGTGTGTTGTATGTTTTAGTGTTAATAGTCCTGTGCGTTGTATGTGTTAATGCTAGTAGTTCTGTGTGCTGTATGTTTTAGTACTAGTAGTCCTGTGTGTTGTATGTGTTAGTGTTAATAATCCTGTGCGTTGTAAGTGTTAATGCTAGTAGTCCTGTGTGGTGTTTGTTTTAGTGGTAGTAGTCCTGTGTGTTGTATGTGTTAGTGTTAATAGTCCTGTGTGGTGTATGTGTTAGAGTTAATAGTCCTGTGCGTTGTATGTGTTAATGCTAGTAGTCCTGTGTGTTGTATGTTTTAGTGGTAGCAGTCCTGTGTGTTAATGCCACTTATCCTGTGTGTTGCATGTGTTAATGCTGGTAGTCCTGTGTGTTGTATGTGTTATTTCTGGTAGTCCTGTGTGTTGTTTGTTTTAGTATTAATAGTCCTGTGTGTTGTATGTGTTAATGCTAGTAATCCTGTGTCGTGTATGTTTTAATGCTAGTAGTCCTGTGTGATGTATGTGTTATTTCTAGTAGTCCTGTGTGTTGTATGTGTCAGTGCTAGTAGTCCTGTTTGTTGTATGTGTAAATGCTAGTAGTCCTGTGTGTTGTGTGTGTTAATGCTAGTAGTTCTTTGTGTTGTATGTGTTCGTGCTAGTAGTCCTGTGTGTTGTATGTGTAAATGCTAGTAGTCCTGTGTGTTGTATGTGTAAATGCTAGTAGTCCTGTGTGTTTTGTGTGTTATTGCTAGTAGTTCCGTGTTTTGTATGTGTTCATGCTACTAGTTCTGTGTGTTGTATGTGTTCGTGCTTGTAGTTCTGTGTGTTGTATGTGTTCGTGCTAGTAGTTCTGTGTGTTGTATGTGTTCGTGCTTTTAGTTCTGTGTGCTGTATGTGTTAATGCTCAAAGTCTTTTCTTGTGTGTCTGTGTGAGTGCTAGTAGTCTTGTGTATTGTGTGTGTGAGTGCTGGTAGTCTTGTGTGATGTCTTTTTTAATGCTAGTAGTCTTGTTTGTTGTGAGTGTTAAGCCTAGTTGTCTTGTGTTGTTTGTGTTAGTGCTAGTAGTCCTGTGTGTTGTATGTGTTAGTGCTAGTAGTCCTGTGTGTTGTATGTGTTAGTGCTTTTAGTCCTGTGTGTTGTATGTGTAAATGCTAGTTGTCCTGTGTGTTGTTTGTGTTAATGCTATTAGTCCTGTGTGTTGTATGTATTAGTGCTAGTAGTCCTGTTTGTTGTATCTGTTAGTGCTAGTAGTCCTGTGATGTGTATGTGTTAGTGCTAGTAATCCAGTGTGTTGTGTGTGTTAGTGCTAGTAGTCCTGTGTTTTGTATGTGTTAGTGCTTGTACTCCTGTGTTTTGTATGTTTTAGTGCTAGTAGTTCTCTGTGTTGTATGTCTTAGTGCTAGTAGTTCTGTGAGTTGTATATGTTAATGCTCGTAGTCTTTTCTGTTGTGTGTGTGTTAGTGGTCGTAGTCTTGTGTGTTGTGTGTGTTAGTGGTCGTAGTCTTGTGTGTTGTGTGTGTTAGTGCAGTCCTGTGTATTGTATGTGAGTACTTGTAGTCTTGTGTGATGTATGTTTTAATGCTAGTAGTCTTGTTTGTTGTGTGTGTTAGAGCTAGTTGTCTTGTGTGTTGTTTGTGTTAGTGCTAGTAGTCCTGTGTGTTGTGTGTTTTAGTTCTGGCTAGTATGTGTCTATGTTTTATGTGTGTTTATGTACTAATGCTGTGTGATGCGTAACATTTGAAAAGGGTATCACTATCCTCCATTTGTCAGAGATTCTGATGCAGCTGGAAGGTTAAGGACAAAAACAGACTTTAAATATCGAATATGTTCGTAAATAGAGACATGGAGAAGAACAGCAGAAAGGATGTTGAGCAATAGAGGGCTCATCTGGGCAAGAGCAGGAAAAAAGGCGAAGGACAGGCATTTGTGGAGGGCCCTTGCGGAAGCCCCATGTGCCCTAGGCACTGAAGGTTCAGAGAGAGAGAGAGATGTTTGTAAAATACCCTTCGACATTAACAGAAACTACTGGCAAAAACTTGAGGGAAACACGAACCACACTTTGTAACTCTGAGGTAACGTCGAGATCATGTTTCATGTAGTTACTGCTTTGTTATCAGATAGCACGTGATATTTTGAAGGGGGAGATAGAAGGATAATGGTTTATCGGGAATGGTGTCGCCATTAGGAGACTACTGGGCAAACGTGTGAAAACTATCAGGGACTGAGAATCTTTTTAAAATCTAGAAGGCAATCAACATGTAGAACAAAAGAAAAAAAAAACGGACAAGACATACCATCAGTTTTTAAGAGGAGAGTTTTATGATTTAAAACAGGGTAAGCTTAAGTCGGATGATTCTCCCCCCCACCTCGAGATACATGGCGGCTCATCATCTGCAATCAAATGTTAAGATTCTATCATTGTGGTGCTTTTGTCTAGTGATATGATGTCCCCATAATCGTGGAACTTATTTACAGGCCGGGGGGGGGGATCATCCTGGGGGTGAAGACGCTGTCTGGTGAGGCAGTCAGCGACCCCTAGGTGATATGCTAGCGTCAGGGTTAGCGACCCATAACTGACCAAGACCCTGTCCCACCTCTCCGTGGTGCCCCCAGTAACAGGCTTAGCCTGGCTAACAGGGCAGGGATCGCCATAGTCCCCATGGTGGTGGAGTCTGCTAAAGAAGCATTGCATATCCCTTGCTTTTTAGCTGTACCCTGAGACTGAAAATGTAGCCGCCAAACCCGCTCCCATGCCGATACGATGCTGTGCCTCAACATCTCTACAGCACTGGCTGCAAAGAACAACAGCTCGCAGTTACACGGAGTTCGTACAAGTACAAATACAATACGTGTTCCTAGAATTGAAAAAGAAAAAAAAGTTCCACACGCTGCGTCTGGACAATGTCTTTTATTAGAAATTCTCGACAAGAGCTAGCTAGCAACATCTAGATATCAAATACTTGAATGCATTAAAACAAATTATGACACATAAACAATATGGAATATTTTCTTCAAAAACCATTTACTGAAAAACAAATAATAACCGATATTTTAAAGAAAAGTATTTTCCAGATCCTTCTTGTGTCTTTTGATGAAATTGTTGTCATTTAGACGACGTCTCACGGCAGAAAATTGGTAGATGGAAACAATCCCAGTTTTTCTGTTCCAGATATATCCATTTTTGTGTTATTATGTTACATTGCCTGGACGCCAAATTTTAGGTAATTTTATTTCCAACTAAACATTTAAGCGTGAGTGGTACAGGATTTAAAATGGTTTAAAAATAACATAGGAATGTAAAATATAGAATGTAATATTTAGAAGATTACAGAATAGAATGCCGTCCTTGTTTATTTATACAGAAAACTGCCACAAGCCATGCACTGGAAGCACATAGATACACTGATTTTTGTAGATCTTATTCTTCAGTTTCGTCTCAAGACTTAGCTTATGACAGTATTACAAAACTGTAGCAAATTAAAGTCAAGTTTGTTTTGTACTGATGTGACATCCGCTGGTCAGAGAAACGTGTCTTTTCTATATATTGACTGTTTGTTCCAGTTTGTTGCCCGAAATAGAGTGGAGCAGAGTAAAAAGTCAGATCCTCTCTTACTTATCCAGTTTTGGGTGGCACTGCACTACAAGTCATGAAAGAAAAAAGAAAGAAAACAAAACTAACTAGGAATATTTGCCATATGTTTGTAATAGTCATAGAAAATTTTTAAGTGGTTATCTTGGCTGCGACATACTAAAAGAAAATTAGCCAAAGGGAGATAACAACAAAAATTGAAGTACTTAATTTATAGCAGTGATGCCCAACATTTTTATATTCGGGAACTACTGTCTCAGCTACATATAAGTTACGGACAATCATTTTATGTACAATGCATGAATCTCTTTTTTTCTAATTTAACTGGATGACTCAACCAAACCGATAGAGCAAGCGTGGACCGCCTTATCAGCAGGTCACAGGCTTGAAACCGCTGATTTAGAGAGAGAGAGAGAGAGAGAGAGAGAGAGAGAGAGAGAGTGACATCAACTATGAAACTTCTGAGCTCACCAGAGGTGGTAGCTCACTTGACCACGTTGTCGGCACTTCAAAGTTTTTGAAACTCTAAACGTAAGCCGGGTCTCTACATCACGACTTCCAGTTGTCTGTACAATGATATATTCTTACCAGTCATTTCTTCTGTTACTTAACGAACTGTTTATAAATTACAATTATCCTAATCCTAAATGAAGAAATATCCCAGACAGTTTTTTTTTTCTTTAGCTAGCCAAGACATTAGATAGAATCGTAATCGTTTTAATAATTTTACAGAAATACTTCCTGTGTTGAATTTTTGTGCCCATTTACAGAATGCGAGGAAAAGGACTTCATTTCTGGGGAGAAACCAAACAGTTAAGATCGTTTCAGAGATCTTTACCTCCATAGCAAGCTGTAGATCTTTCCTATCGAGGATAAATGTCTTTCTGAATGGGACAGCTTTACTGCGTGGAGTTATGATTTGGCCAGTGTGTTGTTTCAACATGGCCGCCAGCTCTTCTAACTCGAACAGCAAACGAGCGGTCTAAATCTGCAAGTGAAACAGAGTTAAGTGTCTGGATTCTGTAGTCATATTTAGTACTTTGCATGTTTGTCTGCTTAGAAGGAATGTTTTCTTACATCTTTTTTTTTTCTTAGTGTAGTTTAAAGCTAGCTGCTTATAATTCACATTAATTTAATTTTTGTATTAAAAAAGGCCACTTTAACCCATGGTATTCTTCTCCTGGCTTATCTTGTATATCGTTTTGGCTAGATATTCTGTCTACATTTTCTGTAACGCAGCAGAGTTTTAATTATGTGTTCATATTTCCAGACATTTTACTGAGTTAAGAATGATTTGAACGTATTATTATATGTGTTAAATGTATCCAGTTATTGCTCAGTGTCGTTCTACACTATCTGTTAAACATATCTGGTGACTGATTATTTAATGTCATGCTACATTATGTTAAATTAAATGTATCAAGTGATTGATTATTTAATGTCCTACTACACTGCGTGTTAAATATATCCCGTGACTGATTGTTTAATGCCATACTACATTATGTTAAATTAAATGTATCAAGTGATTGATTATTTAATGGCCTACTACATTGTGTGTTAAATATATCCCGTGACTGATTGTTTAATGCCATACTACATTATGTTAAATTAAATGTATCAAGTGATTGATTATTTAATGTCCTACTACACTGTATGTTAAATATATCCTGTGACTGATTATCGCTTTCACCAAAACCAGAACCCGCGATAAACTTTAAAAAAACTCAATTTATACTTTTCATTTTTTAAAAATTTCGATTTTTTAAAACTTGAAGTGTATGTGATGTATGCAATATATGTGATGTATGTGATGTATCATATGCTGGCTTGCTGAAAGCACAAAAAAAATCATTATTATTTTAGAACGGCAACTAATTTGTCACAGTGCTCATATCTCTCACATTTGCAGAGAAAAATTGGCACTTTTTATAAATGTGACATTTTTCTCATGTCAGCTCTCTCGTCTGCGCAATGAGAAGTCTGTGCTGTCGGAGTTTGTAGACGACAGTACACATACAGACTGTGTGCCTGTGTAGCAGAAAGTCTTCATAATTTTACTGTTTCACGTTAAGTGTCCTTCTTTTTTAATGCTAAAATAACTTTTCCCTCGGTTTACGCTGCAGCTTCTGTACAAGGTAGACACCAACCATTCAGCGGTTACCCCTTACATGAAAAACCTATTTATAGCTTATCACTTTTAAGATACCTTCCACATCTTGACAACGTTGACACCAATGAAACTTGTATGAACATTTGTGAATGCCACATATACCTTTGGAAAAAAGGTAAATATAAAGTAGACTTTTATATTGAAATTAGGTTTACAACTAAAGCTAGTCAAACTAGAAAAGATTCTAATATCCAGTTTGGCTAAAATAAAACTAAGCCCTAATACAGAAAGTTTCCCCATTGGTCCCTAAAGAGCAGTGATGAAAAGGTTACAGAGAGAAGACCCAAAGACTCTCTGAGACATCAGCAAACGAAGAGCTATACTAAAACCTGGATCCCGAGGGAAATTCTGTCCAGTGTCTGTCACTTTGTTACAGTCCTTTGTTTGGTCATTACTAGCGAATCGAAGAGCAGTTTCCGCTCACTCAGACACAGTAAGAGTACAAAGCAGTTTGTTTCGTTTGATTTTCGGTTAGACTTGGCTTATGAGATCCCATAAACCTGTCTGCTGTGATGATATGGAAGGCTAATGTCACGCCTGTTGTTAAGGCAAAAGCTGAAATGCTGTTTAATGTTGAAAGAAGTAGAGGAGCCGTTTCAAATTTGATTTGATCAAAACCGGAGGTCGAGTAGTGAATTTATTATTGTGTTCATCCCTCATGATAGTGTCCCGGGTTCGAATCCGACCAGAGATACAGCAGTACTTAGTTCCTTCTGGGAATCTTTTTTTCACAATTCTTCCCAGTGTTATTGTCCTCACCGCACTCACACACACCCCCTCGCCATTTCCTGTGTTTTAGACGTTTTTTTATATACGTTTTTAATATACGTTTTTTTCCTGTGGCAGTGTAGAGCGTGAACCAGTGGTAAGATGATCTCGAGAAAAGAGTAGTGAGAAGAATGGGCTCTGTGTTCTGCCGCTATGGTGATACAAGAAGTTATGACGCCATGTTCTTTTGGGATGAACTTTCTAAAAACAAATTAGGATCGGAAATGGAAGTTATAATGAGCAAGTCAGATGAAATAGAAGAGCCATAACAGGCGGGGACATTTGAGACGGATCATAGACCTGGTGGCTTCCAATGTGTTATGAAAATTTCTCTACATTTATGTTGGTAGTTCTATTATGGAAAAAGTGAAATAGATGGATGTCTGGTTATTTCAAGGAAAAAAAAAGAACCAGTCTGATCCCTGGAAAGACTGTGGTTTCAGATCCCTGGTGATGTCTTAACTGATGATCTTTTAGAAGTTCGTTAACGCTGAAAACGTGAAAACTCAAATTACAGTGAAATGTATCAACTGATGCAGAACCTGGAGATCTGCTGTCACTGTATTTCACCAAAAAAAATCTGCAAACAACTGTGGATCGTCCTACCCAAAGAAGCAATATAACTGGGGTTACCTGTCAGAGCGGGCCTATAGCAATATAGTGAATGTTAGGATGTAAGATAGATAACTTATCTGAGAATTGGAACATTTGTATAAAATGAGTCAACTTCTAAAGTAATCAGCTGTTTCTGAGTAGAGTCCATCTCCTTTGTCTCGGGTTGCACGAGGGTCACGGATGGGGAATGACAGGAAAAAGGTCAGGTAAGAGAAAAATCATATGGCTGAGTGACAGTTGTGTTTTGTGTATCGTCTGAGATAGACGTAGAATAGTCTGTTAGAAATGTTGTTGTTTGGTGAAATAGATGTAGAATAAAGTGTATTAGGTTGTTCTGATGGCGACAGTAGTCTGCTGGGAACATATATCGTGGAGATGTCCAATCTTGTGTCAATGGATTTTGTTGATGCCTTTTGTCGTTCTCGTTATATCGCTCATCGACTCATCGTCACCCTGTGCATCATTAAAGTCATTTCAACTGTAAAGTTGCTGCTTCTGTATTACTATTTCCACTGAGAGAGAATGAACCTGGGAGCAAGTAAGTCTGTGAAGTGAGTAACAAAACAGACGCAAAACAACGTAGAATAGTAATGTAAGAAAGAACATTATTCCAGTGGACAGTAGCGGAAATATACACAGAAATGAATAGCAATACATCTACAGTTTACATTCTACACACAGAAGAGCAGGAGATAGAATCACACCCGAGAATCCTGCTTTAGGCCCAATAGGCAGGCGTCTTCTTGACAGGCTCCACTACAGTAAGACAGGGTACTAGTCTACAATTATGGACGCTGAGAGGAAGTATGGTATCTTCATGCCTGTATGAGACACGCTGACTTTGACAGCTGCACAGATGCACTGGCAGAACTGAAAAACTTAATATTTATTTTAGGTTATTTTAGCCTTAAAGTTACTTCTATTTGGTATGAGAAAGTAAACCTAATCTATTTATTCGTGTTGTTAAATGTGTTACTAACTTTATTCTCCATTCTTTTAAATGGGAAGGGGGATATGGGCACTAACACCATATCCCTATATGCCTCTAAGGCATGACAGGATTACCTTTACCTTTACCTTAATTTTTCCATATTTTAAAAAGTAATCCTAACTTTATTACTGCAAACTTTTAAAAGTAGTCCTAATCTTACACATCTTTGATTTTAATGAACTCTAAAACGTTCAGTGTGGTACAGACCGATTTGCACATAAATATAATCCTATTTTTAATCTTTTTCAAAGCTATGGATTATTTTTTCATTCGAGTTGAAGCTATGTACGTTCAGCATAATTCTAAACTTTAATCTTCTTTCCATTAACGTAGCTATTACAGTCTGCTAAATAAATCCGTCCCATTGATCTTACTCTGTGACCTCATCCGTTACCCTTCAATCATGTGGAGGTACACTTAGACTTACAGATTTTAAACAATCTTTATTAATTTCAGGAAAATTCAGTAAAGTAAGTTTTCTTGTATTTTTTTTCCCTGAAATATACAGAAATAAGAGACGAAAGAGGAAATAAGAGTTAATAGAAAATGGCAGAAGTTTCCATAGTTTATTGTAAATCTCACTACTGTTACAGCGAATCAGAATGTAATAACTCAGACAAACTACCCAACATTCCTTGTTTCAGAATACACAGATGTGCATTCAATACGCACATTTCGAGCCAGTGGTTCTCAAAATTTCGTGATTCAGGGAACCTCGTCACCAGAGACAAAGACAGATCTGTTCGCCTCCTTTACACTGCTTATTTGTCAGCTTACTGAAACATTCAATGACTATTGATATACTAATCTGAATAAGTTACATAAACGACAACAAAACTTTATTCATATAAATTTAATGAAACTATTCTGCCGCTCAAATACTAATTTTAACACTAAAAACCCAGAACAGAAAAGAATATGAAAATAGATCTAAAACTCAGAACAGGAAAGAATATGAAAATAGAGTAAAAATTCAGAACAGGAACCAATATGAAAATAGAGGTCAAACCCAGAATAGAAAAGAATATGAAAATAGAGCTAAAACCCAGAATAGAAAAGAATATGAAAATAGATCTAAAACTCAGAACAGGAAAGAATATGAAACTATAGTAAAAATTCAGAACAGAAAAGATTATGAAAATAGAGCTAAAACTCTGAATAGAAAAGAATATGAAAATAGAGCTAAAATTCAGAACAGGAAAGAAATATGAAAATAGAGCTAAAACTCGGAACAGGAAAGAATATATATCAGAGCTAAGGCTATTATTTTTGCTCACATTTTGAAATAAAATACCTTTATTTATTCACAGATATTTGTAACTGTAATTAGGGACTGGTATCCTCGCACTACGGGCATTCTCATGCCTGCTCCGCCTTCCGTTCCAACACCCACATAAGTGTGCCCCTGCTGATAAAGCTAGTCCGACACTGGTTGTGGGTAACGCGCTAAATCAAGTGTTTTCGGAAAAACGTCCACTTCCACCCCCCCCCTCCCCAACACTCCCCTCCTCCCTTAAGTGTATCATCCTCCTGATGTGATTGTCGTCATTAAACCCGATGTCATCCTCTATAAGCAGCCTATCCAAGGTCGCTCTTGCAATCTCCTCCTTGTCCAATCTTAGGGCTCCCTGAATTGATGCCGTGCCTGCCAGCTTGTCTGATGTCTCATTGTCTTTGACTCTCGCATGACCAGGGCACTACCTCCACGTCAAACTGGACAACCGAGAGGCCTCTAGAAGGTGGCATTCAGGCCAAGCTGGGTCACGACTTTCAATAGATTCTGCATATTTGGCACTTCTGTAGTCCGTTCCCCTTCTATGGGAAATCTGCTTTGGGTCAAAGATATTAGTTAAGATAGTATACTTAAAGAGTTCACGTTGAGATATGTATGAGAGTAGTATACTTAAAGATTTCACGTTGAGATATGAGAGTAGTATACTTAAAGATTTTACGTCGAGATATGTATAAGAGTGGTATATTTAAAAGATTTTACGTTGAGATATGTATAAGAGTAGTATACTTAAAGATTTCCCTTTGAAATATGTATTTTGTCCCTCCATGTACACGTTTTGCTCAAGCTTTTCTCTCAAGATTTAGCTATTTAGACCCATCCATCTACGCCTAATTCAAACCATTCCCTTCCCGAACCAAAAGAGTTAAAAACCGACAGGTTTTCAAAACCATGAAGACAGTCGGGACACAACAGCCGTCCAAACAATTTATGTCCTATTTCACATTTGTTTGTTGAATTCACAGGAAATTGCTACCAGTTTTGTTTTGTAGTTAAACTTGCTCCACAAACAGTTCCAGAACTGAAAACAGACATTATCTAGAGAGGGTTGCTTGACCATGACATTGGGATGACACGGTCAGTGAATTTGTTAATTTGATTTCTTTTGTTCTACCAGCCGACGACAGAGATTGTGTTTGTACGTTTCACGAATCTTTTCACCCATTTCAAACATATCTTCCATTGGGACAAATTATCGTTTAAATACTGCAGATGATGAGAAACAGTAGCAGAGTGTATGTAACATATTTAATGAAATGAGAATCTTACTAGATTGGTAATAATCACTTAGCCACAGTTGACTTAATTTGTATGTATGTAAGCAAGATGTAAATTAGGTTCCTCTAGGGATAATACAAATATTAGCGTCAGCATACCAGAGCCTATCAGAACATTCACAAAACGACAACTCACAAGACCTTTGGGAGTCATGACTATGAAAATACCGCCCTTTTGAGTGTTAGGAGTTTAATAGGGCCGAAACACTTGTCTGAGCGGGGTACTGCTTCTGATGGTCTGAAGAAGTTGTGTTGTTGTTCCGCTCTCTACAGTTACTGCACTCTGATTATCGCCCTATTTATGTTGCTTTGATAACAGGGAATGGGCCGACATGTTCCTTCATATGGGATTAGTAATCTTCCTTCTTGTCAGTTCAAGAAAACTGTTGTAATCCAGCTACACACCAGACTCCACACATGGATTCTCCACATCTTTCTCGCTACTGTAGAGAGCGTAGTTGGTCAGTTATGGATAGCGACAATACCTTATTGTCTCCCTTACAGTAATTGAAATACGAGAAGTGCTGGAATACATTCATGACACAAAGGTTAAAGGTTACTTAATGTTATTGTAACACGCATCTGGAACTGAAAACAAAATATTGGAAGCTGTAAGCGTATACAAGATTAGACTAACAAAACTGAACTGCTACCAGATATTTGATTTATTTGATTCTGTGTCTTTTCTACATAATTTATATTTACAAATGTTGTTACATCGAAATATATTTACTGTGTTTTCGTCAGTCAAACACAGCTAAACAAGGACTAAATGAATTTATACTTAAATCCCGGGATAAGAGATTAGATGTAATAATGTTAGGAAGATTAGTTCTCAAGATTTTCATGGATACGTTAGCGCTTTTATTTGCTTTTATTTCGTTCATTTTTAGACTGGAATGCCTTGTGTGCAGCGAACTCTGCCATATTTTCAGGGAGGCATTTTTTTCTGGAGCAATTTTCCCAGCGAAAGTATCATGTATCAGCTGGTTTGTCTGGATTATGTCACAAGTCATTATCGTTATCTTGATAATTCAGCTCACTATGTGCTGCACTACTTCTGGAGCTCTGTTTACAGCGTAATGAGTTTTTCGTTAACTAATTTGTATTTACATTTTTCTTGTCGTGGTTCACACAGAAGACTAAAATTGACAGATTTGTAATTATAAAGGACAAATTATTAATAATTAAAAATTACTAACTAGAAAAAAAATTCTATACAGTTTTATTAGGGAATTAGAAATATGTATACTGCAGTATAAGGCAAATACGCACCGTTTCATTTCCTAGTTTTTAAAAAGCATGGTGGAGATGTTTGCTATTCATTTGTTTGTGTGGTCTTGAGGCTTTTGGTCCGCGGTAAAAGAGTTAATCTTGATCTGCCGGGTTTTGTTTGCGATTAGTTTAAGGTTGTGAAAAAAAAAATTGATATGATGTAGTGAGCGAAGTAACCACACATTTCCCATTATGACGGGAACAGACAAGCATCTATCTCTATAAACTAGGGTCGATATATTCCTGGCTATCTCTTTCCCACTATTCTTGCCATTCCTGGTGGGTTATGACTCCCTCGAGTCTGCGTGTTCTCGATGCTTACCGTGCCCCCCCCCCCCCACACTGTCGCGCTACATCTTAGTGCAGTCTGGACTGGTCTGCCACATTCACGTTTTAGTATTAGAGGTAAAACAAAAGAACATAGTTTAAAGGATACAGTTAAGAACCATTTGTAATCATGGGTAGTGAAGCCATGGCAGAAGTACTACTAGCGCTACGCCAACATTTTTTGAGGAAGAGGGATCACACTTCCAAAATTAAAAATACAGTACACAGTACAATTTTCAATGATTTTCAGAGAAATGCAATCCATCAAAATGGTTCAAAACCGCTTAATCCAGAGGTTTTCAAACTGTGCTCCATGACACCCTTAAGCTTCGTCATAGCGACCTTAGGCTCCGTAGGGCACTTTAAAAAATATTCTTCATTTGCTTTTCACACTATCAAAAAAGGTTCATTAATCATGAACGCGGTTTGTTTTCTTCAAATCTGAATAAAGATCATTTTGCCAAAATCTTAGACAGAAGATGGAAGGTTTTCTGTTTGTTTTCTCCTTCACAATGGCGTCACATGGTAACAGATGAAAGCGTTCGAAGCAGTCGTAACACATTTTCTGCTCATGGCTTCCATCGCGTACACTTGCACCAAGATTTCATGCGTCTCCGTCGCCGTTTTCCCCAACCTGTAGCAGAACATAATGTTCACTCGGTGCTCCATTGCATTATGACCTTACCTCTCACACTGACTGCGTTCGACTGCCCGCAGCGGGTTTACCCTGTGGGTTACGTGTACTCCACGCTAGGTGGCGCTTTCCAACATGTATCTGGATAGCCATGTGCATGGCCACGCACCCGAACCATGTTGCCGTTGAGATGTCGCACCATTCACCGACATTTTTAGACACACCAACATCATATATATAGTTCTAGTTCTGAAGTAGCTCTATGTTATCATGCATACGTGAAGATGTTGAAGTTTCAAGCATACAACATATATTTTATGTGTGTTTTGTGTAAGACTGAGTATGTATGAACGTATGTATATATGTATGTATGTATGTATGTATGTATGTATGTATGTATGTATGTGTGAGTGTGTGTGTATGTATTTATTTATATATGTATGTATGTATGTATGTATGTATGTATGTATGTATGTATGTATGTATGTGTGTATGTATGTATGTATGTGTGTGTATGTATGTATGTATGTATAATGTTCTTAATTTTGCAGTTTGCAAGTGAGCTTAATGCGCGAGTAAGTAGATGAGAATCTTCTTTTCATGAATACATTTTTTTAAGTGTTAGATTGATAAAAAACGTGTTAAACTGAACGATATGTATTAAATGTTCATAAGATTAGTACAAAAGTTGCTGTTTGGACTTCTGCATTTATGTTTTCGTTAGGTGTAAGAGCTACTTCCATCTAAATAGTGCTTTAATCTACCTTAATCACCGACCAGGAAACGAAACGAGAAGAAGGAAAATAATAAAAAAAACAAAAAGAAAGGAGATGTTTGGGAAGAATGCTAAATGTAACAATTCCTATATAACATTAATCAGAAACGGCGCCAATGTTTCAGTGTTTTTCTACAATCCCACTTTTCATTGTTCTTTTTCAAAATTGATATCTGTCGTTTCTTTCGCTGTTTTTTTTTTTATCTTTCGGGAAGGGGGGAGGGGACAGAGCGGAGTATTTTTTCACTGTTTGTTTTGTTGTTAAACCCGTTCCTCTTTTCTTTTTTTTTTTGCTTCTAGCCTTATGCTCTGGACATCGGCCACTAGCACAACGGTCACCGGTTTCTATCTTTCTGTTGTTGACAAAGCCCGCTGTAAACCATCTCCGTAGATTACCATGCCTAATTGAATCAAGGACCGACTATCCCGGCAGCATTTGCATTGTGAACGTCAATGACATTCTGGGCAGGCCTGCATATAGGCGCCCGCTGAGAGAGTATCAATACTATACGTTCAGACATTTGTGAGGGAATGAAAAATATACATATACGAAATAAATATCCATTAAATAAGCCATAAAACATGTGAATATTCAAGCAGGGGGATAACTTTGTTGTTGACAGAAGAGATAAATTTGTTATTGACAAAAGAGATAATTTTGTTATTGGGCAGAAGAGATAATTTTGTTATTGACAGAAGAGATAACTTTGTTATTGATAGAAGTGATAACTTTCTTATTGAGGGAAGTGATATTTTATTATTGACAAAAGAGGTAACTTTCTTATTAATGGAAGAGATAACTTTGTTATTAATAGAAGTGATACTTTGTTATTGGCAAAAGAGATAGTTTGTTATTGACAAAAGATATACTTTGTTATTCACAGAACATATACTTTGTTATTGGCAAAAGAGATAACTTTGTGATTGACAAAAGAGATAACTTTGTGATTGACAAAAAGATAACTTTGTTATTGATAGAAGTGATACTTTTTTATTGACAAAAGAGATAACTTTGTTATTGACAAAAGAGATAACTTTGTGATTGACAAAAGAGATAACTTTGTTATTGACAAAAGAGATAATTTTGTGACTGACAAAAAGAGATAACTTTGTGACTGACATTTGTACGTCTTTCAGTATCTGCTCGGGCTGAAGAGATATCACAGAAGAGTGTAGTGACAGCAGAATCTTACTCATAATGTGGCTTTATATGTTCGGTAATGTTAACTAATCACACCCAGCTCTATACTAGTTTTGAAGACAGCTTTATTAAGCTCTGCTGTTATAAACAAACCATTATCATCTTCCATGTAGGGCCACCTCCCTCTCATACACATTTCATCTGCGAGGTTACTCTTTTGAATGAAAATATCACTCGTATATATGTTGTTCTACAGAGCATAAACGGGAGGAGAGGGAGTACCAGAGGTTGTAAACTTAGGCCTGGGCTGTTTTATTTTAAGATTATTGTAGGGTTTTATGGTGCTGCGGTGGTGTAGTGGTTAGGGCACTGGCCTGCTGATAAGAAGATCCCTGATTCAATTCCAAAATCAGGGGAATATTTCCGGACAGACCGGCAGCGGGTCAGCCCGGCCTCAAACATGGGGTACCTGGAGTTTCTCAAATTGCTGCAGTGGCCTAGAAATGTGAGGTCACAAAAACTTCACACTCCTAGGGTATGCACATGTCAGTGGATACATATCTAATTATAGACAGTTTGACTAAGGGGACCTGATAGTAGCTAACCCCGGGGCCACACCTAGCTCCCAGGGCCGAAACCTATCTCCTCGGGGCCTAACCTAGCTCCACTGGGTCAGACCTAGCTCCCCGGGGCCAAACCTTGCTCCCTGGGGCCAGACCTAGCTCCCCGGGGTCAGACGTGGTCAGACCTATCTTCCCGGGCCAGACCTAGCTCTCAGGGGTCAGACCTAGCTTCCCGGGCCAAACCTAGCTCTCTGGGGTCAGACCTAGCTCCCCGGGGTCAGACCTAGCTCCCTTGGACCAGACCTAGCTCCCCGGGACCAAACCTAGCTCTCTGGGGTCAGACCTATCTTCCCGGGCCAGACCTGCATATAGGCGCCCGCTGAGAGAGTATCAATACTATACGTTCAGACATTTGTGAGGGAATGAAAAATATACATATACGAAATAAATATCCATTAAATAAGCCATAAAACATGTGAATATTCAAGCAGGGGGATAACTTTGTTGTTGACAGAAGAGATAAATTTGTTATTGACAAAAGAGATAATTTTGTTATTGGGCAGAAGAGATAATTTTGTTATTGACAGAAGAGATAACTTTGTTATTGATAGAAGTGATAACTTTCTTATTGAGGGAAGTGATATTTTATTATTGACAAAAGAGGTAACTTTCTTATTAATGGAAGAGATAACTTTGTTATTAATAGAAGTGATACTTTGTTATTGGCAAAAGAGATAGTTTGTTATTGACAAAAGATATACTTTGTTATTCACAGAACAGATACTTTGTTATTGGCAAAAGAGATAACTTTGTGATTGACAAAAGAGGTAACTTTGTGATTGACAAAAAGATAACTTTGTTATTGATAGAAGTGATACTTTTTTATTGACAAAAGAGATAACTTTGTTATTGACAAAAGAGATAACTTTGTGATTGACAAAAGAGATAACTTTGTTATTGACAAAAGAGATAATTTTGTGACTGACAAAAAGAGATAACTTTGTGACTGACATTTGTACGTCTTTCAGTATCTGCTCGGGCTGAAGAGATATCACAGAAGAGTGTAGTGACAGCAGAATCTTACTCATAATGTGGCTTTATATGTTCGGTAATGTTAACTAATCACACCCAGCTCTATACTAGTTTTGAAGACAGCTTTATTAAGCTCTGCTGTTATAAACAAACCATCATCATGTTCCATGTAGGGCCACCTCCCTCTCATACACATTTCATCAACGAGGTTACTCTTTTGAATGAAAATATCACTCGTATATATGTTGTTCTACAGAGCATAAACGGAAGGAGAGGGAGTACCAGAGGTTGTAAACTTAGGCCTGGGCTGTTTTATTTTAAGATTATTGTAGGGTTTTATGGTGCTGCGGTGGTGTAGTGGTTAGGGCACTGGCCTGCTGATAAGAAGATCCCTGATTCAATTCCAAAATCAGGGGAATATTTCCGGACAGACCGGCAGCGGGTCAGCCCGGCCTCAAACATGGGGTACCTGGAGTTTCTCAAATTGCTGCAGTGGCCTAGAAATGTGAGGTCACAAACACTTCACACTCCTAGGGTATGCAGTGGATACATATCTAATTATAGACAGTTTGACTAAGGGGACCTGATAGTAGCTAACCCCGGGGCCACACCTAGCTCCCAGGGCCGAAACCTATCTCCTCGGGACCTAACCTAGCTCCACTGGGTCGCATCTTGCTTCCCGGGGTCAGACCTAGTTCCCCAGGGCCAGACCTAGCTCCCCGGGTCAGACCTAGCTTCCCGGGGCCAAACCTAGCTCTCTGGGGTCAGACCTAGCTTCCTGGGGCCAAACCTAGCTCTCTGGGGTCAGACCTAGTTCCCCGGGGTCATACTTGGCTCCCGTGGCTGCCAAACCTTGCTCCCAGGGGCCAGACCTAGCTATCTGGGGTCAGACCTATCTTCCCGGGGCCAGACCTAGCTCTCTGGGTCAGACCTAGCTCTCTGGGGTCAGAATTAGCTCCCCGGGACTAGACCTAGCTCTCTGGGGTCAGACTTAGCTCCCCGGGATCAGACCTAGCTCTCTGGGGTCAGACTTAGCTCCCCGGGACCAGACCTAGCTATCTGGTGTCAGATATAGCTCTCCGGGACCAAACCTAGCTCACTGGGGTCAGACTTGGACCAGACCTAGCTCTCTGGGGTCAGACTTAGCTCCCTGTGACCAGATCTAGCTCTCTAGGGTCAGAGTTAGATCCCCGGGACCAGACCTAGCTCTCTGGGGTCAGCTGGGACCAAACCTAGTTCTCTGGGGTCAGACTTAGCTCCCAGGGACCAGACCTGTCTCTCTGGGGTCAGACCTAGCTCCCTTGAACCAGACCTAGCTCTCTGGGGTCAGACGTAGCCCCCCGGGATCAGACCTAGCTCTCTGGGATCAGACCTAGCTCCCAGGGACCAGACCTAGCTCTTTAGGGTCAGACGTAGCTCCCCCGAACCAGACCTAGCTCTCTGGGGTCAAACCTAGCTCCCCGGGACTAGACCTAGCTCTCTGGGGTCAGACCTAGCTCCCAGGGACCATACCTAGCTCTTTAGGGTCAGACGTAGCTCCCCGGAACCAGACCTAGCTCTCTGGGGTCAAACCTAGCTCCCTGGGACCAGACCTAGCTCTCTGGGGTCAGACTTAGGTCCCCGGAACCAGACCTAGCTCTCTGGGGTCAGACCTAGCTCCCTGTGACCAGACCTAGCTCTCTGGGATCAGACTTAGGTCCCCGGGATAGCGCAGATATCTGTTCTGCATGGATATTGCAGATATCTGTGCTGGCGACCTAGAGATGGCCATGGCCATATATCCTAGTTTTTTTAAAACTGCTCTCCATAACTTCAAACAAACCATTGTAATCCACTCTCCATCCGACACTATGTCTGTACTTTAAGATTCTCACAGCGTGGTCTGCGGGCGCACATTTCCAATTCCAGAGAGATGAAGAAGAAAACCAAAATTTACAGTTCAAAACCTTCTTCCTCTTCTTCTTTTCTTCTTCTTCTGTGTTTTCACGTACTTAGCCATCGTGACCAGACAAAAAAATCTTCAACAAAAATGCTTGTTATGGATGTTTACAATTAGTTAGGTAATCAGCTCAAACTTTACAGTACAAACAGTTATTTCAGTAATCATCCCAACACTTACAACTACCAGATTAACCAGTCCAACAATTACAATTACTTAAATAACCAACCCAATACCTGTAGTTAATTAAGTAACTAGTCCAACACTTACAATTACTTAAGTAATCAGCCAAACACTTATACGTACTTAAGTAACCAGTCCAAAACTTACAATTACTTAAGTAACCAACCCAATACCTATAGTTACTTAAGTAACCAGTCGAGAAGTTACACTTACTTAAGTAATCATCGCAGCACTTAGGTAGATAGAGGTGTATGGTACAATTTTACAAAGCGATAGAAGGAGTGAGAAAAGTGAGAAAAAAGGCAAAAAACGGAAAACATACAACATCCAATATTTCGGCGTGAGCCTTTTTCAGGGATTACATACAAAAACAAACACAATATAAAATAAAAGAAGAATAATGAAAATGAAAAAAGCCTTGATCATGGAAATCGCCATCCTCAGTACACAAGCGTCGCAACCTATGAAGCTGGAAGAAGAGAATAGAGTCCTTACACGATCTGCGGCGGAGGAAGAGTATAAGAGATAGCTGTGAGAGTCTGTGGGTTTATAGTGAACAGAAGTAAGTGATTTCCGTGATCAGTCTCACAGGATATTAGATTTCTTCAGCCAACGCGGTTATCCAGAGCATGTTCTCACGTCGTCTTGGAACCGCATCAGTCATATACCCAGGCAACAGGCCCTCACTCCTAAACCGCCCTGTATCTTGGACAGAGTAAAAATCGTACTCACACCCCCATAGTTTGGCAGTTAAGAACACACTGTTTCGCCATCTCCATCTCCTCCAGACACGTGAACTCTTTGGGGAGCCTCTATTGATGGCCTACAGACGGGACAATAACCTCGGGGACTTTTTTGTTCGAAGTCGCCTTAAGACAGAGGACTCTTTTTAAGTTACCAGACATTGCAGACGTCATAGATGCCACACTTGCCAGTTTGTTATTGAGGCTTGCCAGATCTCCTTTCCTAAGTCCACGTTATCAGTTCAGAAGGGCTTCACCTGCACGTCACGCACTGTCATTTATGCCACTATGTGCAAACGTTGCGATATGAAGTATATAGGTGAGAGCGGTTTACACTTAGGAGACCGTTTTCGTCATCTTAACAATAATTTCCAAAAGGGCAAGGACCCCTGTGGAAAAACACTTTTGGCAAAGAAACCACAGGGGAAAACGTGATATTTTCGTTAGTGCAATCCGCTCCTCTTCTTCTAATGTACGATATCGGAAGGCTCAAGAACAGCGCCTTATTTTTCAGGCCGGCTGTTTCCACCCAACTGGAATTAACAATATATTTAACTTCCTTTAAACTTTTTCAGATTCCGCCTAGTTTCTGCTATTTATACTCTACTTTCTTGTCTTAGCCTGGCACATTTCGATGCAGTTTTGCATTCATTAGTTTCACGTTATCTCTCAACTTCCCTTTTACCCCCCCCCCCCTTTACACTCCACCACAACCACCTTCTTCTCTAGCGGCATAGAGGTATTTATTGCCTCCTGATCTCTTTCCTGCGATCGCCGCACCCCCCCCCCCCCCCCCACCCGCCAACCCGTAACGTTCTCTCCCTTTCACCGCCGCTAACATCCGATTTGTTCAATTTGTTTTCCTTTTTGTCCCCCAGCCTCGTCTTTAGGGCGCATTCTGTTGTATTGTGTACAGTGTACAGGGAGGGATGCCACAAAGCTAAGTTTTTCATGTTCATTTTTCTTCTTTTATTGTATGTTGTGTTTGTTTTTGTATGTAATCCTTGAAAAAGGCTCACGCCGAAATATTGGATGTTGTATGTTTTTCATTATTTGTGTTTTTTTCTCGCTTTTCTCACTCTGACTATCACTTTGTAAAACTGCACCATACACCTCTATCTACTTGTATTACTAGAACCAGTGTTACTGCAGTCGCTATCTATTTTATCAGCTCAATACCTACAGCTACTTAAATAACCATCCCAGCACTTATAGTTACTTAAGTAACCAGCCAAGCACTTATAGTTACTTAAGTAACCAGCCAAGCACTTATAGTTACTTAAGTAACCAGCCAAGCACATATAGTTACTTAAGTAACCAGCCAAGCACTTATAGTTACTTAAGTAACCAGCTAAGCACTTATAGTTACTTAAGTAACCAGCTAAGCACTTATAGTTACTTAAGTAACCAGCCAAGCACATATAGTTACTTAAATGGCCAAGACAAAAGAACAATGCAAAGCTAGATCTTTATTAAAGTGTTCGTTTCCTGTTTGCGTGCCAAAACTGCAGGCTAATTGTGCCTGTAGCCAGCTGGAGCCAACATTTATCACTCCAAGCAGCAAAAGCCTTTCTCAGGGTACACGACATGTCCAATTTCCTGACTCATTTGTATCAATAGACTTAGCTGTACACACACTAAACAGGCTGATAGCATACTGGAGCCCTTACTACTGCTTGAAAGACTCCAGATCTCTCTAGGGCTTTAGGGTGCTAAAAAAACGTGATAAGCCAATACCTCGAAATGTGTTGTAACCTGGTGGGAAACTTGATAAACTGTGCCACTAGTCCCCCCTCCTCCAGCAGTGAAGATAATGGCAGTGATAACCAGGATGAAATGTATAACTGACCCAAATTATGAATATAAAATAATAAACAAAATTGATAGCTCTTTACAGAATAGTAAATGGGAACATAATTATAATTGTGATCAAAGTTATGTCAATGATAAAAATTATCCTTCAAATTCATACCCATTATCATTTAAATGAGAACATGGTCAGCCTATGGGAATGCCAGTAGAAGGTCTTTATACAAAAAAATATTGTTTTTCTAACAAAGCTCTTCTCATAGAACTAACTTTTGGCTCTGAACGTGAATTGCTAAATCGAGCTCTTTGCAGCATCTCGGACTGAAGAGTATGGATTCTGTCCCTCCTTGCCGCCACAGGCAGAGACTGCTGCGCTCTTTGGTGCTAGGGACTTGAGCAGAATGGTGAAGTCCTTCAGTGAAGGACATCAAGTTTTTTTATTGACATTTCATGAAGTTCAGTTGGAGACTTGTTCTGGGGTCTGGCAACGGTTTTTACACATGTCTAGAAACCATCTTGACACATTCTAAGTAGAGTCTGGATACCATCTTGACACATTCTAAGTAGAGTCTGGAGACCATCTTGACATGTGCAAAGTAGAGTCTAGAGACCATTTTGACATATTCTAAGTAGAGTTTGGAGACCATCTTGATACATTCTAAGTAAAGTCTGGAGACTATCTTGACACATTCTAAGTAGAGTCTGGAGACCATCTTGATACTTACTAATTTGAATCTGCAGACCATCTTGACACATTCTAAGTAGAGCTTGGAGACCATCTTGACACATTCTAAGTAGAGTCTGGAGACCATCTTGATACTTACTAAGTAGAGTTTGGAGACCATTTTGACACATTCTAAGTAGAGTCTGGAGACCATTTTGATACGTACTAAGTAGAGTTTGGAGACCATTTTGACACATTCTAAGTAGAGTCTGGAGACCATCTTGATACGTACTAAGTAGAGTTTGGAGACCATTTTGACACCTGCTGAGTGGAGTTTGTAGACTATCTTGACACCTGCTGAGTGGAGTTAGTAGACTATCTTGACACCTGCTGAGTGGAGTTTGAAGACCATCTTGACACCGGCTGAGCGGAGTTTGAAGATCACCATCTCTTTTTTTTTAAGACACAAACATACACCTATGGTGTTCTCCAGCAAATGTCTAGTACATAATAAACATCAACAACAAATAAAATGAAAACTTTTAACATGAAGCTGGTTTAAATGTATGGTTTCACATACACATTTTTACTAAGAGGAAACAATGAGGCTTTGACACAGTAAAATAATACAGATCATTGTCGTATGGTTAGACAAAGTGTTTGGTACTTGTGTGCCATTGAATCTAAGCGGAGGAATTTCTGTGCTATGACCTCATTTCCTTTCTGGGTGTAACGATTTTCGACCAGACAGGCATTGATGGCTTAGCTATCAAACACCTTTTTCTGGGGGTGCTAGATAGCTAAGTTTATTAATGCTCTGTTCTCTCATGGATAGAAGGTTACTCATCCTACCAATGCTATTCTCTTGCTATTTTTCTTTCACATATGAAAGTTCTTAGTCCACAATATTTTGAAGTTCTAACCACACAAAACTGTGCTCTGTTACTTCACTGTGCGAAAGCCTGGTTGTTTCAATATGAAGAAATTAGCAACAACAATAGCAGTAGAGTTATTAGCGGTATGAGTGTTAGTAATGATAGTTATAATACCAGTGTCTGTTGCGCCTATCTTGTTAGTATTATTATTACTACTAGTAGTAGTAGTGGTAAGAGGAGGAGTAGCACCAGCTGTTGTAGTAGTATTAGAGTAGTAGTAGTAGTTGTAGTATCATCATCATCATCGTCATCATCATCGCCTTTCACTCCCTTGAGAGCATAGGCCACGGATAAAGGCTCTCCAGTCATTCCTGTTCTTGGAATTATTCTCTGCTTCCTTCCATGTGTATCCCTTGTCTCTGAGCACTGTCATAATTTCTCTTCTCCAAGTAAGTCTAGGTTTTCCTCGTTTTCTTTTTGGTTGTAGTAGCAGTAACAAATAATTGTAATAGTAGCAATATTAATCGTAGCAATATAATTAGTAGTGATATTAATAGTAGCAATAGTAGTAGTAGTAGCAAGATAGTAGTACTAGTAGTAGTAGTAGCAGTAGTAAGTAGTAGTAGTAGTATAGTAGTAGTAGGAAGTAGTAGTTGTAGTAGTAGTAAGTAGTAGTAGTAGTAAGTAGTAGTAGTAGTAGTAGTAGTAGTAGTGGTTGCAGTGGTGGTGGTAATAGTAGTAACTGTTGCAGTTTCTCTATATGTTAATTTAGAAGTAACAGAAGAGACAGTAGAACCACAGTGAATGTACTATTAGTAATAGTTGTACTTTTGTAGCAGTGTCTAGAGGTAGCATACAATCTAACAGGAATGATGAGAAAAGCACATAAAATACACACACATAGAATACGTAAATCTCTCATTTATGTTCCAAGTTTCGCATATCAAATGAAGGCAGCTGGTGACAGATGGCTGAAACAACTGGCCTATCCCAGCATTGAATAAATGTCAAGTCTAGTTTATCTAATGATCTTTAACCACCGCTTTCTCTTCAACAAATAAATTGAATTTTAGAGGCTCGGTTCCCCCAGGACAAGCGCACACGAGCGTAGCGGACCGCATGGAGCAGGCCGCACACTGAAGGACATATAGACAGCATTGAGAGAATGAGCCTTGAAATATGAAAAAAGTGTATAAATAATGTTAACTGCATTGAGTGAATAAACTATATGAATGATTCAGGCACGTGGAAGTCTTGTTAATAATTTAAGATCCCGTGATGTGGCAGCAGCAGGTCAGAAGCTAGATACAGCGAACCACGGTGATAGTTAAAAGCTAACAGTTGTTATAAGACTCAGTACTTGAGGAATCTGGAGAAAACTTACCTTGTGGACACATTAAACGTCATGATAATCTAGAGAAGACCGTATTGGAAGGATACATAATGGGAAAAAGAAAGAGAGGAAGACCAAAACGAAGATGGCTGCAAGACATCGTTGACGATCTGCAAATGGATGCAGCAGCGGCAGGCCATCTTGCTCACAACCGAGAGGCCTACAGGAGTGCTGTTAGGGAGGCAAAGTTCCGCAAGGGATATGCAAATGAATGATGACTTGGGGAACAAGGCTGCGCTAGTTCTAGTCCTCTTATCTGCTCCTTCTAGTTGTCTTTATGCGCACATTAACCTGTCGTGGAGCCTCGTTCACATTCACAAAATTAAACTACAACATTTCCCACAACCTTCCGTGTCCTAGAGATTTATACTCTAACTGCTGGCGCTTTTCACTTATCTACAAGATAGTGATAGGACTTACCAATAAGAATCCAACTTTCTTTCTTTCTTTCTTCTTTCTTTCTTTCTTTCTTTCTTTCTTTCTTTCAGAAACCAAGACAGTTTGAAGGTTTTGTTAAGCGTGGCAAAGTTACATTTGTCTCCCCTGACACAGAGTTCATGCTGGTCTGCCCCAACCCCGGCCACGACAAGGAAGAGGTTCGAGTACTCCCCAGAAAGATGAACCATATTTATTAACCTTGAAATACAGCTAGGATACCCGGATCAGGTCCACTCATGTACTAATCAGAGTGTGGAAAGTGCCTTGGCTGTTTGAACGTCAGAAGGCAATCAGAGGAGATCTGTATCATCTGAGAAAAAAAAACTTATTCAATTTTGAAACTTGTCTTGTCTTATCTTGTCTTGCATTTGCTTGTCTTGTCTTGCCTTTGCTTGCCTTGTCTTGTCTTGCCTATTTGCTTGTCTTGTCTTTCCTTTGCTTGTCTTGTCCTGTCTTTTGCTTTGTCTTATCAAGTCTTGTCTTGCCTTTGATTGTCTTGTCTTACCATTACTTGTTTTGTCTTGTCTTGCATTTGCATGTCTTGTCTTGTCTTGCTTTTGCTTGTCTAATCTATGCTTTGTCTTGTTTTGTCTTGCCTTTGCTTGTCTAGTCTTGTCTTTGTTTGTCTTGCCTTTATTTGGTTGTCTCGTCCTGTCTTAGCTTTGCTTGTCTTGTCTTGCCTTTGGTTGTCTTGTCCCGAGCTTTTGCTTTTGCTTGCCTTGTATTCATCCTCACAATCTTTCATTGTTGTAAGGACAAATAGATTTCTTGATAGGACTCAGCGGTTTGTTTCACATAATGAAATTTTGAAGCCAAGTTAAAATATTCAAAACTACATGGTCACAGTAGAGGAACACAACAGAATACTCGTCCATGCAGATCTGTGTTGGAATCTGTTAAGTGCTTGTAAACAAATGTGGGAGAGCTCAGAGCTAATGTTTTATACAGAAACAAAAACTCTTCAACAGTGCGTAAAAAACTGCATCTCTTCAGACGTGTCAAAATATATAAGGAGTTATGGAGTTGATATATAATTCTTTTTATTTTTATACTGATACATCATACTTGCAGTTTTAATAATGTTCTATTCAGTATGGTCTCATTCGGAAATATACACGATGCATTGTGCTCGGGGAGAAACAGATGACAAAAAAACAAAAACATGACACGTCATCAATTACTCATATAACAGTATGCAAAATGCCCTAGGTAAATGTCAAAAACTATAAATGTATTCAATGTTTTGTCTTTATTTGTCTCGCTTTGTTTTCGTTTTTCCTGTTTACTGGTTACGCTTAGGTGCATCCATCAAAACATGATACGGCTGAAAGAAGAAGTTAAATTATATGTGTAACATATGGCGTTTCTGCATACAAATGAATCATAGTTCATGCTACTGATGGGTTTCAGAAGAGGAATTAGTCTAATATCGTCCTCAATCTGTCGCCATTTTAGGGGCTAATGTAGGAGATGTCACGTCTGTTTTCATTTTCTTCTCCAGTTATAGAAGGTGACAGCTACGAATTTTTTAACAGTTGAAATGACTAGGGCCCCAAGTGGGACCGAACTGGCGACCGTAGCTCTGAGCTACGAGTACATTAACCACTTCACCACCCACTTCTGTGAAAAGAGTTGCTTCTATTCTTACATCGTGCGGTGAGATTTATGTTACATGGGCAGCATAAAGGACAGTTTACTAAACTTACAACAGTTAACAATCTCACAGTTTACTGAACTTACTACAAGTAACAATCTCACAGTTTACTAAACTTACAACAATTAACAATCTCACAGTTTACTAAACTTACAACAGTTAACAATCTCACAGTTTACTGAACTTACTACAAGTAACAATCTCACAGTTTACTAAACTTACAACAATTAACAATCTCACAGTTTACTAAACTTACTACAGTAACAATCTCACAGTTTACTAAACTTACAACAATTAACAATCTCACAGTTTACTAAACTTACAACAATTAACAATCTCACAGTTTACTAAACTTACAACAATTAACAATCTCACAGTTTACTAAACTTACAACAATTAACAATCTCACAGTTTACTAAACTTACAACAATTAACAATCTCACAGTTTACTAAAATTACTACAAGTAACAATCTTACAGTTTACTAAACTTACTACAAGTAACAATCTCACAGTTTACTAAACTTACAACAATTAACAATCTCACAGTTTACTGAACTTACTACAAGTAACAATCTCACAGTTTACTAAACTTACAACAACTAACAATCTCACAGTTTACTAAACTTACAACAATTAACAATCTCACAGTTTACTAAACTTACAACAATTAACAATCTCACAGTGTACTAAACTTACTACAGTAACAATCTCACAGTTTACTAAACTTACTACAAGTAACAATCTCACAGTTTACTAACTTACTACAAGTAACAATCTCACAGTTTACTGAACTTACTACAAGTAACAATCTCACAGTTTACTAAACTTACAACAACTAACAATCTCACAGTTTACTAAACTTACAACAATTAACAATCTCACAGTTTACTAAACTTACAACAATTAACAATCTCACAGTTTACTAAACTTACTACAAGTAACAATCTCACAGTTTACTAAACTTACTACAAGTAACAATCTCACAGTTTACTAAACTTACTACAAGTAACAATCTCACAGTTTACTAAACTTACTACAAGTAACAATCTCACAGTTTACCAAACTTACTACAAGTAACAATCTCACAGTTTACCAAACGTACTACAAGTAACAATCTCACAGTTTACCAAACGTACTACAAGTAACAATCTCACAGTTAACTAAACTTACTACAAGTAACAATCTTACAGTTTACCAAACTTACTACAAGTAACATCTCACAGTTTACCAAATTTACTACAAGTAACAATCTCACAGTTTACCAACTTACTACAATAACAATCTTACAGTTTACCAAACTTACTACAAGTAACAATCTTACAGTTTACCAAACTTACTACAAGTAACAATCTCACAGTTTACTAAACTTACTACAAGTAACAATCTCACAGTTTACTAAACTTACTACAAGTAACAATCTTACAGTTTACCAAACTTACTACAAGTAACAATCTCACAGTTTACCAAACTTACTACAAGTAACAATCTCACAGTTTACTAAACTTACTACAAGTAACAATCTCACAGTTTACTAAACTTACTACAAGTAACACTCTCACAGTTTACTAAACTTACAACAATTAACAATCTCACAGTTTACTGAACTTACTACAAGTAACAATCTCACAGTTTACCAAACTTACAACAATTAACAATCTCACAGTGTACTAAACTTACTACAAGTAACAATCTCACAGTTTACTAAACTTACTACAAGTAACAATCTCACAGTTTACTAAACTTACAACAATTAACAATCTCACAGTTTACTGAACTTACTACAAGTAACAATCTCACAGTTTACTAAACTTACAACAACAAACAATCTCACAGTTTACTAAACTTACAACAATTAACAATCTCACAGTTTACTAAACTTACAACAACTAACAATCTCACAGTTTACTAAACTTACAACAACTAACAATCTCACAGTTTACTAAACTTACAACAATTAACAATCTCACAGTTTACTAAACTTACAACAATTAACAATCTCATAGTTTACTAAACTTACAACAATTAACAATCTCACAGTTTACTAAACTTACAACAATTAACAATCTCACAGTTTACTAAACTTACTACAAGTAACAATCTCACAGTTTACTAAACTTACTACAAGTAACAATCTCACAGTTTACTAAACTTACAACAACTAACAATCTCACAGTTTACTAAACTTACAACAATTAACAATCTCACAGTTTACTAAACTTACAACAATTAACAATCTCACAGTTTACTAAACTTACAACAATTAACAATCTCACAGTTTACTAAACTACAACAATTAACATCTCACAGTTTACTAAACTTACACAACTAACAATCTCACAGTTTACTAAACTTACAACAATTAACAATCTCACAGTTTACTAAACTTACAACAATTAACAATCTCACAGTTTACTAAACTTACAACAATTAACAATCTCACAGTTTACTAAACTTACAACAATTAACAATCTCACAGTTTACTAAACTTACTACAAGTAACAATCTCACAGTTTACTAAACTTACTACAAGTAACAATCTCACAGTTTACTAAACTTACTACAATTAACAATCTCACAGTTTACTAAACTTACTACAAGTAACAATCTCACAGTTTACCAAACTTACTACAAGTAACAATCTCACAGTTTACCAAACTTACTACAAGTAACAATCTTACTGACTGCGTGCTTTGATATTTTTTTACTTAAGGTATCACGACATATCTTGCCGAGTGTCCTATTTTGCGTTGCGGAGTAATTCACACTTGCAGAGTGTCCTATTTTGCGTTGCGGAGTAATTCACACTTGCAGAGTGTCCTATTTTGCGTTGCGGAGTAATTCACACTTGCAGAGTGTCCTATTTTGCATTGCGGAGTAATTCACACTTGCAGAGTGTCCTATTTTGCATTGCGGAGTAATTCACACTTGCAGAGTGTCCTGTTTTGCGTTGCGGAGTAATTCACACTTGACGAGTGTCCTATTTTGCGTTGCAAAGTAATTCACATTTGACGAGTGTCCTATTTTGCGTTGCATAGTAATTCACACTTGACGAGTGAAAAACTCTTTCCTCTCATCCGTGAACAGTGGTTGATAATTATTATTTTTTTTAAAATCTGCATCTGGAAAGAAAGGGTGCCAACTGTTGTCCCAATTTTTGTGTCCCAGAGAGTAACATGCAATGTGCTCACATATGATTGTCGCTGGGTTATTTCCTTTCCTGTATTCTGAGACCTTCACTAAAGTCCTTTCTTGACAGTTTTGCCGACTTTCATGTGCATACAAAATGACAGATCTTGGAAGTTACGACGACAAAGATCTTGGCATTCAAAGAATGACATTCAAATAGGGAAAGTGGTATATTTACATTAGAACAATCATTAACAAAATGTTTGAAATCCAGCATCCTTGTGGAAGTTCGTAGAAAAGGTCAAAGTGAGCATTTGTACCTCATCTGACCTAGTTTTACTGGTAGGCAGAGAACCTCTCTGGAGACATTTTATGGCGGAAAGAGAGGGCAGAATTCTTTTCCCCTTTTGTTTAAGAAAGGATCTGCAGCTCTGAAGACTGGGAGAAGTCCACTTGTTTCAGAACTTATATGGCAAGCCAAGAGCGCTTCTTTTCTTTTCCTTAGTTGAGGCAACGAACGACATCACACATATGACAACTGTAATGAATGTACTTTTGGATATAGATTCCACTTCTGTCAGGACACCATTTGAAGTGCGATATTCTATCAGTACACCACTTAATGCTAATTATTCTAATATAGACTTTAACGGTTTTGTTCAGTGACACATTTCGTGCCAACAAATATGGCAGGCTTAATAACACGAGAACCGCTGCCGAGAGAAAGTCTGGTATTATTCACGTCGATGTTTTGTTCCTTTCACTGAGTACACGCGTCCTAGATAATGATGATGATGTGTACTTTACTATTTTATGCTAACATTTATTCCTTTCTGATATGTGAGGAAACAATTACGAGTGTCGACGACGAAGAGAGATAACACATTTCAGGATCAGAGAGAAGAGAGAGAGAAGAGAGGGAGAAGAGAGAGAAGAGACAGAGAAGAGAGAGAAGATATAGAAGAGAGAGAGAAGAGAGAAGAAAGAGAGAAGAGAGAAAAGAGAGAGAGAAGAAAGAGAGAGAGAAGAGACAGAAGAAAGAGAAAGAGAAGAGAGAGAAGAGAGAGAAGAGAGAGAGAAGAGAGAGAAGAGACAGAGAAGAGACAGAGAAGAGAGATAAGAGACAGAGAAGAGAGAGAAAAGAGAGAGAAGAGAGAGAAGAGAGAGAAAGAAGAGAGAGAAGAGACAGAGAAGAGAGAGAAGAGAGAGAGAGAAGAAAGAAGAAAGAGAGAGAGAGAAGAGAGAGATAAGAGAGAGAGAAGAAAGAGAGAGAGAAAAGAGAGAGAGAAGAGAGAGAGAAAGAGAGAGAAGAAGAAGAGAGAGAAAGAGAGAAGAGAGAAAAGAGAGAGAGAAGAAAGAGAGAGAGAGAAGAGACAGATTACTTAAGGTATCACGACATATGTTGCCGAGTGTCCTATTTTGCGTTGCGGAGTAATTCACACTTGCAGAGTGTCCTATTTTGCGTTGCGGAGTAATTCACACTTGCAGAGTGTGCTATCTTGCGTTGCGGAGTAATTCACACTTGCAGAGTGTCCTATTTTGCGTTGCGGAGTAATTCACACTTGCAGAGTGTCCTATTTTGCGTTGCGGAGTAATTCACACTTGCAGAGTGTCCTATTTTTCGTTGCGGAGTAATTCACACTTGCAGAGTGTCCTATTTTGCGTTGCATAGTAATTCACACTTGACGAGTGAAAAACTCTTTCCTCTCATCCGTGAACAGTGGTTGATAATTATTATTTTTTTTAAAATCTGCATCTGGAAAGAAAGGGTGCCAACTATTGTCCCAATGTTTGTGTCCCAGAGAGTAACATGCAATGTGCTGACATATGATTGTCGCTGGGTTATTTCCTTTCCTGTGTTCTGAGACCTTCACTAAAGTCCTTGCTTGACAGTTTTACCCACTTTCATGTGCATACAAAATGACAGATCTTGGAAGTTACGACGACAAAGATCTTGGCATTCAAAGAATGACATTCAAATAGGGAAAGTGGTATATTTACATTAGAACAATCATTAACAAAATGTTTGAAATCCGGCATCCTTGTGGAAGTTCGTAGAGAAGGTCAAAGTGAGCATTTGTATCTCATCTGACCTAGTTTTACTGGTAGGCAGAGAACCTCTCTGGAGACATTTTGTGGCGGAAAGAGAGGGCAGAACTCTTTTCCCCTTTTGTTTAAGAGAGGATCTGCAGCTCTAAAGACTGGGAGAAGTCCACTTGTTTCAGAACTTATATGCCAAGCCAAGAGCGCTTCTTTTATTTTCCTTAGTTGAGGCAACGAACGACATCACACACCTGACAACTGTAATGAATGTACTTTTGGATATAGATTCCACTTCTGTCAGGACACCATTTGAAGTGCGATATTCTATCAGTACACCACTTAATGCTAATTATTCTAATATAGACTTTAACGGTTTTGTTCAGTGACACATTTCGTGCCAACAAATATGGCCGGCTTAATATCACGAGATCGGCTGCCGAGAGAAAGTCTGGTATTATTCACGTCGATGTTTTGTTCCTTTCACTGAGTACACGCGTCCTAGATAATGATGATGATGTGTACTTTACTATTTTATGCTAACATTTATTCCTTTCTGATATGTGAGGAAACAATTACGAGTGTCGAAGACGAAGAGAGATAACACATTTCAGGATCAGAGAGAAGAGAGAGAGAAGAGAGGGAGAAGAGAGAGAAGAGACAGAGAAGAGAGAGAAGATATAGAAGAGAGAGAGAGAGAGAAGAAGAGAGAAGAGAGAGAGGAAGAGAGAGAGAAGAGACAGAAGAAAGAGAAAGAGAAGAGAGAGAGAAGAGAGAGAAGAGAGAGAGAAGATGACAGAGAAGAGAGATAAGAGAGAGAAGAGAGAAAAGAGAGAGAGAAGAGAGAGAAGAGAGAGAAAAGAGAGAGAAGAGAGAGAAGAGAGAGAGAGAAGAGAGAGACAGAGAGAGAAGAGAGAGAAGAAGAGAGAGAAAGAGAAGAAGAGATAAGAGAGAGAGAAGAAGAGAGAGAGAAGAGAGAGAAGAAAGAGAAAGAGAAGAGAGAGAGAAGAAGAGAGAAGAAGAAGAGAGAGAAGAGAGAGAAGAGAGAAAAGAGAGAGAAGAGAGAGAGAAGAGAGAGAAGAGAGAGAGAGAGAAGAGAGAGAGAAGAGAGAGAGAAGAGAGAGAAGAGAGAGAGAGAGAGAGAGAGAAGAGAGAGGAAGAGAGAGAAGAAGGAGAATAGAGAGAGAGAAGAGAGAGAAGAGAGAGAAGAGAGAGGGAAGAGAGAGAAGAAAGAGAGAAGAGAGAGAAGAGAGAGAGAGATAAGAGACAGAGAAGAGAGAGAAAAAAGAGAGAAGAGAGAGAAGAGAGAGAGAGAGAAGAGAGAGAGCATAATAAATACAAAACAAAGAGGAATGAAAACGAGAGAGGGAGAACTTGGAAGGAACATGAGAAGGGAATATTATTTTAGCTGCACCAGATCCCCGACTCATAAATAATACATTTCTATTTGGTTGTAATTTGTAATTAAATTTATCTGAATTTATTCAAAAATTATATTGACCCTGGAACACGCACATAATGGGATCTCTGTGGAGGATATTGTCCCAGAGATCTGCCAGCAATGGGGGACCAGCAGGGGGAGACAAATGGTTTCTTTTTCATGTCTGAAAATTTTTTCCATTGGGAGAATAGCCAACCAGGGAATTGTTATCTGCCCCACTCCGGGTGGGTTTTTCTCTCCACCCAACCTGTTCTGAGGCCTACACCATCTCTCCTTCCAACCTGTTCTAAGGCCTACAACATCTCTCTTCCAACCTGTTCTGAGGCCTACAACATCTCTCCTTCAAACCTGTTCTGAGGCCTACAACATCTCTTCTTCCAACCTGTACTAATCCCTAAAACATCTCTCCTTCCAACCTGTTCTTAGGCCTACAACATCTCTTCTTCCAACCTGTTCTAATCCCTACAACATCTCTCCTTCCAATCTGTTCTAAGGCCTACAACATCTCTCCTTCCAACCTGTTCTAAGGCCTACAACATCTCTCCTTCAAACCTGTTCTAAGGCCTACAACATCTCTTCTTCAAACCTGTTCTAATCCTTACAACATCTCTCCTTATAACCTGTTCTAAGGCCTACAACATCTCTCCTTCAAACCTGTTCTGAGGCCTACAACATCTCTCCTTCCAACCTGTTCTTAGGCCTACAACATCTCTTCTTCCAACCTGTTCTAATCCCTACAACATCTCTCCTTCCAATCTGTTCTAAGGCCTACAACATCTCTCCTTCCAACCTGTTCTAAGGCCTACAACATCTCTCCTTTAAACCTGTTCTAAGGCCTACAACATCTCTTCTTCAAACCTGTTCTAATCCTTACAACATCTCTCCTTATAACCTGTTCTGAAGCCTACAACATCTCTCCTTTCAACCTGTTCTGAGGCCTACAACATCTCTCCTTCCAACCTGTTCTGAGGCCTACAACATCTCTTCTTCCAACCTGCTCTAAGGCCTACAACATCTCTCCTTCCAACCTGTTCTAAGGCCTACAACATCTCTCCTTCCAACCTGTTCTGAGGCCTACAACATCTCTCCTTCCAACCTGTTCTGAGGCCTACAACATCTCTCCTTCCAACCTGTTCTGAGACCTACAACATCTCTCCTGGTTCAGAGTACGGCATAGTCAATGTCTTATCTAGTTTTCATTTTAGTTATATTAGGGCTGAAACAATTCTGCTCTTACTGCTAATACTACTACTAATACTACTACTACTACTAATACTACTACTACTACTAATACTACTACTAATACTACTACTAATACTACTACTACTACTAATACTACTACTGCTACTACTACTACTACTGTTACTACTACTACTACTACTGCTACTACTACTACTACTGCTACTACTACTATTACTACTACTACTAGTACTACTACTGCTACTACTACTACTACTACTACTACTATTGCTATTATTACTAGTACTGTTACTACTGCCACTCATATTATAATTACACCTACTACCACCTCCTACCACCAAACTGCCAATGATACTACTACAATTACTACTACTACCACCACCACTACTACTTCTTGCCACTGCTATGTCTACTTCGACTACTTCTACTACAATATTTCCTCCTCCACTATTACTACTGGTAATAATAATGCAACTACTGCACTACTTCAACCACTGATATTAAAATATTGTTCTCTTTTACTACTGAAACAACCACATTATATTGATACTATTACTACTATAATTACTTTCACTGCCACTAATATTGCGGCAAGCATTAATACGCCACCACAATTAATACTACAAATACTACTAATAATACTTCTATTATCCGCTGGGGATTCTACTGCTGCTACTACCAATACCGTCTGCTGTGTTCAGCGCTATTAAATTTAACACTGCTGAGGACATCTATCGCTCTTCAAAAGGTAAAAGAACTAAAGAATCTGTGGAGAGGAACAGACAGAACTACAAAAATAAGATTTTTAAGGGCGTGCATCTTTCCCATCGCAACATATGCCTGTGAGACCTGGAAACTTAAAAAAAAATAAAACAGCTGAGAAACACATAAATGCCTTTGAATGTAAATGCTACAGAAGAGTTCTTCAAATATCATGGACACAGTAAAGAACAAATATATCCATACTACAAGAACTTAATATTGAAGGAGGCTGGCTACTAATGAGGATTAAACAGAGACAACAGAGAGGCTTACAGGAGAACTCTTAGGGAGGCAAAGTTACGCAAGGGACATGCAAATGACTGAATGACTGTACTTAAGAGTTTGTCTCTGTGAGTCTGTCACACTGGCCTGGTTTTAACATTCTGACTCACTCAGAGAAGCGAACCTTGCACTATACGGACTATGTCAAGCTCTGTCTCCTTAGCCCGGTTGAGCCTTCTAGCAGAAGCATTAACCGAGAGATGGGATAGGGTCTTGGTCATCTCTTATTCGCCAAGCTGAATGAGATACTGCTGTATTTGCTTTGGTAACAATGTTCATTATATATCGTATTAGCTTTGCAAACATATCCCACATGATAACAGCATCTCTTATACGCCGTAGTTAGCTCTGCAAGTGTGTCTGTTTTCGAGACTTCACATTTTCATGAAAACGTACACGTCAATAGTAATTTTGCGTCGGGCGTAGATGAACCGAAAAGTCTTTAATTTTATTAACTGGATATACTAATAATTAGACAAAACAAACTTGGTTTTACAGTTAAATTGTAATGCAATGACCTATTTCGTCTTAGATTACTTTTTAAAAAATTAATGACTGATAAATCTAAAACATGGCATCCATTTCTTTTTCCGAATGTACACTCCAGGCACTTGAGTGACCTTGCTACGTCGAATTGGTACAAGATTTGACCCAGCATGGTTCAGCTGAGGGATGTCCTTAGCGTTTTCTGGAGACACTCCATACCCCCCCCCCCCCTCGTTTTATCTGTTAGGA
Source organism: Achatina immaculata (assembly GCA_009760885.1). NCBI lineage: Eukaryota > Metazoa > Mollusca > Gastropoda > Stylommatophora > Achatinidae > Lissachatina > Lissachatina immaculata. The sequence goes on along the minus strand of CM019719.1, from coordinate 7,688,930 downwards.
CGCGCTGGTTGATATGGGCGAGAAGAATTACTATTAAATGTTGTTACTAGTACGATAAGATCTATGTGTTTTTGCTTCGTTTGTTTCTTCGTTTGTTTGTTTGCCCTGATTGTGATAGTCTGTTTTAACAGTTTGGGGAACTGTAGCGGTTGTATTGTCTAGAGTCTGGGTTAATGTTTCTGTGATTTTGGGAAACTAAAAAGGTGTATTATATAAGCTTGCATCTGAATCTATGTTTCTGGAAACTAAAACTAATGTGTTGAATGGAGTTTCAAATCATGAATTCTTTGTTTTGGTGGAACTAAATCGACTGTGTTGTCCTAACTTTGTGTTAATTTATTATGTTCTGAGGGAACTAATTCGAATGTGTTGTCCTAACTTTGTGTTAATTTATTATGTTCTGAGGGAACTAATTCGACTGTTTTGTCTTAATGGGCGGTTAAGACCTTGCTCAAAAGATCTTTTCGATTCTCCTCTGTGCTCTGCAAACCAGGTGGCCTGGAGCAAAGATGGCTTCTGAAGGAGCAGTAAAGTTGTTATTGTCAGGATATTTGAACTCAGCAAGACTGTTTTCACAAAAATTACTAATTACTCGCTTCTGTTCTCACTCTATCTGGCCATCACAGAATTGTGTTCCGTTGGGGAAACAGTTTGAAGAGAAAATATAACTATTTAATGTACTGTTATATTTCTTTCTCTATAACAAAGTCTAAAAGTCTTTTAGTTCATGTGTTGTTATGTTTCTTTCTCTCTAACGCAATCTGTTTCACATGCTGTTATGTTTCTATCTCTGTAATATTGTTTCATGTGCTATAATGTTTCTATATCTGTAACGTTGTTTCATGTGTTGTTATGTTTCTATCTCTGTAACATTGTTTCATGTGCTGTTTTGTTTTTCTATCTCCGTAAAATTGTTTCATGTGCTGTTATGTTTTTCTATCTCTGTAACATTGTTTCATGTGCTGTTATATTTTTCTATCTCTGTAACACTATTTCATGTGATGTTATGTTTCTATTTCTGTAACATTATTTCATGTGCTGTTATGTTTCTATTTCTGTAACATTATTCATGTGATATTATGTTTCTATTTCTGTAACATTGTTTCATGTGATATTATGTTTCTATCTCTGTAACACTGTTTCATGTGATGTTATGTTTCTATCTCTGTAACATAGTTTCATGTGATGTTATGTTTCTATCTCTGTAACACTGTTTCATGTGATGTTATGTTTCTATCTCTGTAACATTGTTTCATGTGATGTTATGTTTCTATCTCTGTAACATTGTTTCATGTGATGTTATGTTTCTATCTCTGTAACATTGTTTCATGTGCTGGTTTCTGTTTTTTACAGTGTTATCCTCTCGTTCTCGTCGTGAATGTCTTCGTCGCTATAACATGCAGTTTATATTCTTGTATATTGTGAGTCATAATTTCTTTATAATGGCTCTTGAATGACGAAGTAGTTCGTGCGGTCTCTGTTATTGTGAAAGTTGGCTGTTCGAACCCAGCCGGAGAAGCCCCAGTCAGCCATCTGTAGAGATGATTTCTTGGCTCGGTCAGGAGGTGGTGATGGCGATACGTGATGCTGACCACATCAGACTCTGTAAACATGATTTTATAACCTCTTTTTGTGACCTTAGATTAAGTTTTTAATCAAAGGACCTCAAAGGGTCTTGATTTCATCACAGCGCAGTCGTTCTCCCCCCCCCCTTTTCCAGCGGCATTATCCTATGCTGTCAGGTCAAAGAAAATATGCATACTAACACTTTATACATATATATGGCTATATAACATAATAGGAATAGTTTGTTGTTTCCACTTACAGAGATTTAGAAGAAGGATTCTTATGGTGCATACAATGTTTACCTACAGAGGTATCGTATGTCACGACATTTGTCTAGCTTCAGACAAATAACCGAGGTATCGTATATCACGACAATTATCTAACATCAGAAAAGTCACCCAGGTATCGTATATCACGACTTTTATCTAATATCAGAAAAGTCACCCAGGTATCATATATCGCGACATTTATCTAACATCAGAAAAGTCACCAAGGTATCATATATCACGACATTTGTCTAACATCAGACAAGTCACCCATGTATCGCATATCACGACATTTGTCTAACATCAGACAAGTCATAGAGGTATCGTATATCACGACATTTGTCTAACATGAGACAAGTCACTCAGGTATCGTATATCACGACATTTGTCTAACATCAGACAAGTCACCGAGGCGGGTATATCTAAATTTGACCAGTCTGCCTCGTTTGATCAAATTACTGCTTATATTGTGTTGTTCTAGATACATCACGGTGTATATTCTGCTGTTCTACATATATTACGGCTTATATTGTGCTGTTCTACATATATTAATCCTTATAATGTGCTGTTCTATATACAATACGGCTCATATTGTGCTGATTATCATACTTTAAGGCTTACACCGTATGTCCCGTAGGTAAGGAGTTTTATTTTATTCAGCCAATCGGTAGGGCTGGGGACCGGGGGAGGGGGCGGATTCTTCAGGCTTGAAGGTTAGTGGGGGATGTTAGGTAAAGAGTCGGTAGCTTTGATTTGGCTGTGAGTTTTTACAGAGTGCGGATTGCTTGCGAAGTGGACAGCTGTTTAAGCGCCGCATAACGTTCAAAATGCAGATGAGTGTCGAGCGATAAAATGCTGTGTGTGTCTTGAAAAATCCGCAATCGAGACGTTTGCTATGATAAAGAAAGCATACGGGAAGAATGCTTTATCGAAAGCACAAGTGTTTCTGTGACACAAGGCATTCAACAAAAAGACAGAGCTCTGAGTGGCACTCTAATGAGTCTCCTCGACCAAAGAAGGCTCCAATGAGCAAATCGAAGATGAAATTGATGATCATTGTCTTTTTGTATTCTAGAGGTGTTGTCCTTAAGGAGTTCGTACCACCAGGACAAATGGTCAAAGCAACATTTTAAGTGGAAGTCCTTAAACGGCGGAAGAACAGAGTCGCGCGTGTCCGCCCAGAGATTCCCAACACCTGGATTCTTCACCACTACAATGCGCCGAGCCAATCATTGCTGCTAGTGAGAGAGTTTCTGGCGAAACAAACCGCGGCAATGCTGTGTCAACCTCCCTACAGCCCGGACATGGCCATGGCTGAATTCCTTTTGTTCCCCCAGCTCAAATCAAGCTTGAAAGGTCACCATTTTAGACTGTTAATAACATGCAAGCTGCCGTGACGAGTGCTTTCAAGGATATCCCTGTTCAAGACTTCCAGGCGAGTTGCGATGAGTGGAAGAACCGCTGGCAACGGTGTATTGATGCTCAAGAATGTTATTTCGAGGAAATTTAAGTATATTAAAATATATCTTGAACAAATCAAATTTTATGGAATCAGTCTCATTACTTACCGGACACACCATGCATATTGTGCTGTTGCTTTCAATATCACATTTAATATCATAAGGCTCTATCTTCTGATCACGCTGGCTTGTTTAAGTGAAAACAATTTCAAGTCAAGAAAGGGTAAGACTGTGTCTGTTGTTACTGACGAGTTTGTGATATATGAATGGGAAACCCCAGAGAACTAGTATAAAAAGAATCTACTATGGGAAACATTTTTTTATGAAACTTTGATACAAACAAACAGAACCCCATAAAATAAATAAAAGTACCTCTGTCATCCAATATGATACTAGTGGACAATGTCATATGATACTAGTGGACAATGCCATATGATAATAATGGACAATGCTATATGATACTAATGGACAATGCCATATGATACTAGTGGACATAGTTTTAGTTTTCATCTATTCTTTGACATATCAGTACACACTGACAGTATTCTCTGTGTTGTAATCCAAAGTACCCCATCCTTCAGGCATATATTTTTATTTCCCTGGGACATATTTCTCAATATTTTTGTATCCAGCTCTGATATTTATGGAGCACGCGCAGGTCGACGATATCTCGACCTTCTTTTCAGTAATCTGACTAGATAGTATTACAAAGATGGCGTCGGTGACAGCGCACCGGCTGCTTTAAGAAGAAAGAAGACGTGTGGCCTAATTTCATGATCTAATTTAAATTTCGGCAGATTTAGGTCACGGACTTCAGCGCCCTAAGACACAAGAGAAATCCAGGATCCTCTGAAGCGACTCCCAGATACGTTCTGGTATTTAAGTATCAATTCGTCACATTCTCTGAGACGTTCGTGTGATCACATTTCCGAAGAGTATTTCTGGTGCAGGGATTTCCTGGCAGTGCCCGCTGAAGTTATTGTTGAGCTACGAGGTTATTAATAGCGCTTTATCTCGTTTCTATAGAGGCCAAAGCTTGCCGAACTAAGCCCCTGTTAACTTCTGATATCCGGGAAGATTTAGTGCAAGGGGAAAGTACTCTGTTCACAGATTACACCAACGACCTCCAGTCCTGTATTTCTTATTGTGTGTTTACAGACGACTTTTTTCCTCTTCTGATATATCCACGACTAATGGTTGCTTTCTTTTGTCGCTTTCCCAAATAATGATGGTTGCTAAAAATTATATTTATATTGGTTGAAATTTCTGTCTTCCTGGGGAGGGAGCGGATTCTTCAGGCTTGAAGGTTAGTGGGGGATGTTAGGTAAAGAGTCGGTAGCTTTGATTTGGCTGTGAGTTTTTACAAAGTGCGGATTGCTTGCGAAGTGGACAGCTGTTTAAGCGCCGCATAACGTTCAAAATGCAGATGAGTGTCGAGCAGCCATACGCGATAAAATGCTGTGTGTGTCTTGAAAAATCCGCAATCGAGACGTTTGCTATGATAAAGAAAGCATACGGGAAGAATGCTTTATCGAAAGCACAAGTGTTTCTGTGACACAAGGCATTCAACAAAAAGACAGAGCTCTGAGTGGCACTCTAATGAGTCTCCTCGACCAAAGAAGGCTCCAATGAGCAAATCGAAGATGAAATTGATGATCATTGTCGTTTTTGTATTCTAGAGGTGTTGTCCTTAAGGAGTTCGTACCACCAGGACAAATGGTCAAAGCAACATTTTAAGTGGAAGTCCTTAAACGGCGGAAGAACAGAGTCGCGCGTGTCCGCCCAGAGATTCCCAACACCTGGATTCTTCACCACTACAATGCGCCGAGCCAATCATTGCTGCTAGTGAGAGAGTTTCTGGCGAAACAAACCGCGGCAATGCTGTGTCAACCTCCCTACAGCCCGGACATGGCCATGGCTGAATTCCTTTTGTTCCCCCAGCTCAAATCAAGCTTGAAAGGTCACCATTTTAGACTGTTAATAACATGCAAGCTGCCGTGACGAGTGCTTTCAAGGATATCCCTGTTCAAGACTTCCAGGCGAGTTGCGATGAGTGGAAGAACCGCTGGCAACGGTGTATTGATGCTCAAGAATGTTATTTCGAGGAAATTTAAGTATATTAAAATATATCTTGAACAAATCAAATTTTATGGAATCAGTCTCATTACTTACCGGACACACCATGCATATTGTGCTGTTGCTTTCAATATCACATTTAATATCATAAGGCTCTATCTTCTGATCACGCTGGCTTGTTTAAGTGAAAACAATTTCAAGTCAAGAAAGGGTAAGACTGTGTCTGTTGTTACTGACGAGTTTGTGATATATGAATGGGAAACCCCAGAGAACTAGTATAAAAAGAATCTACTATGGGAAACATTTTTTTATGAAACTTTGATACAAACAAACAGAACCCCATAAAATAAATAAAAGTACCTCTGTCATCCAATATGATACTAGTGGACAATGTCATATGATACTAGTGGACAATGCCATATGATAATAATGGACAATGCTATATGATACTAATGGACAATGCCATATGATACTAGTGGACATAGTTTTAGTTTTCATCTATTCTTTGACATATCAGTACACACTGACAGTATTCTCTGTGTTGTAATCCAAAGTACCCCATCCTTCAGGCATATATTTTTATTTCCCTGGGACATATTTCTCAATATTTTTGTATCCAGCTCTGATATTTATGGAGCACGCGCAGGTCGACGATATCTCGACCTTCTTTTCAGTAATCTGACTAGATAGTATTACAAAGATGGCGTCGGTGACAGCGCACCGGCTGCTTTAAGAAGAAAGAAGACGTGTGGCCTAATTTCATGATCTAATTTAAATTTCGGCAGATTTAGGTCACGGACTTCAGCGCCCTAAGACACAAGAGAAATCCAGGATCCTCTGAAGCGACTCCCAGATACGTTCTGGTATTTAAGTATCAATTCGTCACATTCTCTGAGACGTTCGTGTGATCACATTTCCGAAGAGTATTTCTGGTGCAGGGATTTCCTGGCAGTGCCCGCTGAAGTTATTGTTGAGCTACGAGGTTATTAATAGCGCTTTATCTCGTTTCTATAGAGGCCAAAGCTTGCCGAACTAAGCCCCTGTTAACTTCTGATATCCGGGAAGATTTAGTGCAAGGGGAAAGTACTCTGTTCACAGATTACACCAACGACCTCCAGTCCTGTATTTCTTATTGTGTGTTTACAGACGACTTTTTTCCTCTTCTGATATATCCACGACTAATGGTTGCTTTCTTTTGTCGCTTTCCCAAATAATGATGGTTGCTAAAAATTATATTTATATTGGTTGAAATTTCTGTCTTCCTAATTTTTCCTCTTTCTCTTCGAACTTAAAAACATGTGTAAAATTTTCCGTCATGTCTTCAGCCTCCTTGTCTTCAGCCTCCTTGTCTTCAGTCTCCTTGTCTTCAGCCTCCCTGTCTTCAGCCTCCTTGTCTTCAGCCTCCCTGTCTTCAGCCTCCTTGTCTTCAGCCTCCCTGTCTTTAGTCTCCTTGTCTTCAGCCTCCTTGTCTTCAGCCTCCCTGTCTTCAGCCTCCTTGTCTTCAGCCTCCCTGTCTTTAGTCTCCTTGTCTTCAGCCTCCTTGTCTTCAGCCTCCTTGTCTTCAGTCTCCTTGTCTTCAGCCTCCTTGTCTTCAGCCTCCCTGTCTTCAGCCTCCTTGTCTTCAGTCTCCTTGTCTTCAGCCTCCCTGTCTTTAGTCTCCTTGTCTTCAGCCTCCTTGTCTTCAGCCTCCCTGTCTTCACCACTACAATGCGCCGATCCAATCATTGCTGCTAGTGATAGAGTTTCTGGCGAAACACAAACCGCGGCAATGCTGTGTCACCTCCCTACAGCCCGGACATGGCCACGGCTGATTCCTTTTGTTCCCCCAGCTCAAATCAAGCTTGAAAGTCACCATTTTAGACTGTTAATAATATGCAAGCTGCCGTGACGAGTGCTTTCAAGGATATCCCTGTTCAAGACTTCCAGGCGAGCTGCGATGAGTGGAAGAACCGCTGGCAACGGTGTATTGCTGCTCAAGATGTTATTTCGAGGAAATTAAGTTAATTAAAATATATCTTGAACAAATCAAATTTTATGGAATCAGTCTCATTACTTACCGGACCCACCATGTATATTGTGCTGTTGCTTTCAATATCATATTTAATATCATAAGGCTCTAGTCTTCTGATCACGCTGGCTTGTTTAAGTGAAAACAATTTCTAGTCAGAAAGGGTAAGACTGTGTCTGTTGTTACTGACGAGTTTGTGATATATGAATGGGAAACCCAGAGAACTAGTATAAAAAGAATCTACTATGGGAAACATTTTTTTATGAAACTTTGATACAAACAAACAGAACCCCATAAAATAAATAAAAGTACCTCTGTCATCCAATATGATACTAGTGGACAATGCCATATGATACTAGTGGACAATGCCATATGATAATAATGGACAATGCTATATGATACTAATGGACAATGCCATATGATACTAGTGGACATAGTTTTAGTTTTCATCTATTCTTTGACATATCAGTACACACTGACAGTATTCTCTGTGTTGTAATCCAAAGTACCCCATCCTTCAGGCATATATTTTTATTTCCCTGGGACATATTTCTCAATATTTTTGTATCCAGCTCTGATATTATGGAGCACGCGCAGGTCGACGATATCTCGACCTTCTTTTCAGTAATCTGACTAGATAGTATTACAAAGATGGCGTCGGTGACAGCGCACCGGCTGCTTTAAGAAGAAAGAAGACGTGTGGCCTAATTTCATGATCTAATTTAAATTTCGGCAGATTTAGGTCACGGACTTCAGCGCCCTAAGACACAAGAGAAATCCAGGATCCTCTGAAGCGACTCCCAGATACGTTCTGGTATTTAAGTATCAATTCGTCACATTCTCTGAGACGTTCGTGTGATCACATTTCCGAAGAGTATTTCTGGTGCAGGGATTTCCTGGCAGTGCCCGCTGAAGTTATTGTTGAGCTACGAGGTTATTAATAGCGCTTTATCTCGTTTCTATAGAGGCCAAAGCTTGCCGAACTAAGCCCCTGTTAACTTCTGATATCCGGGAAGATTTAGTGCAAGGGGAAAGTACTCTGTTCACAGATTACACCAACGACCTCCAGTCCTGTATTTCTTATTGTGTGTTTACAGACGACTTTTTTCCTCTTCTGATATATCCACGACTAATGGTTGCTTTCTTTTGTCGCTTTCCCAAATAATGATGGTTGCTAAAAATTATATTTATATTGGTTGAAATTTCTGTCTTCCTAATTTTTCCTCTTTCTCTTCGAACTTAAAAACATGTGTAAAATTTTCCGTCATGTCTTCAGCCTCCTTGTCTTCAGCCTCCTTGTCTTCAGTCTCCTTGTCTTCAGCCTCCCTGTCTTCAGCCTCCTTGTCTTCAGCCTCCTTGTCTTCAGCCTCCTTGTCTTCAGTCTCCCTGTCTTCAGGCTCCTTGTCTTCAGCCTCCTTGTCTTCAGCCTCCTTGTCTTCAGCCTCCTTGTCTTACGCCTCCCTGTCTTCAGCCTCCCTGTCTTCAGGCTCCTTGTCTTCAGCCTCCTTGTCTTCAGCCTCCTTGTCTTCAGCCTCCCTGTCTTCAGCCTCCCTGTCTTCAGGCTCCTTGTCTTCAGCCTCCTTGTCTTCAGCCTCCTTGTCTTCAGCCTCCCTGTCTTCAGGCTCCTTGTCTTCAGCCTCCTTGTCTTCAGCTTCCCTGTCTTCAGTCTCCCTGTCTTCAGTCTCCCTGTCTTCAGCCTCCTTGTCTTCAGTCTCCCTGTCTTCAGCCTCCTTGTCTTCAGTCTCCCTGTCTTCAGCCTCCTTGTCTTCAGTCTCCCTGTCTTCAGCCTCCTTGTCTTCAGTCTCCCTGTCTTCAGCCTCCCTGTCTTCAGTCTCCCTGTCTTCAGCCTCCTTGTCTTCAGTCTCCCTGTCTTCAGTCTCCCTGTCTTCAGCCTCCCTGTCTTCAGTCTCCCTGTCTTCAGTCTCCCTGTCTTCAGCCTCCTTGTCTTCAGCCTCCTTGTCTTCAGCCTCCCTGTCTTCAGGCTCCTTGTCTTCAGGCTCCTTGTCTTCAGCCTCCTTGTCTTCAGCCTCCTTGTCTTCAGTCTCCCTGTCTTCAGCTTCCTTGTCTTCAGCCTCCTTGTCTTCAGTCTCCCTGTCTTCAGGCTCCTTGTCTTCAGGCTCCTTGTCTTCAGGCTCCTTGTCTTCAGCCTCCTTGTCTTCAGCCTCCTTGTCTTCAGCTTCCCTGTCTTCAGTCTCCCTGTCTTCAGCCTCCTTGTCTTCAGCCTCCTTGTCTTCATCAGAAAGTAGAAGGTAGAAAAATAGAGCTTCCGTGCACTATGTTCTTGTACAGGTGTTAGTGCCATTATTTCATGAGATACGTGACACAGAGAAACCTCTATGATGACACATGAGATATGTGACACAGAGAAACCTCTATGATGACACATGAGATATGTGACACAGAGAAACCTCTATGATGACACATGAGATACGTGACACAGAGAAACCTCTATGACCACACATGAGATACGTGACACAGAGAAACCTCTATGATGACACATGAGATATGTGACACAGAGAAACCTCTATGACCACACATGACATATATGACACAGAGCAACCTCTATGACCACACATGAGATATATGACACAGAGAAACCTCTATGACCACACATGAGATACGTGACACAGAGAAACCTCTATGACCACACATGAGATACGTGACACAGATAAATTTCTATGACCAAACATAAGACATGTGACAGACATCATCCTCTAAGATCGCACAAGAGACATGTGACAGATACAGAGTTTCGGAACGTACAGAACATAATAAATGTATGGAACTCTATCACTAATGTATCCAGCAGGTTTTTCTTCACACATAGGATGGCTCAAAGATCTAAAATATAAGAAGTGCTCACAGATATGACATAAAATATAAGAAGTGCTCACAGATATGACATAAAATATAAGAACTGCTCACAGATATGACATAAAATATAAGAAGTGCTCACAGATATGACATAAAATATAAGAACTGCTCACAAATATGACATAAAATATAAGAAGTGCTCACAGATATGACATAAAATATAAGACGTGCTCACAGATATGACATAAAATATAAGACGTGCTCACAGATATGACATCAAATACTATCTTAGAAATTTAAGACAGATCAAGAAATCACTTCCCGAAACTTCCACACACAAAAAAAACCAGTCAGTACATACCACTGAACTACATTATCTGACCTACCTTAAGTTCTGCAAGTCGTACTTGCCCATGGGTGTAAAGTAAATCAGAGAAATTATATCCCTGACTGTGGAACTTTAAAATACGGGATTCGCCGAATTATTTGCTCAAACGACAATTTTAATGTGTTTCTAGTCAGGTCTTTCAAATTAAAATAAAGAGAAATAACTAGAGGCAAATCAAATGTACCCTTGCCTTCTGGCTTGTAATTTTCTCTAAAGCGAAACTGAAATTTAAGACAGCCTGAAAAAAATGTTTTTCTTTTCTACAGTTTGTGAAGGTCACTGTTAGGAGCGTAGGTTTTGTACATGGATGAACTGACAGTTTGACTCCATGACTGGTCTCGCAAAGCTCCGTGGCGCCAGCAAACAAGCTAAAAAAAGGTAAGATATCGACATGCTTTCTATTGCAGTCCAGTTACATGAAAAGCCAGCAGGTACCGTACCTCGCTGAGGGAGTGTCGTTGCATCTTCTTCAATGATCCCTGTCATATATATCGTCATATGTCATAAATTATATTACTTTATCAATGCGTTATCTTTAGCAGACAGATGATAAAAGTAGTTACAACTGTTATTCTGAACAATAACACCAAGAATAACCACACACAAACAAAAAAAAAACAGCCATCAAACCACGATTTGCCAACAATTATTTTTATCATGAACCACATCTTTTGTTACGTTTAACGCCAGTCAAAGAAACTGGGATCTGGATATTGTTAAAATCAGCACGTCGGTATAACGTCACTGAACCAACGTGCCATAGATAAATATGAGGAGAACATTTTGGTTCTTATATGAGTCTCTCCTTTCAGCTAGAGCAAAAAATACTTCTTATCAGCGGTTGTCTTGTGCCTATAATAATTTGGTACACAGAAAACAGATGACGGTTCAATTTTACAAAAGGATAGAAAGATTGAGAAAAGTGGACAGAAACGAGTTGCAGAAAGTAAGAGGAGTAAATGAAGAATATGCAGTTCGTTACTTCACCGAATGCCTGTGCCAGGGACCACCTGCAGGAACGACACACCTGATAAATTTAGGAAATAAAACGAAAAATAAACCTAAACTTTTTAGTATCCTCCAGGTAAGAAAGCCGGCCACAAAATGCACTGATTATTTCTGCTTTCTTCTATTGTATTGTTTCTGTATTTGGTCATTAACAAAGTCCTTTTTGTCCCTCATCAGAGAAATGCTGCCGAAATATGTTTTTTGTTTTACTGTGTTGTACATTTTCGTCTAGCTTTACATTATGCCACTAATATCATCGTTCTCATTTGCATCATGTCACTAATATCATCGTTCTCATTTGCATCATGTCACTAATATCATCGTTCTCATTTACATCATGTCACTAACATCATCGTTCTCATTTGCATCATGTCACTAATATCATCGTTCTCATTTTCATCATGTCACTAATATCATCATTCTCATTTACATCATGTCACTAATATCATCGTTCTCATTTACATCATGTCACTAATATCATCGTTCTCATTTACATCATGTCACTAATATCATCAGTCTCATTTTTTTCACTCCTTATTTTATTAAACAAGGATGATTTCTACACGATGACTTTGTTTACTATTGTCAACAAAATAATCTGTGACTCATTTTTGTAATACGTAATGAGGTCAAGGCCAATAGCTGCATTTGTTCGTCATAACGTAAACAACGATCAGACTGGCATAAGTGTAGATCTTGTATATAATTCCAAGGACTCCTCTGTTTTCCACAGTGTGTAATTATTGTGATTGTACTTTTTTTCTGTTAACAGAACATATATTTTAACTAGAGAAAGAACCAGTCAGTCAGAGTTAAAAGTTTTAACTGCATCCTTCTCATAAATGGAAAAGTTAACATTTGTTTAGTTCTTGTAAAACTTGTGTTTAGTTCTTGTAACAATTAGCATCTAAGACAAAAAAAAAGGCATGGTTGATGTAAAAGTTCTTAATACTATATTTCTGAGGTCTGATTTAGAGATGTAGCGTAGTGGACAGTGAGTTGTCTTCTCGAAGCTAGGCGATTGCTTGTTCTGATGTCCATCTTTGGATTCACGGTGAGATTGTTAAGTTTTTCTAACCTTCTCGCCTCTAAAGTGCTTTCGTGTTTTCAGACTAACCAGGCAGCTCTGTTCTCTCTCATTTTACTCACTTTTTATGCGCATATATCTTTTGTTTTTGCTTTTGTTTTTTGTTCGGTAATATTTTCACTGGAGCCATTTCAAAGTAGAAACACAAAACTCAGATAGCATGAATATAAATAATGACAAAATTGAAGGTAAAAGAAGAGAAAAGGACAGATCAAGACAAAAATCTAATTTCAAAATGTTGCTTCTCTCACTTTTAGCGAGTTTACATACAGAAAAAAAAGTAAATCCGTTTCCTCGAGCTGCCAGCTAACATGCCCATGTCTGCGCTTTTTTTAGACCGGTGAAATAAACGAAATTTGGAGAACATTCTGAATCAGAATGTTTTAAACTTTACAGAATTTTTGCGTGGGGATGTTTGTAAGAATGCGCAAGTTCATATCGTGATTAAGGCTCTTCGCTTCGTTGAGTGTAGTCGGCGTCTAGCCCTTTCTTTCAAGGTCAAATGATTTTGGAGGCCCATTTTGTACGTGCACCAACGGTTGATTTCCTGGCTGTCTGAAGTCGTAAATAGTAACCATAATTTCTGCGCTCAGCCAGAATTTCAACAATTTCTCTCTTGCTTCCACTGAAGCCCATGTTTCATTAGCGCGTACTTTGAGCAAAAGCCCGACGCCAGACTCCGCTGTAGCATCGTTCTTTTTGCGTGCGTTCTTGTCAAACTTCTACAAACATTTTCGTTTTCTGTGAAAATAGAGAAAATGTAGATGATTCACCAGCGGCGTCAGCTTAGATTATATGTGTTAGATGTGGAAGTTTTCCTCGCTGAAACTGCATATTTTATACGTTTTATAACAAGTTCTTTAAACAAACGAATAAATTTTCACCTTATAATTATGACTTATTAAGATTTCAGAAATGTACTGGGTACTTCTCATGATGAAGCCGTCATTTGCAAGTTATTTACGTTTTTGTTTTGATTGCAAGCTGGTACCTGGTGTAATGAAGAGAGATGCTGAATTTGTTATTACTTCTGGCCTTTATTTGCCAACACTTTGGGCTTGGCCTTCCCATCATGACATCAAAGTTTTTGTCCGCGAATATATTATTTCCGTGTACCAACATCAGTGTGTACAGAGTAGTGTAGTAGCCTCTTGTTCTTGCCTATTAGACACATTTTACCTAACAGAAACGTGTTAGGTATCCATTTTCCACATATGGATCCGCTGAAGGACAACAGTAAGGTCTTTAATCTACAGAAGTATCTGCGGAAGACTTTCATACCAGGTACACTGAACTTATTCCTAGATCTAAGAGGAACCGAAACCGCGAAGATAAGATAACACTTCTTCTTCTTCTTCTTCTCTGTGCGCTTATGCCATCAGCATCGCAGGGAGTTTCAGTCACCGGTCCAGAGCAAGGTAAGAGGTCTGGGTAGCTGTCATGTTATACTTCCTCAATGTGTCTTTCCACTTTTATGTCCACTTTTATACAGTAAAATCTTTACTCTGATAACTGCTCTATTCTCTCCTGTCTCAAGGTGTAGCGTCCTTGTTGTAAGGAAATCCTATATCTATTTCACTACCAATGTCAGTAAGCAACTTAAGATGTGCGTATACTATCTCTATAGCCCGCTGACTGCTGGGTTGTCGCTGCCGTCCACAGAGGGAACTTGTTCTTTCTTCACTTGGCCTCACTCCCATTTTCTTCGTTCTGTGGATGCAGGGGTTGTTCTCCCATTTCACCTCTTCACGCACACAAACTGCGCCCCCCCCCTTTTTTTTTTGAAAAAAAAGTTAAAATTTCTTTTAGTTATGGACCCAGTTCTGCTAAGAACTGGCTGTGTGATATGTAACAGATAACCCGTTCAACTTGATAACTGAAAAGCCAGCATTTGATCTGCATTTGGTGCCTTCTTGTCTCTCATTATATAGACTTGAATACTTTTCTACCAACAGAAGAACTATGATAGTTCTCAATTGCTTCTAATCTCATCTGAAAACCACTTGAAACCCTTGACTGTTCTGACAAAGAGCACTGGAATAGAGCAGCTAATAGTGATATTGCTTTACACAGCGAAGAGAGTGTGTTGTATAACGACTTTCGCTTTCGCTCCAGCCAACAAAGATCTAGAAATGGGTACCTGACACCCAAATTAGAAAACCGCCTGAAAAAAAAAACGTTGAGTATTCTAGACAATGCTGTAAAAGAGAGATTTTTTAAAAAATCTGATACCCAGAAGGGACATGGCTTTAGAAACATACAAATTTGAATACTTTACCACTTTTAACGAAATAAAAACTGATAATTTTCAGCAACGACATAAAAATGCTTAGTTTTCTTGTCAATAGAAAACTTGGAACACTGCCCAAGGCACGTTTTTAAAAAAAGCCTCAAATAAACAGCGTGTATTTTTAACATTTCCTAACATACATTCCAGAGCTGAAGAGCAAAACAAAAAAAAAACAAAACAAAAATGTGTATTGATATCATCGCCACCAGAAGCCGTGCTGATAGCCTTGGGCAATTATGCTTCTTCACTTCATACGTTCCCTGTGGTATCTGATCAAACCAGTTGCCTGCTTTTTTATACATACGATCCCTGGGGTATCAGATCAGACCAGTTGCCTGAGATTTTTTAAATACAGGCTATTTGGCCCTTGTATTCAGAATGTTCCACTTATTTTTCTTTACATTTTCTAGCAATTGTCAGGCTCTGTATCAGCTAACCTCACGCGGCTAAATCTTTTTTTAAACTACTTTTCTCTTGAAATTTTGTATTTTGACACTTTTATTGAACAATTTTTGTGTTTTTTTTTAAGAAAAAATAAATTATTCGCTTCCTTTTTCTGATCATCCAGATTTTATGTCGAATCTTTTTTTCCTTTTTCTCATCTTCCTATGTATTTTTTCAAGAAATCATACAGTGCAAACAATATGATTAACACTGTAAATTAGCATTCCTCTACAAGTCTTTGGTTGTCATGGTGACAGTTTGAAATGCCGGAAACTGATCAGAAACAACGATGCTACTCTGTGTATTTGAGGTGTTTGTGGGTGAGTGTGTGTGTGTGTGTATTTTGAAAGTTTACTTCCTCTATGATCACAATGATAGAAGCAGGTGAAGTGTGAGCAGCATGAAGCTGGTCGAACAGGTTCCCAGGTGACGAGCTGAGGTTGAACTCAACTATTTTATAATTTCGGGTTTGGCTGCAGTGGAAGGAGTGTTTTTTTTTTTTTTGGGGGGGGGGGGTAACATAATAACTACGATTGTGCGTGGATTCGTTTTCATTATTTTAGTATTTAAGTATAAATTTTGTAGCGTAGTAAGAAAGATTGTTTGAAAACATTAATCTTACCAGCGCACCTCTACCCACGTAAGTTGTGGTTGTAACCTGTGATGTAACGGATAAAAAGGATAGCGACTACAGTAAAACTGGTTTAAATAAAAAAGGTAGATAGAGGTGTATGGTGCAGTTTTACAAAGTGAGGGAGGGAGTGAGTAAAGTGAGAAAAAACTAGTAGAAAGTATGAGAATGTATAAATGAAAAACATACAACAATCCGATATTTCGACGTATTTTGTCTCGTTGTGTATGTAATCCTCGAAAAAGGCTCATGCCGAAATATCGGATGTTGTATGTTTTTCATTTATACATTCTCATACTTTCTATTCGTTTTTTCTCACCTTACTCACTCTCTCCCTCACTTTGTAAAACTGCACCATACACCTCTATCTACCTTTTTAAATCTGTGATGTATAACCTTAAGTTAGAATTTAAACCAGTGATCCCGCTAGGATTTTTTAAACCGGTACAATTGTACCTGCCTTTCTCCTTGCATTAAGCACTTTCCGAAAAAAAAATGGTTTTGTCATGCAACAATCGGTACCTTATGTTGTTTTTTTTAATGTAAAACTGACTTTGATTTACACTTTACAAATATCAAGGGAATTATATGTTCGTGTGAAATGTTTCTTTTCTTACCATGTTAGCGGCGAGATTTAATCTTTACAAAGTACTCACATACTGAACCAAAGTCAAAACTGATACTCCTCCACACAAATTCATCATCATCAACCTCCTAGCGCGAGTATCCTCCAATCGATTTCGCTGGTTGTTTTTAAATTGATTTGTTAAAATAATATAAACCGGTTACAGCAACCGACGATTGCAACAGTTTTGGGTTTTCTCGTTTTTAATCGGTAATTTACCTGGTTAACGGGATCAATGGTTTAGGCTGTCGCCACATTAAATGACGGATTATTGAACTCTATCGTGGAAATGTTATAATAATGCAATTGTGTAGACTTGATTTAAATATTAAATGTACAAAATGAAGGCAGTAGATGACTGCTAATTTGTTCTTCTGTGTGTTAGTATTCATGCTTATTCAAATTTTGAGTTTTGGTCAAGACTGCGCTGGTCTGTGGCGCGGAAAGTTAGTCTGGGTTTTCTTAAAATGTGCATTAATTGTAATATGATTTGAAAAAAATAATGCTGTATGATGCAAAATGTATAATAATAAAATCAGAATGCTTTCTTGTGTGTGGACAGAAGAACTTTTGGGCATTAAGAAATGAGAACGCCTGGAAGAGTTGTGGTTGTAGAGAATGCGTGGAAGAGTTGTGGCTGTAGAGAATGCGTGAAAGAGTTGTGGTTGTAGAGAATGCGTGGAAGAGTTATGGTTGTAGAGAATGCGTGGAAGAGTTGTGGTTGTAGAGAATGCGTGGAAGAGTTGTGGTTGTAGAGAATGGGTGGAAGAGTTGTGGCTGTAGAGAATGCGTGGAAGAGTTGTGGTTGTAGAGAATGCGTGGAAGAGTTGTGGCTGTAGAGAATGCGTGGAAGAGTTGTGGTTGTAGAGAATGCCTGGAAGAGTTGTGGTTGTATTGTATGTTACTGGTCAGTACAAGACAGATCAATTTCGGCTGATGGTTTCTGGGGTTCACTTTATCATTGTTCACAGTCAAATTGTGGACGAGAATAAATGAGTGTTTTGTACAGAAAAGAGTGACACAACTTGCAGTGTAGGAGGACAGTCTTACCCAGAGCTATGCTGGGCCATCCGTAGGCAGGAATCTGAAAACTAGGGCAATGCAATGGCCAAGTGCAAGTTGATTCTGTGTTGGTTAGTTCATAAGTAGATTGATTTATTTATCTGCGAGTTCAAAAGGTCTGAAGTAAGCATGAAGTAAAATAGAGCTGGCTAGCTGGATGGTTGATGAAGGCTTTGTATGTACAAGTTCACTGAGCGTGAATCAAGCATCAGGTAGAACAATACGTATTTTATGCAGCTGGGATGAAATTGTGAAGAAAGTACGTTATGATGCTCTGGTTAAATAGCTGTTTGATAATCCCTTGAACTTACACGATGTTAGAAAATGATGACCCAGTTTAAGTGGAAAGTATTTGATTTGGCTATCTTTAATGAAAGGAAAGTTCTCATGAAGAATACTGAACAAAACACACCATTAATTGACATGCACATATCTTTAGCTCTAGCTAAGTAACACAACAGCCTTACTGATGAAACTCCACTGAGAGAAGGGACAGAGTCTTGACTAGTTTTAGTGTATTAGCTAGGAGTTGTATTACTAGGAGCTGTATTACAAGCAGTTGTATTATTAGCAGTTGACTAGGAGTTGTATTACTAGGAGTTGTATTAGCTAGGGGTTGTATTACTAAGAGTTGTATTACTATGAGTTGTATTAGCTAGGAGTTGTATTAACTAGGAGCACTGCAGAATCTGTCTAATTCAGTCATGAATGCTCCCATAAAAGGCAACAGAATAAACAAAATGAATACAAAGAATCATGATAAATGTAACTAAATTGTCTGCATTATGATAGTAAACAAACTGTTATAATAGCAACACAAACATTTTACCGTCAAGGAATATTGGCAAAGTGTAGGAGAACGTTGATATCTGTTAGCTCTGATTCTGGTGTATTCATTGTTTGCGATTTATCAGGTGAAATATATTCACTTTAAAGTATACACGTAATTGGTTAACACTTTTAGTGTACCAATGAGTGCACATGTTGAGTAGTAAGCAAGCATAATAGGTAATATTCATCATGATCTTGCAAATGGACAGGAAAAGGCATTTGCTTTGTTTATCTGAACTTGCCTTACTCAGACACAAAACATAGCGGAAGCACCGGCCAATGCAATAAAGAATACAAGTGTCCATGGGACGAAGCTCAACCCAGTTCTGGCGAATGCAAATACCCATCTGCTCCCAGCCGAACTAGGAGAAATTCAATTCAGGATGTGTAATACATTTTGCGCAGACAGAAGGTCTTTGTCAAGAGTGAGCACAGAATGAGATCAAAGACGTGAAAGAATAAAGGACAAAATTCTGCTCGACTGGGAGTTTCATGTTTGTATTTACAACACAGAGAACAGTTAACAGAATATGTGAGTGCAGAGAATATGTGGGAAGTGATTACATTCCAAGAGAACAAAAATGACATGCAAACAGAAGGCGAGGACATAAAGAGGTGGAAAGAACTGAAATCGCCGAATTTTTAATAATCGGAAATTGTCGCAGTGGGAAGTAAAAATGATCGCTTCAAAATACATTCTTTGACGGTAATTGAATTCTAAACCGAGGTAATACGCCATCTTCTTTCATATTGATTATTCTTCTTTCTCTTCTCTTTGTGGTGGCTGTTAAATAATTAGATAGTTACACAAAACTGCCTTTGTGCTTACAAAGAACACAGAAAGAACAAAGGGTCTCAATCGTTCTTCTCGCGGAAAACTAGAATCTATTTGGTTTTTTTATTTTTTTCCCCCAATTTTATCTTCTTTTTGTGGAGACATTATCCCTCTTGACAACAAACCTTGTTCCTCTGGGACCGGCAATGAAAATGCATTCTGGGAAGCCATTACTTCAATATCCGGCTCTCGACGCCACCAAAGGGACATCATCCAATCAGAAAGAGAACTTGCTGGAAGCTTCTATTTTGAACGACATTTCAGTTTTTAATTATTCCCCCATCGTAGAGAAGGAAGAGTGAGGTCGGGATATATAAATGTTCCTCCATTACACAGGCAAACAGTAAATTAATTATATCCCACGGCAGGTTAAACAATTCGTTAGCTATCCTGTAAATAGAAAACAATAATGGAAGAACTTAAATGGCAAAAACTGGAAAATTAACGGGTTATTGAAAAGGAAAAACTTTTCATATATGCATATATAAATAAATACATATATATACACACAAATACTTGTATGTATGTATGTATGTATGTATATTCCACTGAGAACAACTGTGTTAAGACCACACTTATCTTAACATAGCCTTTGTGAAACAGGAAACATCATATCTGATTGCTAAAAAAAACTCACTCCTGTAACCAGGAAACCTGTAGCAACCAACACTGTTTGTTATTGTTAATGTTATAAAACATAATGTCACCCTCTTATAAGGCAGAATTTTTAGCGAACAGAAAACTTTCTGTAAGAGAAAGAGAGAACATAGAACTGAGAAATCTGCTAATAGTCTCTTGTTTATTATAGGAGTGTCAGATAACTCAGACAAAATGCTATGTACGCTAAGAAAACCCACTCGTCTGTGGGAAAAAATGACAAACACAAATACCCCTCCTAGGATAGCAGGCCCTTCAATTTTTGACATTGCACACCCGTCAATTGGTGGAGCTCTTATCGTGGCCTGGGGTCTAGCTGGGCTGTTCGGGATGGTGGATGGATGGGGACACAAAGATCACCTGCGGGGAAGGGGAAAGTCTGGTGGAAATCGACGAGTCCAGGAAGTGAGAAGCCTATGGGTCTCTACAACAATGGCTATCAGAACGAGGCAGACAAAGCAGCCAGCAGACTACAGGTGGCGGGGAAAGGACATCGTTGAAGCACCATCACATCCCTCATCCCAAAGTCGGAGTGTCTCTGTGAAACTGCCTCAAAGCCGTCGGACGGGCGGGTGTTGCACTTGGGGCCTGATCTCAGCTTCTCACTGGAAGGGCCTCCTGGGTATGAAAGGAAGACAAAAACCCCAAATATGAAAATGTCAGAAACAAAAAGAAAACCACCCGAGCCCTAACTCGCCTCTTAAAAGGTCCACCCCCTCCCCCCCCCCCCCCCGCTACCCTGAGCGAAAAATCAGCTACGGGGGGGGGGGGGCACACTAAACATTCTTCAAATCAACATTTCTGGACTTAGGCCAAAGGTCTCAGAATTAAGCAGACAGCTGAAAAAAAGTCAACACCCATATTGCGATCATACAAGAAACCCTTCTATATGTAAAAGATCACTCAGTGCCTGGATACACCTTGTACAAATGTGAATGTGGTAAATGCAGGGGCATTGCCACACTCTTGAGAAATGACATCCAAGGAGAAGTTAAAAACAGAAAGTGCAATGAGAGTGATACCCAAGAGGTAATAGTATGACATGATGAACTGCAGTACACTCTGAATAATTTTATTGTCTCCCAAATTCTAAAAGTCAAATCAACGTACACAACATAGACATGCAGAAAACTATCATTGCAGGAGATTTTAATGCACATCTACCATCACTTGGACACAAAGACCGAAACCCTATGGGAAACAACATTGAAGAGCTATGCAACACCAGCAACATGATAATATTGCAAGACTCCTCCTCACGACCAACACTCCTCCACAGAGCCACTGGATGCACATACAAACCTGACCTCACCATTGAATCAGAAACCATCCATGATTGTACTCTGAAAGTGTTTGATGACCATTTTAACATCCTACAACTTCTCCCAAATTGTTAACAAACCTATATTAACGACTTACCACTACATTTAAAGCGCTCTTCATGTGATCTTTTTGCTGATGACTGTACTGTTTACTGACTCATTCATTCATTTGCATGTTCCATGTGGAACTTTGCCTCCTTAACAGCATTCATGTAGGCCTCTCGGTTGTAAGCAAGATGGCCTGCTGTTGATGCATCCATTTGCATATCATCAACGATGTCTTGCAGCCATCTTCGCTTTGGTGTTCCTCTCTTTCTTTTTCCCATTATGTACCCTTCCAAGACGGTTTTCTCTAGATTATCATGACGTTTAATATGTCCAAAATATTTAAGCTTTCTCTCTTTAATCCTCTTTACTAGCCAGCTCTTAACAAAACAGCTGAGAAACACATAAATGCCTTTGAATGTAAATGCTACAGAAGAGTTCTCCAAATATCGTGGACACAAAAAAGAACAAATATATCTATACTACAAGAGCTTAATATTGAAGAAGGCTGGCTAGTGAAGAGGATTAAAGAGAGAAAACTTAAATATTTTGGACATATTAAACGTCATGATAATTTAGAGAAGACCGTATTGGAAGGATACATAATGGGAAAAAGAAAAAGAGGAAGACCAAGACGAAGATGGCTGCAAGACATAGTTGACGATCTGGAAATGGATGCAACAGCAGCAGGCCATCTTGCTCACAACCGAGAGGCCTACAAGAGTGCTGTTTGGGAGGCAAAGTTCCGCAAGGGACATGCAAATGAATGATGACTAGCCAGCTTTCTTCAATATTAAGTTCTTGTGAATAGTGACTATGACATCAGTAAACTACAGACAACGCTCCAAAATGATATAAACAGTTTGATTAAATGGAATAATAACAATGGTATGTTGATAAACACCAACAAAACAAAATCCATGCTCATCACTACAAGACAGAAACTGCAGAATCCAACAAAAACTTCACTACAGCTTTGTGCTGGGACTAAGGCAATAGAAAATGTTCATGAACATAAAACTCTAGGACTCATCATTGATCAGCATTTAACTTGGAATTCTGAGGTTTTCCGGTGAGAAAGTCCAACACTGGACCGGATGGGCAACCACCTCTCACCCGGCGGTGATACACGGGTATCTCAAAACACGTCGAGGTTTTCATGTGAAAAAGTCCAACTCAGGCCTGGGTGGGCTACCACCTCCCACCCAGCGGGGATATACTGATATTCTAAACACGTCGAGGTCTTCCGGTGAGAAAGTCCAACTCTAGACTAAACTGGGTCAACGAAAACCACTGTGTCACGCAATACCGCTTTTGAGACCCACCAAGAATACAGGTTCAAGCCCTGCGATACTCTGAACCTTTTGTGGTCCTCTCGGGAATCTCATGTGGTCCTTTCAGGGACCACACGGGGGACTACGGGACTTAACGAGGACCACAGGCGTAAATTCAATAGGATCACAGGGCGGTCTTGGTGGTAGAATCGAACGAAAAGGAAGAAGAAGAGAAGAAGAAGGAATTTTCACGTACATAACCTAACAAACTTGATTGCACTGAAAGTTTACCAATTAGCCAAAATTAAACACTTTATCGACAAAGATACAAGAAAGATATACTACATATCACACATACAAACACACTTAGATTACTGTTCCACAATCTGGGATGGATGCTCAATCTCAAACACAAAAAGGCTTCACTCACTTCACAAGCGAGCATTAAATCTTATTTGTGACAAACACCCAGTACAGACTGTAGATCAACACAAACAACTCAAAATTTTACTCCTCAAATATAGAATCATTTTTAACAAAGTTAAGTTTGTTCATAGAATTCTGTCGCACAATGCTCCGCCTTACTTGTGGTCACTGTTTACGTATAACACTAAACATAGCCAGCGTTTAAAAAAAAACTGTCTTCTTCCTAAATCCAGGACTGATCTGTATAAGAAAAACCTTGCATACTCTGCAGTACAGCTCTGGAACACCCTCCCCTACCATTTAAAATTCATTGGTAATACTTCATCCTTTAACTCAAACCTGTTTCATTGTTTACTTGCTTGTACCTATATGCTTCCATAGAATAGCCAGCACTCTCTCAACACATGACTCACCAACCATCAAGTACTTCAATGATATAGTTCGAAAAGCAACTTGTTAGATATTGTTAGAAATTATTTTAATGTTTGTTAAAAAAAAACATATGTTAGAAGATCTGTATTTACAATGTATTTTTGTTTATGTATATGTCAGCGTATGTAGGTGTACGTGAGTGCTATTTTATTAGGTTAATTACTTCTTCTCTTTTACTTTGAATGTAATAGTTAAATATTACACTCTTTTGGTATGTTTTTTCCTAATTTAATTTGTATATTTGTATTAAATCGAGTGTGTGGGAGGAATGAAAGATGGAGTGATGAAGGGCAGAATGTAAGACGGGCCTGAGTGCCCAATTCTTTTTCCTTTAAAAATAAAGATTATTCATTCATTCATTCATTCGTCCCATCCTTCTACAAATTTCTCACACACGAAACCAAAGACCACACGAACCCCCTAGCTGGAATTATAAAAAAACATATTGGGAAAAATTCAGAAAACAAACAGATACAAACCTATCAAAATTAAATGACCACACAAACATTGACACACTCTACACCAACATAATCCAGGCATACTTGGAATAGCATACAAAATAATCCCCCGAGTATGCAGAAAGAAATAAAGCCCCTTCTGGGCAAAATCTCTGGAAGAATTAGTGAAAAAGCAAAAGAGCAGCCAAGAAGAATGCAGAGATAAACTCTACTCCAGAAAACAGAATAGAGTACAATAAACTAACAGCTAAGGTAAGACTCGAAACAGAAAAAGCAAAGAAAGAGAAGTGATTAAGAACATGCAGCAATCTCAACCTCAGAACTGAAGGAAAGAAGCCTTGGAAACTCTTAGATAACATGTCAGGAAAAAACAAACTAACTTTAAGCCAATGCGAATCTCTGGGTGAGTCCTCTCAAGTGACTTAGACAAAGCCAATACTTTTAACAAATTCTTCGCTGCCACCAACAAATCCTCCAACAGGAAAGTACTTGACAAGGCGCTGGGAAAAGTTCTGAGAAGTAAAGAGAAATCTAGCTTGGCAAACATTCCACTTTTTGAGGAAAACTTTACCACCCAAGAACTCCAGAGTGGTATGGGTAAGCTACAGCTAAAAAAAGCACCAAGACCAGGCAAAATATCAAATGAAATGATCCTTCATCTGGCCCCTGTAAGAAAATCCACATTGCTCAACTTTATTAACAAGACCTGGCAAAGTGGAGTACTACCAAAATCTTGGAAGTCAGCCATAGTTAGACCTATCCTGAAAAAAAGTAAAGCCAGAAGATGACCTAAGAAGCTTTAGACTAATCTCACTGACTTTCAACACTGGAAAGCTAGCAGAACGAATGCTTAACAATAGGCTGTAAAGGTGGTTGGAATCCTCGGACTCCCTCAATAACTTCCAGACAGGCTTCCACAAAGTATCAAGAACTGAAGACCAGCTATTTCTCTTCACTCAAAGTGTAAAAGACAATTTTTTACACAAGAGAAACTCTGTAGCTGTCTTTGTAGACTTCCAGCAGGCATATGACAGGGTCTAGAGAAAAGGCCTATTGTTAAAGATGCAAAATATTGGCATACATGGGAAAATGTATCAATGGGTTAAAAACTACCTGAGTAATAGGACCATACAAACTCAGGTCAATAACAGACTGTCAGACAAATGCACCCTGGAGGAAGGTCTGCCACAAGGTTCTACTCTTAGCTGCACCTTGTTCCTGATCTTTATAAATGACCTACCCGACTTGACCCACAAAGCCATGTTTACCGATGACCTTGTCATATGGACTGGTTGAACAGACCTGCAGCTGGCTGCTGAGAGACTTAATAGAGCCCTCCTCACCATATCAGCCTATTGCAATTTCTGGAAGTTGAAGATCAATGTTAGTAAAACTACACATACAGTCTTCACTCTTAGCAAGAAACTAGCAAATACTGAATTGGAAATAACTCTCAATGGTGCTCAAAGCATGAAAGAAAAAAATCCAACATACCTTGGTGTGAAACTATACAGAAAATTGAACTTTAAGAAGTTCGTGGATGGATTAGCAGAAAAAACTTCCAAAAGACTAAACTTACTCAAGTGACTTGCAAGTACATCGTGGGGTGCTAACAAAGCAACACTCAGACAAATGTACACAGGATATATTAGATTTATAATAGATTACAACCTCCCCCTATAGGTCACAGCATCAAAGAGCTCTCGTACACAAGTAGACAGAATCCAGAAGCAAGCCTTTTATTTCATTTGTGGGGCAATGAGATCAACACCCACAGCTGCATGTGAAATTGATGCAAACCTAGAGCCATTAGATCTAAGATGCGAAAAGTCAACCATTGAGGCAGTAGAAAGATATAAACGCATGCCCCCAGACCATCCTAACAGAACAGTGGTTGATAAATTGAAGCATAATAATAGACTGAAACTGAAAACTCCAGTGCACATAGCAGAACAGTTAAACACACGACACAAACTCCCCGAAGACAGAGAAGAGCTTACAAAAGTACAAGACAGTTTGGTGGAAATAATCTCTTAACATTGCCCATTGTTTTATCTATACTATTTATCTTTGTTATTGCATTCTATCTTTTTGTTATAATAACTTTGTATTGCTCTCACAGTTCTTGGACATTTTTATGGAGTTCTATATTCATTTTGATGTTTCTCACTTTTCTGCCTGGTTTCTTTAGCTTTATTCTAATTTTTCCACGTGGTCACCATTACAGTCGGCTCCTGGCATTTTTGTTGTTGTCTGTAATGCATTCTGGAATCGTTTGGTGTTTAATACGTAGTTTATCTGGTTAAAAGTCTTTTTTGTCTGGGCTGCACCACGTTGCCAGTCTTCGAGGATGTTGTTTAAACCAGGTGTTTCCTACAACCATGCTGTGTATTCTTGCCCGTTCAATTAATTTACCACTTCTTTCATTCCTCTCTCCCAGTCCATAGTCACCAACGATGTCTGAATTTCTTCCTTTACCAACTTTGGCATTAAAATCTCCCATGACTATAGTAACTTCATGTCTCGCATAACTATAGTAATTTCATGTGACTTTAGGACTGTCTCTATGTCATTATAAAATAAATGTGCATCTTCTTCAGAACGTTCAGATGCTGGAGCGTACATCTGTATAATATTTATGTTTACTGGTTGTCCTTTCAGTTGGGCTAGCAGGACTCGGTCCAAGATGTTCAAATATCCTACAATTGTCCTTGCCGTTTGTTCATCAAATATAATTCCTACTCCTCGTTCATGTTTCTCACTTCCTGAATATATTATTGTATATTTATCTGAGTTTATCTTCCCTGCACCTGTCCATCTAACTTCACTCATTCCTAAGATGTTGATCTTCATCCTTTCCATTTCCCTCTTTACATTTTCTAATTTCCCAGCCTGGAATAAAGTTCTAACATTCCATGTTGCTATTTTGAACTTGTTAGTTTTGCTTCCAGTAGCTTGATGACGATCTGGCCTCACCTGTGGCTCGTAAGCTGCCCTACCAGACGAGGCTGCTCCAGAGGAACATCCATTAACGTCGTTCATGACAAATCTATTACTCTGAATAAGCATGATTGTTCTTGGGAACTACAACAGTGGTTTCCCGTTGCCTTCTGTTGGTTTGTGTACGGACTCTCCGCTAGCCTTTGGACTCCCTGTCCTACCCGCAAGGCAGCGGGAGCGAGAGTTTTTAAGGCGCCTCTTACCTACCTGGTATTCCCTTCACTGAGTACCTGAGGCACTTTATAGGAGTAGAAGAGCCACCTACTACCCCACCTCGCTCTCTGAGTCTACCGCCAGTTGGTCCGCGCCTGTTTATTGGTAAATCCTCCATATCTGGAGGACCTCATCTGTCACTTGTGACGCGCTGGGTTGGGGATGGTCGCCCCAGCTTTACCCAGACCACCACCACCACCACCACCAAAAACAGTGCCTCCCACCCAAAAGACCTTGTTATTTTCTCAGACTCCCAGTCTGCTCTCCAGGCCCATGAAAACTGGATACCATCAGCTGATCACATTACAACTGATATGCTCAGTGCAATAAACCAACTCTCCTCCTATGACATCAAGACTACCCTACAGTGGATACCAGGGCACATAGATATAAAAGGAAATGAACGTGCTGACAGACTGGCAAAGAGTGGTGCCACCATGTCACAGCCCCACATCTCCACCAACTTGAGAACAGCTAAACACTTTATACACAACAACTGCAAGCAGCAGTGGATGGACAGCTGGGCCAGTCATCCAACAGGAAGATCCCTATAAACACCTGACAAAGCCTAACCCCGGAGACCACATCAACAGCTTATGTCGTAGAGGTCAATGCACAATTTTCAGGTTGAGAACAGGCCACATTACCCTCAATAAGCACTTACACAGAGTGACCGCAGACCACACACCATACTGCATGCACTGCAACAGACAAGAAGAAGAAACTGTTAAACACCATCTGCCGGACTGCAGTGCATTGAAGGACCTTCGGAAGAACTTGATACCACCAAACTCCTCAATTGCTGACATTATGTATGGAGATGTAGAACAGCTGAAGAGGACCTGTACGTTTTATTATCTGGCACAAGGGAAAAAGAGTGAAAACTCGTAAACCCGAGAATTGGAAAAGTCACAGTCTTATGTATGTATACTGTTAAAAAAAAAGAAACGCAACAGAACTGTAGTCGTAATGGACACCAAATTCGAAATTTGTATTACAATTGTATTTTATGGAATTAATGTTTCAATCATGGCATGAAGAAACTTTAAGACTTTAACAATGAAATGATGTTTATTAAATTTGGTTTGTACTTTAATTCTTTGCGACTGAGACCTCCGTTTCAGTAAGATGTATGGTCTCCTCTGTTCTGTATCAGAGAACGACATCTCCTTGACATGGATCCGATTAGCTACTGGGTCTGTTGTTCTGGGCGGCTGCCCACTCTTCCCGCAATGCAAGAGACAACTGTCGGAGATTGGTTGGCGCCAGGTCTCGCTGGCGGACTTGTCTGTTGAATTCATCCCATGAGTGTTCTACTTGGTTCATGTCTGATGACATGGATGGCCACGGAATGGTCTGGACGTTGTTGTCAACGAGGAACTGGGTGGTGAGTTGTGGCACATACCATCGAGCGTCCTGCTAAAATATCAGCCCTGGTGCAAGCCAGAAGTGGAAGGACGCGAGGACAAAGAATTTCAGCGACGTATCGTTGGGCATTCAGGCGTCCTTAAGTTTGCACCAGGTCACTTCTTCTCATGAAGTTGATCGTCCTCTACACTAGTACACCTCCACCACCATGTGGAGAAGCATCATCCATGCAGTTCTGGGCGTAGCGCTCATGGACTCTGCGGTAAAATCTTCTTCGTCTATCGTGTCGCTGGATTAGAATGATTCATCACTAAACCAAACCCTTCTTCAATCATTCACAACAGTCCATTGAGGATGCTGGTTCGCCCACTGCAGTCGGTACTGGCGATGCCGATCCATAAGAAAAGGACCTATAGGGTCTTCTAGCCCAAAGACCAGCGTCGTGCAGCCGGTTCCTGATAGTTTGATCTGAAGTTTGACGAGCTGCTGTCATTGACTGAAATGTTGAGGACGCAGATGCAAATCGATTCCTGAGGTGACGCAGCCGTATGAAGCGGTCTTCGGCAGGAGTTGTGACTATGGGTCTTCCACTGCGTAGCCGGTCTGCAGCTGAGCCAGTTTATTGAAATCGTCTCCAAAGGCAACTAACGGTGCTTCTTACCACATTAAATTGTCTGGCCACTACACTTTGTGACTGTCCAGCATGTAAACATCCAACGATGATGAGTCGTTGTTCTGTAGTGAGATGAGCCATACTTGCGCATTGAATTTTCAAATGAATTGATGTGAGGAGCATCAATCTTTTATAGGCATTCAATAACACGGTCAATGAGTTTTGTGTTCAGTAAGTTTCACGGGATTCTCGTGAACCTGTCATGAATTATTGTTAAAAATGCTGTTTTGACTAGTGTCGCTTTTCTGTGCTCATGAATCATCTGCAGAGTACAATTCAGGTCAGCACATGAAGTTGATGTTCAAGTGAACATTTCAGGCAATTTGCCCTTGTCTGATCAGCAAACTTCAGTTTAAGCCGTAACATCGATTTGTTGCGCTTAAATTTTTTTACAGTATATATAAAACATGATATAATATAAGTTTGTGTATTTTAATTGATACTTGCTTATTTTATTCAATGAAACAGGACATCGTTGATTGATTCTCATAACTGAAACATTTCATATGCAACGGCAATCATGTCTCACATTTATACTAGTAGACTGGCAGGCTCTGTAGCAGCCAGCGATACTCTCTCGTGTGCTTTCGTTATGTGCTGCCATTATGAAAAATAATGTGTTTTTAAATGAGATGTATCAGAAAAAGATGATAGATGTGGAGAAAGAAATTTTCTAACCAGGGGCTGTAATGTCGTCTCTCCAAACCTTTGACTCCGACTCCTCTATTTTTTCTACGGCCCGACTTCGATTCCACCTCAGAATCCTTCGTAAACGGTCCATTTCTAACGATTCCGAATCCATTTGAAATTACTCACCACGCCGAATTTACAGCCGTGTTTATACGTTTTTTTTTCTTTCATTACCTTCTACATTAACTGATTGCTGTATCTATTACATAACTGGTTACTATTATTTTCTGTTACATTAACTGGTTACTGTTAGTTTCTGTTTACATTAACTGGTTACTATTAGTTTATGTTACATTACTGTTTACTGTTAACTTTTTACTTTAACTGGTTACTGTTAGTTTCTGATACAAACTATTTAAAATAGGAAACAACGAGTAAAGTGATTTATGACAGTTCTGTTGGGTTGGACTTGGAAAAACAGTAATCTCTGTTGAGAAGAAAAATGGGATTATAATTACCTGAAGCACAGGCTACGACAGGACGAGCAGCTTTCTAGCCACGATCATTTCCAGTTATAGGAAGATGGCAAGACGGTTACTCGTCCTATCAGACTCCGTGGTTCAAATCCCCGGCAATTCTTTTCTCATTTTTCTTTCTCTCATTCCTAAAGAGCTTTACAAGTATTTTGTAAATTTCGAACGCAGGTGTGTCCAAGGCGTGATCTATTTCACGATAAGCTAAATAGGGACTTGACACAATCAACCAAACGCTGGCTATTTTGTCATCAGAAAAATGACGGGTGTGCTGTCAAATAAATAAAGAATAGGGTTCGTATGCATGTAAGACACTGGGTGGTCTGCTGGTCCTGCAAACCCTATACCCTGATATTTTAGGTAGCTGGCGTTATTTGTCTCAGTTTAGTGCCGTGACGCCGTGACGCCTTGACATGACACCGTGACGCCATGACACCGTAACGGGGGGGGGGGGGGGGGAGTGGCCATCAGGTGTCTCCGTTTAGAGCGGTTCTTACAGTTTCAAATGAAAATGTTTTTTTTTTCTTTTCCCAAATCAGCTCATCCATGTCTCTTTTGCCACTGAGTTTTCAAATGATTTTTAGATTGGCGCCTTTATTTCTCTTCTTGCGTGTGTTTAGAGTGCGGTCACTTTATCTCTTTTATTTTATCTTGAGCAAACACTTTATTTGTCAGCTCAAACAGTAAGTGTGACCATGTATGTATGTATGTATGTATGTATGTGTTTATGTATGTATGTATTTATGTACCTATGTATGTATACATGTATTTATGTATATAATGACCTATGTTTGTATGTATGTATGTATATATATATATATGTATGATGACTGACTATTGAGGTGAGATTCTGACTGCTTTTCATAGTGGTGGAGCCTATCTATCTATCTATCTATCTATCTATCTATCTATCTATCTATCTATCTATCTATCTATCTATCTATCTATCTATCTATCTATCTATCTATCTATCTATCTATCTATCTATCTATCTATCTATCTATCTGTCTGCCTGTCTGTCTGTCTGTTTGTCTGTCTGTCTGTCTATAGAGAATAGTATTAGACACCAAATTATACGACTTATTTGTGTAAGATAATGCTCTCTCTCTCTCTCTCTCTCTCTTGTCCCTTCTGTGCGGATGATACAGGGGCTGCCGGTGGTAAGAGACACTTTTGTCGGTCCTTCGCCATCTTCTCGCCACTCACTCCTTTTTCCACAAGCATTCTCTCTGATATACGTCTCCATGTCTTCTTCTGTTTCTTTTACCCTGTGAAGTCTACATCAAAGCTATTTGTGGTAAAGATTCTGTCATTCGCATATGTGGACAAATTCTTTGACACTTTCTTCTTTCAAACACCGTCAACAGTGAAGCCACGTCTGTCTTTGTTAACATGAGCTCATTACTTATGTTATGTGTCCAGAACACGCCTTTTATCTTACGTGGACACTTGGTTTGGATGTTTGCTCTATTCAAACACTGAAAAATTACCTACCATAGAGCAGTCCGAGGAAAAACTGGAAGAAGTGGAGAGTTTTGAATATCTTGGAAGACTACTAACTAGTAATGGAGATACAATGAGGGAAATTAAAAGGAGGACATCTATTGCTCTTCAGAAAGTAAAACAAATAAAGAATCTGTGGAGAGGAGCAGACAGAACCACAAAAATAAGATTCTTAAGGGCATGCATCTTTCCCATCGCAACATATGCCTGTGAGACTTTGACACTTAACAAAACAGCTCAGAAACGCATAAATGCCTTTAAATGTAAATGGAACAGAAGAGTTCTTCAAATATCATGGACACAAGAAATAACAAATATATCTATAGTACAAGAACTTATGCCTGTGAGACCTGGACACTTAACAAAACAGCTGAGAAGCACATAAATGCCTTTGAATGTAAATGCTATAGAAGAGTTCTCCAAATATCGTGGACACAAAAAAGAACAAATATATCTATACTACAAGAGCTTAATATTGAAGAAGGCTGGCTAGTAAAGAGGATTAAAGAGAGAAAACTTAAATATTTTGGACATATTAAACGTCATGATAATTTAGAGAAGACCGTATTGGAAGGATACATAATGGGAAAAAGAAAAAGAGGAAGACCAAGACGAAGATGGCTGCAAGACATAGTTGACGATCTGGAAATGGATGCAACAGCAGCAGGCCATCTTGCTCACAACCGAGAGGCCTACAAGAGTGCTGTTTGGGAGGCAAAGTTCCGCAAGGGACATGCAAAGGAATGAATGAATGACAAGAACTTAATATTGAAGAAGGCTGGCTAGTGAAGAGGATTAAGGAGAGGAAACTTAAATATTTTGGACACATTAAACGTCATGATAATCTAGAGAAAACCATCTTGGAGGGGTACATAATGGGAAAAAGAAAGAGAGGAAGACCACAGCGAAGATGGCTGCAAGACATCGTTGATGATATGCAAATTGATGCATCAGCAGCAGGCCATCTTGGTCACAACCGAGAGGCCTACAGAAGTGCTGTTAGGGAGGCAAAATTCCGCAAGGGACATGCAAATGAATGAGTGAATGAGAGCAGTCCGTTTCCACACAAAATATAAGCCTCCACATCTTCATCACATCTGCAGCATAGAAGATCTCCCTGGCAGTTCCATGAAGATAGAACAAAACCAGGAAGAAGATTTTGTCTACTTTAGACTGTCTTGTCTACTAAACTCGATATTCTGCTATATGCTATACTTCGAGGTTCTCGTATCTACCTTACCCTCATGGGTTTTTGAGTATCAATATTTCCAACCATTGATTATCAAATACTCTAAAAATATAGAATGCTAATGAGACTAAATCTATGTTTTAGGAAAGAGATCACATCAGGTTTTGCCTGCATCAAATCTAAATCACTTTTTCTTTCTCATAACCTCCATCAGAATGTTATTTGCAACGTAATTTTTCAATATAAAACATCATTTGTCCTTTTATATAACCTGCACAAAAACTGCCTCAGTTCTCAATTTCTGTTGGGGAATATTTTCGTCTACATGTTGCGAAATATGTGCTTATCGATTGCTTTTTTCCAAATAGAATTTACGTTTACAGAAAGCCCAAGGGTTGGGCATGCGGTGACAGTTTTTGAAAGTTCTCATTTTAGACATAAATGTAATAAATATTGTTTACGGGGCTGTAAGCAGTTGTCAAATACGGGCTTGTGCTATGCTTTCAATGTTATTTTTCTTTTATTTATTGTTTATCCACAGGGGAGATAAAAATGGAATAAATTTCAAATCAAGGGAGATAATA
Source organism: Achatina immaculata (assembly GCA_009760885.1). Taxonomy (NCBI): domain Eukaryota; kingdom Metazoa; phylum Mollusca; class Gastropoda; order Stylommatophora; family Achatinidae; genus Lissachatina; species Lissachatina immaculata. The sequence continues at coordinate 7,655,232 of CM019719.1, read as the reverse complement.
GTTTTCTTTTTAATTTCAATAAAAATGTCATTGTATTCCGGTTTCTCGTCTTCTATGCATGAGAACTAAAAAAATTGATTTCTGCATTGTTTTCGCTCCTTGTTTATTTGCCCACTGAGTAATATATCGTTCAAATACATCACTTCAGCGAAATAAATACCAGTCGATGTTTGATAATGATAGTGATTATGACAATGATTATGATACACATCATGCCTGATCAGATTTGTCTACAAACAAAAAAAAAAAAAACTGAAAAATCCCCTCCTAAAAAAACTCCATCAGAGGAATCTATAATCACTTTTTTCAGTTGTTCATTCTCAAAGAGGTCGTGCTCTTCAGAGTCAAAGTTTAAACTAATATACTGTACACCGCGACCGCAGAATTCAAAGCACATTTCTCCATAAATCAGACTCAATCTTGCATTTAAATGTACCGACGTAACACAATTTATTGGGAGACAGTTTGGTAAAACCGTTTAAAAAAAAAACGAGTCCCTCCTCGTGGATACACATTGAAAGGGCTGAAGACAGAGAGCTCGAGCTATATTCGTCAATGGGATACTGTTTGCTCTATAAGGTGTTTTCGGCATTTGTCGGAGAAAGTCAACGTACGAATGTGACCGCAATGAAAAGAACATTCCACTTTCACTTTTTGTGGATTTCTACATAATAGCAGGAATGACGTGTGGGCTAAAGTTGATGAGAATACCCGAGGAAGTGAATCACTTAAAGTAGTGCTGTAAAAAGTGGAAAGATGAACTGTTTAAAAAGTCAACGGAAAATTCTAGTTAAAAAGAAAACAAAACAAAAAAACTGATAGACGATGCCCCACTCTAGAGCGAGGGCTGTGTGTATCAGGCCATCGAACTAGATTTGGCCGTGGGCCTATCTCCTTACGAGAGCAGGGACTGAGAGCCATGATGGCTGACCAATAGGTTGAGATTCTGGCTGCCTTTCATAGTGGCGGAGCCCACCTAGGCATTCATCCTGGTATTTAAAATAAAACACTTAAGCCAGCTCTCTATCCGATTTGAAGCCATAGTTTAAAAGCCTTTATCACTACAAAAAAAAAAAAAACTAAACTAAAGCTGGTAGCTACGTGAGGAGACAAATAACCAACCGGTAAAGAATTAGAAGTATTGAGAATTATTTTTTTTCTAAAAAGCAACAATTTACAAAAACCACTGAGAACAAGCAAGAACTCTAATACCCGTCTGCGTGCGCACGCAAGGTACAGATTTAGTTCTGTTTATGCAATGCTGGAGCACATCTGAGAGTGTTTCCGGTGTCGTGTTTCGTTTGGACGTCAAAGACTGGAATGACGTTTTATTTTTATACATAAATAGAACTGATCAAACAGAAACCGTCGCGGACTTTGTTCAGGATGTTATTAGAGGGGTTATTCAGGTCCTGGGTTTGTGTCCAGGAAGATGGGATCATGGTCTGGCAGGTCCACAACGGCCAGGAATACATCGAACCCATCGTCTTTGAGAAATTTGTCACGACGTCACTTTCAGAAAGAGGGCGTTGTTAAACCGACATGGAAACTCCCTTTCCCCCCCCCCCCCTTTGCAAACATTGCTTTGAGATATCAGGGCTATAATACATGAAATCATCAACAGATAAATCTTCTACAACCCTCCATTAGGATATATTGTGATAATGATGATGACAATTACTATGAAAGAAAAAAGTACAAAACATCCTAATGACGTATAACATGAAAGAAGAAGAAGAAGAAGAGAGGTATTGTGAAACTGAATGCACTTTTAATCATGAAATTAATCCCACCTGTGCCAGCGTTTTCTTTGTCTCCTTCAGCTGCTTTTTGTCTGACTGGTAAACACTGACTGTTGTACAAGCCGCCACCCTCAGTCTACTCTCCTACACTCTCTGCTTCCAGACTGAGCCCAATCAATCAAAGTTTAATTTCTCAATCATTTGGGGGGGGGGGGGGGGTGAGGGTAGGGGACAGTGTTTGTGTGTGTGTGTGTTTTTGTTTAAAATAGTGTGATTCAGAATGAGAATGGGGTGGGGAAAACGCTGCAGGAAAATGACACTTACTGTTACAGATATCAGAAAGGGCAAAAAGAACTGTTTCAAAAGAATAGACAAAATGTGAAATAATTCACACACCTTTTGATTGGAAAAGGGGGGAGGGGGACGGGAGTGACCATTTTTTTTTTTGTTGTTGTTAAAGTAAAATTAGTTTGCGAGAGTTTGCATCTCCCACCTTTCACTTTGTTGCATACATCACATTTTGCTACAAGTATCACTAAATACGACTTTTCTGATGGAAAATATAAAGAACAGAGATCCATTAAGAAACGTTTAACAGCCCCGGCACCTGATGATGATGATTACATGAGCAGCATTAAAATGACAACATCTGATACACATATTCAACGTATGAAAGTGCTAAATTCATGTGGCGTACACATTCACACATATACCACACTGTGATATCTCTAAACAGGTCCATCGCTATAGATTCTCTGTAAACATGCTATGATTGTTTGTACTTTTGGAAATGTAAATCTGTAAGCGACATATCAGAGAGAGAGAGAGAGAGAGAAAGAGATGAGAGAAAGAGATCAACAGAAAAACATATGCAGGCAGAGCTAGAACAAACATGACAGAGAAAAAGCAGGCTGAGATAGCTGGAACAAACATGATACGGATATAATCTGTCAGAAAGGCTAGAAAAAACACGATATATCTCTGAGCCTTAAGTGCCCAGGGCACATGGGGCTTCCGCAAGGGTTTTCACAAATGCCTCTACTTTGCCTTTTTTCTGCTCTTGCCCAGGTGAGCCCTCTATTGCTCAACATCCTCTCTGTTGTTCTTCTCCATGTCTCTTTTGGTCTACCCTTACTTCTGTTCCCCTGTGGTGACCATCTTAGTGTTATTTTTGGTAGTGAGTTGTCAGTCATTCGGAAATTATGTCTCAACCATGTATATATATATATATATATATATATATTATATATATAATATATATATATATATTATATATATATATATATATATATATATATATATATATAATGCCTTTGAAAGTAAATGCTGCAGAAGAGTTCTTCACATATCATAAACACAAAAAAGAATAAATATATCCATACTTCAAAAATTTCATATTGAAGAAGGTTGACTAGTAAAGAGGATTAAACAGACAAAACTTAAATATGTTCGACACATTAAACGTCATTAGAATTTAGAGAAGACCGTCTTGGAAGGGTACATAACGGGAAAAAGAAAGAGAGGAAGACCAAGTCGAAGATGGCTGCAAGACATCGTTGATAATCTGCAAATGGATGCATCAGCAGCAAGGCATCTTGCCTACAACCGAGAGGCCTACAGGAGAGCTGTTAGGGAGGTAAAGTTCCGCAAGAGACATGCAAATGACTGATATATATGTATGTATGTATGTATGTATGTATGTATGTATGTATGTATGTATGTATGTATGTATGTGTGCGTGCGTGCGTGCGTGCGACCGTGCGTGCGTGTGTGTGTGTGTGTGTGTGTCATAGGCTGATAAAGCTATAACAAACTTAATATAGCTATAATAGCTTGGAAAGCTTGAATAAAAATCTCATACGGCAATAAAAGTCTGTTAGTGCGGTGAAAATGAACGTAAACACGTCAGAAATAAGAAAATATACGGCATATAACGTACTGGAACAGAGGAACCTGACAACATAAGAATGAATGATGGATCATCGGAGCAGTAAAACATATATTTCTTGGACATATTGCACCAAAGGAAGCAGGTTATAAAACAGAAAGAAACGGACGCGAGCGGTAAAACTTGATCCGGAAGCAAGAAGACTGTTAATCTCTAAAATAGCACAGCAATTAAAATAGAGATTTGCTAAGTGCTATGTCTATTCAATGCTTCTTTATGGGATGGAAACGTAGATGTTGACGACGCAATGGAATGTCAAAATGTCTAAATTTTAAATATATGAATCAAAAGAATGGGCTGGCATTTCCAGGTTTTCTATTCATAATGTCGTAATTTTTCACAACGTCAGGCTGTCTCTTGTTACATCTAGAATTAATCCATATGTTTTTATATGTTTCATTTTCTAGATATTTTCCACCGTATTTTCTATATATTATTACATATTTCAGTTTCTCAAAACTATCTGAAAACAAACTAAACAAGCATACAGTTAAAAGAACTAAATTAGTTCTCTGGTAGAATGTGCACCAAAGTCGAAACAGAAATGTTAAGAATGACAAAAGTTCCACTTAAAAAGGAAGTATACTAAATTTAACTTCTCACTTCAGATGTGGATGTTTCATTTTTTTGTTTCTTAGTTAGTGTCTTCTAACTAATAATGGAGATACACTGAGGGAAATTAAAAGGAGGACATCTATCGCTCTTCAGAAAGTAAAATAACTAAATAATCTGTGGACAGGAACAGATAGAACCACAAAAATAAGATTTTTAAGGGCATGCATCTTTCCCATCGCAGCATATGGCTGTGAGACCTGGACACTTAACAAAACAGCTGAGAAACATATAAATGCCTTTGAAGGTAAATGCTACGGAAAAGTTCTTCAAATATCATGGACACAAAAAATAACAAATATATCCATACTACAAGAATTTAATGTTGAAAAAAGGCTGGTTAGTAAAGAGGATTAAAGAGAGACAACTTAAATAATTTGGAAACATTAAACGTCATGTTAATTTAGAGAAGACAGTCTTGGAAGGGATACATAATGGGAAAAAGAAAGAAAGGAAGACCAAGGCGAAAATGGCTGCAAGACATCGTTGATGATCTACAAATGGATACATTAGCAGCAGACCATCTTGCTTACAACCGAGAGGCCCACAGGAGAGCTGTTAAGGAGGCAACGTTCCGCAAGAGACATGCAAGTGACTGACTGACTGATGGTGTGAAAATACTAGCGAATCACGACATGAATATAACTGAGGTCACTCATATGACCCAAAAACGCCAACTACATCTCCCCTCGACACCTCACGGTACAAGAGGTAGGATAAGGTAAAGTAAAAGTATGTACTATATTTAGTACATTTTTTGAAAAGTCATTTAACGTTTACTTCCCCTTCCTATATAAACTGATTGAACCGACTGACAGACAAACAACATACTTTATAAGGTATCTTTTGATTTATGATTCCGATACCAAATTGATCAGTCCTCCTGATTATTTGTTTTTCCTTCCTCTCGTTTTCTTTTATTATATCCAGCTCTTCAATTGTGTTTTAATCTTAATTTCGTTAATATCATTCATGCTTTAAAAACATTTTCGGGATAAGAGAATACATTTCCCTACATAAACGGTATAAGTGCTGACATAATGTTTATGAGAAGGTTAAGTATAACATTTTATTTCTGTAGGTGGTTAACATTAATTTTAAATTTAGCATACGCGATACTGTTAGGTCTCTTTTGTCTTAATGTTTTCACGAGCGATATGTTAGGTCTCTTTTGTCTTAATGTTTTCACGAGCGATACTGTTAGGTCTCTTTTGTCTTAATGTTTTCACGAGCGATATGTTAGGTCTCTTTTGTCTTAATGTTTTCACGAGCGATATTGTTAGGTCTCTTTTGTCTTAATGTTTTCACAAGCGATACTGTTAGGTCTCTTTTGTCTTAATGTTTTCACGAGCGATACTGTTAGGTCTCTTTTGTCTTAATGTTTTCACGAGCGATATTGTTAGGTCTCTTTTGTCTTAATGTTTTCACGAGCGATACTGTTAGGTCTCTTTTGTCTTAATGTTTTCACGAGCGATACTGTTAGGTCTCTTTTGTCTTAATGTTTTCACGAGCGATACTGTTAGGTCTCTTTTGTCTTAATGTTTTCACGAGCGATACTGTTAGGTCTCTTTTGTCTTAATGTTTTCACGAGCGATATGTTAGGTCTCTTTTGTCTTAAAGTTTTCACGAGCGATACTGTTAGGTCTCTTTTGTCTTAATGTTTTCACGAGCGATAATGTTAAGTCTCTTTTGTCTTAATGTTTTCACAAGCGATACTGTTAGGTCTCTTTTGTCTTAATGTTTTCACAAGCGATACTGTTAGGCCTCTTTTGTCTTAATGTTTTCACAAACGATACTGTTAGGTCTCTTTTGTCTTAATGTTTTCACAAGCGATAATGTTAAGTCTCTTTTGTCTTAATGTTTTCACAAGCGATGCTGTTAGGTCTCTTTTGTCTTAATGTTTTCACAAGCGATACTGTTAGGTCTCTTTTGTCTTAATGTTTTTACGAGCGATATGTTAGGTCTCTTTTGTCTTAATGTTTTCACAAGCGATACTGTTAGGTCTCTTTTGTCTTAATGTTTTCACAAGCGATACTGTTAGGTCTCTTTTGTCCTGCATTTCGGAGGCAACGCTCACGCTTGATGATATGACCATCAGCAGCTCAAAGCTGGGTGCTCTGGAGGAGGGGGGGGGGCGATTCACTGTCTGTTCTGGCAGTCAGGACCCAGCGTCCACGTGCTAGCCTTAGTTTCATGAAATAGGAAGAACCACAGCAGATCAAGACCCTGACCCAACTCTCCATTAGTACCTCCAGTAACAGGCCTAGCCTGGCTAATGAAGTAGGGATCACCACGGTCCCCATGGTAGTGGAGCCTGTTAAGTACTGCACACCCCCTGCTTTTTACCCTCGACTCAAGGACTGAAAAAGCCACTATAACCCGCTCCTAAACCGACACGATGCTCTGCCTCAACACCTTCACAGCGCTGTCTGCAAAGAGCATCACGCGTGCCGTAGTCAGAAGAAGAAGAAGAAGAAGAAGAAGAAACAGACTGTGTCAGATACGGCGAACATAGCCGGCCAAGACCCTATTGTATGTCCCAGTGGTGCCCGTTGGAATAGACGTAATCCGACCAAGTGAGCAGAGATGGCAAGGGGAAGGTGAAACTGGTTTCGAAAATGCTCCGAGACAAAGTCGGATGTGTTAGGTCAAAAGACGCATAACTGCAACACAAGTCAACCAACACAAGGCAACCAACACAAGTCAACCAACACAAGTCAACCAACACAAGGCAACCAACACAAGGCAACCAACGACCTTTTGAGGGCGAACACCAAAGAGGAAGTTCTGCCTTCTTGTCCCCCCCTCCTCAAGGTCACCAGTAAAGATAGCATGCAGGAAGACTGACTTCCATTTGTTTGTATAACGACGTACAAACACATGAACACTGCACGTGAAAACAGTGACTGAGTGAAATATTGATCTGTTTTTCCTTGGGCAAACTATGTTAGGATAATAATGTTTTCTTATCTCCTGGTCCAAGCAGAAGACGAACCTAAGAGGAAAAAAAAATCTCAAAAAGCTGACAAAATGACATGAGAAAAGAAAGGAACAAAACTATATTATAAAAATGAATGAACGCATGACTTTGTCTCTGTTTCCATCATTGCAATCGCGTGAGTTATTTTTGTTTTTTTTGTTTTTGGTCTTCTAGTATGTTGTTATCCATTTATTGTCTTCACATAATTTCAACTCTCAAGATGTAATGTCTTTTGTTTCAATCGAGTATTGAACGAGTAAAATATACGCTACATGCTGCTCTGTTAGAGAAGTGAACACGTAAAAGATACTTATTTCAGATGAAGTGTTGCACTCATTCTTCTTACGCTAATCTTAGTGGACGGGTGACCCAAGTCCATCTTTTCAGCTGGGATACCGACGAGAGGGCTTATCTTCATGCTCTGAGAGCCAAGCCTCCTTTTCATTGCCTTTTTCATCTCAGATATCATTAGTAGTCTTCACATCTCAGATATCACTAGTAGTCTCTACATCTCAGATATCACTAGTAGTCTTCCCATCTAAGATATCACTAGCAGTCTTCACATCTCAAGTATCACTAGTAGTCTTCACATCTCAGATATCACTAGTAGTCTTCACATCTCAAGTATCACTAGTAGTCTTCACATCTCAAGTATCACTAGTAGTCTTCACATCTCAGATATCACTGGTAGTCTTCACATCTCAAGTATCACTAGTAGTCTTCACATCTCAAATGTCACTAGTAGTCTTCATATCTCAGATATCATTAGTAGTCTTCACATCTCAAAAATCACTAGTAGTCTTCACATCTCAGACATCACTAGTATATGTTGTCGTCATATTTCAGATATCACTTACCCTTTGTCTTCCTACCTTCTGAAAGTTACTACAGAATGTTTTCTTTAGCTTCCCAAACTGGAAACCTGCCCCAGTCATCCTAGTCTTATTTTCTGCCATGAAGGATGCATTAAAACTGAGGACACTTTCACAGCACTGTTCCGATGAAAGTAGATTGAATGTTGGTGTATGATTACGCAAAAGTAGACTGAATGATGGTGTATAATCACATGAAAGTAGACTGAATGTTGATGTATGATTACATGAAAGGAATCTGAATGTTGGTATATAGTCACACGAAAGTAGACTGAATGTTGTTATATGGTCACATGAAAGAAGACTGAATGTTGTTATATAGTCACACGAAAGTAGACTGAATGTTGTTCTATGGTCACATGAAAGTAAACTGAATGTTGCTGTATCGTCACATGAGCGAATGAGTTTTTTTAGTGTTGATTATGAATGAGTGCCATAATCTTTATTTTTATCAATACGATATCTACTGAGAGTTTCGACCAATCCCTGATAGGCAATTTGTGCCATATCCAGGTCGTTGGATAATCCATCATCTGTGGCCGGCTTACTTAATTCGGACCCTTAAAATAACCTGAAGTTTCCACCCCTTCTCTTCGATGTGCAATATCTGGTATCGCTTCCACAACAGCATCGATCACGTAAACTGTGAAATATCGAGTATGATTACAGAATCGATAATTACAGATTACACAGTGTAACAAATATATGCGCATATGAACTGGTAGAAGATCGAGGTTTTTTTTCTTTCATGTTGCAGGTATAGATCCAATGTACGCGCTGTTTTACTACATGCAGCGGAAACATGGAGAGCCAACAGAGGATCGAAAGCAGATCGAGAGGATGCGAAGGAACATGCCTCAGGAAAAACTTAAGAATACACTGGGAAGAGCCCACGACAAATGAGGAAGAAACCAAACGAACGGGCATTGAGAACATTACTAAAGAGGCCACGACGAAGGTGGAGATGGCTGGGCCACATACTACTAATGGAAAAAACAAGACAACAGTATACCGCCTTGACTTGGACACCTCAAGGGAAAGGAAAGAGGGACAGGCCATTGGGGACATGGAGACGTACAACACAGGAAGAACTAAAGGAGTTCGGGAAGTCATGGTTTGGGGTGTCTCAGCTTGCTCAAGACAGGACAGGCTGGAGAACCTTTCTTGGTGCCTTAATGCTCTGGCGGGAGTACAGAGGACTGATGACGCAGGTATATGGAGAAATGGTCATGAAATATATTTGAAACATTATGTTACTATTATTTTACCTTCAGTTTGACAAGAAAGCATAATAAGTATAGAACCTCTAAAATATAAAAGCCTAATAAAATACAGAGAATAATATAATATAATATAATATAATATAATATAATATAATATAATATAATATCTTACATCCTTCCCGTGCCGTTAAACGTCACATAGTGCTCGAAAGGTATTTCGCCAGTTTATCCTGTTTTCGGCGAGTCTTTCAACCTCATCAAAGGACTTTATGCCTATTAATTTGGCCTCTCTTAACAATGTCCTCTTTAGAGTTTCACGTGGTCTGCCTATTTTTCTTTGGCCTGTTGATAGCTTGCTTAGGGATTCTCTGATCTTTTCTTCTCATCACGTGACCAATATATATAATATATATAATATTATTATTATAATAATATATTATAGATAATATAATATTATAGTTATCATTATATATATTATATACATATATATTAAAGATAATATAATATAACTGAAAGGACAACAAAACTTTTTTTTTATTAGTTCTTTTAAAAATAATCGAAAATAAAATGATCTAACTGTCAATTAAGTTTACATTTAGGTTGTTGTGGTTGACAGGCAATAAAGTCTACACCCTGAGGTGCACTTCCTGCTTGTACATCTTACATCCTTCCTGTGATGTTAAACGTCACATAGGGCCCGCGTGGTAGTTCGCCAAGACGTCCTGTCCTCGACGAGTTTTTCAACCTCATCAAGGGATGTTATTCCCACTGAATTGGCTTCTCTTAACAATGTCCACTTTATAGTTTCACGTGGTTGACCTCTTTTCTCTTCGGCCTGTTGTGTTTAGGGATTCTCTGATTGTTTCTTCTCATCACATGACCGACATATGTCCGTCTTCTTTTTCTGATCGCCCATGAGACAGGTTGTTGTTTGCTCATCTGACTTATCTCTACGTTGTTCTTGAATTCGTTCCAATTTATACCGAGTATTTTCCTTAGGCATTGTTTTCGAAAGAGTCTAATTTCTTGTCTATTTCTTTAGTTGTTTTCCAGCTTTCTCACATGCATAAATGAGGGTGGATATTACATTTGAATTGAATAATCTTAACTTGGTTTTTATGCTTATAACTTCTGAATGCCATATATTCTCAAGATTCTTGAAGGTCAATTCTGCTTTGGCAATTCGAATTCTAACTTCTTTTCTGGTGTCACCATTGTTGTCTATACAGCTGCCGAGATATCCAAAATGGTTTACTTCTTCAACAGCTGTTCCTTCTACGTATATTTGTCCTTTGTCGTTAATGAGAACCCTCATTATTTTTGTTTTATCCTTGTTAATTTCAACTCCTATTTTACTAGCCATTGAAGACAGGGTTTCTGCTTTTACTGGCACTGATTTCATACTGTCGCTGATAGGAGTTATGTCATCTGCAAAATCGTGCTTGTAGTTGCATCACATTCCACTTCCCAGCAGACATATCAGGAAACTATCGTACAGATTTCCAGACATATCAGGAAACTATTGTACAGGTCTCCAGACATATCAGGAAACTAAAGTACATGTCTTCAGACATATCAGAAAACTATCATACAGGTCTCCAGCAAAAGATTTTGCTAACATGAGAATTAAGGGCGCGAAAAATTCATTTGAAAAAGTTCTCTAGTTTTTATATTTTACTTCTGCAAATTCACTGCTAGATTATATTGGTAAATATCGTTATATAAGATTTCACATCACAATGACTTTCTTTGATTTTAAAAACACATTTACACGCATAAAACATGGCAGATCTTTGTATGGGTGCTAGGGCTTAAGCGGCGATGATCTATTCAGACCTTCACAAAAGTTTCTGAGGTCAATGCATGCCAGTCGTAATGGTGGTAGCTTCTCTCGCAGCAGCTTCTACTGTGGCTAGCTGGCCAAGATTGTAGCACCGTTGAAACCGTGCAGGGTTCAAAGATCCAGCGTCTGTAGTCTCACCTATCTTATCTTCTGTTTTCTTCTAGTGTCTTCATTAAATACCACCGCCTTCCCACAGGGAGGAGATCTAAATGTGACAAGGTATGCACAAAGTTTCTTGCACTCTTTGCAACTGGTAAACAATGTTCTCTTAGATGCAATGAAAAACCGATTTCTACCTCAGTTCTGATGTGTTGCCACGCTAATGTATCCAAACAACCCTCGGGCTAAAGTAAATAGTCAGTGCCTAAAAATACACATAAGTGATCAAGACCTGTTCAGAAACCTCCATGGGCGAATACAGCGGTCGAGTTCAGAAATGAGAAAGGCACTCGAGCTGATCAGCAGAGGCCAAACATCAGAGGCCAAACATCAGAGGCCAAACATCAGAATCGATAAGACCAAGTATAGATAAGTACCGAATGTAGGATGAATCTTTGTCTGTGTGTCATCTTGCCCGTTTCGCGACGTATGAGAATCTGATATCTCTCTACGACACCGGGCTCCGAGATGATTCTGGCTGAATCGATAGGAACGCGATTTCCCAGTAGTGGGATCGAATTCTCGCCGTCACCTTCAATTCGTCAGGGTTCTCGCCCGTGCTACGGAGTGCATACACTGTCTTGAGAGACTCCTTCACACGAGAATATGGTAGCACTTGTGATCACGTCTGACCTGCAATGATAATCTGATTTCATTTTAATTTTTTTTAATCTGCTTTAAAAAAAAAAAGGATATTTGGAAACAGAAGAACTAACGGCAGGTCTGTTACAGATCTTCATCTTCTATTTCTTTTGAAAAGTTCTTCATCTCCTATTTCGTCTGGTGATGTGACGGTCGTCCATTGCTGGAAACTTGCACCTACATATCTTGGATTTCTGTTGCAGAGTTTTATCAAGACTGAAGTTTAGTAATTTAGGGCAAGGAACGATCTAAAATGGTTTCTTTCTCCTGCCATGTAATGTTTACAATGTTCTTTCGAAAGAAACAGATGGTGCCTGGTAAATGTTTTCCTCACATCTTGAGTGAGATGTTTCATGTTTATGAAATTATACTATCATCCTGTGTCGTCCCTCTAAGGAATGTTGGTTGTAATGGACCTCTTGCCTGGTCTGTTTGTAACGGACAAGGAAAAGAATATGCGAAAACAAATTAACCATAAGATAATAGACACTGGACAGAACAACAAGAACTGTCTACCATATAAGAACGAGCAAATCCCGGTGTCAGGTTAACTGAAGCGAGATTGGTAACGATTTTGCTCCTTGGAGAATTGAACAGCATTAAATTGCCTGTCCCTCGAAAGGTTGTGCCTCTTCGACTTTTTAACGTCTGCTACACGACAAGAGTGCTTGAGTCGGCCTGGGCCCCTAAATGATTGGAGGAGATTCGAAGCCACGTCTGAAATACAATATGCTGGTGCCGATTACATGGACATCGTGACTTGAGGGTAAATTAGGATTCTCTAGTGGAAGATAGACAAAAAAATGTTCTAGAAAAAATAGATGTGCACAGAGAAACACAAAGAGAGAGAGAGAGAGAGAGAGAGAGAGAGAGAGAGAGAGAGAGAGAGAGAGGAGAGAGAGAGGAGATAATAATAATGTAAGGCTGTGAATTATTATATTATTACTGAGGCATAATTATATGTTCTTTGCCTAGTTCTGTAATCTTGACTATTCTTTTATATGATTGTTGAGTTGACCTTCTCTCACAGCTATTTTAGGCTGTTGCCATGACAACATTTGATATTCCTTCTCACTTTTAAGTTATTAATACACATTCCCAGTTCTTCCTTTAGTTTGCTTCAACAGTTCAGAATGTCACTCCACAGTGTACTACACAGTTCATCACAAGACTCTTAATACACACATCTCTCTCTCCCTCTCTCTCTCTCTCTCTCTCTCTCTCTCTGAACCTTAAGTGCCCAGGACACATGGGGCTTCCGCAAGGGTTTTCCACAAATGCCTGTCCTTTGCCTTTTTTTCTGCTCTTGCCCAGGTGAGCCCTCTATTGCTCAACATCCTGTCTGTCGTTCTTCTCCATGTCTCTTTTGGTCTACCCTTACTTCTGTTCCCCTGTGGTATCTATCTTAGTAATACACTCATAGTCATAAGAAAACTCTATATGGTTCGTTTCTGAGTCAAATTTATATAGGTAACTTTAATACTCATCAACTGAAGTTCACAGGTGTCAGAGTAAAGCAACTCCAAAAGCATTTTTCATAACTTTCCAAAATATCAAACTTGCATTTCACACTCCTTAGCACTAAAGTCACTTTCTAACTTGATGCATTTCCTCCGTCTGCCTTAAAACTACTTCTCGTTCTAAAAACTCCATCTTCCTAACTTCTTCCTACCACTCTGTCTATGCCTGTCTCCTTCGCGTCCCGTTTTCTTATTTTTCACTGACCACTCGGTAATTCTGCGTCGTCATTCGAAACTTGTCCACTAGTTTTGGAATGTGCGCCGAATGGTTCCCAAGTCATACATTTCTAGCTCAGTTGTCTTGATTGTCCTACCCTTGTCTTTGTTTGTTTCTCCAGTTACACTTGTCATCGTCCAGTCGTGATGGTCTGTCACTGGGGTCATGGGAGTCGGTTTTCCTGATACCGTGGGAGTGTTCCTTTCGGCAAAAGCCTTTTTCAAGGATTGCATACACAAACAACACAACAGATAAATACACATACGCATAAGAATGGATGAAAATTCTAGACTTAGGTTGTTGTTTTTTTTTTCTGCCTCATCCTAGTAAAGAAATCGGGCACAAAATGTATAACAAAGTCTGCCTTTTTTCACCTTTTTTATGTTTTTATCTGTTGTGTTGTTTCTGTATGTGATCGTTGGAAAAGGCTTTTGCCCAAATATTGGATTGTTGTATGTTCTTCATTTGGATGTGATCATCTTACTTTCTGCCATTCTTGCTTTTCCCACTTTCATAACCCTTTCTATCTTTTTTTGTAAAACTGAACAACACATTTCAATCAACTTTCAGTTTTACCGCAGTCTTCATGTCTCTTATCTCCAGCTTTCTGTAAACAAAGTCTATAGAACTGCTCCAGCTTTCTGTAAACATATCAATCGTTAGGCAATTGATAACAGCGAGAAAAGTTTGCGAAGTGGAGGGGAGGTTGGGGGGGGGGGGGAAAGAGAGAGAATATATTCTGGCTCAAACCAGATACAGAAAAAAAATTCAGGTAAACGAAGTATTATTGTAATATTGCTTATGAGTTGTATGTAAGCAAACAATTCTCTACTGTAGAGAATACAACGCAGATCCTTCAGATCATTGGAGGAAGTACCCCGCCCCCCCCCAATCTGACAAATGTTTCGGCCCTATTAAACACCTGACACTCTAAGGCCCGGGGGGGGGAGTTGGGCCCCATGATCATGACTCCCAGAGGCCTTGTGGGTTGCGCTTTTTTTTCTTCTCCAATCCCAGAATTGAACCCGCGATCTTTCAATTGGCACTGCACTTCGGAGTGCATTTTAGCGATTTAGCTAAGGAGGACCGGTACTAGTTGTGACAGGCGAGATTATTTAAGTTCTCAATGTTTGTGGTGTAGTTTCTCAATGTTTGTGATGTATTTTCTCAATGTTTATGGTGTAGTTTCTCAGTGTTTGTGGTGTAGTTTCTCAATGTTTGTGGTGTAGTAGAGCATTCTAAAGATGAGTGTCCGAGTACACTATGTTTTTTCTTGCACAAGTCAAGTCTGGGAGATTTTTACCTTCACGATACCTTTAGGGCGGGGCATTCTCTGACAGAATTCCATGAACAAATCTGCCTCTGTTGAATATCTGCTGTCCAGTGTTAGAGTTTTGAGATGTGTGTGCTGAGACAGATCTCTTCTCTTGACATAGATCTATCCTCTTCCCATAGATCTTTTCCGTCTCCATAGATCTGTTCCTTCTTCATAGATATGTTCCCTCTCCATAGATATGTTCCCTCTCCATAGATATGTTCCTTCTCTGTTTTCTGATTGTTGTCCGTCACGTCAAATCCATATTATTGTTCTAAGTCAACTTATTGAACAAAGACAAGTCATGCCCGTGTGTTCATAGTTAGTTTACTTTTTTCTTTGCTCCATTCTGGGCCTTCTCTCTGTGTGTTGTTGATGACTTTTATTTAAAACTTTTTACTGTACAGAGTTAGGATTCTGCGCCAGTGACACGGATATCTGAGCGTCCGTCTGTGCTGTCCTTTTGTCTCTTAATTATGTGTTACAGTGAGACGGTCTATGGTGATTTCCTTTTCCGCAGTCAAGCACACATCTTCTTCTCTCCTCACTCGCTTCCTTTATACATTTACTCATCTTTCTGTCTGGTGAATGTCAGTCCTTTCACGAGCTTGCCACAAAGTCCCGGCCGCCGGCATCAGCTGCGAGCACAGACGACGATCTGGACGGATTCATTCATTCTGGATAGGGAGCTACGTTGTGGCGAACACTGCGCTTTGTTCCAACTCGCGGGCAGTTTACTATTCAATTGACAGCTCTCTCTAGGGGTAAGCGCAGAACATTAAGGGTCCGCTGCGTCTACGATAGCTTACAATTTGCGTCATTGATTTTTGCTGCGACGCTGTAGAGGTTCTCATACCCCAGTGACTCCCGCCCTTCGACGAAAAGATTTTAACTCTTTGGAACAGAACTGAATAAAAATTGTTCCAATCTGGAAGAGGCAGATCGCTTCTCAGCTCTAGGATATGCAGTGTTGTCCTGTTCTGTCTACATAAAAGAATGCCATAAATAATTAAACTTGAAAGGATTTACATAAAAGAGCTGGAGAAATCGAAACTTATGAAACTTGTTTCAATCATTTTCTTTTATTTTATAAATTGGGTTAACTTGCAGATACATTGAGAAGAGCCTGAAGATTTGTCTGTGCTCTGTTTCTAGCAACTGGATCATGCTTGTTGCTTCTTTGACCCAGTGTTATGATCGCCTTTCATGGACGGCATCAGGAATGTTTCAACGCTTCTGAGAGGTAAGGATTTTTTTCCTGTGGAAATAGAAAGTTGTTTTCACATTATAAATTATGTTACTTTATGTCTTTTATAACAACATTAGTTATTAAAAAAAACTATTTTTATATGATTGTTGTTTGTCAGTTGTTTATTTCTTAGATTTTATTCGTGTTTGCTTGGTTGTGGATCTCGGTGATTGTCCAATTGCTCTTTGATTTGTTCATGAAACTTAAGCAAATCTATCGCTCTACGCTGTCATTTTCTAGTCATATGCAAGCATTCAAGCCACTCATTTCCAAAATAATTCTGTTAAATTAATACAAGAAAAAGATATTCTTTAAGGATGTTATTAAAGTATATTTTATATACCGCACATGCGACATAAAATACAAGTAATTTTTAGAAAAATAATATAAAGGAAACAAAACAAGGGAAATGAAGTTGTAGACAATTAGGTTTCAACATTTAGTCTCTTGTGCTTTCAAAGTGGATGAAATAGCGGTTAAAGCAGTTGTGTTATCATGAAGACTGACTACATTCAGTTCATCTAAACACTGGAGATGTTTGGAAGCAGTGATACAACATACCAAACAAACACTATATCATACGTGTAGAGAGAGTTGCTATGGAAAAGTCTAAATGTTTTCAAACTAGTGTCTGCTTCTACAAAACCGCATCAGCCACAGTTTATACAAGAGTGAAGAGCGTATGTGGTACAGGGCTTTGCAGCCCATCTAGATCCAGATTGTAAGATTGGTGTGAGTGAGTGGATCTAAGAGAGAAGCTATGGAGCGACAGCAAAAACCAGGAGTACGCTTCAGCAGTTTTTGACATGGCTGCAAGGATCTATGTTTGGTATAACCAGTCACATGGACGCTGGAGAAGAGAGAAAGAGAGAAAGAAAAGAAAGGAAAAAAACAAAAACAAAAAAGAAAGAAAAGAAAGAAAGAAAAAAAGAAATAGAAAAGAAAGAAAAAAAGAAAGGAAAAAAGAAAGAAAAAAAAAGAAAAGAAAAAAGAAAGCAAGAAAGGGAGAAAGAAAAGAAAGAAAAAAGAAGGAAAGAAAGAAAGAAAAGAAAAAAAGGAAAAAAAGAAAGAAAGAAAAGAAATAAACAAACAAACAAAATAAAGAAAGAAAAGAAAGAAAAGAAGGAAAGGAAAAAAGAAAGAAAGACAGGAAAGAAAGAAAGACAGGAAAGAAAGAAAGACAGGAAAGAAAGAAAGAAAGAAATCTGATATTTTTTTCTTTGAAATATCTTATTATGAACATCATACTAAGGCGATACTGATGTTATTGTTTTATACTAACTTTTACCAGTAACCTAGCTGTAACAAATATCAATATTGCTGTCTGGTAATCATTTTTTCCAGAGATATTCTATAGCTCTCTGTCAGAATGTCCAACGTTTCTGATTGGCTGGGCTAAAGGTGGCCTGGGTGTTTCTGACATAGTTGTCACTGGCACTTTGATTTTGTTTCCCGTGATGTGAAAGTTATTAACATTTTATATTTGTTTTCTCGTATTTTCCCGTTTCTTTGTTCTTCAGTGGCACTCCACGTTAGTTGGTTATTAATTTACATATTTGTTACTGTTTCAAAGTATTCTTTTTCTTTATCTTTGTTTCTTATCCACTTTATATCAATTAGTCAGGCTGTAAGATAAGAGCAGCTTGTTTGAAGAACCGCCAAGAGAAGGTGGGATAAGATTTGATCAGTTTTGAAAAGCTAGTTTTGATAACACGACAACTCTGTAGCGCATCAGTCATTCCCGCTGTTCGGTCTTCACGCACTGGACCTTTGTATATATCGTCAGAATGCTGAAGTGCTAAGACCATCTTTGCTGTTTTAGTTCATGGCAAATCATGACTCGCAAAACTCCCAGGGCTCATCCAGCCTCGAGAAAAAAATGGGTACCAAGGTTAACGCTCTTGGAAGGAATGAATGAATGAATAATCTTTATTTTTAAAGGTTAAAGAATTGGGCACGCAGGCCCGTCTTACATTCTGCCCTTCATCACTCCAAAAAGAGGAATGACGCCGCTAGCTGCGAAGTTCGTGCTCATGTCGATACACAATCTCTCTCTCTCTCTCTCTCTCTCTGTGTGTGTGTGTGTGTGTGTGTGTGTCTCCGAACTTTAAGTGCCCAAGGCATATTGGGATTTCGCAAGGCTTTTCCGCAAACACCTGTCTTTTGGCTTTTTTTCCTCGCTTGCCAAGGTGAGACCTCTATTGCTCAACATCCTCTCTGTTGCTCTTCTCCATGGCGACAATAGCCGGTAGTTTCTGGTCAGCTGCTGACTAAGCAGCAGAACGCTTATGTCGGTTAGGTCAGTTCTGAGATTGTTGAGGTGGCGATAGCTCAGTCTGTTGTGAGCCGAAGAATGATGGCTTGCTCTTCTCTGCCAGTTTGGTGGCAAGCATCACTTTTCTGGCAGCATGCACGTTTCTGTTAGACAGTAACTTGGTGAGAAACAGTGTCCCTTTTCTAAATAAAATTGCTTTTTTATGGCAAATCAAGAATTTTTATGAAGCTGTAAAATACTACTACCTGCCAGTGATTGGATATGCATGTAGGAAAGCGGTCACGTGATTGTATCTTAAATTATGATTGGATGCTTGTACAGCATCTCCAATATTTCTTAATATTTCCTATGTTATTCTATTAAGACAAAAAAGTTTTTAGTTAATTACGAATCAGATTATCTGCCCTTTTTATGTCTGCTTTATGTTGTAATAAAATTAATCCAGCATCTTTCAGTTTCCCTACACGCAGTGATTATTCATCCATTTCTTGCTTCGCACTTTACTCGTGCTTGCGCCAATTCGAAGATTTAGTACTTAATATCCGTTTAGACTGATAACCATTTACTCACTTCTGTAATTTCTTCCTTCGACAAGATGGAGTAGAGTTACATGACGATATACAGTGTCGCACATACACTTCCGTCTAACTGTACCACACTTCCGTCTAAATGTACCACACTTCCGTTTAACTGTAACACACTTCCGTCTAACTGTACCACACTTTCCTCTAAATGTACCACACTTCCGTCTAACTGTAACACACTTTCCTCTAAATGTACCACACTTCCGTCTAACTATACCACACTTTCCTCTAAATATACCACACTTTCGTCTAACTGTACCACACTTCTGTCTAAATGTACCACATTTCCATTTAACTGTAACACACTTCCGTCTAACTGTACCACACCTCCGTCTAACTGTAACACACTTTCGTCTAAATGTACTACACTTCCGTTTAACTGTAACACACTTCTCTCTAACTGTTCCACACTTTCGTCTAAATGTACCTCATGTCTATCTAACTGTAACACATTTCCGTCTAAATGTACCACACTTTCGTCTAAATGTACCGGACGTCCATCTTAACTGTAACACAGTTCCGTCTAAATGTACTTACCATACTAGATTCAGTTTCATCGCAGTCATTATCATATTTATCCTTTCTAAAATGCGGGCAATGTTACAATCGTTCTTGTGAGGAGTCCGACAAAGAGAGCTCATTTATTTCTTGTCTTCTGATTGAGCTGCTGTGTTTATATATTGTATCTAAAATGTTATGCTGTGTTTATATATTGTATCTAACATGTTATGCTGTGTTTATATATTGTATCTAACATGTTATGCTGTGTTTATATATTGTATCTAAAATGTTATCAACTCTTCTCTCCCTTCCCTAAATTCCTTTACCCCTTCCCACACCATACCCCAACTGAAAACTAATTACCTCTAATGAAAGATATGTTAAGCTAAACAATTGTAGGAATTCAAAAACATTTCCTAGACAAGTCCTTTGATTTGTTTAAATGCATTTTTTGTTTGCTATTGTTGCTTCAGAAAAAATGATGGCGTTCGTTGCCTTGGACTGCATCTTTCCCCTTTATTTCTAATTTGATTTTGCTACATTTCGCGAAACTTATCACATACATTCATGCACCGAACGATTTTCACCGCAGAATCATTTCTCGCACCAAAACAGTGTTGATAAAACCTTAATTGTAAATACCCTTTCTCTGTTTAGAGTACCATCTTCTCTGCTATGTCTGACTATAAACAACATCAGCCAGACTTCTCTTCTGTTCCTGTTTGCTATGATGCCAGCCTATTTCCAGCTTGATCCTCGTCTATAAATGTAAGTTATTTATTATGATTGACAGTAGCTTTCCCGTTATATCAGTTTTATTGAGTTTCGTAAATTGGGTTTTTCGGGTTTTGATCCCTCACGTACCTGATTTCGGTTGGACTAATGTAATATGTGCTTCGGTTTTCTATATGAGACTTGCTGCTTTTTATATGGGTTTGAAGTTAACGTTACTATGTTTATGTTGTGCGTCAACGATTGTTTGCATATGTCATAGTTTGGTGGACGTTTCGAAGATTAGATGCATGAGCTGAGATTTTCATATGCGAAGGAACGATTGTATGTCTGTACTAAGGAGTGTGTTGTAACGATTATGTAGAGGTTTCGTACTTCATTCACTGAGTGTTTTTATATTGGCGAGTCCAAAAAGCAGACGAAAACCATGCAAGACAGATATCCCATGTCCAGGGGTTATTACCTGGGATGTTGTCAGATCCCAATCATTGGGATATTGGGAGCAAATGATGAGGGTATTAGAATCAAATAATGGGGGTATGGGGACCAAATGATGGAAGTATGGGGACCAAATGATGGAAATATGGGGACCAAATGATGGAGGTATGAGGATCAAAAATAGGGGTATAGGGACCAAATTATGGGGGTATGGGACCAAATGATGGAGGCATGGGGACAAAAAGTAGGGGTATGGGGACAAATGATGGAGGTATAGGGACCAAATGATGGGAGTATGGGGACCAAATGATTGGAGTATGGGACCAAATGATGGAGGTATGGAGACCAAATGATGGAAGTATGGGTACCAAATGATTGGAGTATGGAAACCAAATGATGGAGGTACGGGGACCAAAAATAGATGTGTGGGGACCAAATGACGCGAATATGGGGACCAAATGATGAAGGTATGGGGACCAAATGATGGGAGTATGGGGACCAAATGATGCAAGTGTGGGAACCACAACTAGAGGTATGGGGACCAAATGATGGAGGAATGGGTAACAAATGATGGAGGAATGGGGACCAAATGATGGAGGTATGGTGACCAAATGATTGGAGTATGGGGACCAAGTAATGGAGGTATGTGGACCAAAAATATAGGTATGGGGACCAAATGACGGGAATATGGGGACCAAATGATGGGAGTATGGGGGATCAAATGATGGAGGTATGGGGACCAAAAAAAGAGATATGGGGACCAAATGACGGGAATATGGGGACCAAATGATGGGAGTATGGGGGATCAAATGATCGAGGTATGGGGACCAAATGATGGAGGTATGGGGACCAAATGATGGATGTATGGAGACCAAATGATGGGAGTATGAGGAGCAAAAATAGGGGTATGGTGGACCAAAGGATGGGAGTATGGGGAAATCAAATGGTGAGGATATGGGAAACAAATGACTTTTAATTTTTATGTTTGATTTTTTAATCTTAATTTTGATCAGAAGTTTTCTTTCAGCTGCTCTGTTTCCAGCTCTCAGTAAATTGAAGTAAAACAAAGTTGAATCATACTTGTGCCTAAAAGATGATGATGATGATGATGGCGATGATGATGATGATGATGATTTTGACAGTCTGGTGTACAGGCAAGTGTATACATTGAAAAAAAACCATGGACCCACAGTTCTAGAAAGGTCAACATCCATGTCCTTTCTGCTTCCTGTTTTAGCAACCAGGGATGAGTATTTCTCCCAGCCCGAAGTGTTACCTATGTTCTGCTTGTGTATGTCCATGTTTGTATGTGTTCTCCTTTAGTTTAAGAGTTTGTATCTTGGAACTTACCTGCGTGTTACTGTGGTGTGTAGAAGTCAAATCTCAGAGAGCGAAAGAATCTTACAGGGAGGAATATCACGACAGAAGCGCCCACCCCATGTCTCCATCGTTTTCAGATGAATTGTGAGTTAACTTGTCCACATATTTATATGTGACCGTATGTGAAAATATCGCAAACACAGACTTCTGAGTTAATGTAGCTATGTCCGTATGTTTATATTTATCTGTTATACGTCACTGACAGGTAAGGTTTAAGTGAATGTACTGTATGGTGCTATGAATGCGTGTATGTGTTATAAAGAATACTTACAGTTGTTTACGTGTGTGAACGAAAAATGTGAAGTTTTGAAAAACTGGCGACTTCTAGTGGTCTATTTTGAGTATAGGTGGACTTAATGTCAAGTCAGATTTTTCTTTTTGTAATGTCAAATTATGAGGATATGAGGAAAAAAAAACTGTACCACCCGTAAATTAATATAATGTTAAATCAGCTTTGTCTTTATGTCAAGTTGGCTTCGTCGAAGTTACACCATGACTAAGTTTTATAACATAATCCACTATTATATTCTAGTTTTCTACTGTTAGTACTCTTAACTAAACTGTTGTATTGTCATAATCTTTCTTTATCATGCACAGCAACGTCATAATTAATACTTTGATAACAGATCAGATCATATTTATTTCCTTTTAATATTACTTCACAAGGCAAGTAGAAATACATCGTTTATAACAAATATAAAGTTGTCTTGTGTTATCTTCTACTTTCCTTGAGCATCTGTCACTTCTGAGTGGACGGAAAATCTTCTTGGCGAAGTTCCGTGGTTTGCCCTGTTGAAAAGGATATTTAAAGGTTCTGTTATCTGCTCCTTCCATCTGCTATTACCCCCATCCTGTCCCTTACAGATTCGTAACATCAAAACTGAAAAGAAACTTGCATTGATGGCATGACTTGGTGTTTTTGTTACAACACAAAATTTATTGATCATCGAATCCTCGACTTCCCGCTGGCAACTTCGTACTCTCAACAGTTGACACATCGACACCAGAGGGTTAAAACGCCCAAATCGTTGTTGTAAGCAGGAAGGCGAGTCTGATCAATAGAAGTGTGAGTTCTCTCGTATTACTATACAAATATTACTCTTGGTTGTGGTTTTAATTTTGGGTTTGAGGAAAATAGAACAGATCTTTATGTTATGGAACAGATCTTTATGTTATAGAACCGGTATTTATGATCCAGTTACCGAAAATCGCGTATTAGACAACTCCCATTGTTTCCTTCATTCGTTAACTTTAATCCTGCAGATTTGTTACATAAGATGGCGCGCTAAGGGCAGAGAAATTCTCCATTAGATAGTGCTTCACCAAAGTATCCATGATACTGGAGTTAGAGAAGTGTCCATCAAAATGTCATTGAAACTTCATCTAGGAATTTATCTATCGAAGTCTCCTTTAAGTTTCAGTTAGAGAATAGTCCATAAAAGTATACACGAACTTTTCGTAACAGAATGCTTCATTAAGAGGCCAGTAAACTTTCAGTTATGAAATGTTCCACCAAAGTGCCTGAAATATGTAACTTAGAAAATGTGAAGTCTCGGGAGGTGTCACAGTGCTAGTGAAGTATGCGCACTTATTAGTACTGTACAGCAGAGTGATAGAGAACTGAGTTGCATGGTTAGCTTTAGAAAATTTGTAGACAAAGCTCTTCAGACACAAAGAAAAAAAAATGAGAAGAGAATTACATCGAACTTGACCCGCCGACTCCTGTAGGCCGAGCACCCGTCTAGAGAAAGAGATGCAATTCTTTTGGCATTTTTCTCCTTCTCACGACTGAAGTTCTTTGACTACGATTTGTCGAAGGTTAAAAATAAGACACAGCTGTAGGAGAACCTCCAAGATTCTTACTGTGGAAAATCTTGTTTGTTTTTATTGAATGGTACAATGGCCATCGTGGCCCAAACTGTCAAGTTCAGATCTAAACATGAAAAGCGCTGAATCAGTCAAAAGTCCCGGACCTTCTACATTAATCTGAAAGTCTTAAACTCACAGAAACCAGGAAATAAATAAATGCTATTTTTATACCAGAAGGTCATCAGGTTATGGTTCCGATTTCCAGGATCGCAGATTTCCCCGGCGGGACGAGGGCAAACACATTTTCTCTTCCTCGACTTGGGGGTAACGGAGGAGCTTCCAGAGTTGTGGTTAAAGCAGCGAATGCTAGGCTGGATGTTATAATCAGTCGCCTTCTATTTTGCCGTTGTCGTCATCTTTATTTTCATTTCGCCTTCTCCTGTTGCCGCTGCGATTTCTCATTTACGATTACTCTCCCCTGATTAGGCTACCGCCCTGCTGGGGTAATTCTGGTGAATGATTTTGTTGTGTTTGTGATTGTTTTGTTGTTGTGAATGTGTTTGTGTTACGGGTTGTTGTATTTGTGTTACCGATTGTTGCGTTTGTGATCAGTGTTTTGTTGTGGTCGTTGGGACGAGTTTTTACTTGTGTGACTGGTTGTTGTGTCAGCTGGCTGTTGGCTGATGGCTGTAGTACTGGATAGTGTTTGCTTGTGACAGACTGAAGATTGTCTGTAACCGTCCGTCCGTCTATCTGTCTGATTGTCTGTCTATCTCTATATATGTCTGTCTATCATAGTCAAACTTAACCTGTTTTTTTTTCTTAATCTTCTGTTCTTCTTTTATTCAATCCTATTCAATTAAACAGCAGCAAATATGTACACCTAATACACAATATTTCTCTGTTAACTTTTGTCTTCTTGCTACCACATGATCTTGTCATGTTTGCTAGAAGAGAGTTTTGTTGAACATAGATCCAGACAAGTCTCAAATCATAAGAATCAATGGAAGAAATAAGGAAAGATTCTCAGTTGGGATGAGAGAAGTTGTAGAAGTAGAACACGTCAAGTACCTTGGAAGATTCATTTCAGTAGACAACAATGTCGAGATGGAAATATCCACAAAAACTGGACAAACATCTCTTAAGAAAGTAGCAAATATGTGAAAATCTCCAGTTCTCCATAAAAAAAAACCTCCAGATCGGAATCTATCAGTCAAGTGTACGCTCCATTTTATTATATGCAGCCAAAAAATGGAGAACCAGTCAGAGAAGTGAAAGCAGACTGAGAGGATGTGGGAGAATTTGTAAAATATGCTGGGGAGAACACGTGACAAACAAGGAAATAACCTAACCAACAGGCATTGAGAAGATTACTAAAGAGGTCCAAAGACGAAGATGGAAATGGCTGGACCACATACTACGAATGAAAAAAAAAACAGACAGCCGTATACTGCCTTGACCTGGACACCTCAAAGGAAAAGAAATGCCAGGCCACTGACGGGACCTGGAGACGCACAATACAGGAGGAACTAAAGGAAGCCATAAAGACATGGTTTGAGGTATCCCCGACTAGCTTAAGACAGGACTAGCTGGAGACCTTTTGTTGGTGCCTTATGCTCCATTGGGAGTACAGAGGACTGATGATGACTGAAGATGGTGTTTACATTATCGTGGATTGTGAAAAATAGCAAATATTAAAAGTGAAATTAGTAACACATTTGTAGAACTTTCCTCAAAGTCAGTTATATATGTTTTTGTCACAGATAGAAAGTTCTAGAAATTTTCGTTAAAGGTTAAACCAGTCACAGATAGAAAGTTCTAGAAATTTTCGTTAAAGGTTAAACCAGTCACAGATAGAAAGTTCTAGAAATTTTCGTTAAAGGTTAAACCAGTCACAGATAGAAAGTTCTAGAAATTTTCGTTACAGGTTAAACCAAGGTTAAACCAGTGTTTCACAATTAAGGAAAGTCCGCTGACTCCCTTCTGTTTCAAAATCCAGGCCACGGACCCCCCTCCCCCACACCCCCACCACACGTTGGAAAAGTTTCCTATCTGTATGGTAGCTATGTGTTTTAAATGCAAAAAAAAAAAATTTTTTTCAGAAAATATTAGTTAACTTTAATGAGTAAACTCTAGACTATACTGAAAGAAAAGCAGAGTACAGACTTTGTGAATTTTCAAAATGGCAATAGTATAGTTAGGAAAAAAATATAGACAGGCAAATAAGATTCCTACTTGTTCTGACTAAAAATGATCTCAAGTTTTTGTCACCGACTCCCATTACAGGGGTCCGCGGGCCACCACTTTGGAACCACTGGGTTGAACAAAAAATAAAGCAGACACATAAACAGGCAGAGATTTTGCATCGTAAAGGAAACAGCTGTTTGTTGTGCTGCCTGTCTCATTTTGTAAAAACATGATCAGATAAAACTGAACTCAGAGAAAGGAAAGAATGCAGTGGTACTATCAGTTATGAACTCAGATAAAGGAAAGAATGCATTGCTATCATCAGTTATGAAAGCTTGTATTCAGTCCTGCCTGTTGTTTCTTGAAATCTGTTTGAAATATCCGACATCTACTTGTTAACATCGTTTCTAACTCCGTAAGAATCATCAGGATTTACAAAAAGAAATAGTTAACACTGAGAAAACAATATGGCAACGTCAATCATTAAAAATGTTTTGTTTTTAGATTATGGTAAATATTGAAGTTCACAATTTCACTCAGTAATCTTGTGTTCACCTGGTTAATCGTAAAAAGTGTGCCACGAAGATCTTAATTCTGTCTGTGAAATTATTATGCCGGAATTATTTCTACTGGCACCTGTCTGCGAACACGCGAATTATCGAAACTTACTACCGCGAATAGCAAGGCATCACTTTTTTCATCCTTCTTGAATTCATTAATCCTTATTTCTTTCTTTACATTCCTACCATAAAAGCCTGTTGTGAATGGCTTCCAGTGCAAGCTGAACTTTGCAGATTAAATCTTTGATTACAGAACAACTCTGCTTATTTAACAAGGCTGCAGGAAATGTAATACGGAATATGATGTAATTATCTGTAGTCAGCTCAGAATACAGACGACACGCAGTGTCATCTGACGGCGATGTTGCGAATTTCCCAGTTTCATAAAATGCCAGGACATCTGATGGTTGGACACAGCAAGAACAAGAACTATAGTGTTACAGTGACAGGTAATTATTACTTCTTAATTGTATTTCTGACACTGAAGTAGACATCAGCATATTTTTTTTGGCTCTTCATAATGTTGTGACGCGGATGAATGTCAAGAGGTAATGGCTGCCAAGTTTTGTTTAGTCCATGTTTGAGTCATTCACAGAAAGAGTCATCAATATTTGCGTAAGATCAACTCAGTTTGAGATTCAGTGGGTTGGAATTTTCCTACTATTTTCCCCCCTCAATTTTCATTTTCTGCTTAGAAGAACACACAGTGTCTTACTGCGAAGTCTTTTATCAAATCTCTGCTGGTCTTCAAAACGTCTGAAGTTGTATTGTCTCATGGTTTCTTTCAAGTGATGGTTTTACCTTTATTTTTGTGTAAATCATGATCTTTTTTTTTCTATAAATTTCATTTATCAGACCCAGCCAGAGGTGGAGGATGGTTAGGGGGTGGTTGTGGGGGGGGGGGGGTTAATGAGAAAAATCAAGGATCCGCTGGGCCTAATGATGTAATTGATGTAAGCTAATGATGTAATTGATGTAAGCTAATGATGTAATTGATGTAAGCTAATGATGTAATTGATGTAAGCTAATGATGTAATTGATGTAAGCTAATGATGTAATTGATGTAACCTGATGATGTAATACAAATATGTTATAATCATCACAAAACTTAAATGTATAAACCGATGAAAGAACAAGTACATACATATTAGTACTAGGTGAGAGTTTCTGTGTTTAGATGCCGGGCCTGACGGAACTGACCCTCGGAGCTGGGCCTGGCTGTCTACGGCTCTGACTGCAGCTGTATGATGAAGGGCAGGATGTTAGACGGGTTCTCACTTCTTAATCCTTTGAAAATAAAGTAGTTCATTCGATCTGCAACAGCTCTCAGCCATCTTCGTCTTCCACGGTATCATAGTCTGACAGTCACGTTCCCTGAGCACTAAGAAACCCCTGACAGAAATCTGCTAAGTTGTCATACCTGTGATGTCACTACCTGGAGCCGCAGTGCTCGTCTTTGTCAAAATCTGCGCCATCTTGATGGAAGTGCTAGCTGGCCCAGTGTCGTGATGGAGCAGCCAGTTGCAGATGCGCTGTAGTTTCGATTTTTAATTCTTTAATATCTTCTCTCAAGCGCCTCAAAACGTCGCAGTCACGTTCACAAGTCACAGTCACGAGTCACCGTCACAAGTCACAGTCACAAGTCACAGACTGCAGAAAAGAAGAAACTATGATTTCCTTTACCATAAAAAAATGAACATTTTTTTGTTGTTATGCTCAGGCGTGTCTCCTTTTTCTTGGTGACGGTGGACTCCTCGGCCGTGACGGCTGGTGTTCTTTCTCCGGATCATAGCTGCACAATCAAATTTCATTGCCAGAGATGATCCTGGAGAAGAAAGTTGGGTCGTCGTTAGCCACCCTCACAAAACTCGAGGCTCTCGTTAAGTGGCCCCTGCTTCTGATCGTCGGTCAAGAACCGTGGGAACATAATTCCCAGCAGCGGGAGGCACGTCCAAATTTTCCATGAAGATCTCCTGGCAGACTTCCTAACTGATTCCAGTCATGTGAGAGAGCTGATGGATTGTTCGGCGACGATCCTCATGAATGAATTTACGAGTTTTTTCCACGTTTTGTTGCGTTTTCCTGATGATTGGCAGCATTCAACGCTCGTCATCTTGAACAGAAACTCGACCGAAATTGAAAACCTAGTGCCACTCAAAAACTCGTATTAGATCTAAAGAGTTTTTGCTAAAAGTGCAAAGAAGCATTTCAAGGGTCTCCGTATCAGATCTGCAGAGCTTCACGCACAGTTTGATGCAGGCACTTTGACTGAATTTAAGTCATCCGATCTCAGATGGGTCCTAACGCAAGGCCATACAATTGTGTGTACAAAATGAACACGAAAGACAGGTGATTACAAATGGCAGAATGACTCAACAGATTTAGGAGTAATGATCTTCAGTGTCACATACGCATTTGTCAAACGGTACAGTCACAGAAAGTACAGTCTGAAAACTTTCCGATACCACCACCTTGGCTATAGAGATGTTTACATTTTTGTTGTATCTATCCTTGTAATTTATGCAGTTATTTGATGAGTTCCTTCACCAGTTGTGAAGATCCTTGCGAGTCACCACGCTAATGTAGGACAATATCTACGTCTTCATTTCTCCCAACGGATTCAAGAATTTTAGAAACGATATTTTTCAACTCTTCTTTTCACATGAACAATTTCTGTGTCATTGCTGGAGCGCTCGCTAGTCCACAGGGAGCTGTTATTGTGATGGATTAGTCTGTGTTTGGTAGGGTACACAAAGCCCCATCAACAACACGAAATACTGATTTTAAAACTGGACTGCCTGTGGAAACTCTCCGTTGAGTGCTTTATACGTACATAGTCTCCATGACAAGTATATGTTCTGTAAGTCAGGAGGTCTTGTCTGCCGCTTTGAGAAGTTTTATTCGAAGTAAAGTTGCTTTCAATTTGATCTGCAGTAGCCGTTTAGAAGCAGTGTACAGCAGACCCCCGCTGTTTCGTCACTCGAGCTTCATCACTTGAATCTTTCGCCGCCTTTCAGTTGTAACCATTACATAGCCGTGCAGTTCGCTGTGTCTTCAGCGCCTCTAGAAGTTTCCATTGTCGCACCCGTGGGAGCAGGCAGATGCTTCACCTGAGACTACTGCGTGAGTTCTTCTTTTGTCAAGAAACAAAAGATGAAAACGTTTCTTCCCTGTAGTAACTTAGCTGTTTAATGAAGGGTAAGCTCTTGTTTATTTTTGCTTACCTTGCTTGTGCACTCAGTTGCTTGTAAGACAGGACTATAGTGCGTTACTGACTTCTTTCTGTGGCCACAATGGGTTTGTAAGATAAGGTCTTCCTTTGTCAGTACTCACGAGTTTTGCATTCGCCAGTGATCTAGCCATTAAATTACAAATAAAAGAGGTTCTACTGTAGACGGTAGTTAGTTGTTTTACTGTTGGTAGTAGTCATTTCATTGTAGGTGGCAATTAGTTTTTTACTGTAGGGGGTAGTTGTTTTACTGTAGGTAGTATTTAGTTATTTTACTGTAGGTGGTAGCTATTTCATTGTAGGTGGTAGTTAATTGTTTTATTGTATGTGGTAGTTTATTGTTGTATTATTGTAGAGATGTATTTAGGATATTGTACTTGCTACTTGACCATGTAATGCTCATCGTACTTATTGGCTATTCATGCAGTACCATGGTACTTGCTGGTTATCCTTGTAGTACCCATGGTACTTGCTAGTCAGCCATGTAGTGCCAATGGTACCTTTTGATTATCCTTATAGTACCCATGGTACTTGTTAGTTAGGCATTTGTAGTGTCAACGGTACTTGCTGGTTAGCCATGTAGTGGCTATAGTACTTGTTGTTTGGCTATGGCTTTATCACTGTGCTTGATAGTTTGCCATGTCTTGATCACTCATAGCCTACTACTTCCACTCATGACAAGCTATTTCTGCAACCGTTATCGTCCTGTGTGTAGAGGAATCATTTCACTAACATAAAAACTGCTATATTTTACAAAACATTACTAGCATTGGAGAGGGAGATCATTTACCAGGTTTCTACACACAGTGGCTTCACTATGTTTCTACACTTTATAGTTGTAGTAGCTCCACTATGTTTCTACACTTTATAGTTGTAACGCCTCCACTATGTTTCTACAATTTATAGTTGTAATGCCTCCACTATGTTTCTACACGTTATAGTTGTAATGCCTCCACTATGTTTCTACACTTTATAGTTGTAATGCCTCCACTATGTTTCTACAATTTATAGTTGTAATGCCTCCACTATGTTTCTACAATTTATAGTTGTAATGCCTCCACTATGTTTCTACAATTTATAGTTGTAATGCCTCCACTATGTTTCTACACTTTATAGTTGTAATGCCTCCACTATGTTTCTACACTTTATAGTTGTAATGCCTCCACTATGTTTCCATATTTTACAGTTCTAATGCCTCTACTATGTTTCTACACTTTATAGGTGTAGTGGCTCCACTATGTTTCTACATTTTATAGTTGTAATGCCTCCACTATGTTTCTACATTTTATAGTTGTAATGCCTAGACTATGTTTCTACACTTTATAGTTGTAACGCCTCCTCTATGTTTCTACATTTTATAGTTGTAATGCCTCCACTATGTTTCTACACTTTATAGTTGTAACGCCTCCACTATGTTTCCACACTTTATAGGTGTAATGCCTCCACTATGTTTCTACACTTTATAGTTGTAGTGGCTCCACTATGTTTCTACATTTTATAGTTGTAATGCCTCCACTATGTTTAAACACTTTATAGGTGTAATGCCTCTGCTATGTTTCTACACTTTATAGTTTTAGTAGCTCCACTATGTTTCTACACTTTATAGTTGTATTGGCTCCACTATGTTTCTATACTTTATAGTTTTAGTAGCTCCACTATGTTTCTACACTTTATAGTTGTAGTGGCTCCACTATGTTTCTACACTTTATAGGTGTAATGCCTCTGCTATGTTTCTACACTTTATAGTTGTAGTGGCTCCACTATGTTTCTACACTTTATAGTTGTATTGGCTCCACTATGTTTCTACACTTTATAGTTTTAGTAGCTCCACTATGTTTCTACACTTTATAGATGTAATGCCTCCACTATGTTTCTACACTTTATAGATGTAATGCCTCCACTATGTTTCTACACTTTATAGATGTAATGCCTCCACTATGTTTCTACACATTTTAGTTGTAGTAGCTCCACTACGTTTCTACACTTTATAGATGTAATGCCTCCACTATGTTTCTACACTTTATTGTTGTAATGCCTCCAATATGTTTCTACACTTTATAGTTGTAGTAGCTGCACTACGTTTCTAAAATTTATAGTTGTTGTAGCTCCACTATGTTTCTACAATTTATAATTGTTGTAGCTCCACTATGTTTCTACACATTTTAGTTGTAGTAGCTCCACTATGTTTCTACACTTTATAGTTGTAGTAGCTCCACTATGTTTCTACACTTTATAGCTGTAGTAGCTCCACTATGTTTCTACACATTTTAGTTGTAGTAGCTGCACTACGTTTCTACAATTTATAGTTGTTGTAGCTCCACTATGTTTCTATACTTTATAGTTGTAATACCTTCACTACGTTTCTACACTCTATAGTTGTAGCGGCTTCACTATGCTTTTACACTTTATAGTTGTAGTGCCTCCACTCTTTTCTACACTTTATAGTTGTAGTGGCTCCAATATGTTTCTACACTTCATGGATGTATTGCTTCCACTACGTTCCTATACTTACTTTATAATTGTATTGACTCCACTATGTTTCTACCCTTTATAACTGAAGTGGCTCAACCATGTACTCACAATTTATGGTTGTGGTGGCTCCACTATATCTCTACACTATATAGTTCTAGTGTTTCTACTATACTTCTACATCTCTCAGCTGCAGTGGCTGCGATATGTTCCTCCGCGTTATAGTTGTGGTGGCTCCACTATGTTTCTACACTTTATAGTTGTATTGACTCCACTATGTTTCTACACTTTATGAATGTAGTGACTCCACAATGTTTCTACACCTTATGGTTGTAGCGGCTCCAGTATGTTTCTACACTTTGTAGTTGTAGTGGCTCCACTATGTTTCTATACTTTATAGCTGTAGTAGCTCCACTATGTTTCTACACATTTTAGTTGTAGTAGCTGCACTACGTTTCTACAATTTATAGTTGTTGTAGCTCCACTATGTTTCTATACTTTATAGTTGTAATACCTTCACTACGTTTCTACACTCTATAGTTGTAGCGGCTTCACTATGCTTTTACACTTTATAGTTGTAGTGCCTCCACTCTTTTCTACACTTTATAGTTGTAGTGGCTCCAATATGTTTCTACACTTCATGGATGTATTGCTTCCACTACGTTCCTATACTTACTTTATAATTGTATTGACTCCACTATGTTTCTACCCTTTATAACTGAAGTGGCTCAACCATGTACTCACAATTTATGGTTGTGGTGGCTCCACTATATCTCTACACTATATAGTTCTAGTGTTTCTACTATACTTCTACATCTCTCAGCTGCAGTGGCTGCGATATGTTCCTCCGCGTTATAGTTGTGGTGGCTCCACTATGTTTCTACACTTTATAGTTGTATTGACTCCACTATGTTTCTACACTTTATGAATGTAGTGACTCCACAATGTTTCTACACCTTATGGTTGTAGCGGCTCCAGTATGTTTCTACACTTTGTAGTTGTAGTGGCTCCACTATGTTTCTATACTTTTCAGTTGTGGTGGCTCCACTATTTTGTTGCACTTTATTGTTGCAGTGGCTCCACTGTGTTTCTACATTCTGTGATTGTTGTATTTCCACTATGTTTCTACAATTTATAGCTATAGTGACTCCACTATATTTCTACACTCTATGACTGTTGGATTTACACTATGTTTCTACAATTTATAGCTATAGTGGCTCCCCTTTGTTTCCACACTTTCCTTTATAGCGACTCCACTATGTTTCTACACTTTTTAGTTGTAGTGGCTCCACACAGTTTCTACATTTTATAGTTGTGGTGGATCTGTTATGTTTCTATATTTTATAGGTGTGGTGGCTCCAATATTTTTCTACACTGTGTGGTTGTAGTTTCTTCATTATGTTTCTACACTTTATGGTTGTTGTGGCTCCACTATGTTTCTACACTTTATAGTTATGGTGGCTCCACTGTGTTACTACATTTTATAGATGTGGTGGCTCCACTATGGTCTTACACTTTATATTCGTGGTAGCTCCATTAGATTTTAACACTTTATAGTTGTATTGGCTTAACTATGTTTCAACACTTTATAGGTGTGGTGGCCACACCGTTTTTGTACATTTAATAGTTGTAGTGGCTCCACTAGGTTTCTACAATTTATGGCTGTAGTGGCTACGCTAGTTGTCTCCACTTTATAGTTGTGGTGGGCCCACTATTTGTCTACATGTTATAGTTGTGGTGGCTATTATATTTTTCTACACTTTATATGTGTAGTTGCTCAATTAGGTTTCTATCCTTTATGGTTGTAGTTGCTCTGCTGTTTCTACATTATATAGTTGTAGTGTTTCAACCATTTTTCCACACTTTCTATTTCTAGTGCCTCCACTTGTTTCCACACTTTCTATTTCTAGTGCCTCCACTTGTTTCCACACTTTCTATTTCTAGTGCCTCCACTTGTTTCCACACTTTCTATTTCTAGTGCCTCCACTTGTTTCCACACTTTCTATTTCTAGTGCCTCCACTTGTTTCCACACTTCATAGTTGAAGTGGCTCCGCTATGTCTCTATATTTTACAGTTGTAAGGGATCTACTATGCTTCCACACTTTATCGCTGTAGAGACTCCTCTTTGTTTTTACACTTTATAATTGTAGTGTCTCCACTATATTTCTACATTTTTTGTAGTGGCTTCACTCTATTTCCACATTTTATAGTTGTAGTGGCTCCACTATGTTTCCACACTTTATAACTGTAGTGACTCTACTATGGTTTTAAACTTTATAGTTGTAGTGGCTCGACTATGTTTCCACACTTTATAGTTGTAGTAGCTCCACTATGATTCTACACTTTATAGATGTCATGGCTCCACTATTATTCCATACTTTAAATTTGTAGTAGCTCCACTATGATTCTACACTTTATAGATGTCATGGCTCCACTATTATTCCATACTTTAAATTTGTAGTAGCTCCACTATGATTCTACACTTTATAGATGTCATGGCTCCACTATTATTCCATACTTTAAATTTGTAGTAGCTCCAATATGTTTCTACACTTTAAAGTTATAATGAATCTACTATGTTTCTACACTTTATAGTGGTAGTAGCTCCACTATGTTTCTACACTTTATAGTTGTCATGGCTCTACTATGTTTCTACACTTTATAGTTGTCATGGCTCTACTATGTTTCTACACTTTATAGTTGTAGTGGCTCCACTATGTTTCCACACTTAATAGTTGTAGTAGCTGCACTATGTTTCTACACTTCATTGTTGTAGTAGCTGCACTATGTTTCTACACTTCATTGTTGTAGTAGCTGCACTATGTTTCTACACTTCATTGTTGTAGTAGCTGCACTATGTTTCTGCACTTCATTGTTGTA
Organism: Achatina immaculata; assembly: GCA_009760885.1. NCBI lineage: Eukaryota > Metazoa > Mollusca > Gastropoda > Stylommatophora > Achatinidae > Lissachatina > Lissachatina immaculata. The sequence continues at coordinate 7,619,865 of CM019719.1, read as the reverse complement.
GTAGCTGCACTATGTTTCTGCACTTCATTGTTGTAGTAGCTGCACTATGTTTCTACACTTCATTGTTGTAGTAGCTGCACTATGTTTCTGCACTTCATTGTTGTAGTAGCTGCACTATGTTTCTGCACTTCATTGTTGTAGTAGCTGCACTATGTTTCTACACTTCATTGTTGTAGTAGCTGCACTATGTTTCTACACTTCATTGTTGTAGTAGCTGCACTATGTTTCTACACTTCATTGTTGTAGTAGCTGCACTATGTTTCTACACTTCATTGTTGTAGTAGCTGCACTATGTTTCTGCACTTCATTGTTGTAGTAGCTGCACTATGTTTCTACACTTCATTGTTGTAGTAGCTGCACTATGTTTCTACACTTCATTGTTGTAGTAGCTGCACTATGTTTCTGCACTTCATTGTTGTAGTAGCTGCACTATGTTTCTGCACTTCATTGTTGTAGTAGCTGCACTATGTTTCTGCACTTCATTGTTGTAGTAGCTGCACTATGTTTCTGCACTTCATTGTTGTAGTAGCTGCACTATGTTTCTACACTTCATTGTTGTAGTAGCTGCACTATGTTTCTGCACTTCATTGTTGTAGTAGCTGCACTATGTTTCTGCACTTCATTGTTGTAGTAGCTGCACTATGTTTCTGCACTTCATTGTTGTAGTAGCTGCACTATGTTTCTACACTTCATTGTTGTAGTAGCTGCACTATGTTTCTGCACTTCATTGTTGTAGTAGCTGCACTATGTTTCTACACTTCATTGTTGTAGTAGCTGCACTATGTTTCTACACTTCATTGTTGTAGTAGCTGCACTATGTTTCTACACTTCATTGTTGTAGTAGCTGCACTATGTTTCTACACTTCATTGTTGTAGTAGCTGCACTATGTTTCTACACTTCATTGTTGTAGTAGCTGCACTATGTTTCTACACTTCATTGTTGTAGTAGCTGCACTATGTTTCTACACTTCATTGTTGTAGTAGCTGCACTATGTTTCTGCACTTCATTGTTGTAGTAGCTGCACTATGTTTCTGCACTTCATTGTTGTAGTAGCTGCACTATGTTTCTACACTTCATTGTTGTAGTAGCTGCACTATGTTTCTGCACTTCATTGTTGTAGTAGCTGCACTATGTTTCTACACTTCATTGTTGTAGTAGCTGCACTATGTTTCTGCACTTTATAGTTGTAGTAGCTGCACTATGTTTCTGCACTTTATAGTTGTCGTGGCTCTATTATATTTCTGCACTTTATAGTTGTATTGGCTCCACTGTGTTTCTGCACTTTATAGTTGCAGTGTCTCCATTATGTTTCTACGCTTTATAGTTGTAGTGGATCCACTATTTTTCTACATTTATGGTTGTTGTAGCTATGTTTCTACACTTTATAGTTGTATTGGCTCCACTATGTTTAAACACTTTATACCTGAAGTGGCTCCATCTTTAAATCGTATGATGTTTTATAAAGTTTCCAAGAACAGAACTTCACAGTAAAAGATGTTTCGTGAGCTTAAGTATTATCACCTTTACTACAATGATCACCTCTTTCTTAATCAAGACCCGTTTTACAAATAACAAAATCGCATTCAGATTTCAGAGCACATCTTTCAAATTGCACGTGCTACAGAGAGTGTTACAAGCCCAAACTTTTGTTACAGGGGAAATAGCAGAGGTTTAAGAAAAAACTGAGAGGCACGCATGAAGAAACTTCTGGAAATCGAATTCATTGCGGGAAGTTCCGACTCTTTGTCCAGGTGACTGAGCATGTGGAAATGAATGCAGAAGAAGAAGAAAAAAAAGAAGGAATATGTGGAGAAAGAGAAGGAGAGGAACCCATGGTTGACAGAAAATATAACAATGAACAGAACTATACCATTCTCAAAAAAAAGTCTGTAGTATTCGAGTATTTATCAATCAATTCTTCCCACGTTTTGCACAGATGATTTAACATCTTTCAGGAAAAAATCCAATTCGCTGTTTCGAAGACAGAGAAATGTAATCTTACCGAAGATGTTGTAATTTTCAGCTTGGGACATTTCTATCAACAGTTTTTGCGCTGTTTCATTAGGAAAACTGTTGGCCACAAGTTATGGCACACTTTGCACGGAGCTGGTTGTGTCGATAATCTCGGCCAGTTTTTGAGGCAGTTTAATAGTATGGATATAGATTTCATGATCAAGTTGTTTCTTGTGGAACTTTGAGAATAGAAGTAAAGATCAAGTTGTATTTTACCAGTTTGACGGTGAGATTATTGATTTGATATTCGAGTCTTTTTGCGACAGTCTGACATTTGCGTTATAGATTTGATAATATAGTCATTTGTTCCTGCTTTACTATGATGTGAGTATAAATTTGATCATCAATTTATTGTTGATTCTCTTTTAATTACCGATCATAGAAGAAACGTTTCGTGCAGAAACAGTTCTATTGATGATTTTTTACTTGGATGTTATCTCATTGTGTCTGTGCCTAGAACTGCAACGCCGGGCCCACATTAGTTCACCATATGTATCTTACAGCATGGATGGGAAATGGGCTGAAGTAGCTTGCATGAAGTCGTAAGTGCGCTAAACAAGCATGTTTCCAGCAAGGCTCCACCACCTCGGAGACTACATGCTTTCCATGTTGAAGAAATATAACAGTCTCCGTCTAAGGACATCTCGAGGAGGTTGGATGGTGTCTAGGCTTGCCTGGTTTCTGTATGTCTCAGCAACCGTGACTTTTCCATAATACAGTTGCTTCTCTTGACAGAGATCAAGATGGCAGGAAAAGCAGATTGAACTACCATCATGTAGCACGTCTATTTGCGACGAATTCTTTACTGTGACGGAAAGCGAGACAGAGGGTCACAACGAGAGAAGACAATGCTTAGTATGGAAGACTATGAAACTAAACGAAAGACCTGATACAGAACTTTCAGAAATATGTTTGTTACGGTGATGTGATCGTTATACAGTCACTCGTAAATGTGTGTTCATGTACTTTCCTCTCCTTTGAAGCAGACATTAGACTTGGATAATTTCTCACAAATGATAAGACTCATACATGGCTGTCTGTGAGCCACTCTACGCACTCCAGACAGCAACATAAAAAAAACTCTAGCCACTCATTACGCCAGTTTATCCGGGACACTCATCACGTATGTATCAAGTATTCTAATCTTAGTCTGCCTGGAGTGTATATGTCAGCATATATGCAGGCATATTTGCCATTATCAAATTCATCATCAGCAGGTGTCGCTGTCGTGACTATATCTAACGTGATTTTTCTTGAAAGTTACGCCATCAGACTTGTTGATGACTTGGCCTAAATATGAAACAGGTCAGCTTACCCCTACAGCTGCCACTAAAGCGGGTTTGATCTTACTTGTTTTGCGTTTCAATTGTTTTCATTTCGTTCTCTCGCATTTAAAAAATTGTTTGTTGTATTATATGTTTCAAATCTTTTATTTGTTAAATAATTATAGTTCTTGAAGATTTTGTTAACTAAAAATGCGTCTGTTATGTTGTACGAGTACACATCGACCTCGTTTTCCAATGCGGTTCCGTTAGACGGTCAGGTCGAAAAGCGAAATGTTCGTAAAACGAATTTCATAGCGATGAGCACTTTACTCTCAAAGACGGACATACTATCAAACAAAAATAAACTAGAGTGACTCTATAATTTCTACACAGAATGTAAAATAAGTAATTTTACATTAACTTAATTTTACATTAAATATTCAAAAATTATTTGTAAATATACAATAAGAAGTTCTACTATTTCAATGGACCAATGGTCGGAACAACTAAACGTCGTAAAGCGAAATGTCTTAAAGCGGTGACTAGCTGTTTATTCTTTGTAACAAGATGTAGTCTTTTAACTCCTTAAAGTTAAACATTTTCTTGTTTTGTTTTTTTTAATGCTCCAAACGCTTTTTCTTGTACTTGTAATGTTCTAAACCATTTTCTTGTTTCCAGCCATTCCCATGAACTTCTGATATTTGAAATATTTTCCACGTTTCTGAAAATGTTTTATTTATTTATATCATTTATTTATGATGTTCTGTTTTCATACTTGCCACGAAAATGTGTTTTCTAGATTTGCTTTTCTCGAAGAGAGAATGTGTCCAGCACAGTTTGTGTCCAGCACAGTTTGTGTCCAGCACAGTTTGTGTTCAGCACAGTTTGTGTTCAGCACAGTTTGTGTCCAGCACAGTTTGTGACCAGCACAGTTTGTGTCCAGCACAGTTTGTGTTCAGCACAGTTTGTGTTCAGCACAGTTTGTGTCCGGCACAGTTTGTGACCAGCACAGTTTGTGTCCAGCACAGTTTGTGACCAGCACAGTTTGTGACCAGTACAGTTTGTGTCCAGCACAGTTTGTGTCCAGTACAGTTTGTGTCCAGCACAGTTTGTGTCCAGCACAGTTTGTGTTCAGCATAGTTTGTGTCCAGTACAGTTTGTGTTCAGCACAGTTTGTGTCCAGCACAGTTTGTGTCCAGCACAGTTTGTGACCAGCACAGTTTGTGTCCAGCACAGTTTGTGTTCAGCGCAGTTTGTGTTCAGCACAGTTTGTGTTCAGCTTTTTGTTCTTTTAATTGCACTCTTTTCTGAATGGCTCCCTCGGTCTCTCTGTTCAACCTTCAAGGAGGGCTCAGTTTTCCTGAGAACTGAATGACTCCCTCTGTCTCTCTGTTCAACCTTCAAGGAAGGCTCAGCTTTCCTGAGAACTGAATGACTCCCTCTGTCTCTCTGTTCAACCTTCAAGGAAGGCTCAGCTTTTCTGAGAACTGAATGACTCCCTGGGTCTATCTATTCAACCTTCAACGAAGGTTCAGCTTTGCTGAGGACTGAATGGCTTCCTTTGTCTTTCTGTTCAACCTTTAACGAGGGTTCAGCTTTCCTGAGAATGTTTAACGTTTCTCCTTCAGAATCATAGATTTTGTTGACCCCCGTAATGTCCCTCCTATCTTTCAAGCCTTAAATTTTTTTTGTTCTGATGTAAGCCTCTTAGCAAAATCCTTTAGCACGATTGACAACTGCCTACTTGGCAACAGACATTTTTCAACGCGCCCGATGAGAAAGCCTTGCCAAAGTTCCCTAACGCTAGCGAAAAAAAAAACCTTTTGGCTTTGATGGCTGACTGTCACGGCGCCTGCTTGTCATTCTTAATGTGCGCCTGTCATCTACAATTGTTATTAATGACCGAAAGCTGACTGAGACTCTGTCTTACTGCCAAGTTGTACTTCTAATACATGGTTTCTATGACACTTCAAGCTGAGTGTCTGGAACTTCTAGTACATGGAATTCTATGACACTTCAAACTGAATGTCTGGAACTTCTAGTACATGGAATTCTATGACACTTCAAACTGAATGTCTGGAACTTCTAGTACATGGATTTCTATGACACTTCAAGCTGAATGTCTGGAACTTCTAGTACATGGATTTCTATGACACTTCAAGCTGAATGTCTGGAACTTCTAGTACATGGATTTCTATGACACTTCAGAGTGACTGTTTGAGACGCCCAGTACATGGTTTCTGTGGCCCTTCAGGCTGATTATCTGTGACCTCTAGTACATGGTTTCTGTGGCACTTCAGGCTGATTATCTGGGACCTTTAGTACATGGTTTCTATGGCACTTCGGGCTGATTTCTGGGACCTCTAGTACACGGTTTCTATGACACTTCAGGCTGACTATCTGGTAAGCGATCGACGCAGTCCTGTGGAAGAGATTGACTTATTACAATGTAGAAATCGACTTATTACAGTGTATAAATCGACTTATTCCCGTGAAAAGAGGGACGCATTACGAAGGAAGCGACTGACATATTCTGCTAGAGATCGACCTGCTTCAGTGATGACGTTTTCTTGGAGAAAATGTTCTGATTTTCTTTCGAACATTAATAAATTCCGTGAATGCTCGTTCTCCATTTGACCTGTCTTACTTTCATGTTTTTCCTCACAGCAGCCGGAGCTGAAGAATTTAAGTTCAAAGTTAGCCAGAGACTCGTTTTTACCACAATTTAAAGCAAGAGATTGTTTAGAACATTAAGCTTTAAGAAGAGTAACACGGAAGTAAATCACCCATTAGAACATTAAGCTTTAAGAAGAGTAACACGGAAGTAAACAACCCATTAGACCATTAAGCTTTAAGAAGAGTAATACGGAAGTAAACAACCCATAGGAAACCTTTAAGAGAAACACCAAAACAAAATACACAAACATCTTGGAAGTGAAACATCTTAGGAAAGTTCTAGAAATCAAACTTAGAAGACTAACCACGTTTTGCTTTTCTGCATTCAGCGAGTCTGATGTTCGAATCTCAACTCTTCTCCTGAGACAGACAGACAGACAGACAGACAGACAGACACACACACACACACACACACACACACACACTCTCTCTCTCTCTCTTTCTCTCTCTCTCTCTCTCAGGAAAATGTGCTTCTTTCAATAGACTTTTCTGTAGATTTTCCAGCACTAGAACTGAATCTATACCATGGACTATCTTGTAAGTAACACAAAGTCTGTACATCTGCTTCTATACCTCCGGCTGATTTTAATATTATTATTTCTCTTATTAATACTCTTCATATTTGTACCAATACAGCTGTTATGCTGTTGGTTTTACTACCCGTTCATTTACACATTATCTTATCAGGTATTTCAATAGCTTTATTATTTACTACAGCAACGACAATGACAACAACAGTAAAAGTAGCAACAAACTACATCTGTAGCTACTGCTACTTCACCTACAACTATTGCTTCTGCTACTACAAGGGCGACCAAGAGAAATTTTGTACGGAAACGCTGTACAATATTCTCCCACACCCCCAAACTATTCTTGATTGCAGATTTTGTTTTCATCCACCACTGGCCCCTCTTGAAGCCCCCCGGGACCCTCCTTTATTAGGTGGGAAGCCCTCTGGGCCCCAAAACAGTGTACTGCCTTGACCCCACCCTCACTGGGACCCAAAACAATGTACTGCCTTGACTCCACCCTCACTGGGACCCAAAACAATGTACTGCCTTGACTCCACCCTCACTGGGACCCAAAACAATGTACTGCCTTGACTCCACCCTCACTGGGACCCAAAACAATGTACTGCCTTGACCTCACCCTCACTGGGCCTAATTGCTACAGAAAACTACTACTACTACTACTACTACAACATCAACTACTACTACTACTACTACAACAACTACTACTACTACTACAACTACTACTACTACTACAACTAATACTACTACTACTACTACTACAACTACTACTACTACTACTGCTACTACTAATACTACTACTACTACTACCACCACCACTACTACTACTACTACTACTACCACTACTATTAGTACTTTTATTACTACAGCTACGACTACTAACACCACTACTTATACTACAACTACTACTACCACAGTTACTACTACTACTACTTCTACTACTCCTACTACTAAACTGCTTGCTATTACTACTACTATTATTTCAACTAGTGCTATTATCAGTCCCTCTGTTATTATACGTGTCACGACAAAAAACTATGAGACCCGCATAGAGCCTGCCAACATTACCGGTCTAGTAGACTGACGGACAAGATGACAAACAGACAGTCAGACACCTAATATATGTCTATACAAAATTAATTCTGAAACAACCCGATGGGAAAAGCTGAGATTAGGTTTCAAACATTGTCTCTGATAGCAAGTTCCAGTTAATTTTCTTCTCGACGTGGGGCATGGTAATTTGTTAACATTGCCAAAATACCAGCAGTAACCAGTGGTTTTAGCAGTATTTAGCTACGCTTAAAAGTTCAGGGTGAATTGCTCATCAACGTTAATTAATGTTCGTGGAATGTTAAACATTTTGAAATTAACAATCTGGGTTAATAGTTTTTATGTAGTTTCTTGTCGGGGGTCGGTCGTTTGTGCTGGTGTCTTTTTGTTTACTGTTAGAGCTGATGCCCACAGGTTTGTGGCCCAGCAGCCTGCAGTGTTAACTGTTAGTTTTCAGGGGGTATGTGCTTTTTGAAAAGTGAAGTCTGTAGAGGTTGGAGACAGCATAAAAGTTCAGAATGTAAGGACTTTAGTGAAGTTTGTAGAGGTTGGAGACAGCATAAAAGTTCAGAATGTAAGGACTTTAGTGAAGTTTGTAGAGGTTGGAGACAGCATAAAAGTTCAGAATGTTAGGACTTTAGTGAAGTTTGTAGAGATGGGAGGTAGCATAAAAGTTCAGAATGTAAGGACTTTAGTGAAGTTTGTAGAGGTGGGAGGTAGCATAAAAGTTCAGAATGTAAGGACTTTAGTGAAGTTTGTAGAGGTGGGAGGTAGCTTGAAGCTTGTGGTTAAAAATAGTTTCCTAAGAATATATTTTATTATTTAATACTTTTGAGATTCTCTTTGGTAACCAGTTTGTTCCTTCCATCAATGTTGTTGTGTTTGTTAGAGTGACGAAGTAAGTCATATATTGTAGTAGATTCTGTTCCCTGCTGTATTGATGTACGTGAGAGATCAGAGAGACTCTTGCTACTCCTCGAGTACATGCGATGTCTAATCCTTCACAGAGCTCGGGTCTGGTCTTCGTATTTTCTAAATACCTGTGTCAGTTTTGTGGTCAATATCGGCACACTCGAACATTAATATAGCTATTTGTTATTGTAATGTTATACATGATCACTATCCTGAGAAACTGACAACATGGCCTAGAAATGTAATGCTGAGTGAAGTATTTTCTGTATCAGTTTTTCACTTGTCACTTCCAAGTACCATGACTTCATTTCTTATTTATTTTATCTAGAACATCATGTTTAGCATACAGTTCTTCCCTCATTTCTTCTAATCCTGATGTTAGATCATACATACACGAAGTGTGTGTGTAAGAGAGAGAGAGAGAGAGAGAGAGAGAGAGAGAGAGAGTGGGGGGGGGGGGGTTAGAGAAAAATAGAGAGATTGATTGATTGATCTTTATTTCAAAAGGGTTAAGAATTGGGCACGCAGGCCCGTCTGACATTCTGCCCTTTATCATACATCTTTCACTCTATTCCAGACATTCTACAAATATGCTGTTCATATAACAAACATAACTAACATTGAAGCTGAGAGACATAAAATAAAATATAACATTTACGTTTCACTCTTAAACATTCACTCAGTATAGAAGTAACTACATACATTATAAATGACTATCTACTAAACAAAATTTTCGGGACTATACAGAAAACAATTAATTATATTGGTGTCTGTAAGAGCAGCTTAAGATAACTTTTAAGTTTTATAATTCATGGAGGCATGTAGTCGACATCAAATAGATACTGGGAAAGCTTGTAGTTGTAGGAAGGAGTATAATTTATATTTTTTATATAGGATGGGAGGGTATTCCAAAGATGAGCAGCAGAATAACTAAAGCTTTTCTTGTAAAGATCAAGTCTAGGTTTTGGAAGACATATGTTGTTCAAGCGTTGGCTGCACTTTGGGCTAAATTTAAACAGGTTCCATAGATAAGGCGGGGCATGCCGTGAAAGAATTTGATGTACTAACTTGGCTTTGTTGAAGAGGAACCTGTTCTTAAGAGGTAGTATTTTCATACGTTTGTGATGATTAGTTGTTTGTTCTTGATCTTTGTCACTAATAAGCTTTACTGCTTTCAGCTTTACTGAAAGAAAGAGAGAGAGAGAGAGAGAGAGAGAGAGAGGTGTCAGATTCCGTACCTGCTTTTTTCGTAAAAGATTTTTTAAAAATAGGAATCTAAACTGACGCCTTACAGAAAAAAGGCACAGATCAAAAATAGAGGCAATATAGGGAATAGTATGCATATCTTCTGCCACATGTCTGCATGCTGGAGATATATGTGGTCAGTATCATAATGGAGATATACGTGGTAAGTATCACACTGGAGATTTATGTGGTTAGTATCACATTGAAGATATATGTGGTCAGTATAATATAGAAGATTTATGTAATTAGTATCATAGTGAAGATTTAAGTGATCATCATCATACGGAAGATTTATGTAGTCAGAATTACTCCAGCAACTTTTCTTTCTCTCTCAAGCAGACATCAGGTACCTCTTTCTACAGATGACTATACCTAGGCCTTATATATTTTAGTCCTCTCTACGTCAGAATAAATGAACATCTTCACTTATATTGTATTCTTTTTCTTTTATCTGTTTCCTCTGTATAATGCCTGAAATGACTTAATTTCTCCTTTTAGTCTTTCTGACATGGGGTTATGAAAATGACTGACAAAATGCCACAGTTTCGTGTACATGTTCACACCAAATCCCTTCTCTAACGTTGATGGACATTTGTATTTCCGCTCAGAGCCGCAGCATAAAGTGTAGCGCGGTGCTAAGTTATGAGAAACTATTAGGGACACAATTTACTGCTGTCCTCCTCTATTACTTTCAAGTTTTCCTGGCCAAAAATGGACCGCTGGATTAATCTTGTTTAGTCCTGGGTCACAGGGCCAAATGCCAACCCTATTTGTTTCTCTCTACGTAATCGTTTCTTTCACATTTGTTGGTCGTCGCTTCCATCGTTGGCTGCACTTTGGGCTAAATTTAAACAGGTTCCATAGATAAGGCGGGGCATGCCGTGAAAGAATTTGATGTACTAACTTGGCTTTGTTGAAGAGGAACCTGTTCTTAAGAGGTAGTATTTTCATACGTTTGTGATGATTAGTTGTTTGTTCTTGATCTTTGTCACTAATAAGCTTTACTGCTTTCAGCTTTACTGAAAGAAAGAGAGAGAGAGAGAGAGAGAGAGAGAGAGGTGTCAGATTCCGTACCTGCTTTTTTCGTAAAAGATTTTTTAAAAATAGGAATCTAAACTGACGCCTTACAGAAAAAAGGCACAGATCAAAAATAGAGGCAATATAGGGAATAGTATGCATATCTTCTGCCACATGTCTGCATGCTGGAGATATATGTGGTCAGTATCATAATGGAGATATACGTGGTAAGTATCACACTGGAGATTTATGTGGTTAGTATCACATTGAAGATATATGTGGTCAGTATAATATAGAAGATTTATGTAATTAGTATCATAGTGAAGATTTAAGTGATCATCATCATACGGAAGATTTATGTAGTCAGAATTACTCCAGCAACTTTTCTTTCTCTCTCAAGCAGACATCAGGTACCTCTTTCTACAGATGACTATACCTAGGCCTTATATATTTTAGTCCTCTCTACGTCAGAATAAATGAACATCTTCACTTATATTGTATTCTTTTTCTTTTATCTGTTTCCTCTGTATAATGCCTGAAATGACTTAATTTCTCCTTTTAGTCTTTCTGACATGGGGTTATGAAAATGACTGACAAAATGCCACAGTTTCGTGTACATGTTCACACCAAATCCCTTCTCTAACGTTGATGGACATTTGTATTTCCGCTCAGAGCCGCAGCATAAAGTGTAGCGCGGTGCTAAGTTATGAGAAACTATTAGGGACACAATTTACTGCTGTCCTCCTCTATTACTTTCAAGTTTTCCTGGCCAAAAATGGACCGCTGGATTAATCTTGTTTAGTCCTGGGTCACAGGGCCAAATGCCAACCCTATTTGTTTCTCTCTACGTAATCGTTTCTTTCACATTTGTTGGTCGTCGCTTCCATCGTTGGTCTGAGCTAGGTTGCTATCTAAGAATTATAAATGTGTTGCTAGGTCGTTACTATCTAAGAATTATAAATGTGCTGCTAGGTTGTTACTATCTAAGAATTATAAATGTGTTGCTAGGTTGTTACTATCTAAGAATTATAAATGTGTTGCTAGGTCGTTACTATCTAAGAATTATAAATGTGTTGCTAGGTCGTTACTATCTAAGAATTATAAATGTGTTGCTAGGTTGTTACTATCTAAGAATTATAAATGTGTTGCAAGGTTGTTACTATCTAAGAATTATAAATGTGTTGCTAGGTTGTTACTATCTAAGAATTATAAATGTGTTGCTAGGTTGTTACTATCTAAGAATTATAAGTGTGCTGCTAGGTTGTTACTATCTAAGAATTATAAATGTGTTGCTAGGTTGTTACTATCTAAGAATTATAAATGTGCTGTTAGGTATTTACTATCTAAGAATTATAAATGTGCTGTTAGGTATTTACTATCTAAGAATTATAAATGTGCTGTTAGGTATTTACTGTCTAAGAATTATAAATGTGCTGTTAGGTATTTACTATCTAAGAATTATAAATGTGCTGCTAGGTTGTTACTATCTAAGAATTATAAATGTGCTACTAGGTTGTTACTATCTAAAAATTATAAATGTGCTGCTAGGTTGTTACTATCTAAAAATTATAAATGTGCTACAAGGTTGTTACTATCTAAGAATTATAAATGTGTTGCTAGGTTGTTACTATCTAAAAATTATAAATGTGCTACTAGGTTGTTACTATCTAAGAATTATAAATGTGTTGCTAGGTTGTTACTATCTAAGAATTATAAATGTGTTGCTAGGTTGTTACTATCTAAGAACTATAAATGTGCTACTAGGTTGTTACTATCTAAGAATTATAAATGTGCTACTAGGTTGTTACTATCTAAGAATTATAAATGTGCTGCTAGGTTGTTACTATCTAAGAATTATAAATGTGTTGCTAGGTTGTTACTATCTAAGAATTATAAATGTGTTGCTAGGTTGTTACTATCTAAGAATTATAAATGTGCTGCTAGGTTGTTACTATCTAAGAATTATAAATGTGTTGCTAGGTTGTTACTATCTAAGAATTATAAATGTGCCATTTTTTTCTCCTTCTCCTCCTCCTCCTTTGCACCAATCGTTAGATGATATTTCCGTCGTCATCATCGTCAGTTGCTTTTTTAAAAACATGGTTGAGTTATTGCTATCGCTAAAGTTCTGTTAAATTGAGTTGCTCCATATGGTATATGTTACTTCATTAATAAAAAGAATAATTTCAATTAGAACGCTCAGTTATAGTTTTTTTTTTTTTTTCGTTCCTTTCATTTAAACGACGGCCTTTTCAACATTTCCTGTTCTCGGACGAACTCATTAGTTTTGTTTTCCTCTTAACGTTATAGAGTTTCTATGTTAACATACATGTCTCTTACCGAAAGCAAATTTCATTACAAAACTTTTTAGTGAAGAAAATGCTCTGTTTAAATTATTTATCACTTTGTTGATTACATTTTCTTCTAGAAATGTTGCTTTTAAACCATATTACAATGAAAACATTTAGGAACTTGTGGATGAAACAAAACAACCAAACTGAAAGTAAAAGGAAATCGAATTTCTTCATTTAATTTATAAATGGCACGAAAGGATGAACGCGCGTTTATACTGAGAAGGTACCTGTATAAGCATTCCATTAGTTGCTGTTATTAGAAATTCGTGGAAACAAACAAATGTTTTCTTCCGCAGCTTTTTCAATATGTGTTGCCACTTTCAAAAATAATGTATTATAATTGTAACTGAGGTTCATTTGTCTTTTGTTTGTATAAGACAAGCAGTCGTCCTGAGCGAACACTCATTGTCATGGAACGTTCTAACATCCATCTTGTCTGCTGTGTAAATCGCATCGTTCTGTTTTTATCTACTTGACTCTGCCGACATACAGTGTCTTAGTCTTCTTCGTCGTTTACTTCTTGGTTTGCCAGTTTTTTTGTTTTTTTTTTATCAATTTTCAAGGAGCATGTTGGGAAGATAGGTTCTTTTGCTTCACTTCTTGAGTTCACTTCTTGAGGTCATGCCTTGGGTTTGCTTCTTGAGTTCACTTCTAGAGGCCATGTCGTGGGTACACCTCTTGAGGTCATGTCCTTGGTACAATTCTTGAGGTCATGTCCTTGGTACATTTCTCGACTTCACTTCTTGAGTTCACTTCTTGAGGTCATGTCCTTGGTACAATTCTTGAGGTCATGTCCTTGGTACAATTCTTGAGGTCATGTCCTTGGTACATTTCTCGACTTCACTTCTTGAGTTCACTTCTTGAGGTCATGCCTTGGGTACACTTCTTGAGTTCACTTCTTGAGTTCACTTCTTGAGTTCACTTCTTGAGTTCACTTCTTGAGTTCACTTCTTGAGTTCACTTCTTGAGTTCACTTCTTGAGTTCACTTCTTGAGTTCACTTCTTGAGTTCACTTCTTGAGTTCACTTCTTGAGTTCACTTCTTGAGTTCACTTCTTGAGTTCACTTCTTGAGTTCACTTCTTGAGTTCACTTCTTGAGTTCACTTCTTGAGTTCACTTCTTGAGTTCACTTCTTGAGTTCACTTCTTGAGTTCACTTCTTGAGTTCACTTCTTGAGTTCACTTCTTGAGTTCACTTCTTGAGTTCACTTCTTGAGTTCACTTCTTGAGTTCACTTCTTGAGTTCACTTCTTGAGTTCACTTCTTGAGTTCACTTCTTGAGTTCACTTCTTGAGTTCACTTCTTGAGTTCACTTCTTGAGTTCACTTCTTGAGTTCACTTCTTGAGTTCACTTCTTGAGTTCACTTCTTGAGTTCACTTCTTGAGTTCACTTCTTGAGTTCACTTCTTGAGTTCACTTCTTGAGTTCACTTCTTGAGTTCACTTCTTGAGTTCACTTCTTGAGTTCACTTCTTGAGTTCACTTCTTGAGTTCACTTCTTGAGTTCACTTCTTGAGTTCACTTCTTGAGTTCACTTCTTGAGTTCACTTCTTGAGTTCACTTCTTGAGTTCACTTCTTGAGTTCACTTCTTGAGTTCACTTCTTGAGTTCACTTCTTGAGTTCACTTCTTGAGTTCACTTCTTGAGTTCACTTCTTGAGTTCACTTCTTGAGTTCAATTATAAATGTGCTACTAGGTTGTTACTATCTAAGAATTATAAATGTGTTGCTAGGTTGTTACTATCTAAGAATTATAAATGTGCTGTTAGGTATTTACTATCTAAGAATTATAAATGTGCTGCTAGGTTGTTACTATCTAAGAATTATAAATGTGTTGCTAGGTTGTTACTATCTAATAATTATAAATGTGTTGCTAGGTTGTTACTATCTAAGAATTATAAATGTGCTGCTAGGTTGTTACTATCTAAGAATTATAAATGTGTTGCTAGGTTGTTACTATCTAAGAATTATAAATGTGCCATTTTTTTCTCCTTCTCCTCCTCCTCCTTTGCACCAATCGTTAGATGATATTTCCGTCGTCATCATCGTCAGTTGCTTTTTTAAAAACATGGTTGAGTTATTGCTATCGCTAAAGTTCTGTTAAATTGAGTTGCTCCATATGGTATATGTTACTTCATTAATAAAAAGAATAATTTCAATTAGAACGCTCAGTTATAGTTTTTTTTTTTTTTTCGTTCCTTTCATTTAAACGACGGCCTTTTCAACATTTCCTGTTCTCGGACGAACTCATTAGTTTTGTTTTCCTCTTAACGTTATAGAGTTTCTATGTTAACATACATGTCTCTTACCGAAAGCAAATTTCATTACAAAACTTTTTAGTGAAGAAAATGCTCTGTTTAAATTATTTATCACTTTGTTGATTACATTTTCTTCTAGAAATGTTGCTTTTAAACCATATTACAATGAAAACATTTAGGAACTTGTGGATGAAACAAAACAACCAAACTGAAAG
The DNA here is from genome assembly GCA_009760885.1 of Achatina immaculata. Taxonomy (NCBI): domain Eukaryota; kingdom Metazoa; phylum Mollusca; class Gastropoda; order Stylommatophora; family Achatinidae; genus Lissachatina; species Lissachatina immaculata. The sequence goes on along the minus strand of CM019719.1, from coordinate 7,604,332 downwards.
TAAAAGGAAATCGAATTTCTTCATTTAATTTATAAATGGCACGAAAGGATGAACGCGCGTTTATACTGAGAAGGTACCTGTATAAGCATTCCATTAGTTGCTGTTATTAGAAATTCGTGGAAACAAACAAATGTTTTCTTCCGCAGCTTTTTCAATATGTGTTGCCACTTTCAAAAATAATGTATTATAATTGTAACTGAGGTTCATTTGTCTTTTGTTTGTATAAGACAAGCAGTCGTCCTGAGCGAACACTCATTGTCATGGAACGTTCTAACATCCATCTTGTCTGCTGTGTAAATCGCATCGTTCTGTTTTTATCTACTTGACTCTGCCGACATACAGTGTCTTAGTCTTCTTCGTCGTTTACTTCTTGGTTTGCCAGTTTTTTTGTTTTTTTTTTTATCAATTTTCAAGGAGCATGTTGGGAAGATAGGTTCTTTTGCTTCACTTCTTGACTTCACTTCTTGAGGTCATGCCTTGGGTTTGCTTCTTGAGTTCACTTCTAGAGGCCATGTCGTGGGTACACCTCTTGAGGTCATGTCCTTGGTACAATTCTTGAGGTCATGTCCTTGGTACATTTCTCGACTTCACTTCTTGAGTTCACTTCTTGAGGCCATGTCGTGGGTACACTTCTTGAGGTCATGTCTTTGGTACACTTCTTGAGGTCATGTCCTTGGTACATTTCTTGACTTCACTTCTTGAGTTCACTTCTTGAGGTCATGCCTTGGGTACACTTCTTGAGTTCACTTCTAGATGTGATGTCTTGGTTGTGCTTTTTGAGTTGACATCCTCAGTTCACTTCCTGAGTTGATATCCTGAGTTCACGCCCTATGTTAACATCTACATCTTAAACTCACATTTGAGCTGACTATTAACATCTATATCTTAAGCTCACATTTGAGCTCACTGATTGAGCTGACGGGCTTTGTTCACTTCTCAACTTCACGTTTTGAGTTCACTTTCTGAATTCAATTCCAGAATTAAAACAAAATAACACCTTGTCCACCCTCTCGTTAACCCTCCCGTCCACCCACCCGTCCGCACTCCCGTCTACACTCCCATCCACCTCCCATCCACCCACCCGCCAACTCTCCCGTCCACCCACCCGTCCACCCTCCCGTCCACACTCCCGTCCACCCACCCGTCCACTCTCCCGTCCACACTCCCGTCCACCCTCCCGTCCACCCACCCGCCAACTCTCCCGTCCACTCTCCCGTCCACCCACCGCCAACTCTCCCGTCCACACTCCCGTCCACCTCTAATCCACCAACCCACCAACTCTCCCGTCCACCCACCCGTCCACCCTCCCGTCCACACCCGTCCACCCACCCGTCCACCCTCCCGTCCACACTCCCGTCCACCCTCCCGTCCACACTCCCGTCCACCCACCCGTCCACTCTCCCGTCCACCCTCCCGTCCACACTCCCGTCCACCCTCCCGTCCACACTCCCGTCCACCCTCCCGTCCACACTCCCGTCCACCCTCCCGTCCACACTCCCGTCCACCCTCCCGTCCACACTCCCGTCCACCCTCCCGTCCACCCTCCCGTCCACACTCCCGTCCACCCTCCCGTCCACACTCCGTCCACCCACCAGTCCACCCTCCCGTCCACACTCCCGTCCACCCTCCCGTCCACACTCCGTCCACCCACCGTCCACTCTCCCGTCCACCCACCCGTCCACCCTCCCGTCCACTCTCCCGTCCACCCACCCGTCCACTCTCCCGTCCACTCTCCCGTCCACCCACCCGTCCACTCTCCCGTCCACTCTCCCGTCCACCCACCAGTCCACTCTCCCGTCCACCCACCCGTCCACCCTCCCGTCCACTCTCCCGTCCACTCTCCCGTCCACTCTCCCGTCCACTCTCCCGTCCACACTCCCGTCCACCCACCCGTCCACACTCCCGTCCACCCTCCCGTCCACCCACCAGTCCACACTCCCGTCCACACTCCCGTCCACACTCCCGTTCACCCACCAGTCCACACTCCCGTCCACACTCCCGTCCACACTCCCGTTCACCCACCAGTCCACACTCCCGTCCACACTCCCGTTCACCCTTGGATTTGGTGCTTTTATTTCAAGATCTTCATTGCATCTTTGACTACCAACACACTGACTTGTGGTTACAAAAACAAATAACCATGAACTAACTAACAATCCAACCAGTGAACTAATTAATCAAACAGAAGAACAACCTGTCAGTCAACCAACCAAACAACCCGCAAACCCGTCAAGCAGTTAAACAACCCACAAACCAATCATTCAAATGAGCAGTTAGCCAGGCAACCAGCTAACCAGTAACCTGCCAACTAACCAGGCAAACAGTCAATCCACCAGTCAAGAAAGCAAACCATTAAAACACAAATCATTTTATTTTTCCTCGATGTTTCATCTCAAAGTTCAATGTCATAGGATACCAGTAATCTTAAAACAATGGGGAAATTCGGAATCATTGAAATCTTAAACGAAAATAGCAACAACAAAAAAAGTTGGAACTGGAAGTTGTCTTAAGAATTGTTTAATTTTGTTGGACAAGAGATCCAGGGAGGTAACCTTGACACCAGTGAAGAGCAACAGAAAAGATAAACCTAGGGGAAAGGTAGAATCAAAAGATTCTAGCCAAGAAACAGAAAAACCCTAGTTAGAACCGAAAGTCTAATCCTAGTTGGAATCCAAAGTCTAATCCTAGTTATAATCCAAAGTCTAATCCTAGTTAGAGTCCGAAGTCTGAAGTTTTAGGTAGGCAGTAGTAGATTTTCAGTTTATTTTCCCTCGAGTTGTCTGAAGTCTCTCTCTCTCTGTCTCTGTCTCTCTCTCTCTCTCTCTCTCTCTTACTGCGTTTTTTTTTCAGTCAGCTTTACCTTTGATCCAAAGAATTGGGGTTTTTCAGTGCGGTAATCTGCAAGACAGGCAAATAAAGAGAGTTGGTATCGATCATAAGCCACGTGACTCACTGAAGAAGATCAACTGAGGTCAGCGTGTCTCGTAAATAAACGACTGACTTACTTTAATAGTTTGAATCCTGGTCATGACACCAAAGAAGAAATCGGGGAACGGGCGCCTGCCCCTTGTATCTATCTCTCTTCTTGAGATGGCTCTCAAGGACGACACAAGGCTCCCGATCGATGGTAACTCTCTTTATTAGTCTGTCTTGGAGATTAGAGCACTGAAAAACTGGTATTCTTCTGACCAAAGGTAACACTGACTAAAATAAAACACAGCAAGACAGAGAAGTAGACTTCAAACAACTGATGGGGACAATAAACTGGAAAAACTTACCACTGCCTACCTAAGACTTTAGACTAAACTAGAACTTTGGACTCTAACTAGGACCTCTTTTCTTCGATCTCTCTTTTGGGCTCTATTCTTTGAGGCGTTCAGTGGATAGAAACGAAACGAAATACATAATGAATGATTGAATAAATGAATGGATGAATGAATGAATGAAAATAAATATCATTCATTCATTCACTCCTCTAGCTTTATATATCTTTTTTCGTTTCTATCATTGGCACCAAATTTACCATGGAGTTTCACAATAAAATCACACAATTTCTTATTATAATTTCCAGTTTCAAATGTTTGCTGTTTTCTTATAAAAGCCCATGATTCTATATTTCTCCGTATTTTACTTTAGATTAATGCTATTCTATGACATTCAAGACCTAACTTATGGAAAACCCATTTTGTTTCTTCATGAAAGTCTGAGATTCAACACTTCAGCAGTGACTGACACCTGAATTAAAGATTCATATGTTTACACGATTCTTGATCTCTATGCTCCCCTACATAATGTATGAACATCTCAAACAGATCATCATTTCTTTAAAAGTCTCCATTTTTTTCCATCATTATGGCTTTTCCCCCCGGGACATCTCATTTCTCTTTGTTACGTCCTGCTAGAGAGCATATCCCTGAGCTGTTTCTAGAACTCTCAGAGCACTCGCTTTCAGGGAACACTCGTGCCCCTCTTAGGAGCTCCACCTTTCATGTAATTGCTCCGACACGCTGACAGTGAGCAGTGAGTGTGATTTTTGTCGTCCATGCTAGGCCATATTTTGGCCATTATGTCTCCATGACGTTTGTTCTGGTGCTTATATCACTCGTGAAACCAAACAACCCGCAAACCCGTCAAGCAGTTAAACAACCCACAAACCAATCATTCAAATGAGCAGTTAGCCAGGCAACCAGCTAACCAGTAACCTGCCAACTAACCAGGCAAACAGTCAATCCACCAGTCAAGAAAGCAAACCATTAAAACACAAATCATTTTATTTTTCCTCGATGTTTCATCTCAAAGTTCAATGTCATAGGATACCAGTAATCTTAAAACAATGGGGAAATTCGGAATCATTGAAATCTTAAACGAAAATAGCAACAACAAAAAAAGTTGGAACTGGAAGTTGTCTTAAGAATTGTTTAATTTTGTTGGACAAGAGATCCAGGGAGGTAACCTTGACACCAGTGAAGAGCAACAGAAAAGATAAACCTAGGGGAAAGGTAGAATCAAAAGATTCTAGCCAAGAAACAGAAAAACCCTAGTTAGAACCGAAAGTCTAATCCTAGTTGGAATCCAAAGTCTAATCCTAGTTATAATCCAAAGTCTAATCCTAGTTAGAGTCCGAAGTCTGAAGTTTTAGGTAGGCAGTAGTAGATTTTCAGTTTATTTTCCCTCGAGTTGTCTGAAGTCTCTCTCTCTCTGTCTCTGTCTCTCTCTCTCTCTCTCTCTCTTACTGCGTTTTTTTTTCAGTCAGCTTTACCTTTGATCCAAAGAATTGGGGTTTTTCAGTGCGGTAATCTGCAAGACAGGCAAATAAAGAGAGTTGGTATCGATCATAAGCCACGTGACTCACTGAAGAAGATCAACTGAGGTCAGCGTGTCTCGTAAATAAACGACTGACTTACTTTAATAGTTTGAATCCTGGTCATGACACCAAAGAAGAAATCGGGGAACGGGCGCCTGCCCCTTGTATCTATCTCTCTTCTTGAGATGGCTCTCAAGGACGACACAAGGCTCCCGATCGATGGTAACTCTCTTTATTAGTCTGTCTTGGAGATTAGAGCACTGAAAAACTGGTATTCTTCTGACCAAAGGTAACACTGACTAAAATAAAACACAGCAAGACAGAGAAGTAGACTTCAAACAACTGATGGGGACAATAAACTGGAAAAACTTACCACTGCCTACCTAAGACTTTAGACTAAACTAGAACTTTGGACTCTAACTAGGACCTCTTTTCTTCGATCTCTTTTGGGCTCTATTCTTTGAGGCGTTCAGTGGATAGAAACGAAACGAAATACATAATGAATGATTGAATAAATGAATGGATGAATGAATGAATGAAAATAAATATCATTCATTCATTCACTCCTCTAGCTTTATATATCTTTTTTCGTTTCTATCATTGGCACCAAATTTACCATGGAGTTTCACAATAAAATCACACAATTTCTTATTATAATTTCCAGTTTCAAATGTTTGCTGTTTTCTTATAAAAGCCCATGATTCTATATTTCTCCGTATTTTACTTTAGATTAATGCTATTCTATGACATTCAAGACCTAACTTATGGAAAACCCATTTTGTTTCTTCATGAAAGTCTGAGATTCAACACTTCAGCAGTGACTGACACCTGAATTAAAGATTCATATGTTTACACGATTCTTGATCTCTATGCTCCCCTACATAATGTATGAACATCTCAAACAGATCATCATTTCTTTAAAAGTCTCCATTTTTTTCTCCATCATTATGGCTTTTCCCCCCGGGACATCTCATTTCTCTTTGTTACGTCCTGCTAGAGAGCATATCCCTGAGCTGTTTCTAGAACTCTCAGAGCACTCTTGCACTCGCTTTCAGGGAACACTCGTGCCCCTCTTAGGAGCTCCACCTTTCATGTAATTGCTCCGACACGCTGACAGTGAGCAGTGAGTGTGATTTTTGTCGTCCATGCTAGGCCATATTTTGGCCATTATGTCTCCATGACGTTTGTTCTGGTGCTTATATCACTCGTGAAAGAGTTCACAGCGGCCTTTCTTTCTTTCTTTCTTTCTTTCTTTCTTTCTTTCTTTCACACACAGACAACTTCACCATCTTCAGTCCTCCTAAAGAAGCATAAGGTATCAACACGGGTTCAAGGGTCAATCCTGATTAGAGCAAATAGTGAGAACTCAAACCAGGCCTCCTCGTTTCATTTAGTTCTTCCTGTACTGTACATCTCCATGTCCCCGATGGTCTGGCCATCTTTCTTTTCCTTGTGTCCAAGTCAAGGCGGTATAGAGGTGTCTTTTGTTTTTTTTTTTCAATTTGTAATATGTGGCCTTCACTTCATTCATGAAATATACGGGCCTAACACATTCCTCCAAAACCCTTAATGGCATGAAAACGGGAATTGTACCTTTTTAATATGTGCACAGCCATTTCTATCTTCGTCCTCTTTAATAATGTTCTATGTGCCCGTTCACACAGACAAGCATACATCAAGGAAAATGGCAGCTCACTGTACAAAATAATATTACTACTTGCGCTTTCATCTAGCAGTACTATCACTTGTCTACGCTAGAATGTGCTCATTTTACATCTCACTTTATAGATAGCTTACCTTCTTCATGTAACGTGTCATTTCCAGAACGTTGTCCCTCTTACTGCCTTCCGTATGGAATGTGGTCTTGCACAAGTTGAGAATTCTCTCGGAATGACACATACAGGCTTTCCATGATGTCCTGAGTCCACCTGCGGTGAGGATGCCCCTTTTCTTTTTTTTTTTTTTTGCTCGATACTATGCCTTCTTCTATCAATCTCTCCAAGCTGTTGTGTCTCTTGATGTGGCCGATGTATCTCAGCTTTCTAATTTTTATGGTGTTAACGAGCCAGTCATCTGCGACACCTAATCCCATGAATATCTCTTTATTTGATTTTCGTTCAATCCATGATATTCTAGGTGCTTTTCTGTAACATTTCATTTCATATGCTGTTATTCTCTTTTATATTGATTTGTTACGTGTCCATGCTTCGCATCTGTACTTTGCCACTGGGTATATGTAAGCTCTTACAAAACATACCATTGTTTTCTTCTGGTACCTTGCCACATAATCTTTTTTTGCGCTAGTTTCTGTGATGTAACTGCTAGCCTTCTTTTGATTTTCACTGTACATACTTGCAGGTGATGACTGAACAGAGATATTCAGATTTATTTACGTTTTCCAGCTCTTCGTGCTCCAGCGTAATTTTAGGTGTGCTTCTCATTTGTCGATATCATTTCTTTGCTTTTCTTGGTGTTTAAAAAGAGATTCTGAGCTTTGCTGTGTCTTTTGGTGGAGAGAACCAACTGTTGCCGTCTTTCTGAGCTGTTTGATTGCTCATGCAGTTACAAAATCTCCGGTTTAGTCGTACAGTTATTTTTGAAAAATTTTAAAAATTTCTGATTCATTCATTTCCGATTTATTTGTTAAATATACAACTTCACTTTCGTAACTGCTGAAATAGAAATTAATCCAGTGATGCATTTAGTAACTAAATACATAATTACGAAATCACAGACATATTATTAACTCTTGCAATCACTTTAATGCTAACGTCTAGAAAGGAAATCACTGACTCATCAACACAATTAGCTAACACAATTTCCTTCCCGTAACTTCACACTGTTGCTTTTTCTCTGGTCAAAAAAGGGGAAGAACCTTTGTTAAATTTTCTCGAAATACTTTAAAGTGTGCTTCCTCAAAGAGCATACATCGTTTCGTCTGATTATTGATTCAAGCATTTTCTCACATTTATTAACTCTTTCACCCTTGATGTAATTTTCAGGATGTTACAGAATAAATTTTGATGAGAAATTTTGGGAGAAGGAATCTGGAAGAACGCTTCTCTGTAATTTAAAAAAAAAAAAGTTGGATTAAAAATATGCTACATTTTATTTTATTATTGCTCTGAATATTGATTAGCATTTATATACAAAAACTACCAGAATCGCTGGTGTTGATTCGGAATGAAAGAGTTAATACTTCTTCACTATCGCTTACGACCTAAGAGCGTTGTAGACGATAAACATTTGGCGCTTTAATAAAATGTGTTGACAGAAAAAAAAATGTTGATTCTTGGGTCCGTGGCAGAAGAATTTTTGTTCGTTTGTTTCTTTGTTCGGTTTTTTATTTTTTAGCAAATTGTGCATTATTACAAGTAAAAACAAAAATACATTTTACTTTCTATTACCGACGCTTTTGCTGAGTTGCAGCCACAAAATATTTTTAAAAGACTGACATATTTCACACAAGAGTGCTTAACTCATAAAGTATTTTGTCAGAAACATGCAACCACTTCCACTGGCTCCTTTCTGTGCAGTTATATAGGGTCATTTATCTACACACCCCATCCATGAACACAATGTCAATAGTCGTATTACACATCTGCATGTCGTGTTTTATCCTACAGCAAGACGTCTTTAAAAGTATGATCAGCTGTAGTCAGTAATGAAGTACATTCTAACCACGTTCAGACTTCTCTTTTTCATTAAAAAATTGGGCTAGACGTGAGAAGACGAAATACACAGAAAGAATAGATCCCAGGATGTAATTTTCTTGATACAAAGAAGCCTGGAATCAGCTGAAATATGGTTCTTAAGAAGAATGCTGAATGTACCATGGACAGCGAGAAAATCGAATGAGGAAGTTCTGAAATAGCCACAAGAAACAAGGAAAATTATAACTAAAATCATAAAACTAGTATCTAACTTTTGGGAGCATGTTTGGAGGAGAAGGAAGCTAAAGCACCTACAGGCAACAGGGGAGATGGAAGGTAGAAAGAGAGAGGTAGAAAGAGAGATGTAAAAAGAGAGAGGTAGAAAGAGAGATGTAAAAAGAGAGAGGTAGAAAGAGAGAGGTAGAAAGAGAGAGGTAGAAAGGGAGAGGTAGAAAGAGAGAGGTAGAAAGAGAGAGGTAGAAAGAGAGGTAGAAAGAGAGAGGTAGAAAGAGAGAGGTAGAAAGAGAGAAACGTTTGACATCCTGGCACGGGGAATGCTCAGTGACAAGCCTGTTAAAATGCACAAGGGATCGGGGGTTGTGGAAGGACATGATATCCTATGCCTGTAGGCATGGACTTTAAACACACATGTTTTGTATGCATTTTTTAACGAATTTATTCTGTCACCCATGAATTTATGTTACAGTTAATCTACACACAGTAAAAAACGGTATCATATTAGAACATATATTTTACATGAAAGCCGTTTCTTCCTTCACAACAATCTCGCTTGCACTTTGAGAGTATATGCGAATAGGAGAGTCGATTGCGATCTATCTGGTTAAATCATATACATTAGATTATAGATTAGCTACAAGCGTCAATCAACTCAGATGTAAAAATATCCACATGGTACCCTCTTATTTCCTAAAAACAGCTTGTGAAAGTTAAGATCTCTGCATACATGGTTAAAATCATGCCTGGTTAAGATCATGCCTGGTTAAGCACATTTGGTTTAAAGTCTTTAAAGCTGTGCAAGTGTGAAGAGAAGTAGATTATCACATTAAAATACCTTCCAGGGAAATCGGGTGAAAAGCTGAAGTCCGTAACTGATGATCACATGATTTCTGTCTCACTAAGACACAGTCACATAGGCAGGAAACTCTCTGATATAGAGGGCAGACCAATAACACACTCCTCAGATCATCAGAGAAGTATATGATAGTATTTTTCTTATCCATGGGACATAAGCAGTGCGGGAGAAAGGGGATCTTGGGATGGCTTGTGTACAGTTATGTTATAAATACCACGCAAGATTGGGTTGGAAAAGCCTTACTTGTGGCAGACAGAGCCTTAAGATGTGTCGTAAAAGAGGTCGTTATGTTTTGGTTAAACAAAGTTTCAGCAGTAGCAGTTTTTGGCAGAGGCCGTTTAAGTCAAGATGTAGATATAGTATTAGTTTTTGAGGTAGTTATAGAGGAGTCTTTTTGTCGGTTGGAACATTGAGGTATGCTTCATTTTATTGTACAAGTACATTGTGAGGTTTTCTCTCATATGGCGTAGAGTTTTCTCACGCCGGGAATTGTCATTGTAAATTGTCATTATATTCTTCTTACCAGCTGATGAGCTACGTTTTCATCCTCATAATTTCATCCTTCATTTTACCCATCAATAAACTTGTGGTGTCTGAATATAAAAACTACACCACTGACTTTGTTGAAACCCTCATGTTGATACGTTTTGTTATGTTGGGAGACGGCCATGTTCAGTTTGTTACTGTCGTTTAGGTGGAGTTGAATGCCTGGGTTGTGTTAGTTTCTCGGAGAATATCATAGAAACCAGTCAAGTATAGAAACCAGTCAAGTATAGAAACCAGTTAAACAAGTCAAGTTAAGACATTGTATCACTAAATCTTTCTAGTGATAGCATAATGGGTTGTTGCAGCAAAGATAATATTCTTCAATGGACTCATACTGGTTTAAAGTACCTCCTCCCCCCCCTCAGGCAAGCGTTTCGGCCCTTTAAACCTCTGACACTCTAAAGGGGGGGGGGGGAGTGGGCCCCTTTAGGTCATGACTCCCAGAGGTCTGTGAGTTGTTGGTTGTAACGCTTCACGAGGGTGAAGATACTGCTGGAACTTGCACGTCTGTAACGTGTCAACGTTCCTGGCTCTATCACTAGGACACGTTCACATATAATACATTCACATATAAAACATTCACATATAACATATTCATATATAATACATTCACATATAATACATTCACTTGCTAGAACAATCCAAACTGTTCACAATCATCTGCTTAGAAAACTAACCTTCAGTCTTCAACAGTTTCCCCACCCACTGTTTCTATTTACTTATTGCGTCCGCTGATGTCATATGAACCAAATCTGTTTTCATTCTACACAGTAACTATTCACACCCCACCCCCAGCCTCACAGTTTACTTTCTCCTATCATCCACTTGTCACCATCATCCGCCTCCACAGAACAGGAAGCTCTGTAAAATGTTTCTACGATCAGTCTAGCATAGGACGTCAAGTGGCCGCTTTTAACGTCTTCAGAAACTCGATAATTGCTTGTACGGCATTTTTACAGAGGATGCTAGAATGGACACAGAAATGGAAGTGGAACAAGATGTCAAAGAGTTAATGCAAAACTGAATCCTATATTATAGCTTCTATAGTTATCCACGGGGCAAAATATATCTTGAAGGCAGAGTTTCTGTCACTGGTGTTAACACTTGGCAAGGATTCGTGCAGGAAGAAGAGCCACATCATCATCATGCGATGAGGGACGATCTCAGTTTCGTTTTCTGGTTTGCATGGTATTTTTAATTAGATTTGTTGCCTTTTCCTGTGCTACCTGGTAAGTGTTTGAGTTCATCTGTATAGTTTTTATCACGTTATATTACTTTTATCTTGTCATGAAATGACGAGGAAATCTTGATTGTATTTTCCTTATTTTTGCTGTATGTTTAAATTCTTCTGTGTGTAATTCTTTATGTGTGTTTTTCGCTGAGTGGTGCAGAGCTCAAGTCTAAGAGGTCTGCAATTTTTTTCTGCTACCACCACAACAAGAAAGGTCCCGGGGTTCAGCAACTTCTAAAAATAGGTACCAGGGATTCTGGGAAGGTAAATGTGGCCAGGCGTGATACTGACCAAATCATACTTTCATGTGAGATAGTCTGGCGCTACCGAGTTAACCCATGCATGCCTTAATGGCATGGAAACGTACCTCTCATATGTTATACGCCTTTCTCCACAGTAATTTTTCTGTTGTTTCTGGTTTTCATGTCACGGATTTGATTAAGCTTTATTACAAACAAAACATGTAATAGAACCTGATGATTAGACTTGATTGACAAGTGAGTGCGGATATGACGATGTAGCTCGTGTGAGATCGAATGATTTTGAACTCTTGTCTGATATGATAGGAAAATGTGTTGGTTCCACACTGGCAGCGTTACTAAAGAGGTCAAAAGACGAAGATACTAGGAATGGAAAAAAAAAACAGGACACCCCTAGAATTCCTTCACTTGGACACCTCAAGGGAGAAGAAAGAGATGAAGGCCACTGGGGACATGGAGACACACAGAACTAGAAGAACTAAAGGAAGCAGTAAAGACAAGATTTGAGGTATCCCGACTTGCTCAAGACTGGATTGGCTGGAGAAACTTTGTTGATGGCTTATGCTCCACTGGGAGTACAGATAACTGGATCAATTAAATGAATGATTTGATTTCAGACTAGGCAGTACAGTGATTGTCATTTAAATTGTTTATGTCCTGTTACTTTTCAATGAAAACGTTATAGCAGCTATGAATTTTCCTTCCTTACTTTTGCTCTCCTCAGTTTACGTCGCCTCATTTAACGCAAAGTTCCCTGAGTTCTTTTCAGTAATATAAGAAGGCCGTATATCTACTTTCATGGCACTACAGAACTGCTTTCTTTGATAGAAACATAGACATATTTTTTGCTACTACTCCCTATAAATATTACACATAATCCTTGTTCTTATCACTGTATGAACATTAAACATATCGCATTACAATTTAACGTTGTAAAAGTAACAAAAAAACAAAACTTTGCGTGTAACACGTAACATTTAAATTATGCAGCCAGTCATTTCTCTTGCACCCTCAAAAATTATCTGACGTGCCCGCCGAAGCACTGATATATGGAGCAAAGATTTGGTTAGACTGACCACAGACCATCTGCTCAACTCTGGGACAATACGGACGGTTTTGCTGGTGACGATGTGAAAGAAAGTGAACATGTGCCCTACCCGACGCCATAAACTGCACTGGACAAGTATGACAGATATAGTCAATGGATGGATGGATGGATGGATGGACGGCCCACTCATCACCTTTATCGATGCTTGTATGGATGGATGAATGGATGGATGGATGGATGGATGGATAGATGGACGGACGGATGGATGGACGGATGGATGGATGGATGGATGGATGGATGGATGGATGGATGGATGGATGGATGGATGGATGGCCCACTCCTCACTTTTATCGATGCTTGTATGACCTTCACAATTATTTCGACCTACGAGAAGTAAGCTTTCACAGAGGGTAAGATGCCACTTCATCGTCCTGAATGATTAAGCAGAGATGATTAATAATCATTCTAACACTAAGAGAGATATGAATTCAACAATGACATTCTTTGAAAATTATGAAAGAAAGCAACCGAAACGTGGCACTGAGAGAGCTCCAATGTATGCTAAAAGCAAGGAGAAAAACAAAGATATTTTGCTAAAAGTTGGAGAACAAGGCATAGGTTAACGACAGACTCAAGGAGGAGACAGTCAAGTTTCCCTAGACAACCATGGAAAACTCTAGGAGAAGAAAAAAAGATAGACAAATTAATCGACTGAGCCAAGAAAACATCGTCGCAGTTGTCAGGATATTCACACACGGGATACTCCGCCAGCACCAGTAACCAGGGTAAGGCGTTTGTACAGACTTGATTGTGGATTCCCCTCTTTCGTCCACAGAGGATATTAACTCGTTCTTCATCTTGCTTTCTCTCCCCCTACCAGCGGTCCTTCATCTTTCTTTCTCTCCCCCTGCCGGCAGTCCTTCATCTTTCTTTCTCTCCCCCTACCAGCAGTCCTTCATCTTTCTTTCTCTCCCCCTACCAGCGGTCCTTCATCTTTCTTTCTCTCCCCCTACCGGCAGTCTTTCTTCTTTCTTTCTCTCCCCCTTCCTGCAGTCCTTCATCTTTCTTTCTCTCCCCCTGCCGGCAGTCCTTCATCTTTCTTTCTCTCCCCCTGCCGGCAGTCCTTCATCTTTCTTTCTCTCCCCTGCCGGCAGTCCTTCATCTTTCTTCTCTCCCCTGCCGGCAGTCCTTCATTTCTTTCTCTCCCCTGCCGGCAGTCCTTCATCTTTCTTTCTCTCCCCCTGCCGGCAGTCCTTCATCTTTCTTTCTCTCCCCCTGCCGGCAGTCCTTCATCTTTCTTTCTCTCCCCCTGCCGGCAGTCCTTCATCTTTCTTTCTCTCCCCTGCCGGCAGTCCTTCATCTTTCTTTCTCTCCCCCTGCCGGCAGTCCTTCATCTTTCTTTCTCTCCCCTGCCGGCAGTCCTTCATCTTTCTTTCTCTCCCCCTGCCGGCAGTCCTTCATCTTTCTTTCTCTCCCCTGCCGGCAGTCCTTCATTCTGCTGATGGGAAGAGAGGGGTCTTAGTCTCATCCTTGCTAAATTTGAAAACGAAAAATGTGGGAAGAGCTGACCAAGTGGCACAAGAAGAAAAACATGGAAACTTATATCATTCGAACAAAATCCACAAAAATAAGAAACTTGATGGCCACAGTTCACCCGAACAGTGCCTAACAAATAAGAAACTTGATGGCCACAGTTCACCCGAACAGTGCCTAACAAATAAGAAACTTGATGGCCACAGTTCACCCGAACAGTGCCTAACAAATAAGAAACTTGATGGCCACAGTTCATCCGAACAGTGCCTAACAAATAAGAAACTTGATGGCCACAGTTCATCCGAACAGTGCCTAACAAATAAGAAACTTGATGGCCACAGTTCATCCGAACAGTGCCTAACAAATAAGAAACTTGATGGCCACAGTTCACCCGAACAGTGCCTAACAAATAAGAAACTTGATGGCCACAGTTCATCCGAACAGTGCCTAATAAATAAGAAGCTTGATGGCCACAGTTCATCCGAACAGTGCCTAATAAATAAGAAACTTGATGGCCACAGTTCACCCGAACAGTGCCTAACAAATAAGAAACTTGATGGCTGTTGAGAAGCATCAACGTTTCGTAGCTAAACAAAACATATTTGATTACATTTCAATCTTATTTAATATCAGACAATCTTGTTTTCATTTCTGTTATCAACAATCATTAAATCTTTTGTTTTCTTCAGAAAATGTCATGTGTATCTGTTTCCTTGTGCAAGCTTTGTCTTAAGAAGACAACTTTACTTGTATGACCTACAAACGCTCACATAGAACGCCCAGTCAGTTGTACACCCAGTGAACTTCAGCTGCGTGTGAAACTAAAAACAATCACCTTGTATGGATCTGAAAACAAATTTCCCAGATTACAAAAAAAAAAAAATTCATTGTGAATGTAAATCTTTAATTTTATTTATGTGAGTTGGAGTTTCAGCTCTGTGATAGACTCCCAGTCGCATTGTCCAGGTTATGTACCCGGTGAACGTATTTTTTTTATCGCTTCACGGGTACATTCTGTCTCCAGATTTTATGATCTTCCTGCATGTTTTTATTTGAACGCGGACGTATGCACAGTTATTTGAATACATATAAACAATATTTATATATGTAATACATTGAGGATAGACCAAGAGGTAAACCTAGGCAGCGATGAGGAGACAACCTATAAGAAGATATACGCGGTCTTGGAATCGACAGTTGGCAAGAAAAGATAAAGGACAGAGAGGAATGAAGAATTTTCTTGTCTGTAGCAGTAAGCTTCAGCAGTTCTCAATAATTCATTATTTACTCAAAGAATAAGAAGAATTTATGTAAGCTTTTGTAGTTATGTATTTCTATAAGCCCGAAAGCTTGCGCGTGTATGTGCATAATAGATGTTTAATACCTCATAAATATGAGCTTTCGCCAGATAGTACTAAAGTGAAAACAGACATTGATACAGTCGCCATAGGAGACAAATGATATTTCCATTCTGGTCCAAGCTATAGTGTCACAACAGCCAGCTACAAAACACTTCTTTGAAGTAAAACATAGTCTTCATCATTCCCTTTATATATATATATATATATATATATATATATATATATATATATTGTAATTTTGAATGTGAGAAAAATATTTTTGTATATGTGAGATATCCGTATGCACATATGAAAGTGTATGCATATATCACATAGGGGCCAATAATCCTAGAGCAAAGCAGCCAACAGAAAGGAATTTATCACAGCACGCAATAAACAGATTTCAAGACACAGACATCATAGAAAAAAAAACCGGCCAATAAAACGGGCCGAAGAAAGATGAGAAAAGCCATCTTACATTTACTTCTTTCTCTTTCCTTCCCTGAACTCCCAGCTTGAGATAGTTTCTTCTACAACATAAAATTATTCACACTTTCACGTGATCAGTGACACGAAGACCCGTTACTTAACTCAAACCCGTGCCTGGAACTGGATGTTGAAGCTAGAATAACCAAGGACAGGACGATATTATCCAACTTAACAAAGTGCACCAACGCAGGAACCAAACTTCGCTCTTTAATACAAATGTCAAGACCGTCCTGTTACATAGTTCGGAGACTTGGCTGATGACTAAAACAGTAGAAGAGAGGATACAAACATTCTGAGGATTCTCAACATCAAGTGGCAGGAAAATACCAGAAACGAGGAGGTCTGGGAAAGAGCATTGTGAACGACACACGCTTGGATCGAGGGGTGTACGATCTTGACCGAAGCGATTTTGTAGTTGGTTTCGGGGGGTGGAAGGGGGGGATGGGATATATTGAAACACTGGCCAGCATCTGATTAGATCGAGGCTATGGCTGGCGATGTCGTGGCTTCGCTGTGCTTAGATTATTGTGCGTGTTTAGTATATTCTGCAAAGTCAACCTCATGTGGTGTAGATTATGTAGTTGTGAGTTACGCGGTGTTGTAGGCTTCTTATATTTACGTAATGATACTGAAATTCTGTGTATAGTATCAGTGTGATTTATCAGTGTGATTTATCAGTGTATTTGATGGACAACATGTATTATTCGTTTATTATGCTTTTCACGTAGACTGATAGTGTGCTACAGAAGCACACGGAAGTGTGTCATGGCAGCGATATCAGGGGGAGGGGGTGTGGGGAGAGTGCCATTGCACATTAGATTCGTAGTGTAGACTACGTGTAGGCTCTAAAGAGCCAGAGACCCCAGGTCCATCAAGTTTTCAATATGCAACATGAGAAGTCATTATGGCATGATACTATGCTTAATTACCCTGGATTGTATTGACATTGTTCATTCAGTTGTTTTTCTATCACTGAAGATTGCTTCAAGTATTTTGCATTGCATTGATCTTGTTCATCCAAGTGTTCTTCCATTATTGTGCGCTTGTCTTGATGTCATGTTGATGTCAATGTCAGTTGCATGTGTTGTTGTGGCCTATAGTGAGATTAAAATGCTGTGTCTTTAACGTCAGACTTGATGATTTGTACTGCACATCAACGTATTGTTGTATTGATGAAATGCTCAGGATTTATGCATACTTAACATACAGTATAGCAAGGAGGGGAGAAGCTGGGTTGGTGGTCATGATGGGGGAGCTAGATTGGCCTCGGGTAAGGGAGTACATTGCCAGGGATTGTTGGTCTGTAACAATCCCGAGAAATTATTCCTCCCACTAGCTTTAATGTAAACTTGCACCAAACAAGTTTTACACCAGGACAAGAGCCTATGAGCTCACATATGATGTGTTCAAAACAGAGGTGGACTGTTTACATGTTAAGGAAACCAGACACTAGCATAACGAGGAAGGCACTGACATGGAACCCCCAGGGAAATAGAAATCAGGTAAGGCCCGGAACAACTTGGAGAATAGAAACTATGAAAGTGCTCAGATACAAGGGATACACATTGAGATAAGTAGAGAATAGATCCAAGAACAGGGATGACCGGAGAAACTTCATTATTGGCCTATTCTCCCCAGAGATTCATTGTGGAGAATTTTAAGAATATATAAAATACCATCTAAAATTGTCAACATCATTAAGGATCTCTACAATGGATATGTTTGTGCAGTCAATAAGGAAGAAGGAATGAGCGAATGGTTCCAGATTGAAACAAGTGTGAAACAAGGATGTATACTACCTCCCTTACTTTTTGGAATTACAATAGACTTCATAAAGAAAAAATGCTGCACAGGTAACACAGGTATTGATTGGGTGCATGAGACCCAACTAGAATATAATTTTGCTGATGACATAGTCTTATCAGTGAAAATATGAATTAGATGCAAAAAAAAAGATACCCTGTCTTCACTGGCTAGCAAAATAGAACTTGAAATTAGAAAAAACAAAGTAATGAAACTTCCCATTAATCAAAAAGGAAAAATATACGTAGAAGGGACAGCTGTTGAAGAAGTCAACAAATTTGCATACCTTGACAGCTACATAGACCATGATGGTGACACCAGAAAGGAGGTTAGAATTAGAATTGCAAAAGCAGCATCGATCTTCAAGAATCTTGAGAACACATGACACTCAAAAGTTGTAAGCATAAAACCAAAGTTAAGACTATTTAATTGGAATGTAATAGCCACCCTCGTTTATGGATATGAAAGCTGGAAAACAACTAAAGAAATAGGTCAAGTAACTAGGCTCTCTTGAAAACAAATGCCTAAGGAAAATACTCGGAGTCAAGTGGAGCGAATTCAAGAAGACAAGGCAGATGAGCAAACAACAACCTGTCTCATGGGTGATCAGGAAAAGGAGATGGATATATGTCAGTCACGTGATGAGAAGAAACAGTTAAAGAATCCTAAAACAAGCTATCAAGTGGAACACAAAAGGCCGAAGAAAAAGATGTCGACCACGTGAAACTTTAAAGTGGACATTGTTAAGGGATGCTCGTTTAGTGTGCATAACATCCCTTGATGAGATTGAAAAGCTCACCGAAAACGGGAAAACTTGGCGAACTACCTTGCAAACCCTATGTGACGTTTAAAGGCACGGGAAGGATATAAGATATAAAAGATATAAGATACTCTCAAGAGAGTGACGGACAATGATGTTGATAATGACTGGAATTAGCAAATTCTCAGCAAGGAAATCTAGTCACTGGATAAAATCTCAGTTCATGAAGACTCACTATTACATGCACACTTAGCCTAGTACATTCATTCATTCATTCATTCATTTGCATGTCCCTTGCGGAACTTTACCTCCCAAACAGCACTCCTGTAGGCCTCTCGGTTGTGAGCAAGATGGCCTGCTGCTGCGGCATCCATTCGCAAATAATCAACGATGCCTTGCAGCCATCTTCGTTTTGGTCTTCTTCTTTTTCCCATTATGTATCCTTCCAAGACGGTCTTCTCTAAATTATCATGACGTTTAATGTGTCCAAAATATTTCAGTTTTCTCTCTTTAATCCTCTTTACTAGCCAGCCTTCTTCAATATTAGGCTCTTGTAGTATAGATATATTTGTTCTTTTTTGTGTCCACGATATTTGGAGAACTCTTCTGTAGCATTTACATTCAAAGGCATTTATGTGTTTCTCAGCTGTTTTGTTAAGTGTCCACGTCTCACAGGCTTATATAACCATTGCTTATATAAACATTGCTTATATAACCATTGCTTATATAAACATTGCTTATATAACCATTTCTTTCATTGAAACGAACATAAAGCAAATCTCACGGAGGTGAGCACACAGTTACTTTACTCTCAGTAGACAGGTATATTTTAAAACATAAAAATAAACCAGAGTGATCGTACAGTTTGTACACAAACTTTAAAATAAGTGGGTGTACATTGAAAAAGTAATGTACACTCTAAAAAACTGTAAATTTACAATAAGATGCCCTGACGCTTAAAGGGACCGATGCTAGAGAAACGAATCGTTGGAAAGCCGGGTATAGTAAGGCGGAAACCTTTATCTACTTCACACAGCATCTAAGAACAAGGAAATTAACAACGGAACAAAGACAGTGAGAACTGAAAAAAAGTGGCATATTTCCACTTAACTTTCTAAGATGAACTTCATATAAAACCACCAGAAATAGGGGTACCTTAAAAAAAAATAGGAAAGAAATGGGTCAGACAAAAAGAGTTAAGAATATGAAACATTAAGAACAAAACTATGCAACCTTCACCTCGTTTGAATTTCATTTCATCGGATATACTGGAAATGATTGTAAATCCCCAGGGATGTATCAGTGAATGCAGGTATAGATGATGTATAAAGCTTTATTTATGTGTCCATGTATAATAGAGCATATGTGCATGTATTGTATATACACAAGCATACATTTGACTTGACTGATGACTTAAGTGAGTGTCCTTTTCCTTCTAGAAAATGTTTTTGACATTCTGTATGGTATTCTCTCTCTTTCCTTCCCCCTCGACACCCCCCCCCTCCCCCACACACACACAAAATCGATCCCTGTCTCTTTTATTCTTTTTCCGTCATAAAGTATTGAAAAATCTAAGTCTCAAGAAGCACAGGTTATGAAAAGATATTTGACTGGGTGCAAGGAAAGGCGGCCAGACGTGAAACTGACCTTATCACCCTCTAGTGTGCTGGCAGGTCAAGGAAAATATGGGCACTAACACCATATCCCTATGTGCCTCTAGGGCATGACAGGATTACCTTTACCCTTTACATGGGACCCAACTAGAAGATCTGGATTTTGCTGATGACATTATATATATATATAATATATATATATATATATATATAGAGGAAGACCAAAACGAAGATGGCTGTAAGACATCGTTGACGATCTGCAAATGGATGCCGCAGCAGCAGGCCATCTTGCTCACAACCGAGAGGCCTACAGGAGTGCTGTTTGGGAGGCAAAGTTCCGCAAGGGACATGCAAATGAATGAATGAATGAATATATATATATATATATATATATATATATATATATATATATATATCATCATCATCATTATCCTATTAATCATCATCAGTCATCATCATCATCATCATGATCATCGGGTGCCGTGCCGACTGGCGTTGGCTATTATGCTTCTCCAGAGTACCCGATCCTTCATTCAGGCCATCAGTTCAGTTGGTGATCTCCTCTCACACCATCCCGTCAGACTGTCCAGTATCATTTCTCTTGGTCTTCCTCTTGATCTTCTTCCTTATATATATATATATATGTATATATGGAATAAGAAATGTCAGAAAAACAATCCAAATTCTTAGGACAAATTCTACGACAAGGTAAGTTAGAATACATTGTGACAACGGGAAAGACAGAAGGCAAAAGAGACCGAGGTAGGCAGAGAGAGGGAGAGTGAGAGAGAAAATATTGGACGGACTAACTAGATGGCACGGACAAAGAACACCAAAACAGCTTATAATCAGCACTCAGAGCAAGGGGTTGTGGGAAAGCATGATAGCCAACGCCAGCCGGCAGGGCAACAGACAGACAGACAGACAGAGATAGAGAGACAGACAAACAGATAGATAGATAAGACAGACAGACAGACAGACAGATAGACGTTGACGTTATACGAGGATTTCAAATGTAAGGTAAAATGAAGCACGCGATAAGATACCACTTTATGGTAAATAATTCCTATCATCTGCGCCTGATGATATGGCACCTGACGAGGACGACAAGATTCTGGATATGCATTTCTTCATCCTACATTTTCCAATGAATGTGACATTACCTGACTGGCTGTGATAATCCTAACTGACGCTACAAACACTTTACTGTAATCATCAGCTATCATTCTGTCAGTTCTTGTTCCACAAGCCGTAGTTGCCTTGGCTATCTACTAGGATTACAGTTCTCACTACGGGAAATGTCGTTTATGGGATTTGTGCTTTAAAAGGATTTCTTTGAAAAATTGCTTTTATACACAAGTTCAAAGTTCATGTTACTGAATTCAAAGTTCAAAGTTGACTTATCAGTGATTAAATTCCATCTCTATAGCAAGAAGAAGTACAGTTATTTTAGTGAACTAATAAAAAAATAACAGAACATAGTGTACATGCATGTATAATACTTGTAGATTTTGAATTTACTGTACTGCAAATGCTTTGTGCTCTGTATGGCGAGTTATGCGACCGACAGAGCGTAACAAATGTTATACATTGAAAACACGATCAATGTCTAAATTATTCATAATAATTGACAATTTCATTGTTGGTTACATATCCCATCATTCCCAGTCTGGTTGGCTGCAGTTGATATCCATTTTATTTTTCTGTCTCTTGCCCTGATAATGGCTAGCTCTTCGTGGTGTTAATTCTCCTGAGCTATCGTCGCCATCTTTATCATTCATTTGCAGTTTCTCTCTTCAGTTCTCTAATATATTATCTCTCATTATATGCATACAATACTTTATGTATTTTTTTTACTATCTAGCGTCTTCTTCTCAAGTCTCTACCTAAGTAACTGTACTATCTAGCGTCTTCTTCTCAAGTCCTTACCTAAGTAACTGTACTATCTAGCGTCTTCTTCTCAAGTCTCTACCTAAGTAACTGTACTATCTAGCGTCTTCTTCTCAAGTCCTTACCTAAGTAACTGTACTATCTAGCGTCTTCTTCTCAAGTCTCTACCTAAGTAACTGTACTATCTAGCGTCTTCTTCTCAAGTCTCTACCTAAGTAACTGTACTATCTAGCGTCTTCTTCTCAAGTCCTTACCTAAGTAACTGTACTATCTAGCGTCTTCTTCTCAAGTCCTTACCTAAGTAACTGTACTATCTAGCGTCTTCTTCTCAAGTCCTTACCTAAGTAACTGTACTATCTAACGTCTTCTTCTCAAATCCTTACCTAAGTAACTCTATTATCTAGCGTCTTCTTCTCAAGTCTCTACCTAAGTAACTCTGCTATATAGCGTCTTCTTCTCAAGTCCTTACCTAAGTAACTCTACTATCTAGCATCTTCTTCTCAAGTCTCTACCTAAGTAACTGTACTATCTAGCATCTTCTTCTCAAGTCTCTACCTAAGTAACTCTACTATCTAGCATCTTCTTCTCAAGTCCTTACCTAAGTAACTCTACTATCTAGCATCTTCTTCTCAAGTCTCTACCTAAGTAACTCTACTATCTAGCATCTTCATTTCAAGTATGTCCCTAAGAAGCTCTACTCTCTAGCCTCTTTCGTTTCTATCTGCTCCTTTTCATTCAATGTTTTTTTTTTCTTCTTGACTATTTGGTGCTCAATTTGCAACTCCCGTCCACTCGGTTTATCCCGTGCACTTCCTGTGCACCTTTCTTTAGTCATACTGTCACACACCCCCGCAATCTCTTTCCGTGCTTTTGGTCATTATAATGACGCTTCCGGTATACCCCGTGCGTGCGAATGGTCATTATAATGATCATTGGTTTGTTTCAATAAAACAACCGGTGTAACATATTCCCAGCTCTGTCGTTTAGTTATTTTTACTTTTTCTAACATCAGTGATATAAGATATATTCATGTTTCTGGTTACCCTGTTCCACAATGTTTTATAATGCATCTTATCTTGATAAACTTCCGTTTGGTAAAATACATGAAGTGGACATTTCTATATTGGCACTTTCGTGTTATGAACCTGGAAGCAGGCAGATGTCAGCTTTTGTGGGTTTTATCAGGCATCTTGTCGTCGACCTGCTCCTCTCATGGCCGATTCTGCTGTAGGAATTAATTAAAAACGATATATTTTCTATCTATTTATATACTGTTTAGTATTTTACAGATAATGCTGATTTTGGTGTACAGGAGATTCATGTTTATATGTTCTTATATGGGTGATTAAACCACATTAATCCTGGCTTGTGATCTGTTCTTCGCTCTGTCATATTCTCATTCTTTCATTCCAACATGTCAAAACATTACAATAAAGAAAGAAAATACAAATAACGATTCTTCATAAAAATGCATCATTAATTTATACTATTAACAATACAATCAGCCATTTATGCGTTTCTTTCAACATTTTTTTATTCCTTCATAAAAATACAAACAATGGCATAACTGAAATCAAATTAAAACCTTTATGTCCTATAGGGTTAACATGATTACAACACAATCGTCCCATACATAATCTTCAACTATAATCTTTAACAATTGAAAGTCTGACTATAATCCAAGAAACTAATTGGCAAGAAATGCATAACAAAATGCATATGCATAAATTCAATGATACCTACAATTTATTAATGCGCATTAACAAAAATCTAAATCTTACATAGAACATATTTACAAGGTCCGACAATTAAGTAATGAGATTAATTACATACACCAAACAAACAAACACAAAAAAAATAAGATAAGCAACAGTTGAAGATATAACTTGTAATGTATTCAAAGTAAGTGCTTTGTGCATTGATACAGCGAGTGGCACGATCTAACATACACTGGAACGACCTCTGCAGTTCTTCTGTTGGTATGACCCTTAGACTCGATGTTACGGCCCTTTGGATATCATCAGTATCGTCAAAGAAGTGTCCTTTCAATGGTAACTTTAATTTTGGGAATAGAAAATAATCGCAGGGAGACAAATCTGGTGAACAGGGTGAATGGTTGAGAACACACTTGTTTTTAGGCCACACATTTCAGTACAACTACCGCCTGGTGAGCCGGTGCATTATCATGAAGAAGAAAAAAACTGCCAGGTGTTGAATACTCGGGTCGGACTCGGAGAATCCTTTTCAACAGGCGTTTCAAAATACTTAATAAACTGTGGCAGTGATAGTCTGTCTCTCTGGAAAAATTCTTTGTGAATAACTCCTTTGCTGTCGTAGAAGCGCACCAACATTGTTTTCACTTTCGACTTTTAAAAACGAATTTATTTACCTTTTGATGATGATGATGACTTCCACTGAGCACTTTGGCGTTTAGTTGTGGGATCATAGTGGAAAATCCATGTTTCATCCTCTGCAACAATCAGATTTAAGAACTATTTATTTCTGCGACACATTTTGATGATGCCTTTGTTTACTCAACACTCTGATGTTTTTGGTCATCAGATAACGAATGTGGTAGAAACCGGTAGGCACCTTTTTTCTTGCCCAAACCTTCCATTAAAATTTTACGAATAGTCCCTCTGTTAATATCAAATTCATCTGCCATCATCGTCACAGTCAAATAACGATCTTCTTGTATCTATTATCTTCTTCTCAAGTCTCTACCTAAGTAACTCTACTATCTAGCATCTTCTTCTCAAGTCTCTACCTAAGTAACTCTACTATCTAGCGTCTTCTTCTCAAGTCCTTACCTAAGTAACTGTACTATCTAGCATCTTCTTCTCAAGTCCTTACCTAAGTAACTCTACTATCTAGCATCTTCTTCTCAAGTCTCTACCTAAGTAACTCTACTATCCAGTATCTTCATTTCAAGTATGTCCCTAAGAAGCTCTACTCTCTAGCCTCTTTCGTTTCTATCCGCTCCTTTTCATTCAATGTTTTTTTTTCTTCTTGACTATTTGGTGCTCAATTTGCAAATCCCGTCCACTCGGTTTATCCCGTGCACTTCCTGTGCACCTTTCTTTACTCATACTGTCACACACCCCCGCAATCTCTTTCCGTGCTTTTGGTCATTATAATGACGCTTCCGGTATACCCCGTGCGTGCGAATGGTCATTATAATGATCATTGGTTTGTTTCAATAAAACAACCGGTGTAACATATTCCCAGCTCTGTCGTTTAGTTATTTTTACTTTTTCTAACATCAGTGTACTGTGTTTAAGATATATTCATGTTTCTGGTTACCCTGTTCCACAATGTTTTATAATGCATCTTATTTTGATAAACTTCCGTTTGGTAAAATACATGAAGTGGACATTTCTATATTGGCACTTTCGTGTTATGAAACTGGAAGCAGGCAGATGTCAGCTTTTGTGGGTTTTATCAGGCATCTTGTCGTCGACCTGCTCCTCTCATGGCCGATTCTGCTGTAGGAATTAATTAAAAACGATATATTTTCTATCTATTTATATACTGTTTAGTATTTTACAGATAATGCTGATTTTGGTGTACAGGAGATTCATGTTTATATGTTCTTATATGGGTGATTAAACCACATTAATCCTGGCTTGTGATCTGTTCTTCGCACTGTCATATTCTCATTCTTTCATTCCAACATGTCAAAACATTACAATAAAGAAAGAAAATACAAATAACGATTCTTCATAAAAATGCATCATTAATTTATACTATTAACAATACAATCAGCCATTTATCCGTTTCTTTCAACATTTTTTGATTCCTTCATAAAAATACAAACAATGGCATAACTGAAATCAAAATTAAAACCTTTATGTCCTATAGGGTTAACATGATTACAACACAATCGTCCCATACATAATCTTCAACTATAATCTTTAACAATTGAAATTCTGACTATAATCCAAGAAACTAATTGGCAAGAAATGCATAATGAAATGCATATGCATAAATTCAATGATACCTAAAATTTATTAATGCGTATTAACAAAAATCTAAATCTTACATAGAACATATTTACAAGGTCCGACAATTAAGTAATGAGATTAATTACATACACCAAACAAACAAACAAACAAAAAATAAGATAAGCAACAGTTGAAGATATAACTTGTAATGTATTCAAAGTAAGTGCTTTGTGCATTGATACAGCGAGTGGCACGATCTAACATACACTGGAACGACCTCTGCAGTTCTTCTGTTGGTATGACCCTTAGACTCGATGTTACGGCCCTTTGGATGTCATCAGTATCGTCAAAGAAGTGTCCTTTCAATGGTAACTTTAATTTTGGGAATAGAAAATAATCGCAGGGAGACAAATCTGGTGAACAGGGTGAATGGTTGAGAACACACTTGTTTTTAGGCCACACATTTCAGTACAACTACCGCCTGGTGAGCCGGTGCATTATCATGAAGAAGAAAAAAACTGCCAGGTGTTGAATACTCGGGTCGGACTCGGAGAATCCTTTTCAACAGGCGTTTCAAAATACTTAAATAAACTGTGGCAGTGATAGTCTGTCTCTCTGGAAAAATTCTTTGTGAATAACTCCTTTGCTGTCGTAGAAGCGCACCAACATTGTTTTCACTTTCGACTTTTAAAAACGAATTTATTTACCTTTTGATGATGATGATGACTTCCACTGAGCACTTTGGCGTTTAGTTGTGGGATCATAGTGGAAAATCCATGTTTCATCCTCTGCAACAATCAGATTTAAGAACTATTTATTTCTGCGACACATTTTGATGATGCCTTTGTTTACTCAACACTCTGATGTTTTTGGTCATCAGATAACGAATGTGGTAGAAACCGGCAGGCACCTTTTTTCTTGCCCAAACCTTCCATTAAAATTTTACGAATAGTCCCTCTGTTAATATCAAATTCATCTGCCATCATCTTCACAGTCAAATAACGATCTTCTTGTATCTATTATCTGACTTTTGCAATGAGTTCCTCTTTACGAACAGAAATTGGGCGTCCATATCTAGTTGCATGTGTAATCGTTTCCACACCTTTTGAATCGTGAATACCACCTGAGTATCTGTGCACGAGATAAACAATTATCCCCATAAATTTGCAGCATTAATTCAACTGTCTCAATGGCACTTTTTGTGAGTTTTAAACATAATTTAATGTTAGCTTTTTGCTCCATGCTGATTCATTCATTTATTTGCATGTCCCTTGCGGAACTTTGCCTCCCAAACAGCACTCCTGTAGGCCTCTCGGTTGTGAGCAAGATGGCCTGCTGCTGCTGCGTCCATTTGCAGATCGTCAACGATTTCTTGCAGCTATCTTTGTTTTGGTCTTCCTCTTTTTCTTTTTCCTATTATGTATCCTTCCAATATTGTCTTCTCTAAATTATAATGACGTTTAATGTGTCCAAAATATTTAAGTTTTCTCTCTTTAATCCTCTTTACTAGCCAGCCTTCTTCAATATTAAGCTCTTGTAGTATAGATATATTTGTTCTTTTTTTGTGTCCACGATATTTGGAGAACTCTTCTGTAGCATTTACATTCAAAGGCATTTATGTGTTTCTCAGCTGTTTTGTTAAGTGTCCACGTCTCACAGGCATATGTTACGATGGGAAAGATGCATGACCTTAAAAAATCTTATTTTTGTAGTTCTGTCTGCTCCTCTCCACAGATTCTTTATTTGCTTTACTTTCTGAAGAGCAATAGATGTCCTCCTTTTAATTCCCTCATTGTATCTCCATTATTAGTTAGCAGTGATCCAAGATATTCAAAACTCTCCACTTCTTCCAATTTTTCTTCATTGATATATATTTCAGCTGCCTTGTTTGTTTTGTCAGTTGTCATCAATTTAGTTTTCTTTGCATTAAGATAGAGGTTCTGCTCTTCGCTGTTCTTACGGACTGACATAATTAGTTTTTCCATGCTTATTACGTTCCAATATACCTCTGACAAGTTCAACAAAATGGCGGCTTGTTTGTCGTCTGCTAATCGGATGGCGATGAAAAGTTCTACATCATGGATAAAGTTGCCTCTTTGGATTCCATGCTTTGCTTCATAGATGGCATTTTGGTCTTGGCCATAATAAAATCATTCTCATTACTTAATTGTCGTACCTTGTAATATTCATGTATCCTTCATCTATTAGGCCTCTAACTGAGTGGATCGGGTTGGATCGGAGGAATCGACGGCAATGCTTGTATACGTCCACTTCACAGAATATAAACCATAGCTAATCCAGCACAAACGCACACACACACACACACACACACACACATATATATATAGACCAATCGACGAATAAGGTACTCATTATTGGAAAAACATGATCTCCTCCCATCCGTTGGCACATTCCTACGTGCTCAAAGTTCAAATCTCGACCGATTAAAAGTCTCTCACATCTCCTTTTATATACTGGATCAGTGGGTACCGATTGTACTCAAGAGCTGCGCACCCCCGAGCTGAACAGTCCCTGTCCTATTTTATTCTTTTTTTAAAATGTCTTCTGATGTTGAAACAAACTTAGGTTTAATAGTATTCCTGCCTATAATACACTATGTTAGCTTTAATAGTCTGTACTACACTACCAATGTTGGATATGCATAGCGGGTCACACTAACAGAAGCAATATCTCTGTTGCAAGGTCCTGCTTCCTTCTACTAGTAGCTTCTAATTTCAAGTTTGGTCCTCATTTCCTGTTCAGATAATTCTGGGACCTTGCACAATGTCGCCTAATCAATTACTTGATTACTAAAAGTGCAACTGCACATATGCGAAACAGTCATCGTCATCATCATCATCATCATCATCATCATCACTATTAAAGGTGTGTCAGCAGACTTTGGCGGTCATACCTCTCCACAGATCTGGATTCCTGATATTTTCTCTCAGATCAGTAACTTTTTATTTCACCATTACGTCATTATTTTTTTCTCTTTCCTTTCACCTGCCTCTCTTCTCACTTATCTTTCCTGACATTGTAATAGTTTTCAAGTTCTCCCCCTTCTCATTACACTGTATATCCAAAGAATGATGCCTCGCATATAATAAGAGTAGACATTTGATTCTTTCTTCAATGGTCAAGAAAATCAAACTGAATGATCTTATCCTGCATTAATCTTGTAAGTGTTTGAGCTCATAAATGTTGATTACTAACATCGTCACGTGTGTCCGCATGTTGCAAGGTATTTATGGTATTTTTTTTTCTCCTACATCTTACATCCTTCCATGCCGTTAAACGTCACATAGGGCTAGCATAATAGTTTGCCAAGATTTCCTGTTTTCGGCGAGCTTTTCAACCTTATCAAGGGAGGTTATTCCCACAAAACCGGCCTTTCTTAACTTTCTCCTCTTTAGAGTTTCACGTGATCCACCTCTTTTTCTTCGGCCTGTCGTGTTCCACTTGACAGCTTGTTTGGGGATTCTCTGATTGTTTCTTCTCATCACGTGACCGACTTATGTCTATCTTCTTTTACTGATCACCCATGAGACAGGTTGATGTTTGCTCATCTGCCTTATCTCTGTGTTGTTCTCGAAGTCATTCTACTTTATACCAAGAATTTTTCTTTAGAACTGGTGAATAAACGTGGGACCCAACCAACAGGTGATTTGTGGGAGGGGGGGGGTGGGGAGGAGCTGAGGACCACATTTTAAAGTTGCAGACATTCATTCATTCATTTGCATGTCCCTTGTGGAACTTTGCCTCCCTATCACCACTCGTGTAGGCCTCTCGTTTGTGAGCAAGATGGCCTGCTGTTGATGCATCCACAATGTTGCAAACATAAGAATGATAAAATAGAGTAAAATTTCAAACACGGATATAATGTGTTGCTTCTAATTCTCTTTAAGCCGATCAGATAATGGTAGAATTAGCAGTTTGTGATGACATCTTCCAAAGTGAAGCTCAGACCACAATGGTGAAGTAAGTCTACAGAAACTCAAGCATAGATTGAGGAGGAGAACATGAGGCATCTTTGTATCTGTCCATAGCGCAAAGATGATCCAAGGTAAGAACATGCCCTGCGGCGTCCATAAACAGTTAAGGTGGGTTTCGAAGCCAGGGGCGTGTCTGATTAGCTAATTTGCCAATCTTCTGTGGGCGGAGACTACATTATGAAGACGTCTGATTCAAATGCTCTATAGACTCATGAGACTCCCACGGCGCTTATTTATGTGCCCTCTTCTTGGCAGGCTCCACCATAAGCGAAGGACTTCTATAATCAGTTAAATACCTCTTGGTTCAAAGACGAGTACAGTTTTGTTATTATTAATATTATTATTGCATAAAACGATGATTACTGGAAGTATGGAAAGGCACTAAAGTGAAAAAAACTGGGAAAAATTCGGTGCTCAGATAACGAAGCACATGTTCTGTGAGCTTGTGAATACATCCACTTCAGCACTGGCTGGGCACAGACGAACGTCTGCTTGTTACTGCGATGAGGATCGAGCGTCCAGACCAGACACAAAATCATTACACAGAATGCCATCTCTGAAACAGGAAATGACAAGTGATGTCATCTTCCTGTTTATTTTTTTCCCCCTCTGTTGCCAGCGTCGAGAAAGAAATGCCATTTGGAATCACACCGAAAGCCCAAAATTCTACACATCGTCGTTAAAATTTACAATTATAGGTTAGAAAAAGTAACCAAATGTTTTAGCTCTGCTATAGTGGAGCAGAGGAAGACGCGAGTAGACAGTTCAAAACAAACTAGAAAGAGAAAAGAAAGATAGCAGAAATGGCAGCCATAAAGAAGACGATGAACATCTTGAAACGAAAGAAAGAAAGAACAATAACAATACAAAGAAAGATTTCCTCTAAATGCCTTTGTCAAGTTGAACGCAAAAAATCAAAACAACAAAATAAATCCAAGAAAACATTTCTTTTCTTTTTTTTTTTGGAAACTGAGATCCAACCAGCATGATAATGGAGAATATTACTAGTTTGTTACTGTTATTGTTAGTTTGTTACCATTGGCGTATTGTAATTCTTCTGGAAGCACATGAAGTACTGTTGAAAAAAATGTTTTTAGTGCAGATTAAAGTGAAAGATGTAAAAAAAAAGCAAATTTTGTCATAAAGGAGGAAGAGAGAAAACCTAACAAACAGTTCAAGTGTCTTACGCCCGAGGTTACACTCTAGAGTTATGTATGACGCATCGTTCATGTACATCAGCGTTATTGACAATATGCAGATTCCTGGGACTACGGCTCGGATATAGGTGACCCAGAGATCTGTGACTGAGATTTGTAACTCGGAAATATCTGGCTCGGAGATCTGTGACTCGAAGATCAGTGACTCCGAGATTTGTGATTTCTCTGAAATCTGTGACTCTTCAGTGTATTGTGACTCGAAAGATTTGTGACTCGGCGATCTGTGATTCGGAGATATATGATTCCTTGGAGATCTGCGACTCTAAGGTATGCAACTCCTCATAAGTCTGTAATTCGGAGTTAGATGACTCTGATATCTCTGACTCGGAGATCTATGACACGGAGGTCTACAGTATAAAACTGCTCCGTACCTCCTACTGCTATTGTCGTATCTTCTACTATGCTAGATTCCAAAAGTGATAAGTTACTAGTATACAAATGTTAATAACAAAACTAACAGTTTGAAAATAACACTTTCAAAATAGCACTAAATTTGTTACTTCATAACGTAGTATGAACCAGCAACTCTACCGGTTTTTTTCGATTAAACATCTGACAATAGCAAATATTTTGTTTTTAACTTCTACGAATCCATTAATATTTGTTACAGACTTCAGACTTTTCCATGAAAATGTTAACATACAAATATGTCACATTAATTTTAACAAGCATATATTAAACAGAGAATGAATCAATTACATCTTGCAATCATATAATATATTACATTTTATATTAATAACTTTCATTTGTATATTCAATAACGTTGGCATAAAAATGGAATTGTTTGGCGAGATTTCTACCTACAACATTCTCCGTCTCTGGCCCGTGAGACTACGTGTTGTAGCTCACCTATGACGTGTTGTAGCTCACCTATAACGTGTTGTAGCTCACCTATGACGTGTTGTAGCTCACCTATGACGTGTTGTAGCTCACCTATGACGTGTTGTAGCTCACCTATGACGTGTTGTAGCTCACCTATAACGTGTTGTAGCTCACCTATGACGTGTTGTAGCTCACCTATAACGTGTTGTAGCTCACCTATGACGTGTTGTAGCTCACCTATAATGTGTTGTAGCTCACCTATAATGTGTTGTAGCTCACCTATGACATGTTGTAGCTCACCTATGACGTGTTGTAGCTCACCTATGACGTGTTGTAGCTCACCTATAATGTGTTGTAGCTCACCTATGACGTGTTGTAGCTCACCTCTGACGTGTTGCACCGGGATGTTCCATGCCCCTGATATACAGCTCTGAAGTCAGGAAGCTCTTTTTATAAGCTCCACTTGCAACCGGCGATGTCAATTATTTAACAAACTCGACACGATGAAAATTTAATGCGTGATCATATTATATAAAAGTGCAAGGTTTTTACACTGGGGTCCTCAGACAGCAGAAAACTGCTTTAAAATAAGAGCACGTCAGCATTTTATTTCTTCGCCCCATTTCCTTTATGTCTTGTATTGTGTCTTCCACAAAGTGAAAGCTAATGACAAAAGGGCAGCTGTTAATTGGATCTATGTGCCCAGTTCTTTGTCTTGAAAAAGTAAGATATTTATTTCTTCAATCTCTTGAGTCAAGCTGTCTGACTTTCTGGCAATTTTTAAGGAAAACAGAGTCGGATGGGGATTCAGATAAAGTCAAAGACTGGTCTCAAAAAAGCAGCCACGTCATCCACTACCCCGTGGACACTACAAGCTTTGCCTCGGCGACCACGGTGAAAGAGCACAATATCCTGCTTGCTGGGAACATCACTAAGAAGTACAACATGGTTAGAGTCATCTCACTGGCTCAGTCATCTATGCGTCCACCTGCTGGGCTCACAAACTTGAATCTGTTTTCATTCTTCACCTATTTCCAAGACGAAATCTATGCATGCATGTCTCAAATTCTACGCACAAAATGTCTAAATTCTCATGTATAATCATCTAATTT
This sequence comes from Achatina immaculata, assembly GCA_009760885.1. Classification (NCBI taxonomy): domain Eukaryota; kingdom Metazoa; phylum Mollusca; class Gastropoda; order Stylommatophora; family Achatinidae; genus Lissachatina; species Lissachatina immaculata. Next base: position 7,571,179 of record CM019719.1, on the reverse strand, counting down.
TCTTCCTTTCTGCTTCCAGTCTTGTAAGATTATCGCTCTTCGTCATCTTTTCGGAATAAGAATTCTCCCGTTCTCTGTACCCTATTAAAATAATTGACACAGACAATTTTGCTGCTGCCTCTCATACAATGAAACAAATTGTTGACGTTTCTGCATTGATCCAAGCTATTCGGTGTTTTTTTGTTCAGTGAAATAAAAACTGACACAGTTTTTGATTACTAGAAACTCATTTTGAAATTTAATTTTCAGATTTTATACTTTAGAGTAAATATTAAATATGGAGTCCGATGACAAGTTTAATGTTGAAATAATGCAGTATTTCATGTAGCTTATGATTTAATTTGAGTTCCCATGCATTTTATTATCACTTCATTTTAATCTTCAACAAATATGTCTTTTTTTACACTTTCATTTTCTCAGTACAAATCATCATCATCATCATCATCATCATCATTGTCTTCTTCTTCTTTTCTTCTTATTCTTATTCTTCGTCTCCGCCTTCTCCTCCTTTCTACACTGAAAGAAAGAAAAACTCATTATAGAGCAATGGCCGGACAAAGTATGTACATATTTCTGAGAAAGTCTATAGGTTCATCTTGGCTTACGTGACCTGGAAGCAGTCCCTATGGTCATGTTGTTGTATGTGACCTGGAAACAGGTTGTATGATCATATTGTTGTATGTGACCTTGAAACAGATTGTATGACCATATTGTTGTATGTGACCTAGAAACAGATTGTATGATCATATTGTTGTATGTGACCTGGAAACAGATTGTATGATCATATTGTTGTATGTGACCTGGAAACAGGTTGTATGATCATATTGTTGTATGTGACCTTGAAACAGATTGTATGATCATATTGCTGTATGTGACCTTGAAACAGGTTGTATGATCATATTGTTGTATGTGACCTGGAAACAGCCCCTATGGTCATGTTGCTGTATGTGACCTGGAAGCAGTCCCTATTATCATGTTTTTATATGTAACCTGGAAACAGCCCCTATTATCATGTTTTTGTATGTAACCTGGAAACAGTCCCTATTATCATGTTTTTGTATGTAACCTGGAAACAGTCCCTATTATCATGTTTTTGTATGTAACCTGAAAATAGCCCCTGTGGTCATGTTGTTGTATGTGACCTGGAAATAGTCGCTATGGTCGTATTGTTGTATATGACCTAGAAACAGGCTGTATGGTCATGTTGTTGTATATGACCTGGAAACAGCCCCTGTGGTCATGTTGTTGTATGTGACCTGGAAACAATCCCCATGGTCATGTTGTTGTATGTGACCGTGAAACAGGCTGTGTGGTCAATTTGTTGCATGTAACCTGCAATTACTCTCAGAGATCTGTTGCTGAAGATTCTCTAGATCATGTAAAAAGTCTAGTCAACAAGATTATAAGTAAATCCGTCAATCTGTTTCAAACAGTATAACAATATTACTTTAATATTGGCGGGAGAAAGGAGCTATCCAATCAGTTTAGACCTTGATAGCGTTTGTTATGTCGGAAGTAGTATTTTAACACCTGAGCTAGTACTGTACTAGATGGCTACTGACTGACTAGACTTTGTGTCCAACTGCTGAATCTGCATTACTTCACTATTTAAAATACTTTGCATCACTATTTGCTGATTAGATATTTTGCTTAACTGCTTCACAAATGACACCAAGACGTGGCATTGATATACATCATGTAACAGACGATATCCTATGACAAAATTTAGCACTACAAGTCAGTACACGAACATGACCAGTTACATGAGCAACAACTCAATTCTGATACCAACATTTGGCACATGCAACATAATTCAACACGCTACATGAGTCAGCACTTACAAAAATATAACAAAACGTTTAATGAAGAAAACCCCAACTTGTGATGAGCGCTGCTAATGGATGTGGTGACTAAAAACTGATGGAAACAATCAAGAATGAAAATACACGGAAATTTTCCGGACGATTACCATCCCCATTGGACACACACACTCACACAAAATATTGAAAGGCATACCATTGGACACACACACACACAAAACATTGAAAGGCATACCATTGGACACACACACACAAAACATTGAAGACATACCATTGGACACACACACTCACACAAACATTGAAAGACATGCCACTGGACACATACACTCACACAAAACATTGAAGACATACCATTGGACACACACACTCACACAAACATCGAAAGACATGCCACTGGACACACACACTCACACAAAACATTGAAAGACATACCATCTCATGCATGCTGAAACATAACCTATCAGTGTAGAATCACATCCTCGTCCAAAAGAAGACAAAAAACACACAGACTATACATGATTAAACTTTACGACATTTGTCCTAAAAAGGACAAATCAGCTACAACTACTACCTAATAACTCCACAAAGTTTGTCTTGGAAAGGACAACCAACCATAAAAGTTACATTATGAATCAAACAATCTAGCAAACGTCCCAGAGCCAAACCACCACACGACCTATCATTTCAATATCTCGACCAGAACTCCCCTTTCAATGTCTCGACCAGAACTCCCCTTTCAATATCTCGACCAGAACTCCCCTTTCAATATCTCGACCAGAACTCCCCTTTCAATATCTCGACCAGAACTCCCCTTTCAATGTCTCGACTAGAACTCCCCTTTCAATATCTCGACCAGAACTCCCCTTTCAATATCTCGACCAGAACTCCCCTTTCAATATCTCGACCAGAACTCCCCTTTCAATATCTCGACCAGAACTCCCCTTTCAATGTCTCGACCAGAACTCCCCTTTCAATATCTCGACCAGAACTCCCCTTTCAATATCTCGACCAGAACTCCCCTTTCAATATCTCGACCAGAACTCCCCTTTCAATATCTCGACCAGAACTCCCCTTTCAATATCTCCACCAGAACTCCCCTTTCAATGTCTCGACTAGAACTCCCCTTTCAATATCTCGACCAGAACTCCCCTTTCAATATCTCGACCAGAACTCCTCTTTCAATATCTCGATAGTTCAGTAGATAGTCATTTATAATGTATGTAGTTACTTCTGTACTGAGTGAATGTTTAAGAGCGAAATGTAAATGTTATATTTTATTTTATGTCTCTCAGCTTCAATGTTAGTTATGTTTGTTATATGAACAGCATATTTGTAGAATGTCTGGAATAGAGTGAAAGATGTATGATAAAGGCAGAATGTCAGATGGGCCTGCGTGCCCAATTCTTAACCCTTTTGAAATAAAGATCAATCAATCAATCAATCAATTAGTCAATTGATCAGAACTCCCCTTTCAATATCTCAACCAGAACTCCCCTTTCAATATCTCAACCAGAACTCCCCTTTCAATATCTCGACCAGAACTCCCTTTTCAATATCTCAATCAGAACTCCCCTTTCAATATCTCAACCAGAACTCCCCTTTCAATATCTCAACCAGAACTCCCCTTTCAATATCTCGACCAGAACTCCCCTTTCAATATATCAATCAGAACTCCCCTTTCAATATCTCAACCAGAACTCCCCTTTCAATATCTCAACCAGAACTCCCCTTTCAATATCTCAACCAGAACTCCCCTTTCAATATCTCAACCAGAACTCCCCTTTCAGTATCTCAATCAGAACTCCCCTTTCAATATCTCAACCAGAACTCCCCTTTCAATATCTCGACCAGAACTCCCCTTTCAATATCTCAACCAGAACTCCCCTTTCAGTATCTCAATCAGAACTCCCTTTCAATATCTCAACCAGAACTCCCCTTTCAATATCTCAATCAGAACTCCCCTTTCAATATCTCAACCAGAACTCCCCTTTCAATATCTCGACCAGAACTCCCCTTTCAATATCTCACCAGAACTCCCCTTTCAATATCTCAACCAGAACTCCCCTTTCAATATCTCAACCAGAACTCCCCTTTCAATATATCAACCAGAACTCCCCTTTCAATATCTCAATCAGAACTCCCCTTTCAATATCTTAACCAGAACTCCCCTTTCAATATCTCGACCAGAACTCCAATTTAAATATCTCAACCAGAACTCCCCTTTCAATATCTCAACCAGAACTCCCCTTTCAGTATCTCAATCAGAACTCCCCTTTCAATATCTCAACCAGAACTCCCCTTTCAATATCTCAACCAGAACTCCCCTTTCAATATCTCGACCAGAACTCCCCTTTCAATATCTCAACCAGAACTCCCCTTTCAATATCTCAACCAGAACTCCCCTTTCAATATCTCAACCAGAACTCCCCTTTCAATATATCAACCAGAACTCCCCTTTCAATATCTCAATCAGAACTCCCCTTTCAATATCTAACCAGAACTCCCCTTTCAATATCTCGACCAGAACTCCAATTTAAATATCTCAACCAGAACTCCCCTTTCAATATCTCAACCAGAACTCCCCTTTCAGTATCTCAATCAGAACTCCCCTTTCAATATCTCAACCAGAACTCCCCTTTCAATATCTCAACCACAACTCCCCTTTCAGTATCTCAACCAGAACTCCCGTTTCAGTATCTCAATCAGAACTCCCCTTTCAATATCTCAACCAGAACTCCCCTTTCAATATCTCAACCAGAACTCCCCTTTCAATATCTCAACCAGAACTCCCCTTTCAATATCTCAACCAGAACTCCCCTTTCAATATCTCAACCAGAACTCCCCTTTCAGTATCTCAACCAGAACTCCCCTTTCAATATCTCACCAGAACTCCCCTTTTCAATATCTCAACCAGAACTCCCCTTTCAATATCTCAACCAGAACTCCCCTTTCAATATCTCAACCAGAACTCCCCTTTCAATATCTCAACCAGAACTCCCCTTTCAATATCTCAACCAGAACTCCCCTTTCAATATCTCGACCAGAACTCTCCTTTCAGTATCTCGACCAGAACTCCCCTTTCAGTATCTCAACCAGAACTCCCCTTTCAATATCTCAACCAGAACTCCCCTTTCAATATCTCAACCAGAACTCCCCTTTCAATATCTCAACCAGAACTCCCCTTTCAATATCTCAATTAGAACTCCCCTTTCAATATCTCGACCAGAATTCCCCTTTCAATATCTCAACCAGAACTCCCCTTTCAATATCTCAACCAGAACTCCCCTTTCAATATCTCGACCAGAACTCCCCTTTCAATATCTCGACCAGAACTCCCCTTTCAATATCTCAACCAGAACTCCCCTTTCAATATCTCGACCAGAACTCCCCTTTCAATATCTCGACCAGAACTCCCCTTTCAATATCTCAACCAGAACTCCCCTTTCAATATCTCAACCAGAACTCCCCTTTCAATATCTCAACCAGAACTCCCCTTTCAATATCTCGACCAGAACTCCCCTTTCAATATCTCGACCAGAACTCCTCTTTCAGTATCTCGACCAGAACTCCCCTTTCAATATCTCGACCAGAACTCCCCTTTCAATATCTCGACCAGAACTCCCCTTTCAGTATCTCGACCAGAACTCCCCTTTCAGTATCTCGACCAGAACTCCCCTTTCAGTATCTCAACCAGAACTCCCCTTTCAATATCTCGACCAGAACTCCCCTTTCAGTATCTCAACCAGAACTCCCCTTTCAGTATCTCAACCAGAACTCCCCTTTCAGTATCTCGACCAGAACTCCCCTTTCAATATCTCGACCAGAACTCCCCTTTCAATATCTCGACCAGAACTCCCCTTTCAATATCTCGACCAGAACTCCCCTTTCGTGCAAACCTCAAGCTCAGACCTCGTGCCTGAACTAGCCAATAGTTATGTCTTACTCCGTCCTCGCTTAAACAGCTGAGCTGTGGTCAACAACTTTTTGACCACAACACCGGGGTGCCAACTCCGCCCCCCCGCCCCCTTTTTCTGTCACAGAATAATCAAACTCTAGCATATTTTGATACAAATATTTTTTCCCCTCTTTAAAAAAATTAAGAGATGCGTGATCGAGGCTGTAATGGCAGTGAAGGAAGAAATGACACCAGACGATCTTGCCCATCATACTGAAGTTGCTTATATCACATCTGACCAAACTCTACTACTGAAAAGAGCCGCTGAAGTGAGACCGAATTTCGGAACAAACAATGAAGCTAAATGAAGGAAGAAGGAAAATGAAGTCTAAAAATATGCTGAAGACCAATCACTGTGTACGAAATATACAACGGACAACAGGGAACAAGTTATACATGACAAAAACAAATACATGAGGGATTCTTGCAGCAGATTGGAAAGAATGTTAGATGACGGTGTTTATAAAAATATGTTATCTGAAGCAAAATTGCTGAAGAACTTCATGTTCAAAACATCCCTTCGGGTAATAAAAGACAAAAAGGGGAACACACTACAGGAAAGCACAGACATCTTGAACAGATGGGAGGAGTGCTGTAAAGAGATGTAGCAAGAGGCAAATAGTCCAGAAAATAATGGCAGTGAGGTTGAGGATATATGAAAAACCTGAAACCCTCTTTGGAGGAGGTCAGAGACGCCATTAATAATCTTTAAAAAAGAGGAAAGCCTCTGGGTGCGATGAGGTAACAGCTGAAATGATACAAGCAGGAGGAGAAAGTAGCACTCTCTTTTATCATACTCTGTGCTGTAAGATCTTGAACAGCTGAAGTTGGCCCAAAGACCGGAAACGCTCAATTTACATACCTCTGTCGAGGAAGGGCGATCTACAAATGTGTAAGAACTATAGAACTATGACGCTTATAAGTCATGCAAGTAAAATATTGCTATGAATCATATTGGAAAGGATGTAGGGAAAATTAGAACAAGAAATACATGAAGTACAGATGGGTTTCAGACCAGCAGAGGTACCAGAGATCATATATTAAACATGAGGGACGTCATTGAAAAGTGTAGAGAGTTTAACGTGGATCTATACACCTGCTTTGTAGACTACTCCAAAACTTTTGACTGTGTACAACATTAACAGTTATGGTCTATTATGAACAACATGGGTTTTCCCAATCATCTGGTACACCTCATGGCCAAACTGTGGCAAGATCAGCAAGTAGCAGTGAGGGTAGATGGAGAAACATCGGGTTGGTTTGACTAACAAAAGAGAGTAAGACAGGGATGTATCCTTTCCCCGTACCTGTTAAACATCCACGCCGATAACATCATGAGGAATGAAAGAGAGGAACAGGAAACAGCAAAATGTGACTCTTTCAACATTAGGGACCGCCAGATTCCAGAAATTAGATGCTCCGAGGATATTTTCCTTCTTTCAAACAGCTCGGAAGGATTGAAGCCGTTGGATCTCTCAAGACACAGCAAAGCTCAGGACCTCTTTCTAAACCCAATAAAACTGTAGCAATGACAAATGACAAAATGAGAAGCAAACCCAAAATGACATTGGACCATCAAGAGCATGAAAACGTAAATTCGAATATTCCGGTTCAGTCTCACCACCAATGGCGACTGCGGAATGGAAATCAAAAGAAAAATTGCAGATGCATCACAAAAACTAGCACAAATGAAGAGTATGTGGCAAGGTACCAACAAGAAAACAAAGTTATGTTTTTATGTTTACTAAGACATATTCCTAGTGGCAATATACAGATGTGAAACATGGACACGTAACAAATCACTGTAAAAGAGAATAACAGCATTTGATATGAAATGTTACAAATGGACACTTAGAATATCATGGATAGAACGAAAGTTAAATAAAGAGATATTGACGGGATTAGGTGTCTCAGAAAGCTGGCTTGTAAACACCACCACAGTTAGAAAGCTGAGATACCTCGCCTACATCAAAAGACACAATAGCTTGGAGAGGTTGACAGCAAAAAGCATAGTCCCCGAAAAAGATAAAAGGGACAACCTCGCCGCGGGTGGACTCAGGACATCAGCCAAAGTCCGAATGTGTCACTGTGAGATGGTCAACTTGCTCAAGATCGCATTGCATCCATGGAGGCTGTGAGAGGGACAATGCACAGGTCACATGACAACAATGGAGACCTGCAATTACCTACGTTATCTTGCTTTCCTTTAGCTTATCACTTGCCGTCTTCAGCTGTTACCTGTGACACTTTGACACTGATACTCTGTTTCCCTGACTTATTACTTACCCTTACATTTACAAAGACTAGAATGTTTACACCATGATCTCAGAAGGCAAATAATTTGTAAAATTTACCCCAAAAAGCCCTCTGCATAAATATATAAATAAATAAATACCCCCAAACATAGCTTTTACTAGAATTATTGCTTTTGAAATGACAGAATTATTACACTATAGACAAAGCGAATAACCTACAGGCCAAGAATATTTCCGCTTCACTGATGGCTATTAATGAGAATTTTCTCCCAGCAAAAAACCTGTTCACAGTTCTATATAATTAACTGTTACAATACGACCATTAAAAAACTCGGATAACTGAAATAAAGTTTAATTAGTGATGTAAGTAGGAACAGAGACATGGAAGTGACACAAACAAACGAGCTTAATCTACACATAGTTTCTGAAGTGGCGAAGAGAGTGTGGCGTCCAGAGTTACAGAGAATCAGTAGCAAGAGCCTCGTGACTTCACCCAGCTTTTTTACAGACACTCACAAGGCATAGGAGACATCGGGTCGCCAAGAAGAATAATGAACAATATAAAAAGTTTACCACTCATAGCAGCTGAATTTGTTCTTAACACCACAGAAATGAATATGCAATATATCTAGGTATGCTGGCGAACTCTTCATTATTGAAGTAAGTGAAGTTCTTCATAACTAACGTTGTTTAGACGACCTTTAACTAAAGACGTTGGGTAAACGAAGGAGGCGGGGCTGTAACAGATCCCTTAGAGGGATAAAGACGTATGTGATCACAATGATGAGCACATCTTTCGTTTATTCAGTTGTCAGGCTGTAGTGCCTCTTCAGCTGTTTATTGGACCACGATTGGGAAGTAAATTAGAGTCTTGACCTGTTCTTTTTTTTATAGCTTAGATAAATTTCCTGTACCGAAGATCGTGGAAGTATGGGCCTAACACCGTATCCCAACATGCCTTAGTGGCATGGAAACGGCAATGTTACCTTTAGATAGCTGCGGTCTGGTCTCTATTAGAGAGGAAACATCCCCGCTTTCCTGTGGAATACTTTAAAGCTATCTGTTCCATTGTTTCCGTTTTCGGATTTTCCAGCAGCAGACAATGGTGCCTCCTCAGTAGTTTACTGGACCTTAATTGGTAGTAGATGAGGGTCTTGACCATTTCTGCTTTTTCTAGCCCAGATAAAACTGCAGCCTCGTCTTCTTTGGAGAAGAAACATCTTCGCTCTGATGCAGGGTTCCTTGAAGCACTCTTTCCCGTCTTTCTGCTTTCGGATCTTGCCGGATAAGAGAAACTCATTGTTTGAATCAGTCTCATAGATCTGCCTTGCCTGCACTCGTACGAAAGGAGGGGTTCAATCAGAGATGAAATGCCATCAATTATCTCTGCACTTGTGCCCTTCTGCTGCCGCGGAATTCTCATAACTGGCATGCTATGTCCCATTTCATTAAGGTAACATTGAAATCTTTGCACATAACTTATTTTGACTTTTTATTTTTCATGGCATGTAGGCAATAGCGATATTAGAAGCGGTTATTAGAGGAAACGATATACGACTTCCATTTCTATGTGCTAGAGGATATGTGAGAAGTCATAAGAATGTTATCTCTACCTCTCTCTCTCTACCTCTCTCTCTCTTTCTCTGTAGATGGACAGATGTAAGGACAAGCGATTGGATGGATAAACTGGCAGATGGATTGAAGGGCGAGTTGTCTAACGGAAAGACCAATGAATAAATGTGTATAAGGAAGAGTGGACCAATGAATAAATGTGTATAAGGAAGAGTGGATAGACGAAATGATGGACAGACAGATGAAAAATTTTAGAGATAGGTGTATGAATTACTGAATAAGTTAATGACCAGAGCGGATAGAGAGAAAGCTAAAAGAATGGTTGCTTATGTATGCAGGTGTACAGAAAATCTAACGCAGCAGAGAGTTTTACGAGGAGCCTTCAGAAAGTAACGCACCACATCGTTTTTTTTCAGCTAATAATGAAGATAGAAGCATGAAATTGTGCACACTTTAATATGCCATGTGCCGATTGTGTGAACTAAATTGCACTGCAACCAGCCAAAGAATATGGCTGCCTTAACGTTGAAATAGAGCGTGTTTGCAACTTGCGGTATAAGCAGTAAATTGTGATAGAATGTCTTATTGCAGAGAAGGAAACTGTTGTGAACATTCACAAGCGTCTATGTGATGTGTATGGAAGTTTTGCAGTCGACAGGAGTACAGTCAGTCGCTGGGTTCAGAGAATCAAAGAATCAATAAGTGGAGATAAGGAGTTGCATGATCGGCCGCGCTGTGGACGTCCTGCCACAGCCACCAAGGCAGAAATGTTGAAATGCGCTGAGGGCATTATTCTTACTGATAGGCGTATCACTACTCAACAATTGGCCTTAAAACTGTCAGTCAGCAATGGTAGTCCAAATGCAGTTATAAAAGCTCAAGGATTTTATAAGGTTTGCGCAAGGCGGATTCCTGGAAGTCACACAAATGAACATCAGTTGCAAAGGAAAGCAATTTCTTCTGAATTGTTGGAGCGTTTCAATGCTGAGGGAGAGAACTTTCTGGCTAAGATCGTAACAGGTGACGAAATCTGGGCACGTCATTTTGAGCCTGAGACAAAAAGACAGTCAATGGAGTGGCATCATCCGCAATCACCACGAATAAATAAATTCAAGACAACTCCTTCAGCTGGAAAGGTCATGATCACTGTCTTTTTGGATATTGAAAGTGTGATTCTTGTGGATGTTATGCCAAGAGGAGAGACAATCAATTCGCAAGCGTACATTGAGATAGTGAAAAAAAAGTCAACGTTTTCACATAGTTCGGCCACACAAGAATCCAGCAGACCTGCTTCTCCTTCATGACAATGAGCGCCCTCGCACAAGTCTGGCAACACGGGAAGCAATCATCAAATCGGGTTGGACTGTACTAACCCATCCACCCTATAGTCCCGATTTGGCGCCCTCTGATTTTCATTTCTTTGGTCCACTTAAAGATGCACTTTGAGGGATAAGATTTGAAGATGATGAAGGAGTGATTCATGCAGAGAAGAAATGGCTACATAATCAAGAGAAAATCTGGTACGGGCTAGGAATACATGCAATTGTTTCTCGCTGGCGTAAAGCCTTAGAAGTTGATGGGGATTATGTTGAATAATACCGATATTTACATGACATATCCATGTTATATTGTGTACAAATGTAATGCTTTTTGAATTGTGAACGAAGAAGAAGAAGAAGAAGAAATGCTTTTTTAATAAATATCTCCTGAGAAAAACGATGTGGTGCATTACTTTCTGAACGCCCGTCGCAAAACTCTCTGCTACGTTAGATTTTCTGTACACCTGTATACATTTAATTCATTCCGTCGTTCCTCTTACATTCTGCAAACTAGCACAATATGGGGTTTTCCATCGATCATTCTCTCCTTTGTGATTCATCCATTCTTTCCCTATGTGTCTTTGTGCCCTGAAACTATCCAATCACTTCTCTTCAAGAGAACCAACAGTGTACGCATGTCGCTAGTAAGTATTATTTTCAAACTAGAAAATGGCGGTATAGAAAATGGGAAATAATCTAGACAAGAGTTATATGTTGTGAATGTGTTAGCAGACAAGTATGCGATGTAGGATCAGCAAGCCCTCTAACAGACAAGTATGTGACGTGGGATCAGCAAGCCCTCTAATAGACAAGTATGCGACGTGGGATCAGCAAGCCCTCTAACAGACAGGTATGCGACGTGGGATCAGCAAGCCCTCTAATAGACAAATATGCGACGTGGGATCAGCAAGCCCTCTAACAGATAAGTATGCGACGTGGGATCAGCAAGCCCTCTAACAGACAAATATGCGACGTGGGATCAGCAAGCGCTCTAACAGACAGGTATGAGACATGGGATCAGCAAGCCCTCTAAAGTATGCGACGTGGGATCAGCAAGCCCTCTAAAGTATGCGACGTGGGATCAGCAAGCCCTCTAAAGTATACGAAATGGGATCAGCAAGCCTTCTAAAGTATGCGACGTGGGATCAGCATTCCCTCTAAAGTATGCGACGTGGGATCGTCAAGCCCTCTACCAGACAAGTATGCGACATGGGATCAGTAAGCCCTCTAAAGTATGCGACGTGTGATCACCAAGCCCTCTAAAGTATGCGGCGTGAGATCAGCAAGCCCTCTACCAGACATTACAAAATTCATTTGTCTTTGCCGAAGGGTGCTGTAATTGTTTCTCCGGGGGTCGTTACTGTAGCAATGTTTGTATGTATGAGTTGTGTAATTACTGTAGCAATGTTTGTATGTATGAGTTGAGTAATTACTGTAGCAATGTTTGTATGTATGAGTTGTGTAGTTACTGTACCAATATTTGTATGTATGAGTTGTGAAATTACTGTACCAATGTTTGTTTGTATGAGTTGTGTAATTACTGTAGGAATGTTTGTTTGTATGAGTTGTGTAATTACTGTAGGAATGTTTGTTTGTATGAGTTGTGTAGTTACTGTACCAATGTTTGTTTGCATGAGTTGTGTAATTACTGTAGCAATGTTTGTATGTATGAGTTGTGTAGTTACTATAGCAATGTTTGTAGGTATGAGTTATGTAATTACTGTAGCAATGTTTGTATGTATGAGTTGGGTAGTTACTGTACCAATGTTTGTATGTATGAGTTGTGTAATTATTGTAGCAATTTTTTTATGTATGAGTTGTGTAGTTACTGTAGCAATGTTTGTATGTATGAGCTGTGTAGTTACTGTAGCAATGTTTGTATGTATGAGTTGTGTAGTTACTGTAGCAATGTTTGTATGTATGAGCTGTGTAGTTACTGTAGCAATGTTTGTATGTATGAGTTGTGTAGTTACTGTAGCAATGTTAGTTTTATAAATCGTATAATTACTATTTTACTGCATACGTAGTATAGTTACTACAGAAATGTCCACGTGCATGAGTTGTGTATTTACTGTAGCAATGTCTGCCTGCGTCAGTACACTATTTACTATACCAATGTCTGTGGTTACGAATCATGTATATAGATGACGTTTATGTTGTATTATAAGAAAATATAAATGTTTTATAACCTCAGCCAGATACACCGGTAACGAGTTTATATATATATATATATATATATATATGTATATATGTATATATATATCAAACATACAGACAGACAGGAAAGCAAGCAGATAGATAGATAGATAGATAGATAGATAGATAGATAGATAGATAGATAGATTGATAGATAGATGGATAGATAGATAGATAGATAGATAGATAGATAGATAGATAGATAGATAGATAGATAGATAGATAGATAGATAGATAGATAGATAGATAGATAGATAGATGTTACGGTAAGACAAATGGGCCAGATCTTTGAAAAATGAAATTTTCTCCGATATTTTCGTTTCAGAAAGACGTGCAATTCATTCCACGACTAAATACACCCAAACTTTCTTTCAGACATTTTTATCATCAAGAAAATATTTGGCCTCCAGTCTTCGTATGATTTGATATAATGATACTCCGTACAAGGACTTCTACCAAAATATGGATCGGAATTTATTCCGAATAGGAAACTATTAATGCTAGGTATAGCTGCGTGTAAATCTTGAATGTAATCAGAACGTTTTTGACGTCGTTGGTAATAATGCGTTCGAGTGTTGGTGCTTCCGCTGAAAGAGAAAGAATGCTCTAATTTTAGTCGAAGATGATCAAAAGGTAATAGAAATTCGTGGTGGAGTGATGGAGTGATTGAGTGATGTTTTCCTTCTTCCACTTCGAACATCGAGTGCAGTTCGATGTACAGGGGCATGGCTTGCTTGTGGAGACCATGTCTTTTCTTGTAACCTTAAAACATCATCCTCTGTGTGCTTCATGTAGCAGGGACAGAGTAAGGCTAAGACACTTTTATCATTTCATACAAGCACCTACTCATACAGTGTATGAGCATACATACATAATCATATTTTCATTTACCAATCCGCATCCAAGAGTTGATCACGCCTGACCTACTTTCCTTCCAGAACTTCAAATGAAGCCAGGTGTCACATTTTTAAAGCTGGGGGACTGGGTTACCTCCGGCAGGATTCGAAGCATTCAACTTCTCCACGATATACGCGTGCTCTAACTGCTTCACTGTCATGCGCCCTTCTTGTAGGAAGATTGTCACGTGGTTCTTTTTATACAACCCGATTGGTCTTTGCCCAGGCGGAAGTCTTTCTTCTTCCTCTCCTTCAGCTTTCCGAGCCGTTGAGACTCGGTGCTGCAGACAAAGTTCGCCCCCATTCCTCTCTCTCTTCCTAGAGATAAATGGAGACTAACTGTATCTCCTGTTGGTGACACCAGCTTCCTTCATATCCTCTTCTATGTTGTCTTTCCATTTCTGTCTTGGTCTACCCCCTTGGCCTTGTTTCCTTTAACTCTTTTACATATATAATTTTTAATTGTCTGTTCTCTTCCATGCTTACAATATGGCCCAGCCAGTGTCATCTGTTCAGTTTCAAAACATGTATAATTCTCTCGGATTTAAATAAGCTGTTCAGCAGAAGTCTTTACCAACATTTATTTCACCGAATTTATCAGTGTTATCCACAGAAGATATCTTAGGTTCTTTAATAGGCAGCTCTGCTACTAGATCACATCTTCACCCGACAAAATCTCACTGATGTGGTTTTAACTTACCTAACCATTAAAGTGGTCAAGATCTCAGTGGTGTATCTTGGACTGATCGAACATTATAGTGGTCAAGATCTCAGTGATGTATCTTGGACTGACCAAACATTAAAGTGGTCAAGATCTAAGTGGTGTATCTTGGACTGATCGAACATTATAATGGTCAAGATCTCAGTGATGTAGCATGGACTGATCAAACATTAAAGTGGTTCAGATCTCAGTGAAATGTTTTTTGAATAACTTGTGAAAATATTTTTAGTGGTCTACTAGACGAAAACTATTGTTGATCTGCTGGGAGAAAACTATTGTTGATCTACTGGAAGAAAACAATTGGTAGTCTACTGTAAGAAAACTATATGTGGTCTACTGATAGAAGACTATTGATGGTCTACTGATAGAAAACTGTTGTTGGTCTACTAGAATAAAACTATTGTTGATCTACTGGAAGAATACAATTGGTGGTCTACTGTAAGAAAACTATTGGTGGTCTACTGATAGAAAACTATTGGTGGTCCACTGTCAGAAAATTATTGTTGGTCTACTAGAAGAAAACTGGTGTAGTAGAAGAAATATCTGATGATCTACTGGGAGAAAACTATCGATGGTCTACTGGAATAAAATATTGGTAGTCTACTAGAATAAAACATTTAATGGTCTACTGGTAGAAAAATATTGGTGGTCTATTAAAAGTAAATATTTGATGGCCTACTGGTAGAAAAATATTGATGGTCTACTTGAAGAAAATTATTGGTGATCTACTAGAACAAAACTGATCTAGTAGAAGAAAACTATCGATGTTCTATTAGAAAAAAATTATTGTTGGTTTACTGAGAGAAAACTGTTGGTGGTTTACTGAGAGAAAGTGCTGGTGGTTTACTGAGAGAAACCTGTTAGTGGTCTACTAGAAGAAAACTATTGGTAGTCTTCTAGAAGAAAACTATTTTTCGGCGAATTGGAAAACTCATTTCCTGAGCTGAAAAATATTTCCATTCATTGTTGATGGGCTTATAGGGAACTCCAACTAAAATTGATAGTGCTTTTGTTATCTTATATGCTTAAATCAACATAAAAATATAATTTCAATACTTCCTTTGATTTATATTGTTAATAAATGTAACGTAAGTTACCTTTTTTTATCTCAGTTAATAAATATAACGTTATTGCTTTCTTTATTTTAATAATGTAATAAATAGAACATCATTTTTCTGATACATTTAACAATCTAATAAGCAGTTTTCAAGGTGAAAAATCAACAGAGATGTGGTTGTGGGGAACGATGCTACAGATTCCCTGGACAGACAGAAAAACAAACTAAGAGGTCCCTTAGGAAAGTTCAGAACAACGAAAACTAGTTGAAATTATAAGAAAAAGACAGAAAATGTTCAAGAGACATGTCATGAGAAGACAGACGCCGGAGAACTGAAGGGAAGAAGGAAGAGGGAAAGACCAAGATAAAAATATCTCAGTGGACTGACCAAGTGGAGTGGAAGAAGAAGATCGTCTGAACTAATCGGAAACACCAAGGACCGTGCAAGATGGAGAAGCGGGATCGTCAACGCTATGCGACCAACACCATCCATACATAATGTAATGTATTACCTTAATGTAATATATTACCTAGATCTTTGCACTATGAAGACCACCAGCTCCTGTATTTTTAACGTCTTTCATTTGAATAAGATAATAATATAATCCTCAAGATTATTATTAATAAATGTAAATAATTTCTACATTTTTCAGACAACAAAAACGTTTTGCTGTCTCCGTGTCATACCAGAGTTACAGTGCTACATAAAAATATTTACACTGCTTGGTAAGTCTTTACTCTGCTCTACATTTCGTAAAGTCTCACGGGAGAGACATATTGCTTTATGCTTTAAGAGAGATAAATCATAAACTAGTTTGTAGTATCTTGTTGGCCACGTCTGGATGAATTTTGTAAATACAGATAGATAGATAGATAGATAGATAGATAGATAGATAGATAGATAGATAGATAGATAGATAGATAGATAGATAGATAGATAGATAGATAGATAGATAGATAGATAGATAGATAGATAGATAGATAGATAGATAGATAGATAGATAGATAGATAGATAGATAGATAGATAGATAGATAGATAGATAGATAGATAGATAGATAGATATGTGAAGATTGTGGTGTATGTACTACTAGACACAGAAATGTGCAGGTTGTGTTACATGGAGTGTAACGTATAGAAGTAGTTCTGTTTCATGTGATACAACTAATGTTGAATTCTTGGCAACTAATAGTGAATGCTGACAACTAATGGTGAATGATTGGCAGCTAATGTTGAATGCCTTTATGAGAATGTCATTTACAATTAGAAATAAAGCGTAGAGTATTGTACAGGGCTGCGGGATAAATCCCTCATATTTGGAAAATAAAGAGTCGCTTCAAAAGAGTAATTATGCAGTGGATCCCATCCCATTGTGGTATACTCGGAAACGAAACAACAGTTACCCTAGCGAAAGAAGGAGCTAAACTACCACATACAGATACAAGAATAACATCTGAGGAGGCCAAAACACTGGTAAATATCAGCTGAAAGAATAAATCTTGCTTACAGCCGAGAGGCCTACAGGAGAGCTGTTAGGGAGGCAAATTCCGCACGGGACATGCAAATGACTGACTGATTGACTGATTGACAAGAACAAATTGGAAAAAAAGAGCACCCAAACAACCAAAAAACGATGCCTACTAGCAGCTAAACAGAGAAGAACACATCATCATCCTGAGGCTATGTACCAGGCACAACAGGCCAAGATACCATCTCTACAACAATTTCAAGATAGGATCAACTGATGAATGTGCATGCGGCACCAAGACCATGACAGAAGGTCACATACTGCAAGAGTGTCCAATATCTGAGCAACAGAGAAGACATACTGCAGAAGTGTCCAATATCTGAGCAACAGAGAAGACATACTTAGGAGTGTCCAATATCTGAGCAACAGAGAAGACATACTTAGGAGTGTCCAATATCTGAGCAACAGAGAAGACATACTTAGGAGTGTCCAATATCTGAGCAACAGAGAAGACATACTTAGGAGTGTCCAATATCTGAGCAACAGAGAAAACATACTTAGGAGTGTCCAATATCTGAGCAACAGAGAAGACATACTTAGGAGTGTACAGTATATGAGCAAACCAGAAGACATACTTAGAAGTGTACAGTATATGAGCAACACAGAAGACATACTTAGGAGTGTACAATATCTGAGCAACAGAGAAGACATAGTTAGGAGTGCACAGTATATGAGCAACAGAGAAGACATACTTAGGAGTGCACAGTATATGAGCAACAGAGAAAACATACTTAGGAGTGCACAGTATATGAGGAACAGAGAAGACATACTTATGAGTGCACAGTATATGAGCAACAGAGAAGACATACTTAGGAGTGCACAGTATATGAGCAACAGAGAAGACATACTTAGGAGTGCACAGTATATGAGCAACAGAGAAGACATACTTAGGAGTGCACAGTATATGAGCAACACAGAAGACATACTTAGGAGTGCACAGTATATGAGCAACAGAGAAGACATACTTAGGAGTGTACAGTATATGAGCAACACAGAAAACATACTTAGGAGTGCACAGTATATGAGCAACAGAGAAGACATACTTAGGAGTGCACAGTATATGAGCAACAAGAGAAGACATACTTAGGAGTGCACAGTATATGAGCAACAGAGAAGACATACTTAGGAGTGCACAGTATATGAGCAACAGAGAAGACATACTTAGGAGTGCACAGTATATGAGCAACAGAGAAGGCAAGTATGGTCAACTACTACACTAGTCCAGAGCAAGCTGTATGGGCATGTCCACGTCCTCTAGCTGACCACAGACTACTTCAAAAGTATACAAGTCGATGTCTGAAAATAGAAGACGGAAAAGAAGAAAGAGGAGGAGGAAGATATTTCTGTCTGTCTATCCTTTTGTCTGTCTTTATCTGTGTGTCTAAGAAGGAGGAGAAGGAAGATAGTTCTGTCTGTCTATCCCTTTGACTGTCTTTATTTGTGTCTATCTCTCTGTCTTTATATATATATATATATATTCCTTCATTCATTTGCGTGTCTCTTGTGGAACTTTGCCTCCCTAACAGCACTCCTGTAGGCCTCTCGGTTGTGAGCAAGATGGTCTGCTGCTTAGTTTTTGTAGTTCTATCTGTTCCTCTCCAAAGATTCTATAGTTGTTTTACTTTCTGAAAGGCAATAGATTTCCTCCTTTTAATTTCCCTCATTGTATCTCCATTATTAGTTAGTAGTGATCCGAGATATTCAAAACTCTCTACTTCTTCCAAGTTTTCCTCATTGATACATATTTCAGCTGCCTTGTTTGTTTTGTCAGTTGTCATTAATTTTGTTTTCTTCTCATTAAGATAGAGGTTTTGCTCTTCGCTGTTCTTACGGACTGACACAATTAGTTTTTCCTTTCCTTTTTTGTGTTGTAGACAATAATACTATGCCATCAGCTTATCTTATCTCTGATATTTCATAACCTCCAGTTATTATGGCATCGTAATATTCTTTGTCTACATTTTCTCTACCATTCCTCATTTTATTTTCAGTATACACGTTAAATAAGTAGGGCGACAATATGCACCCCTGACGGACCCCTTGTTTTATGTCAGACCAAGTTGTTGTTTCATCAGTTATTCTTATTGCTACCTGTTGGTCTAGATACAGCAGTGATGTTAATTATATCAACAGAGAAGACATACTGCAGAAGTGTCCAATATCTGAGCAACAGAGAAGACATACTTAGGAGTGTCCAATATCTGAGCAACAGAGAAGACATACTTAGGAGTGTCCAATATCTGAGCAACAGAGAAGACATACTTAGGAGTGTCCAATATCTGAGCAACAGAGAAGACATACTTAGGAGTGTCCAATATCTGAGCAACAGAGAAAACATACTTAGGAGTGTCCAATATCTGAGCAACAGAGAAGACATACTTAGGAGTGTACAGTATATGAGCAAACCAGAAGACATACTTAGAAGTGTACAGTATATGAGCAACACAGAAGACATACTTAGGAGTGTACAATATCTGAGCAACAGAGAAGACATAGTTAGGAGTGCACAGTATATGAGCAACAGAGAAGACATACTTAGGAGTGCACAGTATATGAGCAACAGAGAAAACATACTTAGGAGTGCACAGTATATGAGGAACAGAGAAGACATACTTATGAGTGCACAGTATATGAGCAACAGAGAAGACATACTTAGGAGTGCACAGTATATGAGCAACAGAGAAGACATACTTAGGAGTGCACAGTATATGAGCAACAGAGAAGACATACTTAGGAGTGCACAGTATATGAGCAACACAGAAGACATACTTAGGAGTGCACAGTATATGAGCAACAGAGAAGACATACTTAGGAGTGTACAGTATATGAGCAACACAGAAAACATACTTAGGAGTGCACAGTATATGAGCAACAGAGAAGACATACTTAGGAGTGCACAGTATATGAGCAACAAGAGAAGACATACTTAGGAGTGCACAGTATATGAGCAACAGAGAAGACATACTTAGGAGTGCACAGTATATGAGCAACAGAGAAGACATACTTAGGAGTGCACAGTATATGAGCAACAGAGAAGGCAAGTATGGTCAACTACTACACTAGTCCAGAGCAAGCTGTATGGGCATGTCCATGTCCTCTAGCTGACCACAGACTACTTCAAAAGTATACAAGTCGATGTCTGAAAATAGAAGACGGAAAAGAAGAAAGAGGAGGAGGAAGATATTTCTGTCTGTCTATCCTTTTGTCTGTCTTTATCTGTGTGTCTAAGAAGGAGGAGAAGGAAGATAGTTCTGTCTGTCTATCCCTTTGACTGTCTTTATTTGTGTCTATCTCTCTGTCTTCATTCATTTGCGTGTCTCTTGTGGAACTTTGCCTCCCTAACAGCACTCCTGTAGGCCTCTCGGTTGTGAGCAAGATGGTCTGCTGCTTAGTATTTGTAGTTCTATCTGTTCCTCTCCAAAGATTCTATAGTTGTTTTACTTTCTGAAAGGCAATAGATTTCCTCCTTTTAATTTCCCTCATTGTATCTTCATTATTAGTTAGTAATGATCCGAGATATTCAAAACTCTCCACTTCTTCCAAGTTTTCCTCATTGATACATATTTCAGCTGCCTTGTTTGTTTTGTCAGTTGTCATTAATTTTGTTTTCTTCTCATTAAGATAGAGGTTTTGCTCTTCGCTGTTCTTACGGACTGACACAATTAGTTTTTCCTTTCCTTTTTTTGTGTTGTAGACAATAATACTATGCCATCAGCTTATCTCATCTCTGATATTTCATAACCTCCAGTTATTATGACATCGTAATATTCTTTGTCTACATTTTCTCTACCATTCCTCATTTTATTTTCAGTATACACGTTAAATAAGTAAGGCGACAATATGCACCCCTGACGGACCTCCTGTTTTATGTCAAACCAAGTTGTTGTTTCATCAGTTATTCTTATTGCTACCTGTTGGTCTAGATACAGCAGTGATGTTAATTATATCAAATGTGATGGAAATTCCATTTTTTACATTATTTCCCAATGTTTCTGATGTTGTACACAATCAAATCCCTTTGAATAGTCTATAAAAGATACATATAAATTCACATTAAACTCTCTGCATTTCTCTATTATTAATCTTATAATGAATATACGATTTCTTGATCCTCTTCCTTGCCTGAAACCAGCTTGGACCATATTGACTTCTTCTTCTATTTTCTTTCGAAATCTACCCATTATGATTTTAAACAGAATTTTACTGGCATGACTAATCAGGGCAACAGTTCTGTAGTCTGTGCATAATTTCAGGTTACCCATTTTTGGCAGTGGTATGAACATAGTTCTTTTCCATTCTTTTGGCCAAATACCAGAATGCCATATCTTTTTACATAGTGCATGATAGATTGTTGCACATTCCTTTTCTCCTGCTTTAATAGGTTCAGCTGTTATCTCATCATATCCTGGTGATTTACCATTTTTCAGGTTCTTCATTGCCCATAAAAATTCTTCTTTTGTAGGTTCTGGTTCTTTCTCCTCCAATAGTAATTCACACTGTTGATTTCTGCTTTCACAGTCGGTTGTTTCATGAAATAATAAAGCTGTTCCTACTTTTTTCTAGTTTATACATTTTGATATCACATCTTTACTGCAGTGCTTTGTGTATAGTTGTATACGTATACACTAATCATTGGTTGTTTCATATATTTCTCTGCAATATTCTTTCCATCTTTCTAGAATTTCATCTATCTCTGTCAATATGATATCACCCTCTAGTGTGCTGACAGGTCAAGGAAAATATGGGTACTAACACCATATCCCTATGTGCCTCTAAGGCATGACAGGGTTACCTTTACTTACCTTTTTACTGTCAAGGTATTCCCCATCGCGTCACAATTTACATTTAGCTTAGATGCAACAGATACCCTCTTCAATGTCTTCATTTCTTTAAACATTTCACTATCTCTTCCACACTTCTGATGTCCTTCTATTCTTTCACAACATTCTTGTATGTATTGTTTTGTCTTTTCTTATGTTTCTTCGTATTTCTTGTGTAAAATATTTATATTCCTCTTTGTTATTGTTTGTCACTTTCCATTGCGTCTTCATTTCTCTACGTTGTTTTATCAGTTCTAGTGTGCCTGCTGTAATCCATCTATTCTTTTGTGTTTTCTTTACTGGAACCACGTCTTTAGCTGTTGTTATTAAGATATATCTGGCCTGCATATCCAATTCATCTAGTGTCATCTCCTCCTGTACAGCCGTCAGGATTTTGAAACGGTTCTTCACTTCTATACCGTATTGTTCTGGTATTTTTGTAAGATCGAAGCGGAGTGGTCTTAATCCTGTAACTGTCTTTTTTATTTTTATCTTCATGTCTGCTATTAATAACTCATGGTCCATGTCACAGTCAGCACCTGGTAAAGTTTTTGCTGATGTTATACTTGATCTTCACCTTCTTTGCACTAAAATGTAATCTGTTTGATTCTTGGTTTTCCCATCAGGTGATGTTCATGTGTAAAGTCTTCTTGGATGTTGTTTAAAAAGTGTGTTAGCGATCATTAGCTCATTTTCCTTGCAAAACGCCCTTAGATTGTCACCTGCCTCATTTCTATGTCCTATGATAAATTTCCCCACAACATATCCTTCGTCTTCTGCTCTTTCTGTACCAATATTTGCATTAAATCCCCCATTATTAATACAATATCATTTTTCCGTACCTGGTCTATCGTCGTTTGCAGTGTGTTATAAAAGTCTTCTACTTCCTCTTCTTCTGTTGCTGATGTAGGTGCATATATCTGAATGATTGTTACATTTCTAGGAGTGCCCTTAAGTTTGATAGTGAGGATTCTATCACTTACTGGATTGTAACCTAATAATGCTTTTGATGTTGATTTGTCCAAGAAAAAAGCCACTCCATTCTTTCCTCCTAATTCTCCACCAGAGTATGTACTCTATCATTCTCGCTCTTAAAGTGTCCTGATCTTTTCCATCGATGTTCGCAGGTTTCCAAAATGTGTATCCCCGTTCTTTTCATCTCGTCACTTATTATTTGATACTTTCCCTCATACATACTTCTTACATTCCATGTTCCTACTCTTATTTTTCTTTTTAGTTTGATGCAGAGGTTTTCCTTAGTAACACCGTCAGGATTTTGTCCGTCATCACAATTACTAGTACTGACCTCTGTCTCACACGCTTCCCCAGTGTTAGAATTAGATCTATCTGGCCTGGGGGCCTCACCACCAGATCTTTTTCCTATTTGACTTTCCATGTTTGCTGTTTGGGTTTCTTGGTATATTTCCAGAAGATAGTTTACCACTGCTTTCCTTCCGGGCAGTGACTGTACTAGTCAGTGATCGTAGCCACTTTCACTACATTGAGATCATCTGCCTACCATCATAGAATGGTGACCATAACCAACATTATCTGTCGGCTGCTCTCCCATTCCATCCACCACCTGCTCCCATGGCTTCACGTCACCCTGATCGGTGGCTATACGGGTACTCCACCTTGCCCAAGGGTGTCCCGTAGACTGACTAGCATATGCCTGTCTGTCTCTCTGTCTATCTATTTCTCTATCACAAATGACCATGTTTTGAAAATGTTTTATGTTCTGTTTTCTAGAGAACTATATTCAGGAACTGTTTAAGAGGTTTAGAAGCCTTCCAAACTCCAACTTGGCCTGACCTATATTTGTACTCATATCTTTGAATTATAACCCTCCTTATTTACATTCACAAAACACAGTTTCAGTTTATTAGCATGCAATATTTGAGCACCAGAGTATAGAGTAACCATTCCGTTAGACCAGTATATTTCCGAAGATTTCGTGATGCCGGCCTTTCTCATCCCCTGGGCGCCTAGTTATGTTTACTATAGATCAATAAATACGACAAGCAATTCATCAAATTTTCCGCCCTTTTGAATAATTTCGGCTTCTTGTGTATTTGCTTTATCCCCGGTAATCCAGTTAACAGAACTCACGTTCTCAGCTGACTGTGTTCTAACTCTTCAGAGCTCTACAACTTAGGACTAGGGTCGGTATTTAGGTAGATGAAGATTTCCATAGGGGATCTGTAAGCGGTAGCCTAAGGCTTTGTGGGTCATTTTTCTTGCAGGCATCAGGTTAATTTTAGATACGTTTGTTCTACTTGATGTTACCAGTTTGTAATAAAATTCCGAACGGGAGAACCATGGATTTGTAATAAAAAGGACTCTCCAAAGAGATTATATCTTTCACTTTGAAAATGTTCTAACTTTCGTTTGTGTCAGATTGATTTGATTACGTTGAATGAAGGACTTAGGCCACCAGGTGATGAAGTGAAGTGGAGTTTGTCTATATATATATATATATATATATATATATATATATATATATATACATACATATATATATATATATATATAGAGAGAGAGAGAGATTTGGAATGGGGCTTTTTTCATTAAAATACCTAACGCTTAAAAAGATATCTGGTAATCTTAACATAGATTAGATGGAAGTAATAAAAATTATTTCATAAAATGGTCAAGTGCAAGAAGATTAAAGCTAAACTAAAGAAAGAAGAAATGGAATACGTGAAATATTTACAGAAACATTTGACACAGAATAAAGTTGCTGGGCAACAAAACCTAAGAATTCTGTCATCCTCTTAATGTTAACATTAACGTTAACTTTCTGGAAAGATGAACTCCTCCCTCAGCCCTCGACTCCGTGCTCCAGTTTTAGCTAATATCTCTATTTTCATCTCTCAAATTCTCCTGTTTCATCGCTGGCGCTTGTTCTGAAGACGGCCGCTTACAAGCCTTTATTGCAAGCAACTTCAAGGAGGGAGTCCAACTCCTCCATCGCTGACTCCTGTAATCTCCTCAGATATCCCTCATGCAGGATCAGCTTCCATTCCCGAGAGGAATATTCCTCATTCTGTATATCCTTCCTCTTCTCTCGTCCAATGTGCATTTAGATATTAAAGACGGTAAGTTGAACGGTTTACACCTTTGAAGTCTGTTTCTTTCCTTCACTCGTATATTTCTTTTGTTTACTCGTCTATACTTGTTGTGTCGTCTGCTTCTTTCCTTCACTCGTCTATACTTGTTGTGTCGTCTGTTTCTTTCCTTCACTCGTCTATACTTGTTGTGTCGTCTGTTTCTTTCCTTCACTCGTCTATACTTGTTGTGTCGTCTGTTTCTTTTCTTTACTCGTCTATACTTGTTGTGTCGTCTGTTTCTTTTCTTTACTCGTCTATACTTGGTGTGTCGTCTGTTTATTTCGTTTACTCGTCTATACTTGTTGTGTCGTCTGTTTCTTTAGTTTACTCGTCTATGTTTTTCGTTTACTCGTCTATAGCTGTTATGTCGTCTGTTTATTTCGTTTACTCAGTTATTTCTTTCGTTTACTCGTCTATACCTATTGTGTGTCCTGTTTGTTTCGTCAACCCTTCTATAACTGTCGTGTTGTCTCTTTCCACTAGTCTGTTTCTTTCGTTTAGTTGTTTATGCCTGTCGTCTGTTTCTCTTGTCCACATGTCTATGGCCATCCTCGTCTGTTTCTATTGTCCACATGTCTATGCCTATCCTCTTCTGTTTCTATTATCCACATGTCTATGCCCAACCTCTTCTGTTTCTATTGTCCACATGTCTATGCACATCCTCTTCTGTTTCTATTATCCACATGTCTATGCACATCCTCTTCTGTTTCTATTGTCCACATGTCTATGCACATCCTCGTCTGTTTTTCTTGTCCACATATCTATGCCCAAACTCTTCTGTTTCTATTGTCCACATGTCTATGCCCATCTTCTTCTGTTTCTCTTGTCCACATGTCTATGCACATCCTCGTCTGTTGCTCTTGTCCACATGTCCATGCACATCCTCGTCTGTTTCTCTTGTCCACATGTCTCTGCACATCCTCTTCTGTTTCTCTTGTTCATATGTCTATGCACATCCTCGTCTGTTTCTCTTGTCCACATGTCTATCCACATCCTCGTCTGTTTCTCTTGTCCACATGTCTATGCACATCCTCGTCTGTTTCTCTTGTCCACATGTCTATGCCCATCCTCGTCTGATTCTCTTGTCCACATGTCTATCCACATCCTCGTCTGTTTCTCTTGTCCACATGTCTATCCACATCCTCGTCTGTTTCTCTTGTTCACATGTCTATCCACATCGTACAATGGCTATTCTTCGTTCCTTTATTGTGAAGATATTTCATAATCTCAAATGTCTGCACGATTAAACGACTAAACTCATTCATTCATTCATTCATTTTGCCTTGATCATTCAGTTTTTTTTTCTTTCTTTCTTTCTTCTTGTCATTTAGCTTTTCTTTCTGTTTTTCTTCCTGGTTTATTTAGTTTTTCTTTTTTTTCCCCTCTCTTTCTTTCATTGTTCACTCCTGTCATTTTTACTTTTTGCTTTTCCATCTCTCAAATACTTCATCATCATGTTCCTGACCGAAAATCAAACACTTTGTCATCACGTACTTCTTTTTTTTTTCAACTATTTGTCTCGGCTATCCGCTCACCCCCCGTATTTCCCACCATTCTCTATCCAACTCTAACATGCTCGTGTCGCTGGTTTGTTCCAGAATATTTCAATTCTGGACCAGTATTTAGGGCCTAGAGTCTAGACCTACTCGCATTTTAAATTCAATCTTGTGTAACATTATAGTCTGTGCACGGTCAGTTAACAGAAGCACAACAAACATTCGTTAATTGTATATCCCACTATGGTTGCGACTGATGAAATTACTGTCTGGCGTCTAATGTAGCGTTAACACGTTAACAAACTGCACAGTGTATTTAGAATTCTGTTTTTAGTAATATTACGATATTATGTAGAGGTCATATTCGGTATATAACCTATATATTATGGATAGTTTACTTTCAGAGCAATTTCAGGCCCGCTTGTAAGACTTTACAAGAGTAGGGAGGGCCCAGTTTGTATCCTAAGTTGAAGGGCCTCGGTCGATCTCTTTTTCACTCTTTGCTTGTTGGGGACAAAATTCAGTATTAACTGACCTCGGGGCCCGACTGGCTCTTCATGGCCCTGCTTCATGTGGTGGCTTTTCAGTATTAAATTAATTTAAAGAAATAATTGAGATAAAAGAGGTGACGATTGCTGTAAAACTGGTTCCAGTAATGAAGGTAGATAGAGGTGTATGGTTCAGTTTTACAGACCGACAAAGGGACTGAGGAAAATGAGGAGAAAAGCAAATGCCAGAAAGTATGAAAATAAGGTGAGAACGTATAAACGAAGAACATATAACATTCAGTATTTCAGCATCAGGCTTTTTTGAAGGATTACGTACAAGATTATTAGCTGCCGAGGTGGCGTAGTGGTTAGTGCACTCATTTGCTGATCAGAATGTCGCTGGTTCGATTTCGCACTCGGGCAGAATTTTTTCGGACTGAGCGACCCCGGGGTCAAGCAAGCCTAAAAAAATAGGTACCTACCTGGGGTTTTCCTAGGAAAACAAGGTTAGTGAGGAGAGGACAGGTAGTGGCATCCTACCTGGGGTTTTCCTAGGAAAACAAGGTTAGTGAGGAGAGGACAGGTAGTGGCATCCTACCTGGGGTTTTCCTAGGAAAACAAAGTTAGTGAGGAGAGGACAGGTAGTGGCATCCTACCTGGGGTTTTCCTAGGAAAACAAAGTTAGTGAGGACAGGTGCTGGCATCCTACCTGGGGTTTTCCTAGGAAAACAAGGTTAGTGAGGAGAGGACAGGTGCTGGCATCCTACCTGGGGTTTTCCTAGGAAAACAAAGTTAGTGAGGAGAGGACAGGTAGTGGCATCCTACCTGGGGTTTTCCTAGGAAAACAAAGTTAGTGAGGAGAGGACAGGTAGTGGCATCCTACCTGGGGTTTTCCTAGGAAAACAAAGTTAGTGAGGAGAGGACAGGTGCTGGCATCCTACCTGGGGTTTTCCTAGAAAAACAATGTTAGTGAGGAGAGGACAGGTGCTGGCACCCCTATCTCAGAATGCTGGCCTATAAATGTGAAGGCATATTCACACCTGTACGGCGTGCATGAATGTCTGTGTTATGACCTAGTTTCTTTCCTGGTGCCACGAACCTCGTGGCAAGTAGACAAGTACTAATGACTCCGCTTTGAAACACCATTTTTTTGGTGTTGGGGTGGGGGGGGGGGGAAATGGGAGATGCGAGATAGTGTAGTTCGTTGATGCCTGCTGTTCTCTCGTGGCGAGATGCTGCTCATCCTACCGGAGCCCGTGGTTCGAATCCCAGGTAATTCTCTTGTGGTTTTTCTTTCTCTCACGTCTCACTAAAATACTTTGTGTACGATTTTTGTCCAGGTCTAATCCAACAAAACTGCGTTCTCTTACTTTACCGTAGGAAATAGGAAAGCCTGGTTGTCTTCTGTGCTCCACGGCATCCAAATCTTGCTGGGGTTAGATTTAGAGATTTAAGAGCAACACAACATTTTAAGAACACGGAAAATATATGCAAATCTTAGCTTTCTGGCATCTTCCCAGTTCTTCTAAATTCTTCATCTATTTGTGTTTTAATGTGTTGCGTTGTTCTTATCTGCTAAAATCTTATCCACTTTTTTCCTTATCCTTTTCTTCAAATCATTGTCTGCTTTTCTTAACCACTCTATATGTGCTAGCGTTCAGACAGTTATCAATAACGTTCAATCTTACGGAATATTTGACCACTATCTAACAGTCTGTGTTGTTACTTCATGTCTCCAGTGAATTTTTTGGTCATATAATTCAGAAAGTGAGAACAGACTACTTGAGTATGTATGCACCCTTTTGTTAGAAATGTTATCATATGTAGATCTGGCCTGTATCCTATAGAAATGTGAGCGTCATGTTTGACAATATTCTATCAAGAAAAACGATCTCCAGCTATCCTCCCTACAACAGACCCCTGGGCAGTGTTGAGAAAACATCTCTCAGTGTCCTATATTATATGACATCCACGAGAACACTGTTCGCAAAACAAACGCTGGGAGACAGGCCGAAGAGAAGCTGGAAAATGGGAGAGAACGTACTTTTCCCAGACTCCATAGTCCAGACTTTCCGCGTCAGAAAAACAAAAGATTGAGTACGACGCTGCCGGTTCCGATTACTTCCCGTTTACATCAAAAGATGTATTCGATTACTTTGTCTATGACTTTTAGATGCTGTTTTAGCATTTGAAAGTACGATATCGTGAAAAAAATATTTCATTGTAATCGATTACAGTTATACATGTAACCGTTTTAAATTGTAATTAATATGAAAGTTACATAATTTCTTCAATGAAGGTAAACAGAGGTGTAAATTAACTGACTCACGAACATAGAAATAGATAGATCGACAGAGGCAAGGACAGATAGACAGACAGACAGACAGATAGATAGATAGATAGATAGATAGATAGATAGATAGATAGATAGATAGATAGATAGATAGATAGATACTCTACCCTGCGGACATATAAAAGAAGATAAAGAAAAAGGACGAGATAAATTCCTGCATGAAGAAACAGATGAAACAATTTTATGCGGTGTCCCGTATTCTGCGTGATTTCCTGCGACAAGCGAAAACGAATTGTGTCCCTTGATTACATCTATTCGTCACCTTCTCATTGCTTCGTCATCACGGCCGTCACACGTTTTTCATGCGTGTGCCTTCCAGATTGAAATTCCATGTTGATACGCAAGATAACAGCCCCCAGATCTGAAATGTCATTATTTTATTTTCTCATGTGAAAATACTGACAGATTCTCAGGTTTACTCCAGGTTTTTTTTTCCAGTTTTTGAAACTAGGTAATACTGTATGGTGTGTGTAGCTTATTTTATTTTGGACACAAAGGTCAGTTGGCTATATGTACCTATATGTTTCTATTTCAGTGGTAAATGACGTGGGAAAGTACGGAACAGAGGAGACTGTAATGTAGTTCGGGTGCCCTCGCTTTGAAAACAGACAAAGGCCATTCTCTTTTTTGAGTAAAGAGCTTGCTTGTACTTGAAAAGTTAAAGATGTTTATATGTAGAAAAATTCTCCTCTTCAGCCGTTAAATAAATTCGATCTCAAAGAACGTTGTGCGAAAGGAAATTTACACTTTTGAAGATTTCATCTTCTGGCGATCTGATGTTTTATCTCCGATTTTTATACCTATTTTGAAAGTTGACTGGTACGCGAAGACAACTGATCTGTGATAGATTAGGTTCGTCCATGGACCCAGCAATTTATCTCGCTACTTGACGCAGGGACATCATACAGAACTGTACTCAGATTAGAGAAGGGAGGATGTTTTTTTTTCTGTCTATAGACATGTTTTGAACAAATAGATGACGTTACATCAGCTTTTTTTATTTAAAGTAAAATCAAACCCCACAAAAGCGACAGACCAGTGAGCATCGCTTTTAAGCCTTATGGCCTAAATAATTATGAATTTAAATTCATAGTCGTACATCTGTTTACTGCTGCAGGTTCTATTGATCATTTAGGCATTTGCTGATATCGTGCTGTATATTGTGTTCTTTATCGCAACCTCTCATAGGTCTGTCACAGCTGTTACCTATCCTGTTTTATATCAAAGGCTTACTTCACAAATGACTGAGGTCGACAGCAAGTAATATTTACTTGTATGTAATTAAAACACCCCGTACAAAGCCTACTGAAACAAACAAGAAACCAATGTATTAAAAACATCCCGTACAAAGCCTACTGAAACAAACAAGAAACCAATGTATTAAAAACATCCCGTACAAAGCCTACTGAAACAAACAAGTAACCACATTCTTCAGTTCTTTCGACAAACTACCAAAAGCAAACAAAGCCAAAAAAAACGTCCAGTTTATCATAGTTTCTTCTTCTTTGTACGCACAATGGCGATGATGCCTGGTATCTTGATTTTTGCGAGGCACCTTTTGACTGGGTACCTCCGACTTCAGCACATTTCCTTGCTAGGGCAGACTATGGTCTTGCTCGGACACCATGAAGACAGTGGTGTAGACTGGCCTGGCCAAAGCTTTGTTTTCCAGCCTCTGGTGGCTGCACTAAGCCCCTTCTCCACGTCAGATCCAGCATGCAACGCCGGTTGGCTAGACGGCTTTGAGACAGTTCCATAGAGACACTCTTACTTTGGAATGAGGAATCTGATGAATGCCTCAATGATATCCATTCCCCACCACCTATAGTCTGCTGGCTCCGTTTTGTTTACATCGTTCTGAAGGCCATTGTTGTAAATGCTCATAGGCTTGTCATGTCCTGGATTCATTGGTTTCACACCAGATATTCCCCATCCCTGCCAGCGATCTCCATGTCCACCAACCTGACATTACATTTTACAAAAATAACAATTACAATTATTGTTGACTGCTACAAGTTTCCGGGCTACCGAAGTATGTCAGATTTTAAGCAAACAGATCTATGTTTCCTGCCTCACAAAGACTATGTTAAAATAAGTGTGTTCTTAACACTGTTGTCCCCAGGTGAGCTCAACGTTTCTCATATATTTAAAATATACGTATAAATAAGAAGCATAAGTTCATACCGTATGTTATGATTATACAAAATGTATGTAACTAATAAAGTATCGTTGTGGAAATGAACATTGATATGATACATAGAGCAATATTGTGTTAAAATAGGACAGTCAACAGTAAGATTACAAAGAAAATAGAAGCAACAAAGATGTGGTCTTCAAGAAGATGCAACAAATACCACTGGTCAGACAGAAAAAAAGAACCAAGAGGTTCTCAAACTTGAATAAAACGACAACAACTGAAACTAGTTAAAGTGATAAGAAAAAGACACAATTTCTCTAGACATGTCATGAGAAGACTGAAGTTAGAGAACCTGGTATAGACTGGAAAATCCAAGACAAAGAAGAAGAGGCAAGACAAGGTAAAAATATCTCAGTGGACTGACCAAGTGGCGAGGAAAAAGAAAGACAACCGAATTAATCAGACACATCACTATGGAGAATCATGATCTCCAACGCTATCCGGCACAGCACGTAATATCAATAATAATGATGATCAGTGTGGAGCTACGAATGTAATACATCTGCATTTTAATATTTTTCATTCTAATAACTCCTAGTACAGAAACGTAAACAAACACTGCCTTAATGTTCGCAAGCTGTCACCAGCTCATTTACAGTGTCTCATGTCTGGGTGTGCTGCATGAGTCATTGGCCCTCATGGAGGATCTCACCCAGTTTCCGATAACCATCATCATCATGTGAAATGTCATAATTAAAGATGAGCTGCAGTAAATGTTAGAGACGCCCCTGACCCGCTCTTATTCAGGTAGTTTTCACAAAGGCATACAAGAAATTAGATAGCACAAGGACATTAAAGATACCAGGTGTGATACTGTATGAAAATTGTTCAGGGAATGGGCATTTCTTGTACGTACTCCTGACTGCACACAGAAACATATAAGTGATCATACAGAGTTTTAAAATATGCTCTGCACCACGCATACAGCTGGCTACATGAGCTTTACAGCAAACTGCACACACAAATATTCACTTTCATACACAAAAGCACACATCATTATGAGTTGTCACTCATTAATCACAATGCCTCTGTTTCACACATAATATCTCTTCATATACACATAACTTACAGACAGACACACTATAAACACACATACACACACTAGAATGCTGACAGACAAAAGAACACACACATATAGACACATACACCAAACTGCTGACAGACAAAAGAACACACATAAACACAACTGAATGCTGACAGACAAAAAGAAGAAACACACATAAACACATCAGAATGCTGAGAGACAAAAAAAGAAGAAACACACATAAACACATCAGAATGCTGACAGACAAAAAAAGAAGAAACACACATAAACACAACTGAATGCTGACAGACAAAAGAACAAACACACATAAACACTTACACCAAAATGCTGACAGACAAAAGAACACACACACATAAACACTTACACCAAAATGCTGACAGACAAAAGAACAAACACACATAAACACTTACACCAAAATGCTGACAAACGAAAGAACAAACACACATAAACACTTACACCAAAATGCTGACAGACAAAAGAACAAACACACATAAACACTTACACCAAAATGCTGACAAACAAAAGAACACATGGAGCAGACAAGACGAGTCAAGCACCGAGGGCCGCACCCCCAGAGAGACACATGACCAGCAGTTCTAGAGAAAGACGTGTCTGCAAGGACTAGACTTGTCTCTGGGGACAGCCCTTTCTCCATAATTAAAGAGGGAAGGGATGGAAGGATGATGTGGAAAATGTCCACGCCATGAAAAATGGACATAATCTTACTTTTGCTGTAAAGGGCGATAAGAATACTAGTTTTACTTTTTGTTTAATGTTAACAAAAGTAAACGAAAATAGTGCTACAACAACTGTAACGTTACGATATTTGTTTACTTTCCTCCAGCAGAGATGACAAGGCAGAGCAAACTTATTTTATCTTTACTGTACCACTTGATAACTTCTTCTTCTTCTTCTGCTTTTGTTGGTCACATCAATTCCAAGGTTGTTCCTTGTACCTTATCATTCCTGTCGACATGGCAAAGCTCTCGGTCCTCTCCAGATCCTGATAGGAGCCCCAGAGCTTTTGCCCCAAGCTTGTGTCCAGAAATTGTTTGCTCAGTCTCGGTCTTGTCTTGTTTAAAAAAAATATGTAGAGTTATCTTTCCAGGGACTCCGGTTCTCAACGTTTTGTGATAGTAGACCCCCTCTCTATTCTGAGAACAGCTGTAAATCCCTCAATGAATCAGTAGAAACCTGGGAAAGCTAATGTAATTATTATTATGTGCCGTGCTGGATAGCTTTGGGCCCTTAAGTCTCCATCTTATGCCTTATACTGCATGACGTTGGTGACCTTGAATCTCTGTCTTGTGCTGGATAATGTTGGCGACATTGAATCTCTGTCTTGTGCTGGATAATGTTGGCGACATTGAATCTCTGTCTTGTGCTGGATAATGTTGGCGACATTGAATCTCTGTCTTGTGCTGGATAATGTTGGCGACATTGAATCTCTGTCTTGTGCTGGATAATGTTGGCGACATTGAATCTCTGTCTTGTGCTGGATAATGTTGGCGACTTGAGTCTCTGTCTTGTGCTGGATAATGTTGGCGACCTCTAGTCTCTGTCTTGTGCTGGATAATGTTGGCGACATTGAATCTCTGTCTTGTGCTGGATAATGTTGGCGACATTGAATCTCTGTCTTGTGCTGGATAATGTTGGCGACATTGAATCTCTGTCTTGTGCTGGATAATGTTGGCGACATTGAATCTCTGTCTTGTGCTGGATAATGTTGGCGACACTGAATCTCTGTCTTGTGCTGTACTTGGTATTTCCGATTATTTCAGATGCCCTTAATTTACCATGCCACTTGGTCATTCCTCTGAGATTTTGTTCTCGTTGCTTTCCTTCGTCCCGTGAATCTCCCAGTCATTAACAGGTTCTTAAGTTCTGTCTTCTCATGACATGTTCAAGATATTTTACTTGTCACTTTCTTATCATTGTAACTAATTTTCCTTGTTCGGAAACGTCTTTTAGGACTTTTTCGTTTATCTTTCTCTTTCTGTCCAGGGTATTTGTTGCATCTTTTCCCAAAAGCACATCTGTTGCTTCTAGTTTCTTTGTCATTTTTGTTGTTGATTGTCCAAGTTTCAGAACTATATAGAAATACTGGCTCTATATAGCACTATAATACTCTTTTCCTCACTTTAGGAACATCGTCTTATTTGTTAGTATCTTTTTAATGCCATAAAATGCTGCCGTTGCCTTACCTATTCGCGACTGTGTTTCATTTGTGCACTTGCCAGCAGCTGTTATTGTTCGTTCCAGGTAACTGAATTTATTTTAGTTGTGCTAGTTTTTTCCAGTTTGAAAGGATATTATACTTTGGTACGTTTATTCTTTTCCATGTTAGCACTGCTTCTGCCTTGTTGTTGTTAAGCCTTACGCCTTATTTATTGCTTTCTTCAATAGAATTTGCGGTTCCAACAGCCTGCTTTCTGCTATTAGAACGATGATTTCATCCACGTATCTCAGGTTACTGATTTTATGGCTTCCTATTCTAATTCCTTTTATATATTTTAACGACTCTCATGATGTCCTCACTGCAGGTGAGAATAGATCAGTTGACAATGCGCGCACTGGTCTGACACCTGGTTTTATGTCCTGAAACTCACTTATGGCACTAATGTGATGTCAGTGCACATATTTTTCTTGATCTGACAGGATGAGCTCAGCGTCACGCCTGATTGCCTCTCCGTCCCCTGCTCCAGGGAGAGCCAGGCACCCATTTCTGCGTCTGGAAGACTAGAACGAACATCCGGCTTGTCTTGAATCACTTACCTTTACGAGAGAGATAAGCATCTATTAAATTTATCTCCCTTTGATGTTTTCAAGCCCTCCTTTTCTATGTCCAATAAATTATGTCTGTCGTTTTATTATTGATTCAGTTAGGTTCCTTCCCACATTTGCTTTTGTTAGACATTCCTTGTTTGTCATCTTAGCTGTCCGTGGTATTCCTTACATCCTTCTAAGAAACCATACCTCTGTTACCTCTAGTGATCTTTGAATCGATCCTTTGATTTTCCATGATTCACTTCCAAAGAGAAGGACAGGTTGTCTTTAAAAACTCTGTTTCTGATGTTCATTGGTAGAGATACATTGCACAAAATGTTTCTCATTTGTTGGAAAGCTGTTTTGGCTTGCTATATTCTATTCTTGATTTCAGAGTTGCACCTCCTATTTGATGTTACTCGAGTGAACTGATATTTACATGTGTGCACTTGTCTCAAGGTTGATCCTTGTACCTTAACATTCCATTTAGGTGAGTTTTTCTTTCATGATATGGCCATTGTTTATGTTTTCTTGTTACGTAGGGCGAGTTCTTTCCTCTCACTTTCTGTCTCTACTATGTCTGACAATTTCTGTAGGATCTTTTCTTTTTTGGCTGTTAGTCCTGTATCATCTGCATATCGCAGAGTATTCACTTTGTAGCCTCCAACTCGAATTCCTTATTTATTTTTTACTTCCTTCATGATATTTTCTCTGTAGAGTGAGAACAAATCTGGTGAGAGGTCACAACCTTGCCTAACTTTTTGCTGTACTGTCTGATGCCTGCCTTTCATATTCTCTACTATGATGGCCGTTTCTTGGTTCCACTATATGCTGTTTTTATTATTCTCAGATATATGCCTTAAATATTTCCATCTTCTAACATTTTCATGATTTCCTCATGTTTTACTTTATCAAATGCTTTGGTACAGCAATGGCAACGGGGTTAGTTGATTGGTTAGGGGCTCGGTTTACTAATCCGGTGTTACCGGGTTCAAGTCCCGGCAGTGGGGTTTTTTCCTCCTACACCTGGGGTCCACCCACCCTCTAACAATTGAGAAATCTGCGAGGGTAAGCACGGCCAGACGTGATAATGACCACATCAGACTTTCATGTGCCGAAGGTCTTGGAAATACGGGCCTAACACTGTACCGTAAATGTGCCTTAATGGCATGGAAACGGGAATTTGACCTCTGTTAGCTTTTGATATAGCAATAAAGAATACTTCTAAAGTTCTCCCTATGAGAGTTCTTAGTGCAAGTATGGCATTATGTGTTCCTTTTTCTTCTACAAACCCGAACTGCTCATCTCCTATTTCCATCTTTATTCTTTCTCTAGTTCTTCTCATTCTAATTCTCAGTAATAGTTTTGTGATATAACATGAAAGGCTTATTGCTCTGAAGTCTTAACATGGCTCCTGGCTTCTTTAACAAAGCCATGAAAGTGGATTTTTAGTTTATCCGGTGTTATAGAAATCATTGGACTATTTTGTTATTACTTTGAATCCGAATTAATCTTCTACAAATATTTTGTCAAGTCTTGCCGCTTTCCTTTTCTTCATATGTTTAATGAAATCTAAGACTTTCTCTTCAATTATTGCTGGTCTATCAGTCAGTCAGTCATTTGCATGTCCCTTGCGGAACTTTGCCTCCCTAACAGCTCTCCTGTAGGCATCTTGGTTGTAAGCAACATGGCCTGCTGCTGATGCATCCATTTGCAGATTATCAACGATGTCTTGCAGCCAACTTCACCTTGGTCTTCCTCTCTTTCTTTTTCGCATTATGTACCCATCCAAGATGGTCTTCTCTAGGTTCTCATGCTGGTCTATCACAGTTGTTTATATTTAACATTAAGTCTGGTCTTTCTCCACCAAACACTTCATTACTGTATTCTGCCACCTCTCTGTAGTGTTCTCTTCCCTATTATCATTTTCCTCTTCTTTGACTTCACACACCCAGTGTTGATGTTTTGTTTTTCTGGCCATCATTTGACTCGTTGGTATGTGCACGCTTTTGGAATCCTTTGATGAGGCCTTCACATTTTCTACACTGCTTCTTATACCTGCCTTCTTTTGCTTGTTTGCATTTGCTGTTTCTCTTTTTGTCAGTGATATCATATTTTCTTTGTTTCTTTTATGATGTGTTCTTTTTTCCATGAGCTGCAGTATTTCTGGTGTCATCCATTCCTTGTTTTTCCAGTCTGGTATTAGTTCTCTTCCCGCTGTTCATCAATATTTTGTATTTTTTTTTTGCTAATAGTATTTATCTGTTCACAGTCCTGTATCTGTCCTTTATTTCTTCGCATCTACTCACAGTCCTGTATCTGTCCTTTATGTCTTCGCGTCTATTCACAGTCCTGTATCTGTCCTTTATGTCTTCGCATCTATTCACAGTCCTGTATCTGTCCTTTATGTCTTCACATCTATTCACAGTCCTGTATCTGTCCTTTATGTCTTCGTATCTATTCACAGTCCTGTATCTGTCCTTTATGTCTTCACATCTATTCACAGTCCTGTATCTGTCCTTTATGTCTTCGCGTCTATTCACAGTCCTGTATCTGTCCTTTATGTCTTCGCATCTATTCACAGTCCTGTATCTGTCCTTTATGTCTTCGCATCTATTCACAGTCCTGTATCTGTCCTTTATGTCTTCGCGTCTATTCACAGTCCTGTATCTGTCCTTTATGTCTTCGCATCTATTCACAGTCCTTTATCTGTCCTTTATGTCTTCGCATCCATTCGCAGTCCTGTATCTGTCCTTTATGTCTTCGCATCTATTCACAGTCCTATATCTGTCCTTTATGTCTTCGCTGCTTTTAAACAGGTCAATGCCGAGCTTGATGTTTCCCATATCTTTTGTGTTTTCTTTCATTTTACTTTTTACACAAACCTCTAGAAGGCAAAGGGAGATCACTATCGTAATTGCCAATATAATTAGTGTAGTGGTTTTCAAAGTCAAGTCTATGAATCCCCAATTGTCGCATGTCCCTATTCATTTGAGTGTGCTTTCTAGCTGTTATTGTCTTCAACATTAAATATATATATATATATATATATATACATATATATATATATATATATGGTTATAAAAACTGTTAAGCCAAACCCCTGCGATATTGGCCTTGCAACACAAACGTTACTTGTTATTACTACTGTCGATTATGCATATCTAAAGTAGGTAAAATGAATCATGCTCGACGAAACATCTGCC
Source organism: Achatina immaculata (assembly GCA_009760885.1). Taxonomy (NCBI): domain Eukaryota; kingdom Metazoa; phylum Mollusca; class Gastropoda; order Stylommatophora; family Achatinidae; genus Lissachatina; species Lissachatina immaculata. Next base: position 7,532,380 of record CM019719.1, on the reverse strand, counting down.
TACCTCAGAACTGTCTTCTTGGAAGAAAAGTGGCAGTTGTTATGATGATGTTTGGTTGGCACTGCAACCCCTTCCAGGATTTGTCTTTCTCCCGGCAGTGTTAAGTCTTCACAAAAGTTCATCGATTACCCTCGTTCTGCTGCTCACGTAAGCATCGTCCAGTCTGCGTCATCGTTGTGAGACTCAACCTCGTGTCTGCGTCGTAAAATGGTATCACTAATGTATATTTTAAACATGGATTTGTGTACTACTCAGAATCGATGCAGCGCAAAGGCCATGTAGTCACACACACACGTTAATCTTCCGCGGTTCCTTGAAGGTTATGGAGAAAATGGAGGGACCAAAAACTCCCAGTCGATAGATGAGAAAGATGCGAGTAGTATTTTAAAAAACGAAAGCTGTTGAAAAAAAAGTCAAATTCATTTTCCCTGAAATATAGAGTCATTTTTAACAAAGTTAAGTTTGTTCACAGAATTCTGTCGCACAATGCTCCGCCTTACTTGTGGTCTTTGTTTACGTATAACACTAAACGTAGCCAGCATTTAAAAAAACTCTTCTTCCTAAACCTGGGATTGATCTGTACAAGAAAAGCCTTGCATACTCTGCAGTACAGCTCTGGAACACCCTCCCCTACCATTTAAAATCTAATAGTAATACTTTATCCTTTAACTCAAACTTTTTTTCCATTATTTACTTGCTTGTAATTATATGCCTCCATAGAGTAACCAGCAATCTCTCAACACGTGACTCACCAGCCATCAAGTACTAAAATGACATAGTACGAAAAGTAACATGTTAGATATTGTTAGAAATCATTTTAATGTTTGTTAAAAAAACAAGTGTTGGAAGATATGTACTGAAAATGTATTTTTGTTTATGTATATGTCTATATGTCTGTGTGTGTGCGTGTATCGTGCGTGGGTGCTATTAGGCTAATTACGTCTTATCTTTTGCTTTAATAGTTTAAACTTACACTCTTTTGATGTTCTTTCCTAATGTAATTTGTATACTTGTATTAAATCGAGTGTGTGGGAAGAATGAAAGAAAGAGTGATAACGGCAGAATGTAAGACGAGCCTGCGTGCCCAATTCTTTACCCTTTAAAAATAAAGATTATTCATTCATTCATTCACTCTCTCCTCTCTCTCTCTCTCTCTCTCTCTCTCTCTCTCTCTCCTTTTCTGTACCATGCTATTTCTATTTTCCGTAAGGTAAATTTGAACTGTGTACTAGTATTTAAACGCCTACAATATGAAAATAATTGCTTGTATTACGGTTTTTAACAGAATCATAGTTTAAATACAGTAACAAGACAGGAAAGATGGACAGACACAAACAGGGTAGCAACTTAAAACAGTGTTAGCATTAACCGCGTGTCCATTAGCCTCCACGGCAAGAGCTTCGTGAGGAACTTTGTTAAAAAAAATGGTGCCCCCCCCACAACCTCCAAACCCCCACCGCTTACTCTATTGATTACCAGTTCTGTTCTCATCCACTTCAGGCTTCCCTTGAGGTCCTTCGGGCCTTCTCTTAAAACAAGAGAAGTCTTCCGGGCGAATTGCGATGTATCGGCTGGACCCCCCCCCCTTTCCATCGAGCCTGCCACTCAGTGCGTAGTTTGTTCAGCTTTGATTAAGAAAAGAAACAACACACATACAACATAACTGTGATTATGTTGTATGTCACGTGGATGAGTCTTACGGATGTTACATGTCGTGTGAATGTGTTTCATGTATACTGCATGTCATATGGGTGGGTTTCATGTATGTTGCATGTCACGTGGGTGGATGTCATGTATGTTGCATGTCACGTGGGGTGAGTGTCATGTATGTTGCGTGTCACGTGGGTGGGTGTCATGTAAGTTGCATATCACGTGGATGGGTGTCATGTATGTGGCATGTCACGTGGGTGGGTGTCATGTATGTTGCACGTCGGGTAAATGTGTATCTGTTGCATGTCACGTGGATTGGTGCATGTTTGTTGCATGTCACGTGAGTGTGTGTCACGTAGGTTGCATGTCACGTGGGTGTGTCATGTAAACGTCAACTGGTTGTAACGGGCACGCTATTATCTAGAAATGTACACGGGATCTGAGCCACACACACACACACACACACACACACATACTGGTTGCTGGTAATGTTCCACTTATGTTTCAGTGACTTCCTCATCTTGTACCGACATATAAAGGTTATGGTAGCAATATGTCACACACACATATATATGTCCCCATATATCAGGTGTTTATTAGCAGAGGCTTCATGTGCATTGTGAACCTTTGGTGAAGTAATATACTGTGTGCTCCATGTATATGAATATGCTTCTTTTGACAAATGGTTTTCATGTTATTACATATTTGCCAATAACTTACCTTATAAACATTGCCTCATTGTAAATATGCATCTTGTAGCTGCCATTATTTCCTCTGCTGTTACTACTACTACTACCACCACTACTATCACTACTAATAGTACTACAGTTAGGTCTACTACTATTATTATTACTATTTCTACTTTAGCAGTTGCTACTGAAACTACAACTACTGCTACTATCATTACTAATACTACTACTACGAGTAGTGCGACTACTGTTATTAATACTGATATCATTACTGCTACTGTTATTACTATTGATATCGTTACTGCGACTGACACTACAACTAACACTGCTATTATTATCACTGACAGTGTTACTACAATAACTAATGATACTTTTATATCATCATTCATTACATGCCATGCTCGTAGGCGTTGGCTATCACGCTTCTTCACATATCTCCGTCCTTGATATTTTCCGTGAGCCCTCACATTAGACTGTTCATTATTTTTCTTTTGCCACTTATTTTTCCTGTTTTCAAACCTTCCTCTTCTCATTATATGTCCAGTGATTGATGAGTGTTGTTTTATTGTGGATTTAATTAGGTTCCTTTCTACATTTGCTTTTTGCTAGCCATTCCCTGTTTGTCATCTCAGCTGTCCATGATGTTCTTAAAGTTCTTATAAGATCATCTCGTCTCTGTTGACTTTAGTGATCTATTCATTGTCATTGACACACTTCCATAGAGTAGGACAGGCTCAATGTAGCAATTCAGAACTCTGTTCCATAGAGTAGGACAGGCTCAGTGTAGCAATTCAGAGCTCTGTTCCATAGAGTGTTCCTTAGAGTAGGACAGGCTCAGTGTAGCAATTCAGAACTCTGTTCCATAGAGTAGGACAGGCTCAGTGTAGCAATTCAGAGCTCTGTTCTATAGAGTTGAACAGGCTCAATGTTTCTGATGTTCAAGGTGGATTAGCTAAATACAGGTGCAAAAAGAAGCCATTATTGGTCTTCAGTCTTGTCGAATTAAACAGTGTCTGGGAAAATAAGAATTTATAATGGAGGAAACTTTCTTCTGCAGAGTACGCAACAATAAAACTATTCTCTAGATCATCAGAGGAAGCACCCCCCCACCCCCTGACACTCCAAGGTCATGTCTACCAGGGGTCTGTGAGTTGTTTCTCTTTCTCTCTTTTTAAAAAAAATTATACCGCTCAAGGATTGAACCACGATCTTCCAAGTGGCATTGCATCCTGGAGTGCATCTAAGCCGTTCTGCCACGGGGGACAGGTATTTGATGTGACAGTTGAAATTATTTAAGTTCTAATTATTTTTATTCCGCGTGCTCGACAGCCAGCATGGGGCCTTTTCTGACGTCATGCCTTCCTTTTCTCGTTTCATTTATTATTCATTTTCGTCCAGTCTTAAGTGTTGGTTGCACTTCTATCACCGTCGGATCTGGAGACTCTTGCACCATCATTGCAAGCCTTGTCTTTCCTACCTTGTATTCTTCAACCACAGATTTGAATGGCAGCTGCAGTTTGCTCTTCTTGCAGTACAGCGCTACATCAGTTAATCCTGGTGGTACGCCCAGCCACTTTCATATGGATTTATTTATCTTTCTTTCGATTGCCTCTACTGTGCTGGTACTTATTTCGCAGAACAGTAATATTATAAAGCAGTAAAAATCAAAAGAGGTAGAGTTTACATTGAAAAGAAACTAATGAATGAATGGATTTCAAAGAGTGAAGAAAAAGAAGAAGAAGAAAGAGTGAAGAACAGACCACTCAGGCCAGTCCAGCGTTCTGCTTCAGTAAGTACAAAATATTGGAACTATCACCGTAACACAGCTTAATTCACTTCAGCACTTCAAACAGCACTTCTTATCCTGCAAACAGTGTTAGCAGCAGAATCTTCACCTCTAGTATTCTGATCTGGATTAAAAGATATACCGGACCATCAGTTTCCAGAAAATCGGTCCTTACCCCGCATATGCATACACACACACACGAATATAGCCACACAAATTGATATTGTAAATCAACACGATGTAACACTCAGACTGTATCATGCCATATACGTAAGATTTTCTTTTCTACTACAGCTAACATACGACGCACCAGCAGACCATATATAAGAGTTCACATCTTTTCAAATAGCAGTTTATGACATCAAATGCGTATCAGTCTAAGTGCCTGAGTTAATTCTATCATTTTTTTAACTTCAGCTCCCATGTTCACATCGGCTAGATTTCCCATAGTTCACAAAAACCTCAATTTTGTTTCAGCCGTTGACATAACGACAGTGAAAAATGACGGGAGAGAATTGAGTGAGTGAGTGAGTGAGTGAGAGAGAGAAGGAGAGAGGAGAGAGGGAGGGAGGGAGAAAGGAGAGAGAGAAGGAGGGAGTCTAAGACAAGAGGGAAATTAAGTAAAAGCGATGGGGTTAGCACAACGATTGTCATGTATCTATCTATCTATCTATCTATCTATCTATCTATCTATCTATCTATCTATCTATCTATCTATCTATCTATCTGCCTGTCCGACGTCCGTCCGTCTAACAATCTCCAGACTGTATCATCTCAACCTCCAGTCTATCTTGACATGTATATTTCTCATCTCCTACCTGTTTTCTCAGCTTCTAGAGTGCACGGAAGACATGAACCATTTTCATGAAGACTTCTCTATTTTTATTCTTATTCTTAAATGTCTCGATTCCGTCCTTTCATTTAGCACGCTTTTGCATTTGCCCGTGGATATTGCGAACAAAGACCATATCGCCTGCGCCTGTCCAGGGATTTCCTTTTACAGATGAATGTTTGCCCTGAAAATTGGAAGAAGTGTTTGATTTGTCTATCAGGGTCCGAGGAAAATGATCGAGGGATAATAATGAGAGCGAGAGACCGTGCGAAAGAGGCTAGCAAGTGAAGAGAAACATAAATCAAAGGAGACAAACGTAAGATGATAACGAAGATAAGAGAGGACTAGTAGATATAGTTCTAATAAGAGAGGACTAGTAGATATAGTTCTATTAAGATGAAGAAAGACAGCCGTACAGACAGACACAAAATAAAGAGAGACATACAGTTTTATAGAAATATAGACATACAGAGAGCATAGACACATAGACTAACCGATTAATACACAGGACTTACAAATATTTCATGACATGAAAACATTTATAGACAAAAATCGTCCATGTCTCTGTCCAAAAAAGTACAGATATGCGTTTGATATATGCTTGTACTACTGGAAAGTAGAAGATTTCTAATTAATTTTACAAAAAATTAAATGCGATATATTAAAACATCCTTTAACTATTTTCTTTCACGTTCGTTACATCTGTAGATACACATATTCATTTTGTTTTAATGATTGCCTGTCCCTCCCACATTTCCCTTGCTTGACACTACCAGAGATCTTGTATGTTTTGTTCTTACGCCGTATGGTCTTGTCGAGTATGCTTTCTCATAGTCCTAGATCATGAGAAGCATTTTGGACTTTCTGTTTTCAACAAACGGCTTCAGTGTTTATTCTGTATTGTTCGTATCACGCTGAGTGGTTGTATAATCTTGACAGGTTTCTTAATATAGATTCTGGCTATAAGAATGGCAGTTCATGTGTCCCCATAAGTGTGGCAGATAATATGGCATTTCATGTGTCCCCGTAAGTGTGGCAGATAATATGGCAGTTCATGTGTCCCCGTAAGTGTGACAGATAATATGGCAGTTCATGTGTCCCCGTAAGTGTGACAGATAATATTGCACTTCATGTGTCCCCGTAAGTGTGACAGATAATATGGCAGTTCATGTGTTCTCGTAAGTGTGACAGATAATATGGCAGTTCATGTGTTCTCGTAAGTGTGACAGATAATATGGCAGTTCATGTGTTCTCGTAAGTTTGACTACTGGCAATGTCTTCTTATGGGGCTCCATAGAGTTCATTTAAAACAAGTAACATAAAGTTACACTTAAACAACACCACATTTCCTGTATTGTAAACACTTGACAGGTACCCAGGTAACATATCTCACGTACACAGTTGAACACTTCACAGGGACCCAGGTAACATATCTCCCGTACACAGTTGAACACTTGACGGGGACCCAGGTAACATATCTCACGTACACAGTTGAACGCTTGACAGGGACCCACGTAACATATCTCCCGTACACAGTTGAACACCTGACAGGGACCCAGGTAACATATCTCCCGTACACAGTTGAACACCTGACAGGGACCCAGGTAACATATCTCCCGTACACAGTTGAACACTTCACAGGGACCCAGGTAACATATCTCCCGTACACAGTTGAACACTTTACGGGGACCCAGGTAACATATCTCACGTACACAGTTGAACAATTCACAGGGACCCAGGTAACATATCTCACGTACACAGTTGAACAATTCACAGGGACCCAGGTAACATATCTCACGTACACAGTTGAACAATTCACAGGGACCCAGGTAACATATCTCACGTACACAGTTGAACAATTCACAGGGACCCAGGTAACATATCTCACGTACACAGTTGAACACTTGTTTACATAATGTTACCAGACGGCATCGATCAGGGAAAACATCGGGCTAGTTTGATGGCGGTTCAGGATGATGATGAAGTTTATATGGTGGATGATGATGAAGTTTATATGGTGGATGATGATGAAGTTTATATGGTGGATGATGATGAAGTTTATATGGTGGATGATGATGAAGTTTATATGGTGGATGATGATGAAGTTTATATGGTGGATGATGATGAAGTTTATATGGTGGATGATGATGAAGTTTATATGGTGGATGATGATGAAGTTTATATGGTGGATGATGATGAAGTTTATATGGTGGATGATGATGAAGTTTATATGGTGGATGATGATGAAGTTTATATGGTGGATGATGATATACCGAGCCACCTGTCACAATACTGCTGGCAAGACACAAATAAAAAATTCTAGTGACATAAACAACCATAGCGAGCTAGAACCACCAGAAGACGGAGGAAACAGAAACATGGCTGCTCCTCTCCCACATCAACGTTCACATGATGACTCAAACACAAAACATGACCTCTCTTACACAATGTTAGACGAAGACTCCCTGATTCAGACTAACTCAGAAATCACAGCTCCACAAAAAACATGTTCAGATCTCTCTCAAACACCCCATGGCATTTTCAGACAAACAAAATTGCATTCAAAAGGCAGTGGAAACCATCCCATAAGACGGAGTATATAAACAAGCAAGCGGGGGTGTTAACTGTACATAACACTTGAAGGGGAGCACACTCTAGTAAAATACATTGTGTTACATTATTTCGAGAGATTTTCTTTAACACGTGCAGCTATTTAAAACTATATTACGATTTTGCAACTATTATTAATTTGTTGTAGATTTTCTGTAAGTTCAAAGGATGAAGACTAAGACGCTGTATAATTTGACAGAAACAAATTGTTCACCAATGGGTGACATGACAGCGCCCTACCTCTCATAACTCTCCGTTGGTACCTCCAGTTGTAGGCCGAGCCTGGCCAATGGGGCAGGGGTAGCCATAGTCCCCGTGGGAGTGGAGTCTGCTAAAAAGTACTGCATGACCTCTGCTTATCTCCACCCAGAATTGAAAGAACAGCTGCCGTAACCAGCTCCCAATTCGACACGATGCTGTACCTCAACATTTTTACTCAGTTCCAGAGAGATGAGGAAGGGACAGAAGAAGAAGAAGAAGAAGAATGCACATAAAAAATAAAATGTAAAATAATAATAGCAAACAACAGTGATTTCCGTAATCAGAAGCATTAATGGCCGTAATGACAGGCAATTGTAGCTTGTCAACTACAACCAGAAGCTGTTGTCTAGTGAGTTTACATGCCATCTAAATGACAGTGGCAATTTTAGGAAGTATAAATGTCATCACAACTATACCAGGGTATTTGAAACAAAACTTCAGCGGAAATGTCATCAGGAAGGTGGAAGTTGTTTGTGAGCTAAATTATGTTAATAATTTGATGAAGACAAGCAAAACGACAGAGAAAAGAGAACACGAAAAAATGAATTACATTTGTAGAGGATGAAGAACTAGACACAGACCACATGCAACATCACATACTGCAACACATACTATAACACATGCTACATCACATGCTACACCACATACTACAACATATACTGAAACACATACTACAACAGATGCTAAACCACATGCTACAAAACATGGTATAACACATGCTACAAAACATGCTATAACACATGCTACAAAACATGCTACAAAACATGCTATAACACATGCTACAAAACATGATAACGACTTGTTACACCGCATGCTACATCATCTGCTACTCCACACATTAAACACATACTACACAACATACTATACAACATACTACACCACATGCTGCAGCACAAACTACACTACATTCATTCATTCATTCATTTGCATGTCCCTTGCGGAACTTTGCCTCCCAAACAGCACTCCTGTAGGCCTCTCGGTTGTGAGCAAGATGGTCTGCTGTTGATGCATCCATTTGCAGATCATCAACGATGTCCTGCAGCCATCTTCGCCTTGGTCTTCTTCTCTTTCTTTTTCCCATTATGTACCCTTCCAAGACGGTCTTCTCTAGATTATCATGACGTTTAATGTGTTCAAAATATTTAAGTTTTCTCTCTTTAATCCTCTTTACTAGCCAGCCCTCTTCAATATTAAGTTCTTGTAGTATGGATATATTTGTTTTTTTTTGTGTCCATGATATTTGAAGAACTCTTCTGTAGCATTTACATTCAAAGGCATTTATGCGTTTCTCAGCTGTTTTGTTAAGTGTCCAGGTCTCACAGGCATATGTTGCGATGGGAAAGATGCATGCCCTTAAAAATCTTATTTTTGTGGTTCTGTCTGCTCCTCTCCACAGATTCTTTAGCTGCTTTACTTTCTGAAGAGCGATAGATGTCCTCCTTTTAATTTCCCTCATTGTATCTCCACTACATGCTAAACCAAATACTATATACCACACGCTACATCACATACTACACCACATGCTACACCAAATGGTACACCATATGCTGCTCTGCATGTTACACCACGTGATGCACCACATACTACACTACATGCTATATCACATATCACAACTTATTCTACATCACATGTTACACCACATACTACAACACATGGTACACTATATGCTGCTCTTCATAGTACACTGCGTGCTATGCCACAAATTACACCACATAACACAACACGTATTACAACATATGCTACACCATTTACTACAACACATACTACACCGCATGCTAAAACACGTACTATAACGCATGCTACACTTTATACTACACCACTTACAACAAGACATGTAACACCATATACTACACCACTTACTAAAACACATGTTACACCATATGCTACCCCACCACATACTCTAGTAGATTGTACAACACATGCTACACCACATACTACAACACATAATGCACCTCAAGCTACCCCACATACTTTACCACATACTACACCATATAGTACAACATATTCTGCACCACATATTACAGCACATGGTACACCACATACTACAATACATGAAACAACATTTGGTACATGATATGCTGCTCTACACGCTACACAACTTGCTACACAACATATTACATCACATACTAGAAAATATACTACACTACATAACACAACACATGCTACACCACATTCTACAACACGTGCCACAGCATATATTACACCACATACTCTAGCACATTCTACAACGTATGCTACAGTAAATACTACGGCACATGCTACACCATGTGCTACCCCAAATTACACCACATACTGCAGCACATAATATAACTCATGCTACACCACATACTGCAACTGACCCTAAACCATATGCTACAACTCATGGTTCTACATTCTTTTCCACATGCTACACAACATACTACAAAACATGCCACAACACACTGTACAACACATACTACAATACATGATACAACATATACTACAGCACATGCTACAACACATACTACACCACATGATACAACATATACTACATCACATGATACAACATATACTACACCACATGATACAACATATGCTACACCACATGCTACAACATATACTACATCACATGATACAACATATACTACACCACATGCTACAACACATACTACATCACATGATACAACATATACTACACCACACAGTACAACACATGCTACATCACACGATACAACATATACTACAATATGTGCTACAAAACATGTTACACCACATCCTACAAGATATTAAACAACACATACTACACCACATGATACAACATATACTACAACACATGCTACAAAACATGCTAAACCACATGTTACAAGACATGATACATCACATAGCACACCACATGATACAACACATGCTACAAAACATGCTACACCATATGCTGGCAGACATGATACAACACTTACTACACCATTTGACAAAACATATACTACAACACATGCTACAAAACATACTACACCATATGCTTCAAGAAATGCTACAACACATACTACACCACATGATACAACATACTACACCGCATACTACACTAGATGATACAACATATACTACAATACGTGCTACAAAACATGCCACACCAAATGCTAAAAGACTTGACACAATACACACTACACCATATGATACAATATATACTACACCACATACTACATCACAAGCTACACCATATACTACATCACGTACTATACCACATACTACATCACAAACTACACCACATACTATACCACATACGACAGCACATTCTACACCACATACTACATCACATACTACAGCACATACGACAGTACATTCTACACCACATACTACGTCACATTGTACACCACATACTACACCACATACTACAATACCACATCCATTGTTTTGCAAGTTCTCAGCAAACTGCGTGAAGCTTGACAATATAAACATATCAAAACAGCAATCAAGTACAAAAATCCACGGGGAACAATCAAGTACGGATATCTAAAATCAACAATCCAATATAGAAATGAGAAATAGAGCAGAAACAACAATTCGGTTAAGCTGCAGCTATTGAATAAAGACAACATTCGACGTACAGAGAGCATGCCGAGCTTAAATAGAACATAAATATTGCCAAAGATAATGAGAGCCAGAGAGAGAAACAGAGAGAAATATATATATATATATACACATCGAGGTAGACACTAAGAGAAAATAATTCGCATGCACGAAGCTCATCTTTTTCTTCTGTCTCCTTGGAACTACAAGCATGATTTTCCTTGAAACCGATGCAGTGTGAGGCACAGCATCGTGTCGGATGGGGAGTGGGTTACGTTGGCTATTTTTTTCACTCCCTGAGGGCTGCTAAAAAAAAAAAGCAGAGGGTATGCAATACTTCTTTAGCAGACTCCACCACCATGGGGACTATGACGATCCCTGCCCTGTTAGCCGGGCTAGGCCTGTTACTAGGGGTATCAACAGTGAGGTAGGGTCTTCGCAGATTGTTAGTCGCCAGCCCTGACTCTAGAATGTCACATACTGTGGGTGGCTAATGCCAGCTGTGGGTGGCTGATGTCAGCTGTAGGTGCTTGATGTCAGCTGTGGGTGCCTGATGTCAGCTATGCTATGTGCTGGCTAACTGACAAATCAGACAGCGCCTTCAACCAGTAAACCTAGAATAAAAACACTTTTAACAACAACAAAAAATGACACTGAGGTTAAAACAATAATCCCTCTTTCCAAGATCACATCACTTGACTAGTTAAAACAGGAAAATGTTTTTGAAGCATGTTTTCATACGCTCAAACGGAAGAGGCCCTAAACATTTGTCCTGCACTCTTCAACCACCGCCGTTTACTGTCATCGTGTTATCAAAACAAGACAGGTCTGATATTTTGTTGGTAAAGATATCTTATTAATGTTCATAGCGTTTAGGATCCAAATAAGAGAGTGCTAAGCACGCAGGTCTGACATACGAGAACCTTTCTGCCAGTGCTAATTTTCTGCCATCTTTTGATGTTTGCTAGTAATGATCGTTGTCTTCTGTATTTGTGTGATGAAAGAAGCCCTTAGCCTTTTTTTGGCATAACCTGTGTGTGTGTTTATGTGTGTGTGTTTATGTGTGTGTTATGTGTGTGTGTGTTTATGAGTGTGTGTTTGTATGTGTGTGTGCGCGCAGGCTGTCCTGACTTTATACAAGTCCTGACTTTAACACGGGTCTGAAATATCCACAAGTTATACTTCAATAATTTCTTCTCAAAAACGTTTGAAAATTCTGTGAATACTGGAGTAGTTTTCATCGCTGGAAGCGCCATCTGTGAGAATCGTACCATGACTTTTTCGTTTTGTTTACACGCCATTGTTTGTGAAGAATTCTTACATTGTCCTGTGTTCTGAAGTGATACCCTCTATATCATAAACGTTCATATACAATAACTGATGAAGTAGTCATTCATTTACTTAGAAAATGTGTTATTCTGCTATTTAAAGTGGTATTTTGTGACTTGATAATTATTAGAAGCAGTACTTGTTTGTTTACTATTCCAGAATGGTTACTGTTCATGTTGTGTTTTGCCAATTTCAAGTGAAGTTATCGCGCAGTAATGCAACTAAAATAATAATCACAAAAGAACAGTGAAGTCAGATATGAGGAGGTAGCGAATACAGATGTCCAAGTCGTCTAGAAATAACCCCGATCTGTACCTTTAGAATAAAATAGAAGTCTAGAAATAACCCTGATCTGTACCTTTAGAATAAAATAGAAGTCTAGAAATAACCCTGATCTGTACCTTTAGAATAAAATAGAAGTCTAGACATAACCCTGATCTATACGTTTAGAATAAAATAGAAGTCTAGACATAACCCTGATCTATACGTTTAGAATAAAATAGAAGTTTAGAAACAACCCTGATCTGTACCTTTAGAATAAAATAGAAGTTTAGAAACAACCCTGATCTGTACCTTTAGAATAAAATGGAAGTCTGGAAATCACCCCGATCTGTACCTTTAGAAAATAAAATGGAAGTCTGGAAATCACCCCGATCTGTACCTTTAGAAAATAAAATGGAAGGCTGGAAATCACCCCGATCTGTACCTTTAGAAAATAAAATGGAAGTCTGGAAATCACCCAGATCTGTGCCTTTAGAAAATAAAATGGAAGTCTGGAAATCACCCAGATCTGTACCTTTAGAAAATAAAATGGAAGTCTGGAAATCACCCAGATCTGTACCGTTAGAAGAGACGCGTAAAATAGAAGCTAACAGCTGAATTGAAGATGGAGGGGGGGGGGCTTATATGGCTATGATTTTGTCTGAATTGACCGTCTAACGATCGTGAAGAAAGCAGAGAAAATTGTAACAAATCAGTGCAGCGAACTACCAGAGTAAGTGAGAAACGTGTAAGTGTCTTCGTGATAAAGTGCGAGACATGTAAGCATCCTCGTGATAAAGTGCGAAACATGTAAGCATCCTCGTGATAAAGTGCGAAACATGTAAGTATCCTCGTGATAAAGTGTGAAACATGTAAGTATCCTCGTGATAAAGTGCGAAACATGTAAGTATCCTCATGATAAAGTGCGAAACATGTAAGTATCCTCATGATAAAGTGCGAAATATGTAAGTATCCTCATGGTAAAGTGTGAAACATTTAAGTATCCTCGTGATAAAGTGTGAAACATGTAAGTATCCTCGTGATAAATTAACGAAACAAACATAAAAGTTATTAACATTGTGTGCGACAGATTGAACCAGAGAAACATTGCACCAAGTCAAGCTATTTCTTGTGATAAGACAAAATCTATTTTCGACCAGAGAGTAGACATGAAATATTTGCAGACAGGGCTGGTTTATAGGTTATAAGAGACGCAGTAAGTTTCAGTCTTAAGATAACTGGAATGGCAGGAAGTGTAGATCTCGAACAAGCTAAAGCAGCCCACGTGTAATTCCAAGACAATGGAGTGGTAAATATCTCGAGATTGTTATTTTCAGTGGAGAGAAAGAGAGAGAGAGAGAGAGGAGGGGGATTATATTGGAAGAGAATATCTTCAAGAATCTTTATTGTCGTTGAAGAAAAGTTTACACTAGAATTCACAACTGATAAGGATAGATTAACACTCCTACTTGGAAGGTAATGTTTAGGATAAAGGATAGGCAACACCCCTACTTGGTAGGTAATTTTTAGGATAAAGGATAGACTAACACTCCATTTCGTAGGTAATGTTTAGGATAAAGGATAGACTAATGCTCCAACTTGGTAGGTAATGTTTAGGATAAAGGATAGACTAACACCCCTACTTGGTAGGTAATGTTTAGGATAACGGATAGACTAACACTCCATTTCGTAGGTAATGTTTAGGATAAAGGATAGACTAACACCCCTACTTGGTAGGTAATGTTTAGGATAAAGGATAGACTAACACCCCTACTTGGTAGGTAATGTTTAGGATAACGGATAGACTAATACTCCAACTTGGTAGGTAATGTTTAGGATAAAGGATAGATTAATGCTCCAACTTGGTAGGTAATGTTTCAGGAACTCTGAAACTCTTCACTACGTGACTCTTCACTCAGAAACACTCCGCACACTGAAAGGGTTAAACAGGTTACAATTGTCTGTCTACTGAAAGTCGAGCAAGAAGCCATGACTCGCCGGAATTGCTATTGGACTGATACACAAATCATTGTCGTATTGTTGTATACAACTTCTGCACTGAGAATAATAAACCACCTAAAGCTATTCTTCTGTTAGACCATGCTTCTGGCCATTCGCCAAATCTTGATCAAGCTCAAACGAAGCTTAAGCTTAGTTTACACACCTACAAACACAGCGTCTATTCTGAGGCCGATAGACCAGGACGCAATAGTAACTCTCAAGGAGTACTAATCGCAGGAATCATTTACTTTAAATGATCAATGTTTTAGACACAAAACCTGATATGACTGTAAAAATTTAAAGGCAATCATTTAACATTTAATGGCCGTCCATTTCACTGACACCGGCTGGCAAAAAAAAGGTCTCTTTAAGCTGCTTAAATGCCGTTTGGAGGGAGTTTCTGCCAGAGTCAAGGAACGGCTTTGGAGGATCTGGGTGGGTGAGGGAGAAATCTGCAAGCATACAAGAAGTTCCAAAGTTGCCAAGAGAAGCTGGATTGGATGCAGTTACGGAAAATGACATCGTGAAATTGATTGATGATTGGAAAGAAAAAGGAAAATGCCATACTGAAGAATTAGCAAATCTGACCCAAGAAAAGAGAGGGGGGGGGGGTAGAACAAAGAGGAACCGGAGTGTTTTGTGAAGATAATAATTTAAAAAACTGACGCCCTTTACCGATTACTGGATAATACTCACACTTTTGACTGAGGAGTGTTGCGAAATGTACCATGAGTGGGAGCGAACTGACCTTGTAAGGAGGAGTTTAATATCGCCTTAGCACCTTGTTATGACATTCTTAAGGAAGGTAAAAGGAAGGAAATAGCAAATAACTCCAGATTCGTATTTTAGAAAGGTCAGTGGTCCTCAGCCTGGCCCATCGTCTGTTAATTACCTCCATCCAGGGCCATCATTGCAGAAATGAGGTTGCATCGACATCAATACAGTGATTTATATAAAAAGTATATCATCTGCCATAAATTAGTCATATAGTTATATTATAATTAAAATAACAAATTAATGACCTTGTGATTAGTAAAAACCGATGTTGCCATGCTTTTATTGAGACAAATGTCATATTTCTGAAAGTCTGGAACACATTCCCATTTACTCGTTAATGTGAGGAACTGATTTTGCCCTGACTTCATTTACTCTGCCACTTTCAAGAGGGCATACCCTGCGTAAAGTCAGACCAGGTTGTATATGTTTCTTCTTAGCATATAGTCTCTCTTGTAGATATTTAGTGTTTGTTGTTAACATATATTCTCTAGTAAGTCTGTAGTTTCCTTTTTTGTGCGTGGAGTCACAGCTTCATGGCAGACATTGTGAGGAGATTATAAAATGTCAAGGAATCAACAATCGCAAACCATCAGTACAAGCATATACACTTAAGAATCAAAAGTTGGGAGTAAAAGTTGCAGCTTCAAGCACTCACGTTCACCTACAATAAGTCAGTTACGTACTGCTTCTTCACGAATAGTTCACTGCTGATAGTTTCCCGAATATGCACAATAAACACAGATTATTTCAGTTATACACAGTTCACCATTTCTTGCAGTTTCACAATCATCCAGTTCACCAATTCCTGCAGCTTTACAATCAATCCATTTCACCAATTTTTGCAGCCTAACATTCCAGTTCACCAATTATTGCAGCTTCAAAATCAGTCCAGTTCCCCATTTCCTGCAACTTCAAACTGCACTTCACTAATTCTTCACACGCCAGTTCCCAAATTCTTGCAACTTCACACTGTACTTCACTAATTCTTCACACGCCAGTTCCCAAATTCTTGCAGCTTCACAACACCGACAGTTTCGGCTTTTAAACACTACATTTCAATGAATGCTTCAAAAACCCAGTTTATCGATTGCTCTGTTTTTTTATATATATATACAGAGAGAGAGAGACAGAGAGACAGAGACAGAGAGAGAGACAAAGAGAGAGTGTGTGTATCTGTGTGTGTTCTCTGATTGCTTCAGTTCGACACAAAAACCCATTTCAGTTTTGATTTCACTCCAAAAAAAAAGCTGTTCACCGAATGGTTCGAATTTGCACAACCTCGTTTCCCTCATTTAGGCTGGAGTGTATTTCTAATGACGACAGAATTTTCAGGCAAAATTAAAAGTAAATTAGAAACATAAAATAAAAGAGGAATTGATGCAATGGAGACTTTCCATGGACGTGGTTTCATATAGCTATCAGCACTGCTGGCTCTATCCAGTGGTCTCGATTACAAAATGTTTGCTTTCAATCAAATGTCAACTGAAGTCAAAGTCCTAGACTTTGAAATTAAAATGTCTCCATTGATTGCCTTAGCTCTCCAAGAGTTAGTTGAAACCGTGCGTTAGTTTTTTTGGTATACTGCATGACATTTTGAGGAAATGTCGGAAGAAATGAGGATTACTTACTCTGCCTCAAACTTTTGTACATTCTAAAAATAATGAGGGATCTGTGAGAGAAGATGCATTTTCTTTTATTTGACACACAGCTTTTACGAGGGCGTACTGTCATCATTACTAGTCTGACTCACTCCTTAAAATATGAGAGTAATTTTGTCACTGTAGCTGGTGAAAGGAGACCGGCTGGCGTAGTGATAAGAGCACTCGCCTAACAACCGAATGGTTGAGCGTTCGAATCCCCTGCTGAGCGGGATTTTTTTTCCGACCAGTACGGCTTCGAGGTCTACCCAGCCTCGTAAAATGGCTACCAAAGAAAATCTGGGAAGGAAAGGCAGCGAGGAAAGGAACTGGCGACCCTACCTCAAACGCTGATGGCCCAGCATAATGAGGTCTTTAACGCTTCATCCCCTACGCATTTGCTATGGGACTATCTTTACCTTCTAGCTTAGCTGGAGAAAGTCTTACTTTATAATATAAAGTTCCAGTTGGCGATATCACGCCGCTAATTTTGACTTCTTTTCAGACCATTGCAGAAGCATGTCAACAAAAGTTGCGGAGTTTTCAGGATTCAAACACAAGCCCGTCATGACGATCCTATTCCTGTAGAAGAAAATCCCTCCCCTCTCCCCCCCCCAAAAAAAAACCAAAAAGGATCCAAGACTATATAGTGCAAATATTGTGACAAGTGCCCATTATACTCAGCTGTGAAGAATTTGCATGCTAACCTTCACCATGGAGTTTTCGAGACTGAAGATACAGCAAGATCTGGAGAGCCTTCAACTCCAGAAATTGTTGATCATGCTCATGATCTGATTTTGGCAGATCGATAAATTTCGACTAGAACAACTGCATTGCTGAGAAACTAGAGAAACTAAGGAATGCAATGGGTTCATAATTCATGAGCATTTGAGTAAGCAAAAATTCTTGGCCAAGTGGACGCCGGACATGTTTGAATGCCGACAAGAAATGACATCGAGTTGACACCTCCAAATTAATTTTGCAGCATTTTGAGCGATCTAGTAATAACTTTTCGGAACCACTGGTCATTGTTGGTGAAACATGGTTACACCACCATAATCCTGAAAGCAAATGACAGTGGCGACACCTGGGTTCTTCTCGGTCAAATAAACCCATGACCTGAAAGTCAACAGGAAAGGTCATGGTCACTGATTCCAGGCCACTAAATTAGTGACTCGTTGTCGGGTAAAGAATGGACTGAAAGGAAGCCGGAGAGTGAAAGCTGTTCTCTTCTTGCGGGATAATGCACCCACTCAGAAGAATCATACGAAGATGTATATTCTGAAGCATTTTGGGTTTCATTGCATAGATCATCCACCCAACTCACCAGATCTTTCTCAATCTGACTGTTTCCTTTTTTTCCCAGCCTTAAAAAGTGTTTTAAAGACCGGAAATTATCAGTTACATCAGAGGTGACAGCAGCAACAGAGCAGCAACGGAGCAGTATTTCAGTAAGCAGATGTCAGGTTTCTTGGAAGGGTTAAAGAAAGCTGAGAAACGAAGTGCCAAGTATGTTGAACTTCGGCGTGAGTAAGTGGAATGACATGCATGTTTCATGGCTCTGGGTCATTCCCTTCTTGGTCGTGCCGTTAACTTTTCAGTACCCCTTCCTGTTACTCAATCTCGCATGTCATTCCCTTCTTGGTCGTGCCGTTAACTTTTCAGTACCCCTCCCTGTTACTCAATCCCGCATGTCATTCCCTTCTTGGTCGTGCTGTTAACTTTTCAGTACCCCTTCCTGTTACTCAATCCCGCATGTCATTCCCTTCTTGGTCGTGCCGTTAACTTTTCAGTACCCCTTCCTGTTACTCAATCCCGCATGTCATTCCCTTCTTGGTCGTGCCGTTAACTTTTCAGTACCCCTTCCTGTTACTCAATCCCGCATGTCATTCCCTTCTTGGTCGTGCCGTTAACTTTTCAGTACCCCTTCCTGTTACTCAATCCCGCATGTCATTCCCTTCTTGGTCGTGCCGTTAACTTTTCAGTACCCCTTCCTGTTACTCAATCCCGCATGTCATTCCCTTCTTGGTCGTGCCGTTAACTTTTCAGTACCCCTTCCTGTTACTCAATCCCGCATGTCATTCCCTTCTTGGTCGTGCCGTTAACTTTTCAGTACCCCTTCCTGTTACTCAATCCCTCATGTCATTCCCTTCCTAGATGGGTTTTCATTTATTTCGTTTGGAGGAGGCGTGGGTCCAATAGTCAAACCGTTTTCGAATTGCCTTTCCGATTTTTGTCCAGGCACTGGCTACCTTATCTTAATAAAACCGGTGATTCCTTGTAAATTTAATCCAATCCAGAGCTACTGTGTGAGGGTGTGTCCAATCAGTAGTAACCCATTTGGTCAAATCTTGTGAAACTTATTTTCAACCAAAAGTTACCTTGTGAAGATTAGTTCAATCAAAAATTATCTTGAAAAGCTTAGTTCAGTTTAAGTTACTATTGATCTATTTCCTAGTTCTGCTACATTACGTTTCTTAACTTTGCTACAGTCTATTTTGTAGCTTTGTTACAGTGACCCCAAATAATTAGAACAATTATATCGTTCTCTTCTGAGTTCTGACTTTCCATATAATCAACAAAATCGCTTTATTTTTCTGTAATTTCTGGCTTTCTGTTATTTCATATTTTCAAGCTCTTGATTTTCTGTTTCAAAACCGTGTGTGCATAATGTGTATTAGACCACTTGTACCAATTCGACCTTCATTCTGTAGTTCCTCCCTTCGCTGACCGCATCATGTTATCTAGTGTAGACTTCATCGGTGATACATTGTACACCGAAACAAAATTGTGCCTGCCTTCAAATGTGGCTTTATTTAAAAAAAAAAAAACAGAAAGAAAGTGTGTCAGGATTTCAGAGTAGGCTCTAAAAGCTGTCCTGGTGATGTCAAAACTTTGCAGCCAGCCTGGTTTTATGTGCAGGAGCGGGCGTTCTTTGTCTTCTTCTACTTCGGTGATTGTTGGTGTTTCATTATTAATGCTGATGCTGAAATGTTTACACAGTTTTACACAAATTAGATCTTGAATTTGTTGTCATGAATTTTCCCGATTCCCCCGCCTCCACCCCCCCCCCCTCCCAAATTCTCGATTTGTTATTTTGTTTTCCAGCAAGTTTTCGCTGTTTTTCGCCAGCTAAGATGGCCGTTTTGACTATGTCTTTAAGCAAACAAACGACAAAAGAGTCAGCACTCAGCTTAATTAGATAGTAATCAGAGGTCCCTACATGATAGATTGAGTCAGAGGTAGCAAATCACAGCTGACCAAGACCCTATTCTACCACATAATTATGCTTCTGTTAACAGATTACAGTACGACCGAGTCAAGAGAGGTCGAAATACGAAGACATAAAACGTCTAAAAAAAAGCGATGATGAAGACGGGTGTGTCGGGTCGAAAGACGGAGATACTGCAACATTAGCTGTAAACTGTAGTAATACTTAGACGCCGATCTTTCTTTGCAAGTATACACGAAAAAATGTATCGGCAAACGTAAATGATAACATTGGAGTCGTAATTTTCTCATTTTCTATTCTCTCTCTCTCTCTCTCTCTCTCTCTCTCTCTTATACTATTTCATATATACCGCTTACCGCTTCATATAGTAATCATGTACACGACAATTATATACTGTTAAAAAAAAAGAAAGGCAACAGTACTGTAGCCGTAATGGGCACCAAATGTCAAACTTGTATCAACATTTTCCATGATTGTTGTTTGGACACAAAAAAGAACAAACATATCCAAACTACAAGAACTTCATATTGAAGAAGGTTGACTAGTAAAGAGGATTAAAGAGAGAAAACTTAAATATTTTGGACACATTAAACGTCATGATAATCTATAGAAAACCGTCTTGGAAGGGTACATAATGGGAAAATGAAAGAGAGGAAGACCAAGGCAAAGATGGCTGCAAGACATCGTTGATGATCTGCAAATGGATGCATCAGCAGCGGGCTATCTTGCTCACAACCGAGAGGCCTACAGGAGTGCTGTTAGGGAGGCAAAGTTCCGCAAGAGACATGCAAATGAATGAATCAATCAATCAATCAAAATTTTATTTTACAGAATTAATGTTTCAATCCTGGCATGACTTTAACAATGAAATGATGTTCATTAAATGTAGTTTGGACTATTATGTTTTGTGACTGAAGCCTCCGTTTCAGTAAGGTGTATGGCCTCCTCTGGCCGGAATCAGAGAACGACATCTCCTTGACATGTATCCGATTAGCTGCTGGATCTGTTGCTGTGGGATGGCTGCCCACTCTTCCCGCAGAGCAAGAGACAATTATCGGAGATTGGTTGGCGCCACGTCTCGCTGGCGGACTTGTCTGTAGAGTTCGTCCGATAAGTGTTCTACTGGTTTCACGTCTGATGACATGGATGACCACGGAATGGTCTGGACGTTGTTGTCAGCGAGGAACTGGGTGGTGAGTTGTGGCACATGATGTCGAGCGTTATCCTGCTGAAATATCGACCCTGGTGCAGCCAGAAGTGAAAGGACATGAGGACGAATAATTTCAGCGACGTATCGTTTGGCATTCAGGCGTCCTTATGTTTGCACCAGGTCACTTCTTCTCATGACGTTGATCGTTCCTCACACCAATACACCTCCATCACCATGTGGAGGAACCTCATCCACGCAGTTCTGGGCGTAGCGCTCATGGACTCTGCGGTAAAATCTTCTCTTTCTATAATGTCGCTGGAGCAGAAAGAATGATTTATCACTAAACCAAACCCTTCTCCAATCATTCGCAATGGTCCATTGACGATGCTGGTTCGCCCACTATAGGCGGTACTGGCGATGCCTGTCCATAAGAACAGGAGCTCTGTAGGGTCTTCTAGACCAAAGACCAGCGTCGTGCAGCCAGTTCCTGATTGTTTGATCTGAAACTCGACGAGCTGCTGTCATTTACCGAACTGTTGAGAACGCAGATGCAAATCGATTCCTGAGGTGACGCACCCGTATGAAGCGGTCTTCGGCAGGAGTTGTTACTATGGGACTTCCACACCACTGCCGGTCTGCAACTGAGCCAGTTTCTTGAAAGGCGACTAATGGTGGTTCTAACCACATTAAATTGTCTGGCCACTACACTTTGTGAATGTCCAGTCTGTAAACATCCAATGATGATGAGTCGTTGTTATGTAGTGAGATGAGTCATACTTCCGCATTGAATTTTCAAATGAACTGATTCGAAGAGCGTCAATCTTTTATAGTCATTCAATAACATGGTCAGTGAGTTTTATGTTCAGTAAGTTTCACGGGATTCTCATGAACATGTCATGGGTTATTGTCAAAAATGCTGTTTTGACTAGTGTCGCTTTTCTGTGCTCATGAATCATCTACTGAGTACAGTTCAGGTCAGCACGTGAAGTTGATGTCCAAGTGAACGTTTCAGGCAATTTGCCCTTGTCTGATCAGCAAACTTCAGTTTCTTTTTTTTTTAACAGTATAATATAGTTTAGGTCAAAGGAGGCAATCAATATAATTTTCGAATCAAAATTGTTACATCGGAGCCACTAAGAAAAGTGCTTTTGAATTCTTTACTGAACATCCTTTGTAGGATTATATTCATTGGTTACTCCTTATACTATGTTACATCATTATGATGCTGTAACTTGATATCTGTATCCCCTGTGGTTGTGATATAGATCCTGAAATAGTCCGGTTAAACCATAAGTCAAGTCCGGAAAAACGATGCTACGCTCTTTTCAGTGGGCGTGCAACTTACTTGAGTTTTTGTTTTCTTCAAGAGTTGTCTCGACTTCCTGTTTGGCATGTTCTTTAAAAAATCTTCTGTTGAGTGGCTGCAGTTCTACACAGACAGTCCAGTAAAGTGAGTGGCAGAACTGGCACGCAAGCCAGTACCTTGTGCTCACGCGAGAATTCACGAGTCTCACACTTTGTAACATACAGTAACATTCTTAAAAGAAATCTTGCTGCCACTGTGGGAGCTGTTATTTTTTAGTTAACTTTGACCAAAAAAACTCCGCCACAGGTTGTCCAGTATTTTTACTTTCTCATAACCAACACTTCTCTCTTTCTCTCTCTCTCTCTCTGTTTCTCTCTCCTCTCCTCTCTCTCTCATCTGTCTTTCTCCTCTACTCTCTTTATCTTATCTCTCACTTCTCTCCATCTCTCTCCTCTCTGTCTCTCCCTTCTCTGTCTCTCCCCTCTCTATCTTTCCTCTATGTCTCTCTCCTCTCTCCTCTGTCTATCTCTCTCCTCTACTGTCTCTCTCTCGTCTCCTCTTATCCCCTCTCTCTCTCTCTTTCTTTTCTCTCAGTCTCACTCCTCTCTCTCCCCTCTCTATCTTTGTGTCTCTCTCCCTTCTCCTCTCTCTATTGTCTCTCTCATCTACTGTCTCTCTCTCTCGTCTCCTCTTATCCCCTCTCTCTCTCTCTTTCTTTTCTCTCTCAGTCTCCTCTCTCTCCCCTCTATCTTTCCTCTGTGTCTCTCTCCCTTCTCCTCTCTCTATTGTCTCTCTCATCTACTGTCTCTCTCTCTCGTCTCCTCTTATCCCCTCTCTCTCTCTCTTTCTTTTCTCTCAGTCTCACTCCTCTCTGTCTCTCCCCTCTCTATCTTTCCTCTGTCTCTCTCCCCTCTCATCTGTCGGTCTCTCTCCTCTACTGTCTCTCTCTCTCTCGTCTCCTCTTCTCTCCCTCTCTCTCTTTTCTCTCAGTCTCCATCCTCTCTGTCTCTCTCCCCTCTCCATAAATTCTCCTCTGACGGTGACGCCTGATTGAGTATGTTTTTGCTTACAGAAAGAGTCACAAAAAATGTTGAGACTTTTCCCGGCCGTGTGTAATGGAACTTTACAGATTTACTTGCAAGAAAAATTGAACATGAATAATTGATAGCGTCTGCTGCTTGCTCTGAAGAGACAGTGTTAGAGATTGGACTGCCACCAGATGTAGCAAGATTGCAGCATCATCAAGTCCTGCAGAAGAAAGTTGAAAGATTTTAGTGTGTTTTTTTTTATTATCTGACAATAAGGAGTTAAGACGATGTCCATTTTTCCAATAAGTGACTCATGCCTGACATTCTAGAGGCAGGGTTAGCGAACCACAGCTGACCAAGACCCTGTCAACATCTTACCGTTAGTACCCCCAGTAACAGATCTAGCCCGACTAACAGGGCAGGGATCGCCATAGTCCCCATGGTGGTGGAGTCTGCTAAAGAAGTACTGAAAGTCCCCTGCTTTTTACCTCCACTCAGGAAAGAGGAAAAAATAGCCGCCCTAACCGGCTCCCAGTCCGACACGATGCTGTTTCAACGTCTTCACAGCGTCGGCTGCAGAGAACATCAGCTAGCGGTTCCAGAGAGATAGAAGGCAAGACACAAGAAGACACCTGACGACAAAGAACTATAACACTACAGCATAGTCCTAGACCAGGACGGAAGGGATCCACTTGTATGTTGGACTCTCTTGAAATCCAGTTTATCAGACTCTGCCCCATGCAGGTAAGAAAAACATACTCCAACCATTCAGATGATGCTTTTAACTGAAGATATTCAAATTAACATTAACAGCAATAAGAACAGCAGCAGCAGCAGCAACATCAGAAACGATAACGATCACTGCAGTTATATAACCATCCGTGTCCTTGCTTGTCGATCGGTCAAGCAGTCACCACCCGGTACGCCCTGCGGCATTTTACAGGGCAGCAACAAATTCCCTCCACCTCTCACGGTCTGCTATCAGCCTTTGTATTGGCCCCAGCTGTGCTGCATGCCACTCATTTTTGCTTCTACAGCTCTCCGCCATGCGGCCTTCAATCAGCTTCTCTTTTTCTTTTTCTTGTGTCCTTCGTATGGCTGTTTTAGGGATGTTCAATTTGCTATTTACAGTTATAATTTTAGTGATAACAATGATGATGATGATGATGATGGAAGAGTCGACAACTACAGTATCTGTTATTGATATCCAGCCACACTTTAAGGCTGCATTAACCACAGACAGACAACACTATTAAAAATAAAATACAAGGCTCTATATTTTACCTTGGTTATGTAAATGATCACAAGATCGTTTTCCCTTATAGCCGGGACACGGGAATTCCTGTTTCCAATTCCCATATATTTCTTCGCAGACCCATTTTTCTTTCCTCCTCATTTCTTCACCATGCAAGAAAAAAAAAAAGATGTTATCCAGAGTTTGAAGGAAATGCAAATTCCTGGCGAAGATGAGGATACTTAAGCCGGCAGCTCCTAAGACGGCGATAACTCGGCTAAATTCTGTTGCAACAAACGTTCTAGTTAGGATTCCATTGTTGGAGACTGTCTCGTCGCTTGTCTGAGAGATATTCCTTTGTCTTGACCCCGTGAACTTTCCCAGAATGCTGCACTATTCCCCTTTGCGGGCTTCCCTAGCGGCCATGATGTTTTCACGTTAGAAACTTGTCCTCTTCGTGATTTCTTATCTTTGCGGTGTATTTTTTTCTCCCATCTTTTTATACCCGCCGATCTTTATCCTACTGTCACTGTTTATAAACGTCTTTCTGCCGCGCCGACTCCCTTCTCCCCGCCTCATTCCGCTACATATTTATCTGTGATATCTCCTGTTATTTTTCCTAGCTGAACCAGTTGTTATTTTCATTTAATTCCCCTTAGTGTTACTTTTTTCGTGGCCTTTCTTCTCGTCTTTCTGTCTAGTGTTTTCTTGATTCACGTCTTTGCTTCTCAGCCGTTTTCCCATCAGTTTGATTTGTCTACTTTTGTCTCCTGACATTTCCGGACACTTGTAAGCCAACATTTCCTGAACGGACTTCAAATTCTTGGGGGCATGGACCCGTCATAGGGTCGCTTCACCAAACGACCCGTCTTCTGACAGGTAGTCATCGACATACTTTGTCTTCTCCTTCATGTTTCTACTTAGCACTGGCTCTGTAGATGGACATAAAGTGTGTTTTATTTAATATCCAAGACTTTCTTTGAAAGATAAAAAACAGCTTTTAACCTTTAGCACCCTAAGTGTCAATTCTCATAAACAAAAGTTTCATTTCTGATATAAAAGTGTTGCTATTCTTTGCATATGAATTATATTAAGTTAACGTTACTTCACTCTGATAATTAACACTGCATGGATAAAGTTACGTTTAATATTTAGATACCAGTCATAAAACACTGAACTTTTGGATATAAGTATATATAACAGTAAATATACAAACATATTTAGCCACTGCAGTAAAGCTGTGATAACAAAATGAAAAACAATTTAAAACAAAATTAAGAAGTTTTATTACTTTAACAAGCACGAACGTTTGAGTTTACATCTTTAAAATACAAAAACATAGAAGATTATATATATATAATTATTTTAAAAAAAAGAAACCCACAACCCCACAACTACCGAAGACCCATAGCCTTAATTTTGATATTCTATAGCTTTTTAAATGGAATGAATAAAATTTTGAAATTGCACGCAGTAATACCTAAGGGTTTAAACACTCACTTGACAGTTTCTTACATCTGTGTGACGAGAATGTGTTAGTCCCAGGGGTTCTCAAATTAGTATGGTGTGTGGCCTCCGCTGGCATCATCAGCGACTGGCATCTCCTGGGCATAGATGCTATCAGATGTCTGATGTGCGCCTGTGGGATGGCTGCACACTCTACCTGGAGTGCCTGCCACAGACCACGACGATTGGCTGGAGAAACGTTTCGGCGACAAACACGTCTTTGCAGCTCATCCCATAGGTGCTCGATCGGATTCATGTCTGGAGACAGGGATGGCCGGGGAAGGGTGAGAATGTTGTTGGCAGTCAGGAACTGTGTAGTGGACCGTGCAGAATGGGGTCTGGCGTTGTCCTGTTGAAACACAGACCTTTGCGCAGCCAAAAATGGAATGACATGGGGTCGAAGAATTTCATTGACGTATCGTTGCGCATTCAAGCCTCCTTCAATGTGCACTAATAGACTCCTTCCATTGAAATTGATCATTCCCCATACCATTACACCTCCACCACCGTGCAGCGAAGCTTCGTCAACGCAATTTTGGGCAAAATGTTCATTTGGCCAACGGTAGACCCTTCTCCGCATATCATGGCGGTGCAACAAAAAGGAAGATTCGTCACTAAACCAGACACGTCTCAATTGATTGTCAGTTGTCCAGGGTCGATGCTGGTTGGCCCAAAGAAGTCGATTTTGGCGATGGCGTCTTGTTAAGACAGGACCTCGGTGAGGTCGTCGTGCCACCAGACCAGCTTCATTCAGTCTATTCCGGGCAGTTTGATCAGACACGACGTCCTGCAAGCAATGACCGGGCACTTGAGGAAGCTGTTGTAAACCTGTTTCTGAGGTGATGAACCAGAATAAAGCGATCATCAGCTGCTGTTGTCACCCTGTGTCGTCCACTGCTGTGCCGGTCTTCAGCTGAGCCAATGGCTTGGAAACGGTGCCAAAGTCGACTGATGGTCCTCTGCTGCACGTTTAAATGCCTGGGAACCTGACTTTGACTTTCGCTTGCAGGCGACCAATAGCAATGTTTCATAAATTTTGCAATAGACGCGCCATAATTGCCTGCTTGAAAATTAACTGAATTTGTTTGTGTAGCCTCATCCTTTTATAGGGTCATTTGCATGGGAAGTGAGTTGTGCTCACCACAAAAATCACGATTTTTCCATAAACGCAACGTGAGTTATGGTAAATAAAAATGCGTGATTAGCAAGGGCAGCTACTGCGTTCTGACTATACACGAGAATAGCAAAATTCACGCTAAATCATGGACCTGATGTCTTAGTCACAATTTTTGGTTTGGTTTGAGATACCCGGGAAAAAATGTTTTGTCATAAGGTATAACAAATGAAGCTTATATAAGCTATGCGTTTATTTTTTTTTTGACAGTATATATATATATATATATATATATATATAATTTCACATGAATGATATTTAACAATTAAGAATGGAAGAAATCGTAGAAAAAAAAGGGAGAGCTTAGCTGTGACTTGCAAGAAGCTGAGTCCGAGAGTAACCAAAAAAGGAAACAAAAGCTCAGAAAATGATCATTAGTAAAGATAAAACGAGATAAGATAAATCTAAACAGATAAATGATCATACAAATAAAGTAATTGTTATAAAGAGGTCCACATTCTTTCTAACAGAAATTAAAAGCTTAAGCTAAATATCATCTTCAGAATTTCAGCATCAAAAGTCTGAGCTTTTTTTTAACACAAAAACGTTCTTTAAGCCCAGTGTCTTTCAGCTCTTCATTCCCCACTCTTTCAGCTCTTCATTCCCCGCTCTTTCCACTCTTCATTCCCCGCTCTTTCCACTCTTCATTCCCCGCTCTTTCCACTCTTCATTCCCCGCTCTTTCCACTCTTCATTCCCCACTCTTTCAGCTCTTCTTTCCCCACTCTTTCCACTCTTCATTCCCCGCTCTTTCCACTCTTCATTCCCCGCTCTTTCAGCTCTTCATTCCCTACTCTTTCAGCTCTTCATTCCCCGCTCTTTCAGCTCTTCATTCCCCGCTCTTTCAGCTCTTCATTCCCCACTCTTTCAGCTCTTCATTTCCTACTCTTTCAGCTCTTCATTCCCCGCTCATTCCGCTCTTCATTCCTCACTCATTCCGCTCTTCATTCCTCACTCATTCCGCTCTTCATTCCCCACTCTTTCCTCATAGAAAGAGAATCTGTAGAACCTACATAAATGGAAGAAAACGGACAAGAATAACTCAAAAGATACCTACCAAATAGAACGTTTAAACACATCGTGAGAATGAAGCACAATTAGGCCCGCACAAAAGGGTTAATAACAAAGCTGAGCATTATTGTAACAGACAAACACAGAAACCTAGACCTGACCCTGTCTTAGACAGCTATGATATTGTAAATAAACCAATGTTGTAAATTAGGTCATGTAAGAAGGCGGCCAGTGATGAAGTAACCATTATGGGACGCAGACGTAGTACTCAGTCTGAGTGTGCTATGGGTCAAGGTTGGCGAACCACAGCTGCTCTGCACTGGGCCAGTGAATAGAAATCATAATTGGAAGGAAGAACCAGTCCTAGTAATACTAGCGGATTTCTGACCCAACATATTCCTATGATAAGACACTTCTCCCACGAATACGTTGATACAGCCTTTGTCTTATATATCATATCTTAAATAAATGGATGTATAAACATTCTTACATCTTACATCCTTCCCGTGTCACTATACGTCACATAGAGCTTGCATGGTAGTTCACCAAGTTTACATGTCCTCAGCGAGCTTTTCAACCTCACCGAGTGATTTTATGCCTACTAATTTGGCCTTTCTTAACAATCATACTAATCTTTCCTCTTTTAACAATCATACTAATTTGGCTTATCTTAACAATCATACTAATTTGTCCTCTATTAACAATCATACTAATTTGGCCTCTCTTAACAGTCATACTAATTTTACCTCTCTTAACAGTCATATTAACTTGACATCTCTTAACAATGTCCTCTTTAGAGTTTCACGTCGTCGACCTGGCTTCGTGTGGTTGAGGGATCCTGGGATAATGAAGTCCCTAAGAATATGTCTGAAAAGAAGATTCTCTGTCCAAATTCGTATGTCCCTGGAGACTTTCACTCCACAACTAATCGAAGTCTGAAAATTCTGGCACCATTTCAGGCTAGTTGCTGGGTTTTGCACTTTAAGGTCCGTTTCTATAGATCTTGGACGTGAAATGGGCCTTACGTAAACCTTATAAATGTTTAAAACATAAATGACATTTAAATGATCACACTGTTTAAATATTTCGTTCTATATGTTGATTTAATATCTTTTCCATATTTGATTTTCATCACATGATAGTTTTTAGAGGCTTTTTATGCTGATTTCACATCGAAATTTGTTAGACGGAGTCGGTTATCTGTACCAGCCAATCATAGCTGCCCTATCTCTATTTCAACCAATCAGGGCTCATCGATAAGTTGTCCGGTCTTTCCGTATCATCCAATCAGAGCTCATCAACAACTTTATTCTACTTCTCAACATCAGCCAGTTAGAGATGACGAATGGAGAGAGGAGGATTCTCTCTCTCTCTCTCTCTCTCTCTCCCCTCTCACCCCTAGATTTTCTATTGAGGATAGGCGGTTGTTTTACTTTATTTTGTCAGCAGAAACGTTACCGAAACGCTCTGCAAGGAGATAACACTTACCAAGTGTCTTTCCTATATCCTCTCTCTGAATTAAAAAAAAACAAAAAGAAAGAAAGATTACCCTACCCCACTCACTTTACGACTACAGGGCTGTGTTCCAACTACTCATTATTGCTGGTAAATAGCTGGAGTGTTGTTTAACATCTGTCACTAATCGATCGTTTTATTTTTTAACACTAATTTCAATGCCTCGTTAATATAGTCACTACGTCCTGTATTTTTAAAAATTATTTGTGATGTTGCTGAACATTGTAAAACAGGTATTCCCTTGTCTTACATCGAAAATGTGTTAGAAATATTTGCTAAATTTCTGTATTTTCTTCATATTTATAAATCGTCTTCCCATCTATTCTCACCTGAACTGACACGAATATTCAATTTATTACAGGCTCTTTCATCCCTCTCCTCATATGATTGAAAGATTATATTAGTTTGATAGTTCTTCGTATCTTGATTATGATAGGTTAGATTTTTTAAAACCTATTTAGTTTCTGAAATAATGGGGTCTCTTTCCTCGCCATAGCTACATCCCTGATATCAATGATATCTTCATTTATCATGAGGCTGGAACAGACTGACGCATTCTGCGTGCACTTCTGACTTAATCTGCAACTATTCTTAGCCATGTCCCATTCCCTGTTCCCTTACCTTTTTTTTCGCATGGCTCATATTTTTAAACCAAGTTTATATATTTGATATTCTCAGTTTATTTTAACAAATAATAATCTTCTGGAGTATTTTCTGCTAATGAATAGAAGTAATTCTAAATATTCTGGGTTTTCTGTTATAAATAGACATCTAAAATGCTGGTCCTGTTTGAATAACAAAATAAATAACAATAGAATATTCAATTAGATCTATTTAATGGTGTATGTTTTTTTTTCTTTTTTTTACAACTAAACCTTTTTTTTATCTATACTTCTAGTTTGCAAGTAAAACCTCATTCCTCTTTTCCTCGTACTGAACCAGGTTTTGTACGAATAAATAGAAATGATTAGATAAAAATTTGTTATCAAGCGAAAGACGGAAAGGTGTATATATATATATAATATGTATGTATGTATATTAAATGCCCTCGGAAACTTGCATGAAGAATTTATCTTCCTCTCAAGAGTGGATAAATACGGGGGAACAGAAAAGGATATTAAAGCTAGAATAACCAAGGCCAGGACAGCATTTATCCAACTTAACAAAATATGGTCATCTAAGAACATCAAAACAAGAACCAAACTTATGCTTTTCAATACAAACGTAAAGACTGTCCTGCTATATGGTTCAGAGACATGGGTTATGGCCAAGACAATACAGCAGAGGATACAAACATTTATGAACTATTGCTTGAGGAAGATTTTAACATTAAATGGCAGGACAAGATCAGGAATGAGGAGGTCTGGGAAAGGGCAGGACAAGAACCTATGAACCTACAAATCATGTCTAGGAAATGGAGGTAGATTGGCCACACTCTGAATAAAACCCGACACCAGCATAGCAAGACAGGCACTGACATGGAATCCTCAAAGAAATAGAAAACGAGGAAGACCTAGACTTACTTGGAGAAGAGAAATTATGACAGTGCTCAGAGACAAGGGATACACATAGAAGGAAGCAGAGAATAATTCCAAGAACAGGGATGACTGGAGAGCCTTTATCCGTGGCCTACGCTCTCAAGGGAGTGAAAGGCGATGATGATGATGATGATGAAGAGCGGATTACTCCAGTATTAACTGAAGGGAGGCTACTGGTGAATAAAAGACCTGGACATTTCTCTGTAGCTAGCGAGAATATAAGCAAAAATTGGTATGTTTTTTACGGAATAAATCAAAATAAAAATCTTCTGTGTTTCTGAAAAAATACCCCTTACATCTCCTTGTTTTGCTGAATAATACATTTCTGCACTTATCTCTTTCAAGGGACAAACTAAATCACCAAAATGCTCTATATTGTTGAAAAAAAAAACACGAGCCAAACCAAAACAAAAACGGATCTCTGTCTACAAATCTAAATGTAGATGTTCTTGAATTTGCTCAGAACATTTCTGTTTCTCTTATTATTTCATGACAGCTTGTGATTACGTGATAAATATTAGATGATGCGCATTTCAATGTTGGCATTTTCTCCCCTTTTTTTCTATTTTCTAGACTTGATCCATTCCTGTGAAGTGTTGAAAAATGTTTTGTGTGGTTTCTTTTTCTCCCCAACAGAACACATGTGTAGTTAACTCTTGGATTCCGGCCCAGCCAAACTTTCTGCGTAAGTTTCACGAAGGGAGATAATCACATCTAGTCCCTAGTTAAACCCCTTGGTAGCCCTGAGTCATTTACCGGCCGCGGGAGCGGAGCAAGGAACGTTTGCTCATATTTCCCTTAAGGCCTGCTCGCGCATTACCAAATTTGCATGTAAAAGCCACTCGCCCTGTCAGTGCAGACGTGTTCGGCGCTGTAGAGTTAAAGGAGGGCTGTTTATGGATGTGTGTGAGACCGGACATGTTGGAGAGAAGCGAAGAAAAGAAACGAGCATTTGAGTGTGAATGATTCAATAAGTGTGAGAGTGTGCGAGTGATTAGATATTTGAGAGTGTATGCAATCAAGAGTGGAAGCAAGACAGAGTGAGGGGCGGAATGCAGAAGATTGAAAGAAGAATTAAATTAAGCATTGATTGATAATAGATGGGAAGGAATGATAGGCTAATGAACTGACGAAGAAGAGAAATATATTAAGGCAACGCTGTCTTGCCAAATAGGAAATAAAATAAATATATTTCATTTGAAACCAGAAGCAAAAACCGACGGCTGCATGAAAAGAAGGAAAGAATACACGAAAACTGAAATAAAAAAAGAAAGTTCTAAATCCATTTTTAAAAAAGCACAGTAAACTTAGAGAGAGAGAGAGAGGAGAGAGAGAGAGAGAGAGAGAGAGAACACGCAAAGAGTAATCTCCTTGTTCCAAACTGTACTTAACTGTCTTCTACCAGCTACCAAGTGCTCCGTCTGCTCTTATCTGAGATGTGCTCTTATCTTCGACTAAATCATATGTCTTCTAGAATCTCCAGTTTTCTTCTCCTTCTTTGTCGGGAAAGAACCTGATCTCACCTGGCTATAAATCAGAACAGTGGTCTGTGAGTTGTAACAAAGTTTAGGATGTCAGTGTATAAATATATACGAGTAGAGTCGAAGCCCGACAGGAATTTAAGACATACGGATTACTGGGCGAAGAAGACATCAAACAGGGTAGACAGAAATAACGGAGAAATCTGAGACTTGGTGTACCGTCTACACAGTCCTGCTAGAAAATACTCTGTTAGCCAATAGATGCACTTCTTTCAGCTCATGCATATTCGGTATACACCTAACTTTTGTGTACTTTCATCGTTTAGACATTTCTTTACTGTCTGTTGAGATCTTCTTCTAGAATGAGGCTTCCGGGCCTCAGTGACATGAAACTTCCGGGTCAGTAATGGCGGCAGGTCGCGCTTGACCGTTTCGTGCTCCTACTAGCGACACCCCGAGTGCCATGAAGTTCTTCGTGTACCTGCATTTCTAGGATGCCGGTTGAAAGTGCTTGTGACCTGTGCTGGCTCTTAGAAGTTTTACTGAGTGTTGTGAGAACAGGAACGCACGAACGTGTCAAATGAGCAACAATGTCGTCATTGCTTTCAAGATGGAGGTCGGTTCTGTGTGCCGAGCTACTGAGCTTAGTGCTATGGCACCAGTGTGTGCTGTGAACTTCGCGCAGACAGCATTAATGATTATTCGTTACGTCTACTTGGCCGTGGATAAATTATGATGGTCTTTGTGTGTCCTGGTTTGGCTTGGCGCCTTAGCTACTGAGTTTGTGGCTGGAGCGACACTGACTAGTTTCGCATTTGGACCTTTGTAATTCCAAAAGTGGCCTCCTCATTGAGTGGCTCATCATCACTGACTGATGCGAGGGATCATTCATGAACATTCTGTGCGATATTCACTGGCACAAGACGTGGAGCGGTACTGGGAGATTCTCGTGCGTGATGAGAACCTAAATCTGAGCTGAATTGTTCTCTAACAGCTCTCGTTTTCTCGCGCCCTCCTACATTTCATCGTTTTGTCCTAGATGAACGTCCAGATTTCCGCTGGATATGCTACATGATCAAAAGATACGCAGTTACCACTAAAGGCAAAATACATCTTCGAGAAAGCGTCTGAGAATGTTATGTGCTTCACGAGCAAATTTTCACTTTTTGTGATTCATTATTTCAGGCATTTTTTTACACTTTTTAAAAATTGTATGTAACATATCATATTTCTGCTAAAAGTATTAATCATCTTTCTGCTAGAAGTATTACTCGTAATTCTCTTTCTATATAAACGTGTTAATCATCTTTCTAATAAATGCATATACTTCAATCATTCCCACAAACTTTCCTTCTATAAACAGTGGATATGAATCTTGTTTGTGCTGATTGGCTTGGAACAATGCATGCTTAACCTGCACTTTGCTGCATTTATTTCTTTATGTTGTTGAAATGCCTTTCATTAAAGCACTTTTTTCACTTTCTTTCTTTATCATCCACAATTCTTTAGACGTGGTTTGATGGATGATATCGGCATACCAGTCTTTCAAATGTTCATTTTGCTGTAAGAGGTCATGTTATATAAACCTCGGCATTTCTGTTGCGTGGTGTCTAAGAACAATCATCACAGAACCAGGCATAAAAATTGGAGGATACAATATTAACAACCTTCGGTATGCTGACGACACAGTACTGATAGCTGAGAACCAACAAGACCTGCAAAATCTCTTGGATAAAGTCGCGAAAGAAAGTGAACAGAAAGGCCTTACTTTGAACATCAAAAAGACAGAGACTATGGTTATATCTAAGAAACAGAATCCACCAGCATGCAGTATAAAATTAAATGGAACTATTCTAAAGCAGGTGCAGAAATTCAAATACCTTGAAGCAGAAATAACTTCAGATGGGAAATGCAGAACAGAAATTAGGAACAGAATAGGCCAAGCAAAGACTACATTTCAGAGAATGAGAAATATATCCAACACATGTTTATCAATGAATGTTAGAAAACGAGTCCTAAAATGCTATATTGAACCTATCTTGTTATATGGACGTGAATCATGGACAATAGGCAGGTCTGCACAAAAATCAATGGAAGCAGCAGAAATGTGGTTTATTAGAAGAATGTTGCGAATCCCCTGGACAGCAAAAAACAACTAATGAAGAATGTAGGAGAAGAGCTGGAGAGACAAAAAATCTTGTCAAAAAATAAGAGAGAGACAATGTACTTTCCTGGGATATGCAATGAGAAGAGAGGGCACTGAAAATATTATAACAACAGGAAAAATAGAGGGAAGAAGATCAAGAGGATGACCAAGAGAAATGATACTGGACAGTCTGACGGGATGGTGTGAGAGGAGATCACCAACTGAGCTGATGGCCTGCAGGAAGGATCGTATACTCTGGAGAAGCATAATAGCCAACACCAGTCGGCATGGCACCTGATGATGATGATGATAATGATGATGATGATGATGATGATGTCAGTTTTATGGTTGTCCACATGACGAATTTTCATCTTTACAAATACTATATTTCTATTCATAATTGTTATATATTTCAAGATATTACTTTTTTAAAATTCTTTTTCAAAGATTTATTGCTTAAATTTGACTTGCAATATTAGTCTTTTTCTAGACAAGTGGGTCGTTTTAAATTTCTGTTATCTTATACAGCGAAAACAAGAGCACTATATCAGGCAGAAGTTTCGATATTCGAATTTAAAATACCCTCAAGGTAGAAGACCAGGAAGATAATCAAATAGAAACCAGGCGCCACGATCTACACCTCTGAAACATACTAGTCATGTGATTTTTGAAGAAGGTAGCTTCCATTCAGGCTGCAGATGAACAGATGTTACTGTCCAGGTTTCCTTGGAACTGACTACTCGCCAAAGATTAGTGTGGTCAGCACCAAAGACTAGTGTGGTCAGTACCAAAGACTAGTGTGGTCAGTACCAAAGACTAGTGTGGTCAGTACCAAAGATTAGTATGGTCAGTATCAAAGATTAGTGTGGTCAGTATCAAAGATTAGTGTGGTCAGTATCAAAGATTAGTGTGGTCAGTACCAAAAACTAGTGTGATCAGTATAAAAGATTAGTGTGGTCAGTATCAAAGATTAGTGTGGTCAGTATCAAATATTAGTGTGGTCAGTATCAAAGATTAGTATGGTCAGTATCAATGATTAGTGTGGTCAGTACCAAAGACTAGTGTGGTCAGTATCAAAGATTAGTGTGGTCAGTATCAAAGATTAGTGTGGTCAGTACCAAAGACTAGTGTGGTCAGTATCAAAGATTAGTGTGGTCAGTATCAAAGATTAGTGTGGTCAGTACCAAAGACTAGTGTGATCAGTATCAAAGATTAGTGTGGTCAGTATCAAAGACTAGTGTGATCAGTATCAAAGATTAGTGTGGTCAGTACCAAAGACTAGTGTGGTCAGTACTAAAGACTAGTGTGGTCAGTACCAAAGACTAGAATGTGGTCAGTATAACGCGTGACTATCAGTCCTAACAAGGCTTCAAGAGAAACCACGTACCAGTCTGTGCAGCTCGATTGACTATAATGCCTCCAGTCTGAGTAGAAATATATCTTATTGAAAGAAGACTACGCTAACCATCTGCTCACTGCAGAGCTCGCAAAAATCACTTGAAAGACTACGCAAGTAGTTGATGGAGTGAATTATACGGCACTTATCTTAACTTCTTAAAAACTAGACAAGAATGAGGTAAAGAGAGTTTGCTGAACATTATCCATTCTCACATAACATTTAGATTGCATTTATGTTGCTTTCTGAGCCATTCAGAAATCCGGAGTCACTTGTCGTGGTTTCTTGCCATCCCTTCCCTCCCCCTCCAAAAAGGTCAAAATTAGAATATGTGGAATTGACCAGTGAAAGTAAAGAAAAGAATGGCCTTCTTCTTCTTCTTCTGATAGTCTGATTATTGGCGTCGAATCTTAGATGTGGCCTAATGTCTCGTCACATATCTTCAAATTGTCGTTTACTTCGTCTTCTAGGTGCTCTAGTTCTTTGTCCCTTGTAGGTGGCAAGCTTGTTCTGACAGAGGTTCCATTATCATCAGACGATCGCACCAGTTTGCCCTTTGTCTTTCAATATACGCGTACATACCCGCCAAAGTTACAAAACATAAACAAATAGTAGATAATTTACTGTCTTCTCTTGTATTTATGGGCTCCAGCGTTTGCAGATTAATTCGTCCAGTGTTGATCACTGACTGAAAAGCAACCACCTACATAAATGGATCAGTGCCAGAAGAATGCTAAAAGCAATCTGCTAAATAAATGGATCAGTACTAAAAGAAAGCTAACTCACTTTGAGTACAGAAAATGGGAAGACTATTGATGTGAGATGAGTCTCTCACTCCCTGACATGTCAGTCAGGCTACATTGTTCTAGATCTTCCATCTCATCGCTTCCAGTTACAAATGTTCTATAGACCATACAATTTTAGACTATTTTTCACTAACTTAACGCTCTCTCTCTCTCTCTCTCTCTCTCTCTCTCCTCTCTCTCTCTCTCTCAGAATTCTGTCGCACAATGCTCCGCCTTACTTGTGGTCACTGTTTACGTATAACACTAAACATAGCCAGCGTTTAAAAAACTGTCTTCTTCCTAAACCCAGGATTGATCTGTACAAGAAAAGCCTTGCATACTCTGCAGTACACCTCTGGAACACCCATCCCTACAATTTAAAATCCATTGGTAATACTTCATCTTTTAACTCAAACCTGTTTCATTATTTACTTGCTTGTAATTATATGCCTCCATAAAATAGCCAGCACTCTCTCAACACATGGCTTGTAAAACATCAAGTACTTAAATGACATAGTTAGAAAAGCAACTTGTTAGAAATTATTTTAATGTTTGTTAAAAAAAAACATATGTTAGAAGATCTGTATTTACAATGTATTTTTATTTATGTATATGTCTGCGTGTGTATGTGTGCGTGAGTGCTATTTTATTAGGTTAATTACTTCTCTTTTACCTTGAATGTAGTAGTTAAATCTTACACTCTTTTGATATGTTTTTTCCTAATTTAATTTGTATTTTTGTACTAAATCAAGTGTGTGGGAAGAATGAAAGATAGAGTGATGAAGGACAGAATGTAAGACGGGCCTGCGTGCCCAATTCTTTACCCTTTAAAAATAAAGATTATTCATTCATTCATTCTCTCTCTCTCCCTCTCTCTTTTTCTCTCTCTAATATTCCATCCATAACTATGTCAGTTTTATTTATGCTCCTATTACTTTTTGTTCTTAATCTTTCCTTAAACTTTGACTCCATTTTGTTTTCACGCAAATGTTTTTATGTTATTGCTTTGCATGCAAGTGGGAACGCAAGAGAATGTTATATCTTAGTATAAGGATGTTACGTTAGTTATTTAACACAATACTTCGTTTTTTTTACTTTTCTTCTGCGAGTCCGAAAGTAAGAAATAGTCTTAGTATATGTAGTAATAATTAGTATCAGTATGTGCGGTTTACATGAAAATAACAAATACGAGCAGCCCTAGTATGTGGGTTTATGTATGTCGCTTCTCTTGGTACTTCTGAGAAAAGATAGAAATCAAAATGACGCCCAAGTGCACTGTATTTTTGTAAGTCAAGTTTAATCTTATCATTTTTAAACTTGAATTCATTGCTCACAGTTTTACAACAATGAATGTGCTGTGTGTGTGTCGCAAAGCTGCTTACAGCGCTGTTTTAATTTTCTATAGCGTTCTTTAGGTTTTGGTAGTCTTAGCCGTTGTTGTTGTTGTTGTTCTTCTTCTTCTTGGAGCTGCGAGCTTCATGTTCTTTGCCGCCTGTGTGCTGAAGATGTTGAGACACAGCATCGTGTCTGATTTGGGGGGGGGGGGGGAATTATGGGATTATTTTCGGTCTCTGTAGAGCTAAAAAGCAAGTGTTATGCAGATACTTCTTTACCAGACTCCACTACCATGGGGACTACAGTTATGGGAGTACCAACTGACAGGTGGGACAAGGTCTAGGTCAGCTACAGTTTGCCAGCTTTTGACGCTAACATGTGTCAGTCATGAGTCCCTGATTGCCAAGTGGGACAGTGTCAATGTCCCCATTCAAACAGCCACATTTTGTTTTAAGTCTACGACATTATTCTCCATTGTTCTGTGTTGTCTTGTTGTAGTGTAAGGGGAACGTGTAGTGTGTGGCTGTGAACGGCTGGCGGAAGTATGACGTCAGAGATTGGAGAGAAGAGAGAGAGAGAGAGAGAAATACGTGCCGGGCACTAGCAGTGTGTGTCAGTGGTACAAGCTGTTGCTATTCGTGAGTATTTGGTTTAAAACTCAGAGACCTGCATCATATACATTAAATAAAGTGACAGTTGAAGTAAGCAAGTGACAGTGTGTTCGGTAACTGATGAGAGGATAAATTGATCTGACACTGGAATCTACCTTTCTGTGACTGTGTGCTCTGTTGAGGACCGCCCCACAGTATGTTTCCAAAATTTTGTTTCCAAAATTTATCTTCCATGTATCTTTTTTTTGTTGTTGTTGTTTCTTGCTATTGTTTTCGTTGTAGGACAGAAGTTGGAACACAAACTCCACATTTCTATCCTGCCATGAAGTGAACCATATTTCTACCAGTTCTTTTTACTTTTAGCCAAGATGGCGCTCTCACCACTTCCGGTCTGATAAAATTTAAATTGGCAGACTCTGTATAAAAAAAAGAAAAGAAAAAAACATATACATTAAAAAAACAATTAATTTAACATTTTTTTGTCTAATTTTTTCTTTAAAAAATTTTTTTTAACTTCAAGTGTGATGTTTATGGTGCAGTATAAATTCGGTCACTTGATAAGATGACATCAAAAGGTAAAGAAACAAATAAAAAACAGAGGTTCCCGTTTATTTTTCTCACGTGTTTGTGATAATGTTTCTACCACAGAAATCTTCCTAGAACTTTCTCATGTTTTCAGTCAATTTTAAGCCCCGCCCTCTCCCTCCGCCCCTCCTCCCCGCCCTTATCTTTCTTTTTTAGCTAGAACTGGCTGCTGTATGTTAGATGTAGGGTAAAGAGAAGTATGGAATAATTACTGAACAAATTCAATCTCCAACTTTTACATGCACAATTTGTGGTAATTAAATCTAAGAGCATATTAGGGATGGGGGGGGGGGTGTGTGTGTGATAGATGGGGATGTGTTAGAACAGAACTAAGAAGCCTGGACATCTCCCTGGATGATACTCATGCACACGTCACATTTCCCGCTGAAGTCGCGGGGACAAGTCTTGCGAGTAAGCTCTTTTGTCCAGAATTTCCTGGAGACCTACCTCTGCAAAGTCCTTTGCGTTCGTGACAGAAGACCATTTCATTGCAGGTCTTTGTGCAATCTTCCAAGTGTCTTCTTGTTAGTGGCTCGCCTGACAGATCTTGTGATGGCAGCTGTCAGTCTCAGATCATAATCTCTACCTTCGTAAACCTGCTGCAGCCTTAGACTACAGGTCAGATTCTTTGCTGCCACTTTTTATTTTTTTGGTGACCTCTAAAGTTTCTGCCCTGGTTTCGCTTGAGTTACAACTGTTATTTGCTTCTACAACATTATTATGTGTCTTGCAACTTTACTTTTCTCGTCTTACAATATAATATTGAAAATAAATGGCGTCAGATATTAATGGAGGATATCAATAGTTATTTTGCTGAGAAATGTCTCATACGGTTGAGTCTAACAATTATCTGATTCGCTAAGCAACATCCAGTTATGTTTGTGTTGTACAGGTCTTCAACATAAATGTTTCAGCATGAACGGACGGAAGCTAATTCTCTTCCTTGTTTATTTTTGGTCCGTTCGTGATGCCTTTCGTCTTTTTTTTTACATGAAGATAAGCTTAATCTGCTTTGGATTACACCAGAAAGTAAGACGCAAGTATATGTTTCTTTTGTAACTTTTGTTTTGAGATGATGCAGAGTTTTTCGTACATAAATCATAAATTATTCGTTCCATATTGTCACGTTTAAGCTGTTTAAATTCCTGTACTACATCTCTCATTGTTAGGAATTCTACCTCCACCCTCTTTCTCTTTCCCTACTTAACTATTATGCTAATTAGTCTGTCTCTTACAGAGAGCTCTAACAGCTGAAGAATATATCAAGTGGTAAAGTAAGAGAACAGTTTTGTAGGATTAGACTTCGGGAAAACCGTAGACAAAGCACTTTAGTGAGACCTGAGAGAAAGAAAAATCACAAGAGAATTACCTGGGATTCGAACACGGACTCCGGTAGGAGTAACTCTCTTGTGATTTTTCTTTCTCTCACTTCTCACTAAAGTGATTTGTCTACTATTTTTTCGAGGTCTAATCCTACAAAACTGTGTTCTCTTACTTTACCTTATGAAAGCCTCGTTGTTTCCTATTTACATCAAGTGGTAGTGAGACCAATTTTTTTTTAGTTTCACTTCATTGGCACTTGCACATATAAAGGCGTCTGCTTCATACCATCATACCTTCATACCATCATATAAGGCAGTGTTTATAAACAGGAGTCATATGACCCCACGGTGCTACAGGATAATTGATGAGGGCCACAGGTGAAAAAAGGTTGAAAACTACTTATATAGAGATATGAAGTTAGTGATCTTACTGTCCTTGACTTCTGGATTCTAAAGATATTGACAAGATCAGTATTTAGTAAATGTTCACTGCCTGTAGGAGGCATGTACTTGCTGAGGCTACAATAAGACTTCTACGGAAAAATATTACTACTTGTGCTGCCATTACTTCTACAAAAACAACAACTACTTCTAATACTACGAGTATAATTACTGTCGCTACTACTACTACTAGCATCACTACTACTACTACTACTATCACTATTCTACTACTACCACTGTTGCTGCTACTATTACTACAAATACAATTACTCCTACTACTACTACTACTACTATTACTACTACTACTACTACTACTACTACTTCTACTATTACCACTACTGCTGCTTCTACTTCCAGTATGCTGTTAATACCACGGCAAAAACTATTAATGATGCTACCACTATTACTACTACTAACAGTAATAATAATACAAAGAGACCAGCTGCCCGTTATTATACAGGACAATCCTGAATTTTAAGGACTTGTAAAAGGAATCACATTACTTCAATAAGGAGGCCTAAATATCCCATATTTAAAACACATGCCCCCGTGTTGACCCTTATTCTCATATTTGGCCGTCTCGTGTGGGAGAGATAAAGGGATTATCAGTATCTGTGTGGGGGGCCGTAAGGGAAATTTTGTGCTACAACAAATCAGGCTGTCTCACTGTACAAACCTGAACAGCTGAGTCGAATTTTCTGTTACAATTAAAATTTGAACTTTTACACATTTTCATTTACTTTTCATTACTTTCCTCCCCTTCCGCAACAAAGTTTTAATGTCCAGTGTTTGAAAGTAGAAAAGATATGTTAAATAAAAGCAATAAAGTTGTTTAAAAAATAATACAGTTTGTTGCTTACTGTGTAGTAATCTTCACGAAATGTACTCTACCACACAGAAGGTAGACTGGTCCTTTACCAAGAAAACATCATTAAGGGGTTGTCTCCACTTGGAGGATGAAAATCAGAATTGCTTTACATGCCAGCGTGGTCAGTCTTCATGGCCCAAGCATTATCTAGACCAGTGGTTCTCAGAGTCCGAGGATCTCCTGCTGTTTCAAAATCCAGGTCACGGACCCCCATACTGTGGAAACGTTTCATATCTGTATGGTAGCTGTATGCTTTAAATGCAAAATTTTTTTTTTCAGAAAATGTGGGTAAATTTTAACGCTACACTGCATTAAAAACACGGTACAAGCTTGGTGAATTTTCAAAACGACAATAATGTAGTTAAGTAAAAAATAGACAGCAATTAAAATTCCTACTTGTTCTGACACATAAACAGAACATGAAGTGTGTGACAGTTAACTAGACTAAATATGGTGAGAGGAATCATGACTCTTTTTGTTCCGAACAATGGCTTCCACGTCCGGTTCAATATTTCCTATTTTTTTAACATAAAAAAGTTGTTTCCTTCTCACAGGATTGGCCAGAACAACGGTTATTAAACATTACACCGTGAAAACAAAAAAAAGGACC
The DNA here is from genome assembly GCA_009760885.1 of Achatina immaculata. NCBI lineage: Eukaryota > Metazoa > Mollusca > Gastropoda > Stylommatophora > Achatinidae > Lissachatina > Lissachatina immaculata. The sequence goes on along the minus strand of CM019719.1, from coordinate 7,488,752 downwards.
TTGAGTTTTTTTGTCACGGACCCCCACGGACCAGCAGTTGAAAACCACTGATCTAGAACAACAAGCTAATCATTACCTGACCGGAAGTTTGTCTTCAGCCCACAGGCCAGATTTACCCTCAGCTTTGATGTGGGCTTTATCGATAGATGTTTGGTGAACTAGCTACGACCTTGACTTCCCGAAGGTCTTTAGCTCTCTAGAGTAAACTCCCTTGGCAATGCGGAAGGAGAGTGGCTTCTCTGCATACTTGCCCTAAACTAACTTTAAATACCTTTTAGTTGAGAAAGAATGGCTCCATTTTAAATGCTGCCTACATTTTCAAGCGATGTTGTATATATTTTTCCTTTACATAATAAAAATGTGAAGTTGTTGCCATAGATTTGCTGTATATTCTGTCAACGTCTTCTTGTTCTGATAACAGTCTTGGTTATGTCCGGGGCGGACATGTGCAACATCATCGGCGATCTTTTTCAAATCAAACGCGTAATCTTAATACTGAAGGAGTACTTTAGATGCTGAATTGTCCCTCCCATGAGATTATTCCACTCTGAAGATGTAATACACGCGATTTCTAATCAGCCCAGCGACAAAAGTAGTACTTGATTTACTACAGCTGGGAAACCATTGTCTAAACATTATAGCAAGTATCTGCAAGTCGGACAGACTGAATTTCACAGCTAATAATATTATACGTTTATCAAAACTGAACTATGAGTAGTAAATTAAATAGAAACCAGAAATAAAATAGTCACGGTTTTGAAGTAAACTGCTACATATCATTCATTCATTTGTTGTCCCTTGCGGAACTTTGCCTCCCTAAACGCACTCCTGTAGGCCTCTCGGTTGTAGGCAAGATGGCCTGCTGCTGATGCATCCATCTGCAGATCATCAACGATGTCTTGCAGCCATCTTCGCCTTGGTCTTTCTCTCTTTCTCTTTCCCATTATGTACCCTTCCAAGACGGTCTTCTCTAGATTATCATGACGTTTAATGTGTCCAAAATATTTACGTTGTCTCTCTTTAATCATCTTTACTAGCCAGCCTTCTTCAATATTAAGCTCTTATAGTATAGATATATTTGTTCTTTTTTTGTGTCAACGATATCTGGAGAACTCTTCTGTACCATTTACATTCTAAGGCATTTATGTGTTTCTCAGCTGTTTTGTGTCCAGGTCTCACAGGCATATGTTGCGATGGGAAAGATGTATGCCCTTAAAAATCTTATTTTTGTAGTTCTGTCTGTTCCTCTCCACAGATTCTTTAGTTGTTTTACTTTCTGAAGAGCAGTAGATGTCCTCCTTTTAATTTCCCTCATTGTATCTCCATTACTAGTTAATAGTGATCCAAGCTATTCATACCTCTCCACTTCTTCCAGTTTTTTCTCATTGATACATATATCAGTTGCCTTTTTTTTTTTTGTCAGTTGTCATCAATTTAGTTTTCTTCGCATTAAGATAGAGGTTTTGCTCTTCACTATTCTTACGGACTGACATAATTAGTTTTTCCATTCCTTTTTGTGTTGTGGACAGTAATACTGTGTCATCAGCATATCTAATCTCTGGTATTTCGTAACCTCCAATTGTTATGGCATCGTAATATTCTTTGTCTACATCTTCTCTAACATTCTTCGTTATATTTTCAGTATACAAGTAAATAACCCCTGACAGACCCCCAAGTTGTTGTTTCACCATTTATTGTCACTGTTGCCTGTTGGTCTAGATACAGCAGTGATGTTAATTGTATCAAATGTGTTGGAAATCCCATTTTTTCCATTATTTCCCTAATTTTCTGGTGTTGTACACAATCAAATGCCATTGAGTAGTCTATAAAAACTAAATATAGATTCACATTAAACTCTCTACATTTTTCTGTCATTAATCTTATATTGAATATATGATCTCTTGAACCTCTTCCTTACATATACCCTACACATACCTTAAAGAAATATACGAAAAGTTATCACTATAACGATACAAAAAAGGAAACCAGTAAAAACTTGTTTGGCTTGTCACGAGAAGACAGGAGTTGTAGAACCTGATGATGACTGGAAAAACCAAGGGAAAAAAAACAAAAGTTAGGTCTGACTGACAGTGGGGTTCAAGACGCTGTTCGATCTGGCAGTAAACAGCCTAAACCTGACATGCTTGTGTTGTCCGTGTTGATGTACCATAGCTGATCAAGACCCTGTCCCAACTCTCAGTTGGTACCCCAAGTAACAGGCCCCGCATGGCTAACGGGGCAAGGACCACCATGGGTTCCACCTGATGTGGAGTCTGGTAAGTAAGCATCACGTAGCCCCAGCTTTTTAGCTCCACATAAAAGTACAGTCATCACAATCCACTCCCACCGCTGAAGAATGTTTCAACACGTTCACTGCATCGGCTGCAAAGGACCTCAGTCCCGCAGTTCCAAGGAGAAAGAGAAGAAAATGGAGGAAGAAGAAGAAGAAGAAAAAGAAGAAGAAGAAGAATGACAGTAGAATATAAATTCACGAGCAGGAAAATAAAGTCAGAAGATCGGGACTGAAGTAGCAAAGACCACAGAAAATAGAGCGATGATTATCTCACATTAGAACAACACGTAATGACTTAATTTTATTTATAATGTAATGTTAGAATCAGAATGTATCTTATGAACATTTCGTGTAGTAAATAAAGCCATGGGAAATGGCTATAGTCAATACTTGAATACCATTCTCGCTATCACTTTAAACACTACTTTAGCTATCACTGTAGCTATAATTTTAGTCACTAATTCAGTCATCACTCTTACCATTGCTTTAGCAAACTTTCTACGTCACTGAAACCATAATTTTAATTATCACTCTCATCATCTCTTTTACTACTACATTAGTTATCATTTAGCCATCACCCTAACAATCACTCTCACTATCACTTTAGATTTAACTTTAGTTTTAGCTGTTACATTGACTAAAGTTAGCTTTTATTTATTTAAGAACTGTCGCTATTACTTTAGCCATCATTTTAGCCTTCATTCTCACAGCAAATTTAGCCATCACTTTAGCCATCATTTTAGCCTTCATTCTCACAGCAAATTTAGCCATCACTTTAGCCATCATTTTAGCCTTCATTCTCACAGCAAATTTAGCCATCACTTTAGCCATCATTTTAGCCTTCATTCTCACAGCAAATTTAGCCATCACTTTAGCCATCATTTTAGCCTTCATTCTCACAGCAAATTTAGCCATCACTTTAGCCGTCATTATCACCACGACTTTAGCCACCAATTTGACCATCACTTTAGCAGTTATTTTGTCACCACTTTAGCCGTTACTGCTGACATCACATTAGCCACCACGTTAGCCGTTATCGTTGTCATCACTTTAACTACCACTATCATCAGCACTTCATCCAGTCCATTCACCATCACTTTAGCAACCACTCTTGCTGTCACTTTAACGAACACTCTCACCCATCACGTTAGCAACCACAATTACAGTCACTTTAACGACCGCTCTCACCATCACTCTAGCCATCACTCTCAACATCAGCCACACCATCACTTTAACCCCAAGTCTCAGAAAGGGTATCGTTATCGTCTTTGGCCGCAAGAGTTAAAGCCCTCGGGGCCAACAAAAGTCCGAAATAAAAAGGAAAAACCCGTTAACAGCCCGTTTCAAGTACCACCATTTGACTGGGTCTAACATCGAGTCTGATGGCTTTAACACTGTCATTTCAGCTCCCTCGCGTCCTGTTTAAAAGGGACTACACTGCAGGTTATAAACACTGACGGGGCTGACCTTCAAAGACAGTCATCCCAGCTTTCTTCAATCCGGTTTTAAAAAGACTAGGAAAGTGGATACTAGATAAAATACATCCCGGGGGTGGAGAGATGAAATGTCCCCTGCGTGTCTTATTTCAGACGTAAGAAGACAAATCACAGCTTTAGCTCCCTATCCGACATCATTTTTATGATGTTTACAGAATTTTAAATGCTTATCTGCTTCGGATTACACAAGACATTAAAACACGTATTTTTCTCTTCCGTTTTTTTCTCGTGAATTGATGAAGCGTGTTTTTTATATAAATCATGAACTATTGTTCTATGTTGTCACGTTTTGCTGCTTAAATTCCAGTATTACATCGCTCTGTGTTGGGAGTTCTTCCCCCTTTCTAGTTTTAGCCCATGTTCCTGTAAGTCTAGCTCTTACTCAGAGCGATAAGAAGTTTTTTCAGCGTAAGCTTCTGTAAAATGCTAGAGCCATTCTTTTGCTTTGCCTGAGAGATTTATTTGCTTCAGGATTACTCCCTCCTTTAATATATACTGCATAATTTCAGGCCTTAATATTTTTCTTTGTTTCTCTATCCTCCTTTCTGATTGTCAATAGGGATAAAATATTGCAATATTGAAATATTTACATACATTTATGCCTCATACAAAGAACCGATTTATCGATGCAGAAAACCCGACTTCATGAAGCAAGAAGCCGTTTAGTCGGAATATATTGCTGTGGGCTCTGGAAAGTGGACATAAGAAATTTTTTTGTAAGAAATTTCTGGATGCTGCAGAATCAAAAAATCCATCTCTGGCCATGACTGTCGTGCTAGTGATGCTAAAGGACTAATGTAAATGTGTTCATAGGCGTATCTAAGACATATTTTTAGATGGGCTGTACTTTTAATCAGCAGAGATATGTCTATTACTGGTATGCGCATTTTGTTTAGCCACAGTGAAGACATCTTTTGATTTAATCTTTTCTAATTTTTTTAACATAATAGATTTATTACGTTATTGTTTTTACTGTTCAATATTTTATTATACTTTTCAATTAGATAAACTGGTGTTTTGACTTCGGTCATATCACTCAAAATGTGTCATAGACAATTGCTGTTGTTTCAGCTTTTCAGTCATTTCACCACAAATGTGTCTTGGACACCTGCTGGTGTTTTAGCTTCAGTCATTTCCCCAGAAATGTGTCTTAGACAATTGCTGGTTTTTTTTGGTTTTGTTTTGTTTTTTTGCTTTTCAGTCATTTCACCTTAAATATATCTTAGACAATTGCTGATGTTTTAGCTTTTCAGTCATTTCACCTCAAATATGTCTTAGACAAGTGCTGACATTGTGACTCCAGTCCTGTATCATGCGCTTTTTTCGATAGCTAATGTTTTCACGTTCGGTCATGTCTGATTTTTTTTTCATTAAATAATTTTTCATAAGGTCATGTGTAGCAAGCAAAAGAACATAATTTCACTTGTCACTTGCACTTAGAAACACAGCTATTCACAACAATGACCAGTCCGTTAGAATCATCGCCATTGCTTCACACTGGACCAGTCCAGACATTGCTCCGGTCGATTCCCTTCCTCAGTGTACAGCGGCTGATAACATGGTTCTAAAATGAACTGCAATTTCATGTGCGTCTTTACTACTATATTTGCTGGTAGTATCACAATACTTTAGCTGTATGTAATAAGTAACAAAACACTTGTGAAATGTATTATTTTTCATAATTCTCTACAGTATGAAAAATACATTAAATATTTATATGATCAGTAGAAAAAATGATAAGCTAAATGTCATTAACAGCCACGTGGACCACGAAAGGAAATAGCCATATCCATTAACTTTTTTATTTTCATACAACAATGTTACTCAACCTACTGGGAAAGCGGCACTAAACCAGCACAGGTAGTGCCCGTCTCTCATGAAAGCGACCTTAAACCAGTGCAGATAGTGCCCACCTCCCGTGAAAGCGACCCTAAATCAGCAGAGGTAATACTCTTCTCCCATGAAAGCGACCCTAAACCAGTACAGACAGTACACACCTCACATGAAAGCGACCCTAAATCAGCACAGGTAATACTCTTCCCCTGTGAAAGCGACCCTAAATCAGCACAGGTAATACTCGTCCCCTGTGAAAGCGACCCTAAATCAGCACAGGTAATACTCTTCCCCTGTGAAAGCGACCCTAAATCAGCACAGGTAATACTCGTCTCTCATGAAAGCGACCCTAAATCAGCACAGTTAGTACCCGTCTCCCATGAAAATGATTAAAAAAACGAAATTCAAGAAAAAAAATAATTTCAGTGACTGTTAGTGAGTATGACTGTTTTTATTTGAGTATTTCGGCTTGTGGACATAAATTAGTAAGATTTTGCATAAATTACTGTCATTCTTTTTTAATTTAATGCATATATTCATGATTGGAATTCAGTATCCCTTCTTTATTTTGATAAGCATTTCCTGTAAGAACTGACGCAAAAGGAATCATTATTTCCAGTTATCAGAAACACATAATCCTCTGTGTCTGCTCTGCCCATCAGGATTTTCTATTCTCTCCTCGCCTTCACCCGAATTTAAAATACTTTTTATGTTTCGCTGTGTTCCATCATACGTTCACTCTGTCTGTCTGTCTGTGTGTCTTGATGAAGGGCAGAATGTTAGATGGGCCTGCGTGCCCAATTCTTAACCTTTTGAAAATAAAATATATTCGTTCGTTCGTTCTCTTCGTCTGTCGGTCTGTCTGTCTATTTGTCTGTCTGTATGTCTGTCTATCTATCTCTTGTCTACATGCTTGTCTGCCTGCCTATCTGTCTGTCTGGACATATTTACCCCTGTCTGTCTGTCTGTCTATCCCTATATGTCTGTTTATCCGTGTTTATTTGTCTGTCTGTCTATCTAAACATACTTGCACACCACATCAGTTATTTTTTAACATTTTATATATACTGTGCAGGAAAAAATTCTCAAGGTCGATATAAAATTTTCTTTGTGAAATTATTATTTATAGTTATTATCTATACATAACTGAATCTACTGGTCTCTTTCATGTTTACTTCTTCTTATCTTGTTTTGCCTTGTCTTGTCTCCTTCACCATGTAAATGTCGGTACTGAACGGGCAAACAAACATCTTGACAGGGCTCGGCGAGTTGCTTCATGTGATGGTATATTTGGGGCTTCTTTGACTCCCTCCCATTTCCTCTGTTAACTACAATTCTTAGCGTGAATGTTTTCTGTGCTACACTCTCTAGTAGTAGTCTTGTGACGTGGTCAAATCATTTGGTTGTTTTTTCTGGATGTAGTGTAGTACTGGTGTTACTTCAGCCCCAGGCCTTGAATGTGTCACTTCTTATTTTGTCTCTTCTTGTTACATTTAGTATCATTTTAAAGACCGTTTTCTTATTACTGGTCTTATTTCATTGCTGTAATACAGCGAGTTAGAAAAGTCAGTGTACAATATCCCAGTATCGATTCCTTTATCATAGTTGTATCTTAGTGGTTGTAATATCTAGGCAAATCTACTTGCCGTATGGTAGCGTTACTAAAGTCGCCGATCAAGATAACATTACAATACCGAAATCGATACTGGGATACTGCACACTGATTTTCCGAACTCCCTGTATTTACGGCCACTGTCACTTGTTTCGTTCGTTCATTATACGTAAAATTCTTTCATCGCAGTCAGGACATCGCCAGATCTGCCCCCAATTCCCCCCGCCCCCTCTTACCAGTTAACATCTCAGAACGGATGTCCCAGGAATCATGGATACTCCAAACGCCCGCGCGCATTTCCGCAGTAGATTTCCTAGAAATTTGCCCTGGGCAGGGGCCGTCTGGTCTACTGTTTTCGTGATTTCCAACTGCCAAAACACTTTTAACTTGCACGACAGTGTTCTGTCCCACTACTTGGAGACCAGGGAAATGTTATTACTGTGGGTTCCCGAGAAAAAAAATCCCTGTTTGAGCCCTCAGTACTCGACACCACACAGCCACATCTGGTCTCTTATTGCAGTATTTGTCATGGATGCACTTCTGGCACCAAAAAAAAAAAAAAAGACTTGGAGATAAGTAACAAGACCGTGATGAAAGCTTGATAAATCAAGGTTATTTTCCACACAGCTCGTTTGGCGCATGAGGATATTAGTCAGTTTATTATACAGAAAGCGTCTTCATTTAATCACATACATAACACACTAAATAAAACGATTGTGCACAGTTAGTACATTTGGTGATCTTATTTTGGCTTATTCAAATTCTCACTTGTTTCTAACAGTCACGTAGGCTCCCTTACTTGTTTCTAACAATCATTTCGACTCATTTGTTTTTAAGAGCCATTTCGATTATCAGCTGTAAAAACCAATCCCTGTCCAATCAGTGTCTGACTAGCTAGTCCGATGCCTTTTGCAGTCGTGTTACCTGTTTTGACATAATCTCAGGTAGCCCCGCTCTTTGATTAGCCGGAGATCAAATAATGTCAGAGACTTTGTTCACTTTGATTGCCGAACCTTATCCAAAAATTCCGCCTTGCCTGCTCCCAACATTGTTAGTCCATTCTCTTATCATAAAGTGTTAACTTTTGTAGAAAATAATTTTACATTTTCCCTTACTTCTGTCGCCTCTTTTTCATACTATCCTAATTTGAAGTTGAAATTTCCAAATATTTTACTCATGATGATTTAGATATAAACGAGGCTTTTTTTAAAAAGTCTCATATTCTTCATGTGTTCGGATAATAACTGTGCATAATCCAGTATCGATTCTGGTATCGTAGTCATATCTTAATGTAGCGGCAGGTAGATGTGGTTAGATACTGCAAAAGGAATCGATACTGGGTTAGTGCACAGTTACTTATGGAACACCTTGTACAATTATATAAAGGAGAATAAGCTGTTGGTTTGACAATCTGCGATCCACAGCTGATATGCGGGGGTCAGGGTAAGTGAACAATAGCTGACCAAGACCCTGTCACACCTCTTCGTTGATACCCCCAGTAACAAGCCTAGCCTGGCTAACAGGGCAGAAATCGCCATAGTCCCCATGGCGGTGGAGTCTACAAAAGAAGTATTGCACACCCAGGGCTTTTTATCTTTACTCAGAGAATGATAAAATAGCCACCAAAACCCGTTGAAAGGCTGCCACATTGGATGCTGACCACGTCACCCTCTAGTGTCAACAGGTCAAGAAAAATATCACCTGTAAGTGCCTCTATGAATGATAAAAGAGGACTGCTGCTTTTATCTTTTACACTTGTAAAAACGAATCTTTATAGCAGAGCAGAAAATTTGGTTGTAGGGAATGACAACAAGTTTCCTGCAAAACCAGAAAGACAAAGAAAGAAGTTCTATGACAGTTTTATAACACTAAAAACAACTACAACCATAACGAAAATTACGTTTAAAATCCTTTGAAAAGAGAAGGGCACGGGAAGATTTGGCAAGATAAGAGAAGATGAGAGAAGATTTGACAAGACAAGAGAAAATGAGAGAAGATTTAACAAGTCAAAAGAAGATGAGAGAAGATTTGACAAGACGAGAAGATTGACAAGACAAGAGAAGATGAGACAAGATTTGACAAGACAAGAAAAGGTGAGGGAATATTTTACAGGACAAGAGAAGATCCGATAAGAATTGATCAGACAGCAAAAGACAAAGGATTTTTTAAAAAAAACAAGAGATGACAAAAGATTTGACAAGACAACAGAAAACAAGAGAAGATTTGACAAAGTAATAAAAATGAAAAGAAGATTTGTCAGGATAAGAAAATACAGGAAAAGATTTAACAAGACATGATAAGATAAGAGACGATTTAACAAGTCATGCGAAAACAACAGAAGATTTAACAAGACAAGAGAATACAACAGAAGATTTGACAAGACGTGAGAGTAAACAAAAGAGAAAAGAAGGTAGGAAACCTGAGTATCACTTTAAAAACTCTAGAGAAATAGAAGGAGAACAAAGAGAAATAATCTGAATAGACTAACCAAATGATTGCTGGAAAATGAGCAACGAGTTTGGTTACACATAAAAAAAAACATAAAAGATGGAGGAACATAATTGTCCAAATATTTTTTTAATATAATATTTAAAGTGAAAATGAATTCAGTATCACATTTGTTAAATTTGAGCGTAGCTAGCCTGTTAAAATGTAATTAGTTGTTGAACTACGTGTGATCTGCTCACAAAATGAAACTGAATAGTTGAGTTGCTTGGCGTGTAATTTTATGGCACTTTTTATGAAAAGCAACATATATCATATTTCACATTTTCATTATTTATGGAAGGTAATTTACCCTAAGAAACATTAAAATACAAAAGAAAAGCAATTATCTGTTTTTCAAAGTAAACTTATTTAGCCCTCGGCTAGCAGAGCCAGCGCTCTAAGATTTCTTCGGTATGGAACTCTAATTTGTCATGTTTAATAAAACACGTTTTTTTTTTCCTTTTATCCGCAGGAAGAAAAATTGTGTTTTGTAGAGGGGATCCACCTCGACTCTTTACTCTCCTCTCATAGATGACCTTACGACCTGAAAATTAAGAAAGAACACTCTAGCATGGACAAACACCCCCCTGATCAAATCATTAGCGTATCGATCTCTGAGAAGTAAGCACCAACGGCTGGCGGCGTTTGTCTTCAGGAAGTCAGGACACTTCGAAAAGTAACGGCTGCGAGAATTCTTGGGGGAAAAAATTAGAAAAACTATTCGTGGAATATTTGACACCAATAATTCAAGTTTATGGTTTCAGTACTATATGGATTAACTTTCCCCACACAAGTTTCTAAGACAATCCAAGAGTGGTTATCAGGTTTCTATTTCTGTGGATGAGCTCACACAGAATGTCCTGAATTGTGACATAGAAAGACTCTTAAAACCGCGGTTACAGAGTGAAACTTTGCATATTTCTGCCACATATTGTGAATACATACACATTGGAGCTCCGGAAATGAATGTTTTAGTTCTCACATACAAGTGCTGAACTTAACCCATTTTCCTTATCTTTTCTAGTGGTGGTTATACGTTGTGTATTATATCTTCCATATTTAACGACATCACCGCTGGAAAACGTCATAAAACCGAATCGTGTTCAATAAACGTCTGCCAGGTAGGCCTGTGCTCTGAATCCATGAAAGTAACACAAAATATGGAGGGCTCAAATATAAGTAAAGCCACACATCTTCTGGATGCTACCACACTTTCTGGTAAAGTGAATTGGATAACAAACGTGATTTGTTCTCACCCGTATAATTCACATTTTCTAAGATGTAGCGCCTATTCGGAGGGCAACACGGACAACCGGAAAGGCAAGGATACCTATCCTCTGAGGTACTTGATATCCTCCTGTCTGTGTTGCCAACCACGTCCAGACAGCCACGCTAAAAAATATGAGACTACAGCCTGGGAGTTCGTTGATCATCAGTTTCCATCCTTCATATGTGCCAGCAATCATCCCCCCGTTTACATCTCAGAGCTTCAGATTATAAAAAGCAAAGAACGCTTCTTGTTACCATTCTCATCGCTGCTTCTATCACACATAGGACGGAATACAGACCTCTCGCTTTTTTGTGCTTGCAAACTTTCCAACAGTTTGTTCGAGCTTCATCGAAGGACTAATGCTAGTACTGTCCAGGAAGGTACTGAAAACAGCTTCGGTAAAAATGTTAAGAAATGTTCAGAGGATAGAGCCGGCAGAATTAATACACAAGTAAGAACTAAGCCCAGCAGGTCTCTCAGTGGGTCCACCTGTCTTTCCTCATTTGCAGTTGCTTACCTTCTTTTCTTCATTTTCCTTGTCTCGGCGCCAGCACCGTCCTTTGCAGATCAGAACAAAGTCAGCATTCACGCAATTATACCTCGCCATTTCGGAATGACAACTGAACTGAACAGAGAATTCAGTAGCACTGTCTTGAACTTCAAGCGCGACTTCAGGAACAACAGACTCAAGACGTTCTTCAGCACAGAAGAAGTCATAACATTTATAAGCGAAGACACGCCGAGAGAAATCCTAGACGCCTTCTGCAAAGGTGTCCTGGCCAAACGTGCTGTGACTATTCTGAACATCAACAACCCGCTGGGGATGAAGAGGAGAACAAGCTCCAACCAGTACATTCTAGAGATAGCTAATCACCTGGGGATTCCTGTCATTTCTTGGGATACTGAATTCACGGGCACATCACAGGTGAGTACGTATATTCTTTGACTGTATTTCAGGATAAAACACACTGTAAAAATATATATGTATATAAACCGAGAGGCCAACTTTACTTACAAAATAATTAACTTCATCATGGTAGCATTTTAGAAAATGAAAACTATTTTTACAATCCATCCTGGTCAGTAGATACTAGGAAAAGAGTCTTGAAATGGTAAATGGAGCTAGTATTACTACACGGGAGGGAATCATCGACATTAAAAGAAACAACGACAAGAGCATTAGAGGCAACTGAAATGTGATTCGTACTACAAAGAATGTTAATAATAATATGCACAGCTAAAATAGCAAATAAAGAATGCCTGAGAAAAAAAGTCAATGAGAAAAAAAACCTTAAAGAGCATACTAAGAGGAAGACAGTCTAAGTTCAGTGCCATATAATGAGAAAACTGAATATTTCGTGATACCAGGGAAAATGAGAGGCAGGAAAGGAAGAGGCAGAAATCTTTGATGGCTTGAGAAAGTGGCATGGAAACAGCACAACATCAGAACTGATGGAAAATGTGACAGATCAGAAACTGTAGGGAAACAAGGTCACCAATGTCCCCAGACTTTGCACTTGACGGTGATAACTACATCATCCTGCACCGTATCGCCACGGAAGACTGCCTGCAGTGCCCTACAACATGCTCTGGCTTTATATTAAAGCTGGCAGATAAGAACAGAATATAAGACGAACCTAAGAGTCCATTTCTTCCTCATATGAAATTAAAATCTGTTTGTTCGTTCGCTCGGTCGCTGTCACTTTTGGTCTCTGTCACTTTTGGTCGCTGTCACTTTTGGTCGCTGTCACTTTTCTTTTCTTTGTTCACTCTATGAATCTGAAGAAATTCGTCTCTTGATGCTCATTTATCTGTTTTGTTTCCGTCCTCTTTCTCTCTCTACTTGACTTTCCTCCCAGGGAGCAAGATCTTCCTTGTTGTAGTGTGCCTGCTGATAAGATAGAAATAATGTAATTGTATGGTTTCACATTTAGCCATTTCAATTCTTCTGTTAATTTCTATTTCCAATTTCCCATCATCTGTTATCGTGTATACCAAATGTATGAATTTTGTCACCTATTCTGTTCTAGTGTGTCTCCACTTACATTGTTTGCTCACAGATGATTTTGTATTCTTCACTAATGATTATCTTATATCTTATATCTTATATCCTTCCCGTGCCGTTAGACGTCAAATAGGGCTCGCAAAGTAGTTCGCCAATATTTCCTGTCTTCGGCGAGTCTTTCAACCTCAACAAAGGATTTTATGCCTGTTAACTTGGCCTCTCTTAATAATGTTCTCTTCAGAGTTTCACGCGGTCTGCCCCTTTTTCTAATGATTGCCATGGTTTTTATTTACCAGATGCACCAGATTGTCACAAAAGCTCTGTTATCTGTAATTCGTCTCACCTGACACAATATATCTGTAATTCATCTCACCTGACACGATATACAGGTGTAACATGTTTTAAGCTCATCCATTCATTAGATACCTCTAAAGCTGACTGGTAGCAGCTGCTCAACTTTGAGCTGTGTTTTTTTTTTCATAATCAGATTTGTTGTCCGTCTTTCCTATGGCAGTCGCTCAGCTAGTACTGATATATTTTCATTATTTCTTTTCTTTCCTTGCATTTTCAAACGATTGTTTACCTTAATTTGTCTTCTCGTGAATTATATGCACATCTGGAATATTGATTCTTGAAAGTAGGAATTAACATCATCGCACTCGAGGTACACCATATCAGCTCTGCTCTGTGTTTCAGTAACCACAGAAGAGTATGGACACTAATTATGCCAGGTTGGTTCTAGCAACTTCGAATTCAACCAGAGAACATCCGATCCTTTCTTCCCCGCTTCTCACACCTCTGTGTTTCACTCTCTGTCAGTATTTAATATATGTATTCAAGGGATACATGAATGAGTTTCATATTAGCTCTCTCGTATCTATTTTTTTAAATCTGCCATAATGAACTAATTTAATTATATTTCTGTTTGTTTAGTTTTTTTTTTTAAAGCTTATTTTTTTTTATTTCGACTTTTTAACTGTATCTTGAATTCTGATTGTAGGGTTAGATTTATAAACATAAATCTGAAACATGAATTGATGATTAAGTTAAGAAAATTATGTTTTCTTCTATATAATCAATAACAACAAATTTATGTCGGGAATGCGTCACATAAAACTCGAAGAATAAAACGATGTTCATGTACTCGCGAGCTACCCTAAGTAAGGCTGTGTTTAGAACATCTCTGACAACATGGCGATCCATAGTTATCTGTTTCATTTTGTTTCATTTACATATACATATATAAACTGTCCAAGAAAAGAAACGCATCACTACTGATAGTCCAATTTTACCCATAAATTTGATATTCTATAGCTTTTTAAATTGAATGAATAAAATTTTCAAACTGCACACAATAATACCTAAGGGTTTAAACACTCACTTTACAGTTTCTTGCATCTGTGTGACGAGAATGTGTTAGTCCCAGGGGTTCTCAAGTTAGTATGGTGTGTGGCCTCCGCTTGCATCGATCAGCGACTGGCATCTCCTGGGCATAGATGTGATCAGATGTCTGATGTGCGCCTGTGGGATAGCTGCCCACTCTTTCTGGAGTACATGCCACAGATCACGACGATTGGCTGGAGAAATTTTTCGGCGACAAACGTCTTTGAAGCTCATCTCATAGGTGCTCGATCGAATTCATGTCTGGAGACAGGGATAGCCAGGGAAGAGTCAGGAAATTGTGTGGTGAACCGTGCAGAATGGGATCTGGCGTTGTCCTGTTGAAACACAGACCTTTGCGAGCCAAAAATGGAATGACATGGGGTCGAAGAAATTCGTTGACGTATCGTTGCGCATTCAAGCCTCCTTCATTCTGCACAAATGGACTCCTTCCATTGAAATTGATCATTCCCCATACCATTACACCTCCACCACCGTGCGGCGGAGCTTCATCAACGAAATTTTGAGCAAAACTTTCATTTGGCCTACGGTAGGCCCTTCTCCGTATATCATGGCGGTGCAACAAAAAGGAAGATTCGTCACTAAACTAGACACGTCTCCATTGATTGTCAATTGTCTAGGGCCGATGCTGGTTGGCCCAAGCAAGTCGATTTTGGCGATGGCGTTTCGTTAAGACAGGACCTCGGTGATGTCGTCGTGCCACCAGTCCAGCTTCATGCAGTCTATTCCGGACAGTTTGATCAGATACGACGTCCTGCAAGCAATGATTAGGAACTTGATGAAGCTGTTGTAAACCTGTTTCTGAGGTAATGAACTAGAATAAAGCGATCATCAGCTGCTGTTGTCACCCTGTGTCGTCCACTGCTGTGCTTGTCTTCAGCTGAGCCAGTGGCTTGTAAACGGGGCCAAAGTCGACTGATAGTACTCTGCTTCACGTTTAAATTCCTAGCAACCTGACTTTGACCTTCGCCTGCTTGCAGGCGACCAATAGCAATGTTTCGTAAATTTTGCGATAGACGTGCCATAATTGTCTGCTTGAAAATTAACTGAATTTGTTTGTATAGCCTCATCCATTTATAGGATTTCATTTTCATGGGAAGTGAGTTGTGCTCACCACAAAAATTACGACTTTTCCATAAACGCAACGTGAGTTATGGTACAAAAATGCGTGATTAGCAAGGCCATCTACTGCGTTCTGGCTATACATGAATATAGCAAAATTCACGCTAAATCATGGACCTGATATCTTGGTGACAATTTTTGGTTTGGTTTGAGATACCCGGGAAAAATTTTTTGTCATAACATATAAAAAATGAAGCTTATATAAGCTATGCTTTTCTAAACGTGTTTGTCGCCGAAACGTTTCTCCAGCCAATCGTTGTGATCTGTGGCAGGCCCTCCAGGAAGACTGGGCAGCTATCCCACAGGCGCACATCAGACATCTGATCGCATCTATGTCCAGGAGATGCCGGTCGCTGATCGATGCCAGCAGAGGCCACACACCATACTAACTTGAGAACCCCTGGGACTAACACATTCTCGTCACACAGATGCAAGAAACTGTAAAGTGAATGTTTAAACCCTTAGGTATTATTGTATGCAGTTTGAAAATTTTATTAATTCAATTTAAAAAACTATAAAATATCAAATTTATGGGTAAAATTGAGTCATCAGTAGTTATGCAATTCTTTCTTTTTAACAATATACATATATATATATATACAGGCATTTGTGGAAAACCCTTGCGGAAGCTCCATGTGCCCTGGGCACTTGAGGTTCAGATATATATATCGAATTTTGAAACGAATTATCTAGCTTTTCTCTTCATTTCTTCTTTTTTTCTGCCTCCTCTGCTTCTGTCTGAATAAACAGAAAACAGTCTGTGCGCTTCGCTGATGAAAGAAGCTGCTCCTTCTGTTTAGATAAAGACTGCCACTTGTTGAAGAGAAGTTTGAGAAGGAAGATATCAGGCAAAGGACAGGGAATATTTACATACAATTAATAAACTGTTTTTATTGTTTTGTAAAAGGACGTTTCATAGCAAAATGGTTTAACAGGTCGACTGCGGTTCACATACGTGACATGTTTGACGTATAAAGTCGATAGCCTGTTAATTCAGAGACGTCTTTAGATACACCGATGTCAGTGCCAGTTTTATAAATTGATGAGACCAAGGTCTGACAACAATGTATCTGAACGTAACTCTTGTCTATGTTATGACTATACTGTGAACGTAGCTCTGTCTGTATTATGACTATACTGTGAACGTAACTCTTGTCTATGTTATGACTATGCTGTGAACGTAACTCGTGTCTATGTTATGACTATACTGTGAACGTAACTCTTGTCTATGTTATGACTATACTGTGAACGTAACTCTTACCTATGTTATGACTATACTGTGAACGTAACTCTTGTCTATGTTATGACTATACTGTGAACGTAACTCTTATCTATGTTATGACTATACTGTGAACGTAACTCTTGTCTATGTTATGACTATGCTGTGAACGTAACTATGTCTATGTTATGACTGTGCTGTGTACGTGATTTGACAGACTTCTAAAAAAAAATCGCTAAGTATTTATTTCTGAAAGGTAACGTTTGAACAAATCCTCTCTGTCTTATTACATTGAACTTTTGACATTAGTTGTTTTTCCCTAAATGTTTTAAATCATTTTATATTCAACGTTAAAAAAAAGGTTACCAGTCCGCCATAAAAGAAAAAGATTTTCGCTGAACCTAGTCAGACATAGTTGCCATTTTCTCTGGCACTTGGGATAGATGATTTCTTTTTTAATGAACTTTTTAAAAAAAAGAAATATTGATCTGAGCATCTGACATCTCCAGCTGTTGTATACAGACCTGCCCATGTTCGCTTTTCCTTCTGAAAAAAGTAGGTGGAGATGTTTAGTTAAGTTTTACTAAAGAATAGAAAGAGGAGGAAAGTGAGCACCCCACTATTATCATGTCTTTTCTCTGCCAATCGCCTGCTTCCATTTTGTGCTTACTTACGCCTTTCTGTGTGCATTTTGTGCTCGTCTTTCTTACAAGGAGGATACAAATAAACTAAGTGTTTAATTTTTATCTGGTTTTGTTGCTTTCATTTGTTGTGTTGTTTCTGTAAAAAGGGATTTTGCCGAAATATTGGATTGCTGTATTTTCTTCATTTATACGTACTCACCTTATGTTCTGCTACTCTTGTTTCTGCTCACGTTCCTGATTCTTTCTACCGTTTTGTTAAACTGAACCATATACCTTTATCTTCTTTATTACTAGAACCAGTTTTGTTAAACTGAACCATATACCTTTATCTTCTTTATTACTAGAACCAGTTTTGTTAAACTGAACCATATACCTTTATCTTCTTTATTACTAGAACCAGTTTTGTTAAACTGAACCATATACCTTTATCTTCTTTATTACTAGAACCAGTTTTGTTAAACTGAACCATATACCTTTATCTTCTTTATTACTAGAACCAGTTTTGTTAAACTGAACCATATACCTTTATCTTCTTTATTACTAGAACCAGTTTTGCCACAGTCGTCGTTTCTCTTATCTCTCACATTCCTGGAAAAAAAAATAAACAGGTAAGAGGTTTCCTTATCATTGTTTCCCAGGCATACCGAGTCCTACAACTTGCACCCACTGTCGAGCACCAAGCCATGGCCATGACCAGCCTCTTGGAGAGGTACAACTGGACATTCTTCACGATCGTGACCTCACAGGTGGCCGGAGACGTGCAGTTTGTGGCTGCTTTAGAGAACCTGGTAGAACTCAGCAACAAAAAAACTCAGCAACTCTCCTCTGATGGCTCGAAGAAAGAAAGGTAGGCTCACTGAGCAAATAAATAAAGGTAGGTTCACTGAACAAGTAAATAAAGGTAGGTTCACGAACAAATAAATAAAGATAGGTTCACTGAACAAATAAATAAAGGTAGGTTCACTGAATAAATAAATAAAGGTAGGTTCACTGAATAAATAAATAAGTTTTCTGAAGAAGGCTAAATTGGTAATTTACACAAAATAATGTTCGAAGAATATTTATATCACATTATCAGCAATTAAAAATCATCTTTATCTTTGAAAAAAAAAGTAAATCTGAAAAAGATCAGATGTAGGTTATTAATGTAAATGTGAAAAAAAATGAACAAAAGTATTTGATTTTTATCATTAATTAACTACTTTTGAATAATTTTATTTAAAAAAGCACGAAAATAACTAAATCAGCGCTTTTCTTTGTCAAACTTTTTGACACAAACCTTCCCATTTAAAATATTTAATTCCATGCTAAAAATTGTAGTAAAACTATCAGTTTTATGTGATAAAACTATGCGTGTTATGTGATAAAACTATCCGTGTTGTGTGATAAAACTAACCGTGCTATGTGATAAAAGTTAGGAGATAATGTTTTAGCGTCCATATATTTCTTGACCAGCATCATGCTTGACCAACTTGACTTTCCTAGCTCCATCAAGAGCCAAGTACTCATCTCTACATCATAACAACTAGAACCAAGTACTCATCTCTGCATTAGAACATCAGGAGCCAAATACTCATCTATATATCAGAACAACAGGAACTAAGTATTCATATCTCCATCAAGACAACAAGAAACAGGTACTCATCTCTACATCAGAACAACAGCAGACAAGTGCTCATCTCTACATCAGAACAAAAGGAGTCAAGTACATAACATCATAACAACAGGAATCAAGTACTCATCTTTACATCATAATAACAAGAATCAAGTACTCATCTTTACATCATAACAACAAGAATCAAGTACTCATCTCTACATCAGAACAAATACTCATCTCTACATCAGAACAACAGGAGACAAGTACTCATCTCTACATCAGAACAAATACTCATCTCTACATCAGAACAATAGGAGACAAGTACTCATCTCTGCATCAGAACAGCAGGAGACAAGTACTCATCTCTACATCAGAACAAAGGAACCTCCCCGGACCTTTGCTATGAGAGACAAATGCAAAAACCACTTGGCTACTCGTACGCCCAGTTTAATTAGATGATATCATAAAATTTCAAGTCATTTCGTTATAAAATAATTTATCTTTCTCATATTTCATGTAGCAACGGCTATGAAAATAAAAGTAAAAGTGACATGAAAATGAAATAGTATATGAAAAGGATCTCATAATATACTTTTCAGTTTTGAAAAACTATTGCAGAAAAGATTTTATGATGTATTGAAAACCTTCGTGGACATGTGGCTCTTATAAGCGCCACCCTATCCATGCATATCTGGCTCTTATAGTCGTCACTCTATCCATGGACATCTGGCTCTTACAGTCGTCAATCTATCCATGGATATCTGGCTCTTACAGTCGTCAACCTATCCATGGATATCTGGCTCTTACAGTCGTCAACCTATCCATGGATATCTGGCTCTTACAGTCGTCAACCTATCCATGGATATCTGGCTCTTACAGTCGTCAACCTATCCATAGATAATGGCTCTTACAGTCGTCACCCTATCAACCTATCTAAAATCTAAAATCTACAGGAAAAAATGACCTGTTTCCCTGAATTTTCTTTTCTTTACTGAACATTTCAAGTGATTACATACATGTAATACTTGGCTTTCGCTTTGGAAAAAAAGTCATCTAATTAATCAAAAAAATTGTGGATGTAACAGAATTAATTTTTCATGGAAATAAAATTTTCTTATACAGACAATGGCAGAACGGTTCGTGAAAAGAATGACCTATGCCTGATCAGTAACGTTTATGAGAATTATAACGTTTATGAGAATTATAACATTCATGAGAATTATAACGTTCATGAGAATTATAACATTCATGAGGATGACTTTATAAAACTGACTGCATGGAGTAAAATTATGTAGATAAAGATATAATTTAGATATACGATAGATTATTCAGTATACATTTAGATAAAGATGTTGGTATATCATAGACTGTCTAATCAAATTATAAAGTAGAAACAAATTTGACAAAATATTTGTAACACAAACGGTATTTAGGACGAAACGTCTTATTGGAGGCAGAGAAGAGAGAAAAGACAAATAAGTCTGAAATGAGGTGTCTCTTATCACTTAAGACGCAAATATTCGGAGTAACGTGAACTACAGCTTCACTGTACACCTCCATACATATTTAATTAAGCTAGAACATATTGTGCAGTTTGATTTCTTTCAGTTCTGAAACTGGAAACTATCCGAAGCGAAGCAATGACGTAAAGCACAGAAATAGAATATTTTTTCTAATTGAATCTTTAAAAATACATTTCAGTTTTTACTGAATTTTATTTTTTACATGCTTACAGTCTGAAAATTCTGTCAACAATTCACATATCAGATTTGGCAGACGTCAGCACGGAACTTAGGAAGGCTGTTGGTTCAGATACTAGAGTCTTTCTTCTTCACTGTAGCAGGTTGGTGTTCAGAACTCGATGATAACTATGTTCTGGTTTTGTTCATCCATAAATTCCCACATTCTGTGCAACGATTTTATTTTTAAAAATCGTCTTTTCTGAATACTGTACAAAGGGTAATGTGTGAGTAGATTCTGTAGACGATCAAGACAAACCATTTAATGACGATGAAAACAAGGAAAAATACGACATTCCCAAGAGAGTCTGGAGTCAGGCCCTCAGATATATCTTCAAAAAAGTGCAGAAGTGTCAGAATGATGGAGCAGCAAGAGATATAACGTTTTTGTCCTTCTCTTCTGTTAACTCAAAGGTTAGAAGTCCACATGATGATAGTAATGATATAACGAGGACAATAATTATTAAAACAACAGGAATTAGAGAAATAATGATTATAAACGAAATAAAGTAAGGGGTGACGATAATCTCGCGTTGTCGTCTTCAATTTTATTCATTATCTATTTTTCTGATTTAATATATAAATATGTTTTAAATTTTATTCATAACCAAATGAACTTTCCATTAACTTTTCTTTTCATGTCAGGCAATACTTCTTCGTCATATACCACAAGAAAAAAAAACGATCTAGGTTCTCTCCCCGTTTTTACATCTTACGTAGATATCTAGATAATTCTGCCAATATAGCGCCAGTTCCCATGGGAGTCCTATAGCTTTCTGACTAAGTCTAACGCGTTTTCTCTCTCTCTCTCTCTCTCTCTCTCTCTCTCTCTCTCGTTTGGCAAACACTCAGACATGTTTTTGGTTTCCTGTTTCCACCTACAGCCGCGCGTCTTATGATATCATTGAGGCTGCAGTCAAACTGGGCTTGACAGGGAAGGAATATATCTGGATCCTGACAAGGTCCTCCATACCCACGGGAAAGCAAGGAATGAAATCCTTTCCCGTGGGTCTCATGGGTAAGTTTTTCTTTAGAGGATGTGACGTCATGAGTAAAATGCTAAATTTAGAGAATAAAACATCACGGGTAACTTGTAATCCTGATGTGGTGGGTAAATATGATATTTATCATACACGACTTCATGGGAGTAAATATGACATGTAGAACATGTGACGTTGTTGGTAAATATGATATTTATAATACTATATCCCCTATAACATATGATATCATTGACAAATAATACGTTTAGAACGTAATACCTCTTAGAACATATGAAGCCATTGGTAAATGTGGCATTTATACTATATGATTTTTATACTATATGACATCATGAACAATAATGATATTTAGAATTTGTGAGATCATGTGGAAGCTTCTCATCTCTGAGAGGAATAGATGAGTCTCTTAACATCCTGCAGCGAGTGTTAAGTTTACACTTGATGTTAGATCTACGCGTATTGCATGCACTAGCTGAGAGTTTCTTAGGCTTCTCTACCTCATAGCCTGCTGAGTTAGAGATCCAGGGTTCAAGCCTGGTCGGATGTGAAGTTCCATCGAAACACTGCCTAACTGGAAGAAGCTGACCTTTATCTTTACTTTCGATTTGACTACTGGGAAGTAATAGTGCAAATCTATTTCACTTGACGTAAATCCAAATCTCCTTCCCTTGACCTCAAACTAAATACTTTCACTTGACCTCAAACAAAATCTTTTCACTTGACCTCAAACACAATCTTGTCACTTGACCTCAAACAAAATCTTTTCACTTGACCTAAAAAATGTCTTTTCGCTTGATCTCAAACAAAACCTTTTCACTTGACCTCAAAACAAAATCTTTTCACTGACCTCAAACAAATTCTTGTCACTTGACCTCCAACAAAATCTTTTTTTTTCCATTTAACATAAAATCCAATGTTTGTGTTTTTGATCTGAAGCGAAATGCTTTTCCCCTTGACCTTAAACCAGATCTTTTTTCCCCTTGACATGAAATCAGATTGTTCCCCTTTACCACCAAGTTAGATCTTTTTTTTTTCTTTCTTTCTTTGGGCGTAAAGAACGCTTTCACATCAACACATGACACAATTATTTGTTTTTTGCTGCTGTTATTATTCGTATTTTAATAATTGCTCCATTATCTCGTTCCAGGGGTCTGAATTCACCAAAACAGAAATGTTTTGACAGCAAACTTAAATTATCTTATCTTATGCTAATCTCCCGTCATCTTGGTTTCCTTGTGCTAATCTCCCGCCATCTTGGTCTCCTTGTGCTAATCTCCCGCCATCGAAACCCCTACCGTTCTTTGTTCTAGTTGGCGTTTATGGGGCAGAATGAGCGAAGTAGATAAGTTATTTATAGTGCTGCTATAATGAAAAAAGTCTCCTGCAGAATACAGTATTAACAGCTGGAAAGAACAGGTTAAAGAACGAGTTAAAGGTTATATCACTTGGAGAGTGACTCTGAATGCACATACGGTGACCTATGAGATGGAAGCGGGAGACAAAACTGATCATATAAGACCAAAGTTCAAGAGAGACTAGACCAGGCAACACAAACACTGTTTGTTATCACTGTGACGGACTAAGCCGATGAAATATTAATAGATATTATGAGAGAAACTTCCACGAATAGATATCAAAATTTCATATAAAACAAAAGAGTCATTAAATCCACACTGTTTACAGATATATTACCTGCAGCAGCGATCTAGCTGTAAGTAAAGATGAAATTATCATAGGAAAGAGAAAAATTGGATTTCAGTGTAAACAATAGGGTTTTTATATAACAGGTAAAGGGAGAAATGTCAACAAAAATTTCACTTTGAGTTGGTGACTCTGAGTTTCTGAGGCCACCCTAGCATATCATATCCCACAAATCAATCAGATTTTATGCTTGAAACATCGGAAATCTGATGTTACGTATATATTTGCATCCGTTGTCATCTTCTTCATCCACCAGGGATTAGCTTCGAGTACGATCTAGAAGCCATGAAAAGGGTAGTCCGGCTGGGAGTAAAGATGTGGCTGTACGCCCTGCTGGACATGTCCTATAAGCCAGCAGAGTTTGCCAACAAGACCATACCGCCACAGTTCTCTTGCGAGCTGGATGCTGATCCCTACTGGAAAGATGGGGATGTCATATACAGGTGTGTGGCTATGTCAAGCATATCAGTTACCTTGTTTCGTTTTTTTTGTTTATCAGAAGATAAAAACAGCTTTAGACAGCAAGAGAACACGCAGATACTGAAAGATAGAAACAGCTTTATACAGTAACGGAACAAGCAGATATTACAAGATAGAAACACCTTTAGACAGTAACAGAACACGCATATATTAAAAGATAGAAACAGGTTTATACAGTAACGGAACACGCAGATATTAGACTGCACATGACAACAGACAACACGAGAAAAGTAGTGCGGAAAGTGAAAAACTAGACCACACTTTAGAAGCTTCTAATACCCTGAGCTCAGAAAACAGCAAGCAATGATATTAAGTATCAGTTATCCTCCTCTTCCTCCTTTTATATGATAACATCTTGCTGTTTAGTAAAATTTAATATCCTCTTTCTATTTTTCTTCTGCCCTGTATGGTCTGTATGAAGGAGAAGAAGGTCACGTGATCATAACTCTGAGCTTCGTTACTTGATAAAGATGTTAATATCCTTGAACAAGAACCCTCGCTTATCCTAGATTTTTAACGCTTTCAGAAATCATCTATAAATCATATGAATCATGTACACACAAAAACTTATTTTCAGTGTCATTAAGCATGTCAGTTCGTGTTAGATCTTCAGAAGTATCTTAGAAACTTTCAGTAATTTGCATGGTGCTCACTGCATGACTGGGTGGCTTTTGAGACATAAGCCTGGCCTCACTCTTCTTAGCTGGTATGTTATAAGCACTTTTCTCCCCTCACTCGTAAGATTTCATTAAATGAGTTTTCTCTAACTCTAAGATACGAGGTATGATTGATAAGTTCTCGGCATAAGGTACAAATACTTGAAACACACAGTTGATATTAGGTGCATTTGTAGATCAGGTAAATGTAAGATGAAACACCAAGTTTCAAGAAATTAACTGCAACCAATTTTTTTACAGGCTACTGAAGTGGTAAGGGGTGGCAGAAATTGAGAAAATGGATAAAATATTTCTCATCGAGCAGTCATTCGCTGCCTCTGCATCAAGGGCTTATCATCGAAGGAGATCCATGAGGATATGGTGGAGACTAGGTGAGAATGCCGCTTCTAACAGCACAGTGAAGAAATGGGCAGCTCAGTTCAAACATGGAAGGGAGAGTCTGGAAGATGATCCCTGTCCAGGAAGACTAAGAACGGTAACCACCGATGAAACCACCGGCAGAATAAAAAATGAAGGATCGACGACTAACAGAGCGGTACATTGCTACTGAGTAGGTCATCTCCCAGGAGCGCGTTCATGCCATTATTCCCAATGATCTTCAAATGACAAAGGTCTCTGCTCAATGGATCCCGAAACTTCTTGGAGCTGACCACAAAAGACAGCGTCCCAACATGTCAAGAGACAATCTTGACCATTTTTTTGCAGATACTGAAAGGTTTCTTCGGCAATTTCTGACTGTGGATGAAACTTAGGTTCATCATTTTCAACCAGAAACCAAAGAACAGTCAAAGCAATGGAAACATCATCCAAAGAAAGCAAGGATGGTTCTGTCTGCAGACAAAGTGATGGTTTCCATCTTTTGAGATTCAGAAGGTGTAGTATTGGTAGACTATCTTCAAAAGGGCAGAACGGTCACCGGGGCCTATTACGCTAATCTTGTGAAGCAACTGCGGGTCAAACTGAAGGAAAAGCGTCGAGGGAAAGTGACGAGATGAGTTAACTTTCATTAAGACAATTCTCCAGTTCAGAAGTCGGCGGTGGCAATGGCTGCCATTCATGATTGTTTCAGCTTCTTGACATCTTCCTTATTCCTCAGGTTTGGTCTCTTCGGACTATTACCTGTTTACCAAACTTAAAAAGGAGCTCAGTGGTCGCAAATTTGCTTAAGATGGTGACGTCATTCATGCTGTAGATCAATTTCTGGTGGCACAAGACGATGCCTTTTACAAAGAAGGGATCCATATGCTCTAGGATCGGTGGACTAAATGCATAAACTTGCAAGGGAACTATGTTGAGAAATAACTCAGAAAAGTTGTCCACAAATAATCCGTTGTACCTTATGCCGAATACTTATCAAACACCCCTCGTATAAATACGTTTACTTTATCTCGTAAGATACAAGTGAGCTTTCTCTAATTCGTAAGATACAAGTGAGTTCACTTTAACTCGTAAAGATATAAGTGAGTTTTCTTTATCTGGTGAGTTTATTTTAACTCGCAAGATATATGTTTCATTTTCTCTCAAAGATTATAGTTCTTTACTGTGTTAATGCTACTGCCCCTAGTAAAGTGTAAAGATTTGTGTGACCTCCAGCTGATTCTCCTTCACAAGCAAGTACTTGATGTAATAATACTGGGAAACACTGCTGTTGAGAAGGGCCATTTCTACATGCAGCGCTGGGCACACTGGACTACATTGTAAACAGGGTATCAGTGCATAAAGACAAAAAATAGAATACCACGTAGGCTTTCAGCCCCGTTAATGTGGGACATCAGCAGAGACGTACACGTGTAAGTAGAAAAATTAAGCTGGGAAATTACTCAAGATGTGCCAAGCACGGTCAAGTTCCCTTTGCTTATAACAAAATCTCTGTCATCTGACACCCGAGGCAGAAGTTAGAAAACAGAAGATCACAGAGAACAAAATAAACAAACCAAACAAAAGAAAGCAAGCAAAACAATTAGAAGCTTATGAACACAACAAACAAAACAAAACAAAATCAGAACCGGGAGTGAAATATTTATTTTGTCAGAAGATCCACTTTCAAGAAATTCTAATTTTTATGTTTGAGCCCGCCATGTTGCCCGCCCTGAAACATTCTACTGGCATGCTAAACTGTCCTAGTTGACGCACTCTAGTGGACAAACCAGACCTTTTCTCCACCCTCTCCCTCAGCCCAGTCACCCCCCCCCCTCCCCCAACCAGACCTGTTCTCCACTCTCTCCCTCAGCCCAGTCACCACCCCCCCCCTTTCCAGCTTTCGCCAGCAAATATTAATATTTACTCAGACACATACACCTATGATTACAAAATAGAGAAAAATTATAGCATATTCCAGCGTTTTCTGAGTTTGAAGAATAATAATAAAACAGTGGAAGACAAGCCTTGGGATATCATTAGTTTTAGGACACATAATGGCACAACAGACTAATCTAGGAACTATTACTCGTTGTGGAGAGAGCAAGATAAGAAAGGAGATAGAGGGGATACATCTTTTGATGATCTAGAGACTTTTGTAGCTGACTTTGCTCTTCGTAATACTGCAGTGCTTCGTGTATAGTTATATATTTATACACTAATTATTGAGTAGCACCAAACTGCAGTGCTTCGTGTATAGTTATATACTTATACACTAATTATTGAGTAGCACCAAACTGCAGTGCTTCATGTATAGTTATATACTTATACACTAATTATTGAGTAGCACCAAACTGCAGTGCTTCGTGTATAGTTATATAGTTATATACTTATACACTAATTATTGAGTAGCACCAAACTGCAGTGCTTCATGTATAGTTATATAGTTATATACTTATACACTAATTATTGAGTAGCACCAAACTGCAGTGCTTCATGTATAGTTATATAGTTATATACTTATACACTAATTATTGAGTAGCACCAAACTGCAGTGCTTCGTGTATAGTTATATACTTATACACTAACTATTGAGTAGCACCAAATGTACATTGATGAAGTTAGAAGCCATTTTTAGCAAATATACATCTCCGGTTAACACAGATTTCGTGGACATTTGGCAGAATTTTGTAAAGCAGTTATACAAAGAAACATACGCAAAATATACTTAGACCAAATCTGTCATTCATGAAATACAACAATAATTCTGTTCCATTTACGTTTTGTAAACATCTGCCACAACGGCTCACATGTAAGACTTTTGAAAGTATAAAACAAGATGAAAGTTTCTGATGAGTTCTCACCAAAAAAGCATACACATCAGAGATCACATAAAGAAGAAAGAAGAGAAGAAATAATCGTGCAATCACAGGAAACAAACACAAACAATATTTATTCAAAACGCCGTAGTCATGTACAACATAACCCAAAAGCTAAAATTCATTTATGTGATAGGATGTCTGAATCTTGACTGTGTGAAAAGTGAATGTATTTTTTAAAGTGAACGTTAGATGTAGAGAAAATGTCAAAAGTAGAGAAAAACTGAAACAGTCCGTTAAACTTCAAATATAAAACAAGTTAAAGTCTTTCTGTATTTCATTCCTAAAATTATGCATATATCCCGTGCTTCGTTTGCCTCTAGAGATTACCAAAGGACGAGAACCCAGTTTATAACAAGTAAAACTGAGACTAGGTTCTTCTGTAACAGTTATCCTCAAAGTCAGGGAATCGTTACAAAGTGACAGACACTTCTTATGGGCATATCAGTTGTCACTTTCACATCATGAGTGTGGTAAAACTGTTGACATAATGAAGCCAGTGTAAATGTTTTTGCACACGGATGATTTTGTCAATGAGAATCATCTGGAAGTAAAAGATGACACTTAAATCACTTCTAATGGTGTTTGCTAATAACGGCCAGAAACAGAAATGGCAAAATAATTACTTGCTGACAACATAACCCTGATAAGGTAAACTATGGACAATGACTGAAAGAATGTGAAAATTAAAGACAAATACGCAAAGCTCACAAACACCCCTCCCTCCCTCCCTCCCCCTCTCTCTCTCTCTCTCTCGCTCTCTTTTTCTCTCTCTTGTATGGTTGTAAGATGATATCCTGCCTGGAAAAAAAGTACACGAGTCTACAAGGCTGAGTAGTCTCCATGATGAGCAACGGTCCACTACCGCTAAACAACTACATTCAGTAGAGAGAAGCCCTCGGAGACAACCTCTGAGGGTGTGCCAATAAACCTGGCCTGACGTTAAAAAGCCAACACTTAAACAGTACTCTTCTTCAAAAACCTAGACTTGATCTTTTGTAAGAAAAGCTTTGCTTATTCTTCTGCTTATCTTTGGAATACCCTCCCATCCTGTATTAAAAATATAAGCTGTGCCCCTTCCTTTAACTTTAAACGCTTTCAGCAACTACTTGAAGTCGACTACATGCCTCCACGATTAAAAATGTGTTATTTTAGACACTCTACAGATGGTGAATTTAACTGATTATGTTATTTCAACCTACTTTGGCAGATATTCATTAGTGTGAGTCACTTTCTGTATTGAGTGCATAGATATGAGTGAAAAGTAAATGTCTTATTTCGTTTTATTGTATTTATATCAGTGTTTTCAATATTAATTATGCTTAGTATGCCACTGTAAATGTCTTTGAATGTAAATGGTACAGAAGAGTTCTTCAAATATTATGGACACAAAAAAAGAACAAATATATCCATACTATAAGAACTTAATATTGAAGAAGGCTGGCTAGTAAAGAGGATTAAAGAGAGAAAACTTAAATATTTGGGACACATTAAACGTCATGATAATCTAGAGAAGACCGTCATGGAAGGGTACATAAAGGGAACAAGAAAGAGAGGAAGACCAAGGCGAAGATGGCTGCAAGACATCGTTGATGATCTGCAGGTTGATGCATCAGCGGCAGGCCATCTCGCTCACAACCGAGAGGCCTACAGAAGTGCTGTTAGGGAAGAAAAGTTCCGCAAGGGACATGCATATGAATGAATGAATGCCACTGTGTCCGAAAGGTAAGTCTACTGATTTTTCTGTGTACGAATATGCAGCATACCACATCATTGGTGGATATCAGCGTGTTGGCAGGGATGTTAGCTGTATGTCCAAACTAGTTTCAGCTAGATCTGTTGAGTCATTCCATTGCTACTGCAGTTTGTGTGAGGTCATGTTTTATTACCTTGCTAAGTTTGCCATGGAGCGAAATATCAGACAGCGGTATACTGTCACATTTTTTGTGGAACTCAATAAAGCTGTCACCGAGATTTGAAGATTTAACTGAAATTTATGGAGATGTCACTCTATGTAGACATTGCATATGCCTGGATGCTGCCCTACAATAACGCACCTGTTCATACGATGTTTTCAATTCGAGTTTTGGCAAAGAAAAACATCATCACATTTCCACAACCTCCCTACATCCCAGACCTATCTCTTCCCTAAAGTTGAAATCCAACTTTAATGGTCAGGATTTCGGGACTTTGGAAGACATCTATGAAATTGCAAACGATAAACCAAGCATACTTACGGAAAACGACTTCGGCTACTGTGAAATAAAAGGTAGGAACTACTGTGTAAGTCCCCAAGGGCTGTACTTTGAAAGAGATAACCTGTAATTTAATGTGAGTGTTATATGCATGTAAATACAAAATCCATACACTTACTTTTGGGACACACTGTTTTATGTGTAACATATTTATATAATGTCAGGAAGAGAGAAAGTTATGTTATAAAGGGCAAAATGTCGGATGGGCCTGCGTTCCAAGTTCTTAGAAAATAAAGATAAATCAGTCAATCTCTCTCTCTCCCTCTCTCTCTCTCTCTCTCTCTCTCTCTCTCTCTCTCTCTGGGAAAACACGAGACAACAAAAAAAAGAAAAAAAGATGAAACTCTGAGATGTACAGCCATAACTCAAGAGATATAGCTCTGGTGTCAATTTTACTGAGATAATTTAAGACATATTATATACAAGATAATAATGCCATATTAAACGTTTTGATAATTTAGAGAAGACAGTCTAGAAAGTGTACATAATGGGAAAAAGAAAGAGAGGAAAACCAAGGCGAAGATGGCCACAGGACATTGTCGATGATCTGCAAATGGATGCATCAGCAGCAGGGCATCTTGCTTACATCCGAAAGGCCTACATGAGAGCTGTTAGGGAGGCAAACTTCTGCAAGGGACATACAAATAACTAACTGACTGAATTTCAGAAAATCGAGATGTGTGGCAAATGAATCAAATGAAAGTGGTCAGAAATGCCGATAGACAGACAGACAGACAGACAGACATATAGATAGATAGATAGATAGATAGATAGATAGATAGATAGATAGATAGATAGATAGATAGATAGATAGATAGATAGATAGATAGATAGATAGATAGATAGATAGATAGAAGGAAAAAGAGGAATGGGTAAGAGAGAAAGGAAGGGGAGAAAGAAAGAGGAATGGAACATTTTTAGTAAGACAGATTCTGAAACTATGAAATTGTGTGAGACAGCACTCGACAACAAATATTGCTGCCATGCAGTGCTTCTTTAATTTTCGCAACAAAGAGGATGCTTTTTTTTAAGAAAAAATTGTATGTTAGTGAGTGTTAGAGAAGATTGTTTTATTTCGTACATATAAGAAGAGAAGATGATTACCGTAAAGTAACATTTGCAATAAAGAACACAAGTGCCTTTTTATAAAAAGTGGTACTTTCTTGGATAGAACACTTAGTTTCTTATTGCATGAAGTGGCACTACGACACGGAACATTAGCGTCTTGTTGTGGCATTAACAACTCAGAGCATTAGTGTCTTGTTGCATGAAGTGGTACTTGATACAGAGAACACTAGTGCCTTGTTGCATGAAGTGGTACTTGATACAGAGAACACTAGTGTCTTGTTGAATGAAGTGGTACTTGATACAGAGAACACTAGTGTCTTGTTGCATGAAGTGGTACTTGATACAGAGAACACTAGTGTCTTGTTGAATGAAGTGGTACTTGATACAGAGAACACTAGTGTCTTGTTGAATGAAGTGGTACTTGATACAGAGAACACTAGTGTCTTGTTGAATGAAGTGGTACTTGATACAGAGAACACTAGTGTCTTGTTGAATGAAGTGGTACTTGATACAGAGAACACTAATGTCTTGTTGCATGAAGTGGTACTTGATACAGAGAACACTAGTGTCTTGTTGCATGAAGTGGTACTTGATACAGAGAACACTAGTGTCTTGTTGAATGAAGTGGTACTTGATACAGAGAACACTAGTGTCTTGTTGCATGAAGTGGTACTTGATACAGAGAACACTAGTGTCTTGTTGCATGAAGTGGTACTTGATACAGAGAACACTAGTGTCTTGTTGCATGAAGTGGTACTTGATACAGAGAACACTAATGTCTTGTTGCATGAAGTGGTACTTGATACAGAGAACACTAATGTCTTGTTGCATGAAGTGGTACTTGATATAGAAAACACTAGTGTCTTGTTGCATGAAGTTGTACTTGATACAGAAACCACTTGTGTCTTGTTGCTTACCAAGTGTAAGGAATGTAGAGAGGCTGTGGGAAATTATTTCTGGCTTCTGGGATCCAGTCTGAAAAACAAAGGTTGAGAACCAGCTGTCTTTCATTCATTCATTTGCATGTCCCTTGCGGAACTTTGCTTCCCTAACAGCACTTCTGTAGGGCTCTCGGTTGTGAGCACGATGACCTGCCGCTGGTACATTTATTTGCAGATCAACGATGTCTTGCAGCCTTCTTCGCCTTGGTCTTCTTCTCTTTCTTTTTCCCATTATGTACCCTTCCAAGACGGTCTTCTCTAGATTATCATGACGTTTGGTATGTCCATAATATTTAAGTTTTCTTTGTTTAATCCTCTTTACTAGCCAGCCTTCTTCAATTTTAATTTCTTGTAGTATATATATATATATATATATATATATATATATATTATGTCCATGATATTTGAAGAACTCTTCTGTAGCATTTACATTCAGAGGCATTTATGTGTTTCTCAGTTGTTTTGTTAAGTGTCCAAGTCTCACAGGCATATATTGCTATGGGAAAGATGCATGCCCTTAAAAATCTTATTTTCGAAGTTCTGTCTGTTCCTATCCACAGATTCTTTAGTTGAAACGTATACCAGTAATAAATCATACAGTATTTGCTTTGGTGAACGTATTTGTTTTACCAAACACTGGTAGACAGAGTTTTGTGCTGTCATTTATATACCAGTACCATTGTACGATCATTAGTAGTTTCACTGGTCACAGCGTTCTGAATAAGAATCTTATTTCTGTTTGTGTTGCCAGACATATGCTGAACGTTAGCATCCGGGACGAGCCTCACATTGAGTTTAATGAGAACGGGACACTGCGCAGAACGGAACTCATCATAATCAACTTACAGTGGCGGGATGGCCAAAGAGATGCCACTGAGTGGAAGGAGGTTGGCTTCTTCTTCTTCTTCTTCATCATCATCATCATCATCATCATCATCATCTTCTTCTTCTTCTTCATCTTCTTCTTCTTCTTCACTATTATAACAAAGTATTCTAATATTAACATTGTGAGAATGAAAAAGGTAGTTACTTGTGTCTATATTAAGCCATATCATACATGTTAGTGTACTGAGCCATAAGTGATGGTAAAAGTACTACCTGAACTGGCAGTCAGCGTCTCGTATCTAACAGAGTTCAGGTTTGCGAAGCATAGCGGATATATTTGTTTCAGGGTTGGATAACTATAGCTGACCAAGACCCTGTCCCACCTCTGTGTGGTACACCCAGTAACAAGCCTAGCCTGGCTAACGGGCCAGGTGATCGCCACAGTCCCCGTGGTAGTGGAGTCTGCTAAAGAAGTACTGCACGCTTCTTGCTTTTAAGCTCCACTCAGTGACTGACATTGCTACCATAACCCACTTCTAATCCGGCACAATACTGTGCTGCAGCACTTTCACTGCATTGGCTACGAGGAACAACAGGGTCGCAGTTCTAGGGAGACTGAAGAAGAAGAAGAAGAAGAAGAAGAAAAGAGGAGGAGGAGGAGTAAGAGGAGGAACGATGAAAATATATATATAAGGTTTATTACTTTAGGGTTGTCTATGACTTTCGTTATAACCCCGTATTGACAGATTTATAATTTGTATGGCAGTGTGGAAGCTTGTGTTTTTGTGGTCAGTTCTTTACCTTCATCTTGAAAAAAAAAGTTGATTCTTCCATGGAACTTTGAATTTCTATCCTGAAACACAATTGTCGAGTCGGATTGGAAGTGGGTTATATTAGCTTGCTTGAAGTCCCACAGCTAACAAAAGGCCGACTTTTAGAAGATTGGGTAACAAGGAGGAAGTAAAGAAACAGCCTGTTAAAATCAAGGATCCCAAAGTTGAGGTAGAGTCTTGGTCAAGTCTGGTTCACCTACCCTGGCAGATGGACCCATCACTTCTACATTCCTCTGGTTAATTAAAAAAGATATTGCTTTGTGCTACCAGGATTTTAACTCCCCCCCCCCCCTTTTTTTTTTCCTTGGCACTGATCATGTCACTAACTTTGCAAAAATTTCAAATAAATAATTGTTTTGTCTGTCTGATTTTGTTTCCTTCTCTTAGGTTCACATTTTAAACAACCTTCGTGTTACAGTCTCAGTTAGATCATGAGTAACACATGTTATGATATCCAGTTTCGTGTTCTGAACTTGTCCTTGACCGAGTGGTCTGTAGAAGACTTTCACGCTCCTTTCTCGCCGGGTAATGCTATATTTAGCTGCAGATATGCGCAGTTCGATTGCGCAAACAAACCTCAATACTAGAAATGGTGACGATGCTCGCAAAGTCGTGAAAACTGTTACATTATCTGCGAAACATTATCAGCTAAGTTAACATTACCACCTAAATTATCAGCTAAGTTAATATTACCAGCTAAATTACGGACATCTCATCAGTTCTTGATAAAAACATTAAGAATATTAACATTTTTCAATGTACAAGTAGAAAATGGAGATTTTACGGTTTTAAACCTCAAAATTTTAATTTTATTTTATATTCATCCACACAGTTTTATATTCATTCACAAAATCTTATTTCATATTCATCCACAAATTTTTATTTTATATTCATCCCCAAAGTTTAAATTGTATATTTATGCATAAAGTTTTATTTTATATTCATCCCCAAAGTTTTGCTTTACATTCATCCATAAAGTTTTATTTTATATGTATCCATAAAGTTTTATTTTATATGTATCCATAAAGTTTTATTTTATATTCACCCACAGACTGTTCATAAGAAGTTTTGCATCCATCTCTTCACATAAGACAGATTTAACACCATCATTGTTAACACCATTTCTTGTATTTTTTAAAAACTTTATAGCTAGCTGTACGTTTGGTCCCTGTACTGTATGAAAAATGATAGTATGACATTTGGTTTAACTGTAATAAGACCAGCCTTCATGTATGGATCTGAAACGGTGAGCACCCCAAAATGAAAAAGAACAACAATTGCAGATCTTTGAGAACAAGATCTAAGAAGAATCTTTGGGCCAAAAAAGAATACCATCAGTGGAGAATGGAGGGCTATAAAGAACACTGAACTGAACAGCTTATTTAAATCACAGCGGATTATAAATGTCCTGAAACAGAACAGACTACGGTGGTTGGGCCATGCAGAAAGAATAGAAGAGAACAGACAAACGAAAATGACGTAAAAGAGATGAAGAAAACAAGACCAAAATGTCGACCAAGACGGAGGCGAAGAGACAAGGTAGAAGAGGATATAAAGGAAATTGATTCCACCAACTGAGGAAGGGAAGATTAGAAATAGAGAGGAACTGGGGCAAACTTTATCTCCAACAATGAGCCTTAATGGATCGAGGAGGAGGAGGAAGAGGAGGAGAAGAAGAAGAAGAAGAAGAAGTTTGGCTTATATTATTTGAAAATGTTGAACCGTTGGTAAGTCTTACTGTCCTTCTTTTAGTCCTTTATTTGTCACCTTTACTTGTCCGACTGAATGAATGTTAAGACCAAATCCAAACAAGCGGAAACGACAAGCTATACTGACTTAAGAAGTATTAAACGAAGACACATTATACCCTCGCACCGGCTATGTACCACTGTGGAGAACTTGTACTGAAGCAACTAACACGCAACAGACTGGAGCCACACAATAACTCTCATGGGAATAAACTTCGTCTGTAAGAGATTGGTCACAGCCAGACAATGTCACGTGATCTGTACACGGTTGTCTGGTACAGCCAATAAACTTT
This sequence comes from Achatina immaculata, assembly GCA_009760885.1. NCBI lineage: Eukaryota > Metazoa > Mollusca > Gastropoda > Stylommatophora > Achatinidae > Lissachatina > Lissachatina immaculata. Next base: position 7,452,979 of record CM019719.1, on the reverse strand, counting down.
CTCAAATTATAGGACATTTTCCCCACCAAAAAAAAAGAGGAGGAAATGTGGTAAAAAGGATGAACCACTTTTCTGACTTCCTTTTTTCTTTGTTTTCTCCAGTTCTCAGATAGGACTTTCCTTTCGTGTGAGGTCGTGTTGTTCAGTTAGCATTTTGTTACGTGGGAAGATTTCCATTCATTTAATGAGCTATTCATTGTTTGCCTGTAAACTTAGAAAAGTGCCTATTATCTTAGATGTAAGCCTTTGATTACCGGAAAGACCAACCCAATAGCGAGGTGGTACGAGTCAGTGGCTTATCGAGGTGGTATGAGTCAGTGGCGTACCAAGGTGGAACGAGTCAGTGGCTTACCCAGGTGGTATGAGTCAGTGGCTTACCCAGGTGGTATGAGTCAGTGGTTTACCCAGGTGGTACGAGTCAGTGGCTTACCTAGGTGGTACGAGTCAGTGGCTTACCGAGGTGGTGGGTGGGTGGGCGATAACCCCAGACGCCGAGTTATGTGTCAAAGAGAAACATCCTTCCTCTGTTTGCTGGCTACTTCTATGTCATGTTTTAGGTACAAATTATTTATGTAAAAAATAAAATACAACACGTGATTTTGGAGCTTTTGGTAGTTGTGGTAGTGGTGGTAGTGGTGGTTGTGTTGCTGGTGGTGGAGGGGGTGTCAAATTTGCCCTGGCTTTCCCAGAGCACCGACAACGATCGGTACTCACAAAGTGGCGTTAACTTTTAGTCATTATCATCATCATCATTCATTTGCATGTCCCATGCTGAACTTTGCCTCCCTAACAGCTCTCCTGTAGCCCTCTCGGCTGTGAGCAAGATGGCCTACTGCTGATGCATCCATTTGCAGATCATCAACGATGTCTTGCAGCCATCTTTGCCTTGTCTTCCTCTCTTTCTTTTTCCCATTATGTACCCTTCCAAGACGGTCTTCTCTAGATTATCATGACGTTTAATATCCAAAATATTTAAGTTTTTAAGTATAGCTTTTAGTGTTTTACCAAAACATGCTTCCTTTCTCGAAAGGAATAGTTGGACAATGCTTCCCAGAACTACCAAGAACAAACCAGTTTGTTAATATTTCAGGGACACTTCGTTTCTTTGTTCCGAATGTCTTCCACATTCAGGACATTCCACAACTGCTCAAGCGCCACGCTACACTTACTACCTGATAAAGGATGTCACATTCAGCAGAGCCACACAGTCCGTGCTAGATTTTTTCTAGAACTTTGAGCGGGCATGGACCCTCTAGCCTACACTCTTTTTAACGTCCGCGACTGTACATGCAGACGTTCTGTCCCACTATCTGGACGTTCTGTCCCACTATCTGGACGTTCTGTACCACTATCTGGACGTTCTGTCCCACTACCTGGACGTTCTGTCCCACTACCTGGACGTTCTGTCTCACTATCTGGACGTTCTGTCCCACTTCCTGGACGTTCTGTACCACTACCTGGACGTTCTGTACCACTACCTGAGCGTTCTGTCCCACTACCTGAACGTTCTGTCCCACTGCCTGGACGTTCTGTACCACTACCTGGACGTTCTGTACCACTACCTGGACGTTCTGCCCCACTACCTGGACGCTCTGTACCACTACCTGGACGCTGTGTAAAACTATCTGTGCGTTCTGTCCCACTGCTTGAACGTTCTGTCCCATACCTGAACGTTCTGTACCACTACCTGGACGCTCTGTAAAACTATCTGTGCGTTCTGTCACACTGCCTGAACGTTCTGTCCCACTACCTGAACGTTCTGTACCACTACCTGGAGTCTCTGTACCACTACCTGAAGGCTCTGTACACTACCTGGAGGCTCTGTACCACTACCTGGACGCTCTGTACCACTACCTGGATGCTCTGTACCACTACCTGGATGCTCTGTACCACTACCTGGAGGCTCTGTACCACTACCTGGAGGCTCTGTACCACTACCTGGATGCTCTGTAACACTATCTGTGCGTTCTATCCCACTACCTGAACGTTCTGTCCCACTACCTGAACGTTCTGTACCACCACCTGGACGTTCTGTACCACCACCTGGACGTTCTGCACCACCACCTGGAGACCAGGGGAAATTTATTACTGGAGGATTCACTTTGATAAAATAAGGAAAATTACCTGTCACGGCCTGTGGGATTCGAACCCTCAATCTTCAACATCCAAGACAAACTTTTAACCACACATCCACGCAATACCCATATACAATTACACCGTCAAGGAACCAAATAGTTCCACTTAAATGAAGATTGTATATCTGAACCTCATGTTCTGAAGTTTTCTTTAAAACAAAAATTTCAGAACTGTGGCCTTTTTTTATATGTGGTATATTACAGATTTTATCAGGATATATTTCAGTATACGATGGTGTTTTTTTTCATTCGTAAACTGCCACTAGAAGTATTTCTCAGTTTGCTAATCCGGTGGTACCGGGCCCCAGCTGTGGGATTTTTTTCTGGTACACACCAAATAAAGGCCTCGAGGCCGCCAAGCCTCTAAAAATGGGCATTAGAGAAATCTGGGAAGGTAAAGCGGCCAGGCGTGATACAGACCACATCACACTTTCATGTGCCTAAAGTCATGGAAAATACGGGCCTAACACAGTATTCCTCAATATGCCTTAATGCCATGGAAACGGGGATTTTACCTTTTACCTTTGCTAGAAGTATCATGACTGTTGACATATAAGTACTGCCACTAGAAGTATCATGATTTTGTTGACATTTAACTACTACCACTAGAAGTATCATGACTTTCTTTATATATAATTACAGCCACTAGAAGTGTCATGATTTTGTCGAGATATAAGTACTGTTATAGGTGTGTCATAATTGTGTCATGATATAAGTACTGCCTCTAGAAGTGTCATGGTTTTGTCGAGATACAAGTACTGCCATTAGAAGTGTCATGATTTTGTCGAGATATAAGTACTGTTATAGGTGTGTCATATTTTTGTCATGATATAAGTACTGCCACTAGAAGTGTCATGATTTTGTCGAGATATAAGTACTGTTATAGGTGTGTCATAATTTTGTCGTGATATAAGTACTGCCACTAGAAGTGTCATGATTGTTCCCCAGGTTGGCAGGTGGAAGCGTCATGGACTTCACATGCACGACATCACGTGGCCTGGAGAGTCATCAGTCCCGCCAACAGGCAAGCCCAAGCAAACTTTTCTCAGAGTAGCCACTCTCAACGAACTTCCTTATGTTATCTATCGGTCACCTAAGGAGGATGGAATCTGCGAGGAGAATGCCTTACCATGCCAAGTATACCCTAGAAACGAAACGACAAAAGAAAGGTAAGTTTTTACTGAGAGTATCAATAAAAAAGATATATAACGTTAATATTACGAGGGTCATACCGAAAGTCGTGAGCACATTTTTTTTTTAATCAGAATTTATAGATTGAGAAAATATAAATGCAACATCTTAAACTGCATCCTTTGCACTTCGTGTAGAGCTCACAAGACGTCAACATCATGTGTCACCTGACCACTCGGAGCATAAACAAAATGGCGGGTTCTGAATTTTCACTTCGTCAACGTCTTGTTATTGAGTTCCTCGTTAAAGAGGAAATCCCCGCTGCTGAAATTCACCAAAGACTTCAATTTGCTTATGGAGATGTGTGTATGGGTGCTAGCAGTGTTAGGAGGGGGGTGAAACATTTCAAAGATGGAAACACGAGCATCCAAGATATGTCTTGCAGCGGTTGCCCTCGAACTGCCTCCACTGAACGCAACGTGGAAAGGGTTGACGACGTCATTAAAGAAGATAGACGTGTCACAGTATCTTAAATCGCTGTAAATCTTGGAATAGGACACAATGCAGTGCAGGAAATGATTGAAACCCTGGGCTATATAAAGTTTTGAGCCCGCTGGATCCCACAGGAGAGAACGTCCAAAAGCAGTGCGTCTATGCCGTTGGTCAGCTGGAACGGAATTCTACCGGGAGGGTATTTTCAAACTTGCAGAGCGATGGGGAAAATGTGTGCAGAGAAATGGAGATTATGTTGAAAAGTGAAGAAAAGGATGCATCATAAGGTGATACATTTATATTTTCTCTGTCAATAAATTCTGATTTTTAAAATATTTTTGCTCACGATTTTCGCTATGACCCTCGCAATATGGCGGAATCTAACATTATCAAGTGTCTTTCGGTCCCTCGTGTACCATGCTAGATGGCATGGGCAAATGTAACTTGTGATAGATTTCAATCAATCTTTCATGTGTCACAGTTACCTGGTTGCTTCTGTCATGTAGCACTGTCAAGTAAAAGATAAAGATAGTTCCATGTAATGCCGCTGAGGCAGGCATCCATCCATCCATCCATCCATCCATCCATCCGTGCCTTCTTTACCCCTATCTGGGGCATAGACCACCAGCAGGGCCTCACTAATTATTTCTGTCCTGGGCTGCTTCTTCTATCTGTCTCCAGGTGCGCCCATCTTTCTGATCTCTGCTTCTTCTATCTGTCTCCAGGTGCGCCCATCTTTCTGATCTCTGCTTCTTCTAATCGTCTCCAGGTGCGTCCATCTTTCTGATCTCTGCTTCTTCTATCTGTCTCCAGGTGCACCCATCTTTCTGATCTCTGCTTCTTCTATCTGTCTCCAGGTGCGCCCATCTTTCTGATCTCTGCTTCTTCTAATCGTCTCCAGGTGCGTCCATCTTTCTGATCTCTGCTTCTTCTATCTGTCTCCAGGTGCACCCATCTTTCTGATCTCTGCTTCTTCTATCTGTCTCCAGGTGCACCCATCTTTCTGATCTCTGCTTCTTCTATCTGTCTCCAGGTGCGCCCATCTTTCTGATCTCTGCTTCTTCTAATCGTCCCCAGGTGCGTCCATCTTTCTGATCTCTGCTTCTTCTATCTGTCTCCAGGTGCGTCCATCTTTCTTATCTCTGCTTCTTCTATCTGTCTCCAGGTGCGTCCATCTTTCTGATCTCTGCTTCTTCTATCTGTCTCCAGGTGCGCCCATCTTTCTGATCTCTGCTTCTTCTATCTGTCTCCAGGTGCGCCCATCTTTCTGATCTCTGCTTCTTCTAATCGTCTCCAGGTGCGCCCATCTTTCTGATCTCTGCTTCTTCTATCTGTCTTCAGGTGCGTCCATCTTTCTGATCTCTGCTTCTTCTATCTGTCTCCAGGTGCGCCCATCTTTCTGATCTCTGCTTCTTCTATCTGTCTCCAGGTGCGTCCATCTTTCTGATCTCTGCTTCTTCTATCTGTCTCCAGGTGCGTCCATCTTTCTGATCTCTGCTTCTTCTATCTGTCTCCAGGTGTAGTCCATCTTTCTCATCTCTACCTCAGGACTCCTTCGCCAGGTGTTTCTGTGTCCTCCTTGTTTCTTCCTTACACTGAGGATTCCAGATGAGAGTCTCTCCGGTTATGTTCATTGAGGTATATGCTGAAGATATATTATTCGTACCTATGTTTTCTTGTCTAGTCTCCTTTCTCATATACAATTCAGTACTGAAGTGGCAAAGAAATGTTTTGGCAGGTTTAGATGATTTGCTTCATATAATTAGATAAAGTAATTGGTTTTAGTACTTTCCTCCCTCTTTGTTTCCTGCAATTCTTAACGTGAATGTTGTCTTCCCTTTATTGCCTGGTGGTACAGTAGTAGTGTAATGTGATCTAACCATTTGACTTCTTGTTTGTAGTATAATAATACTGTTACTCCAGTCCTTGCCCTGATGGTGTCATTTCTGATTTGGTCTCTTCTTGTTACATTTAGTATTCTCATTAAACGTCTCATTTCTGTCGTGATGACTTCCCTTTTGTTTTCAGCTGTTAGTGCCCATGGCCGACATTTATAGCATAGAGCTTGAAAGAAGGTCAAGTTGTACGGTACACCTTTTGTTTCAGTTGTGATGTGTTTGTTTTTTCAGGATGCCTTAGATACGGTATTAGTGCCCATGTTTTTCTTCAACCATTTTCATGCCCGTGAGGAAAATATGAAATATGATGCAGGTCCCGTTCTTTCCGACTTTGATAAAGTGAAACGGACAAATTGCAGATCTTCCTGTTATTGGTATATGTCATCGTTTTCAAAATTGCGGTATCGACCGCATATTTTCTAGTCTTGCCTCTCGTAGGATACATTGCTATTATAATTATTCCTATATGTATATGGTGAATTTATTTACTTTTAAAGGGTGCACCGCCCTGAAAGCTGTAATTAACCTTTTCATGAGCAGCTGACCTAGAAAAGTGTACCTAATTTAATATCCTGGCTGATCACAGACCTGTCAGTGAGTGTCCTTCAAACTAGGTCATACACCATAGAAACTTGGTGTCTGTAATACCCTTCTAGTCATAAGCAAAAGAAACTTGTTGTATGTACTACACTTCTAGGTTATACACCAAAGAAACTTGTTGTTTGTATTACCCTTCTAGTCATACGCAAAAGAAACTTGTTGTCTGTACTACACTTCTAGGTTATACACAAAAGAAACTTGTTGTTTGCAATACCCTTGTCTGTAATACCCTTATAGATCATACACCAGAGAAATCTGTTCTCTGTAATACCGTTCTAGTCATAAGCCAAGGAAACGTGTTGTCTGTAGTATCCTTCTAAGTCATATACAAAAGAATCTTGTTGTCTGTAATACCCATCTAGGTCATACACAGAAGAAATTTGTTGCCTGTAACGCCCATCTAGATCATACGCCAAATAAACTTGTTGTCTGTAGTACCCTTGTCTGTAATACTCATGTAGGTCATACAGAAAAGAAAGTGTTGTCTATAATACCAATCTAGGTCATACACACACAAAAAAGACTTGTTGTCTGTAATACTCACCTAGGTCATACACAAAAAACTTGTTGTCTGTAATACTCACCTAGGTCACACACAAAAAAGACTTGTTGTCTGTAATACTCACCTAGGTCACACACAAAAAAGACTTGTCTGTAATACTCACCTAGGTCACACACAAAAAAGACTTGTCTGTAATACTCACCTAGGTCACACACAAAAAAGACTTGTCTGTAATACTCACCTAGGTCACACACAAAAAAGACTTGTCTGTAATACTCACCTAGGTCATACACAAAAAACTTGTTGTCTGTAATACTCACCTAGGTCACACACAAAAAAGACTTGTCTGTAATACTCACCTAGGTCACACACAAAAAAGACTTGTCTGTAATACTCTCGTGCTCACTTCTCAGGTCTGACAGGCCAGTGTTTCCCATACTTGTTCTCACTGCTGCCTCCTTTTTTCCAGGCCATATTCACAACGGTCCCCCCCCCCCCATTTACTACCCATACTCATATTAAACTAGAATATGCATTACACAACTAAAAACTTTAGCTAGCAAACCAGTTTGCTTAACAGTAAGGAGCACATTTATAACTCGTCTACTGCATTATTTTCTCAACTTTTAATGTGATGGATGAGTTTCATGTGGGGACACAAGTTTCTCAAAATCAGGGTGAAAAGTTCTAAGAAGGAAGGTATTACTGTCCCCGTCAAAGAAGGAAGGTATTACTGTCCCCGTCAAAGAAAGAAGGTATTACTGTCCCTGTCTAAGAAGAAAGGTGTTACTATCCCTGTCTAAGAAGGAAGGTATTGCTGTCCCTGTCTAAGAAGGAAGGCACTGCTGTCCCATCTAAGAAGGAAGATATTATTGTTCCTGTCTAAGAAGAAAGATGTTACTGTGCCTGCCTAAGGAGGAATGTATTACTGTCCCCGTCTAAGAAGGAAGGTATTACTGTCCCTGTCTAAGAAGGAATATATTACTGGCCACATCTAAGAAGGAAAGTATTACTGTTCCTGTATAAGAAGAAAGGTGTACTGTCCCCGTCTAAGAAGGAAGGTATTGCTGTCCCCGCCTAAGAAGGAAGGTATTGCTGCTCCCGTCTGCTGCTAGGTTTTCCTCACGCCCGCCCCCCCCCCACTGTCCCCTTTTCTACCACTGCTCCCCTACTGATCTTTTTTTTTCACCGCCCGCTCGTCCCACGTCCAGAGGGGGGCATTATGGCTCACTTTGGGAAACGCCGTGATAGACTGTATGAACTTAGTAGTTTCCCTTTGATCTTATTTTCAGAATAAGCAACATAACAGTTCTACAGTGCTGTGTTGGGTTCAGCATGGATCTACTGAAGATTCTGAGCAAGCAGCTGAACTTTGGCTTTGAACTTAAAGAGGTCGAGGACGGCAAATGGGGGAGTATAAATAAGGTTAGTAAACTTTATCAACTTCCGACTGACAGGAAGTATTTACACTTTGTGAATCGACTCCAGAATTCAGGTTGAAGAAAAATATTAGGCATGACTTCGCCCATTTTTGCCATAAAAAAACAGTACATAAAGGGTTAAAGTGAAGAAAAAAAAAAAAACAGTACATAAAGGGTTAAAATGAAGACCAAAACCGCATTTAAGGTTTATTCGTTAAGATAGGATGTCAGACGTTAAGTAGAACATATTTTTATTAAACTGGATAAAGTAGACTCCTCATGGAGGCTAGCAAGATAAAATACTATTTCGATCAAAAGTGTAAAGTTGGGTCCGTCCATAGGATAAAAAGATCTGAAGAAGAAGAATACATCAATATCTGACACGAAGGTCAAGTTAAACGTACAAGAAGAGTTAGGGATCTTGAGGTAACTGTTTTCAATCGTTTTTATGTTGAAAAACACATTAACACGAAGGTCAGGTTAAAAGTACAGGAAGAATTAGGGATCTTGGGGTAATTGTTTTAAATCGTTGTTATGTTGAAAAACACGTTAATATGAAATTCATAGACCCTATGTGCTTGGCTAAAATGCACGGGATAATGGCCCTAACTAGATCTTCAGAAATGACGTAAGTGAATTTCTATTTGGAGAACTAAGTGTAAAAAATAAAGGACAATCTTTTATGAAGATAAAATGATAGCGTTTTGTAAGCTTTCGAGAAACATAAACCATTCTAGGCGTGAGAGAAAGAAAAACAACAAGAGAATGACTGGGTTGAACCATGGACTCTGGTAGGGCGAGCGACTACATAGCCATAAAAGGACCAAGCTCTATTCACTCAGCCATCTCATATCTCCAGTCCTTGGAGGTAGTATGACTAAAACACGGACGTACAAGTTCGTAAGTGCCAGAACTAAAATACAGACATACAATCTTGTAGGTACTAGGACTAAAATACAGACATGCAATCTTGTAGGTACTAGGACTAAAATACAGACATACAATCTTGTAGGTACTAGGACTAAAATACAGACATACAATCTTGTAGGTACTAGGACTAAAATACAGACATACAATCTTATAGGTACCAGGACTAAAATACAGACATACAATCTTGTAGGTACCAGGACTAAAATACAGACATACAATCTTTTAGGTACCAGGACTAAAATACAGACATACAAGCTCATAGGTACTAGGTCTAAAATACACACATACAAGCAAGGTCTCCTGAAAATGTTTGATACAGGCCACAACAACAAACGCATACACTTATAAGAGTATTTCACAAACTTCGTCTTCTTTTTCATCATCATCATCATTATCATCATCATCATCATCTTCATCATTATCATCATCATCTTCCTCTTCTTCTTCTTCTTCAGTCTTTCTCAGACATCGACTTGTACACTTATGAAGTAATCGATGGTCAGTTGGAGTTGGTGTACATCCCCATAAAGCTTATCTTGAAGTGACACAGGCGTTGTATAAACCACCAACAAAGTAGAAATAGCCTTGTTAGTTAACGAGTGCACAGTTGTGGCGTTTCGGCGAGAACCTTAATCAAAGAAAACCATACACGACGAAGAAGTTGAGAGAGAAGATACAATATAAATTCACATGAATACTATGTAAAAAGTAGGAATTGAAAAAATAGAATAAATGAAATAAATGGAACACTTAGCTGTGACTTGTAATAGGCTATGCCCAGTAGTTTATACATTTTGTTATCACGGCTTTACTGCCTTGGCTTCGTGTATAGTTATATACTTAGCTGTGTATACTTATACACTAATTGTTCGTTATATAAACGTTGGGCTATATTTGTTTTCTCTACATCTCTTATGCTAGGCACACTTTTAGAATATGTTCCTCCGCCTTCCCACCTATGCCACATGTCTCGCCTGTGCCACATGTCCCACCTGTGCTACATGTCTCACCTCTGCCACATGTCCCACCTGTGCTACATGTCTCACCTGTGCCACATGTCCCACCTATGGCACATGTCTCACCTGTGCCAAATGTCCCACCTGTGCTACATGTCTCAACTGTGCCAAATGTCCCACCTGTGCTACATGTCGATTAGGCCGATCTTGAACCTTGTGAAAATTATTACCTCAGTCAATTGTGACTTGTGCGGAGCCGAACAAAAATGATTACTTGCTTCCTTGCTTCGTGAGTTAGTTGTATACATTACCCTTAATTTGACAAACTTTTGGTCATCAGCTGCAGGAATTTTAAACTCATTTTCCAACCCGCTGTCACATTTTCCCAACTTCATGACTATACTTCCCGACATCACTCTGGATTTTCCAAATTAACGAACATATATTTTTTCCAGCATCCCTCACATTTTTTCCAGGATTCATCACAACCTTATTTTCCTAGTTTGTGATGGAATATTTCCAGCTTACGTCTTACCTTTCTCACTGTGTCACATATTTTTCCCAATCCTATTTCGCATTTGGCAAATAAAAAAAACTAGCAATCATGTTCTCTACAATCCAGGTAAACTGATATGGTCATGTATATTATATTATTTGTTTTTCACGATCCAGGTAAACTGATATGCTCATATATATATATATATATAATATTTGTTTTCCACAATCCAGGTATCTGACAGATTTATGTATATGATAGTAACTGTCTTTCAGGTAACAAAAGAGTGGAATGGACTAGTGAAAGTTCTACTGGACAACCAAGCCGACATAGTCATAACGTCCTTGAAGATCAACCCTGAGAGAGCCGAAGCAATACAGTTCTCCGTCCCGTATCTAGAGACGGGCATCAAAATTATTGTGGCTCTGAGAGATGGGGCGATTTCTCCAACAGCTTTCTTAGGTACGTAGTTATCGCTCTTAGTGTTCTTAGATACGTAGTTACCGCTCTTGGCTTTCTTAGGTACCTAGTTACCACTCTTGGCTTTCTTAGGTACCTAGTTACCGCTCTTGGCTTTCTTAGGTACCTAGTTACCACTCTTGACTTTCTTAGGTACCTAGTTACCACTCTTGGCTTTCTTAGGTACCTAGTTACCACTCTTGGCTTTCTTAGGTACCTAGTTACCACTCTTGGCTTTCTTAGGTACCTAGTTACCACTCTTGACTTTCTTAGGTACCTAGTTACCACTCTTGGCTTTCTTAGGTACCTAGTTACCACTCTTGGCTTTCTTAGGTACCTAGTTACCACTCTTGGCTTTCTTAGGTACCTAGTTACCACTCTTGACTTTCTTAGGTACCTAGTTACCACTCTTGACTTTCTTAGGTACCTAGTTACCACTCTTGACTTTCTTAGGTACCTAGTTACCACTCTTGACTTTCTTAGGTACGTAGTTCCCGCTCTTAGTTTTCTTACTTACATAGTTGCTACTCTTGGTTTTCTTAGATACATAGTTGTCGGTCTTAGTTTCCTTATGTATGTTGTTACTACTTTTGGTTTTCTTAGGTACGTTGTTCCCGCTCTTGGCAATCTTGTGTACGTTGTTGCTACTCTTAGTTTTCTTAGGTGCGCAGATGCCACTCTTGGCTTTTTCTATACCTAGTTTCCACTCTTGTTTTTTTTTAATATGTAGTTGCTACTTTTGGCTTTCTTACGTACATAGATGCCACTCTTGGTTTTTTTTAGATACGTAGTTGCCACTCTTTGCTTTCTTAGATACGTAGATGCAACTCTTGGTTTTCTTAGGTACGTAGTTGCCACTCTTAGTTTTCTTAGGTACGTAGTTGCCATTCTTAGTTTTCTTAGGTACGTAGTTGCCACTCTTAGTTTTCTTAGGTACGTAGTTGCCACTCTTAGTTTTCTTAGGTACGTAGATGCCACTCTTAGTTTTCTTAGGTACGTAGTTGCCATTCTTAGTTTTCTTAGGTACGTAGTTGCCATTCTTAGTTTTCTTAGGTACGTAGTTGCCATTCTTAGTTTTCTTAGGTACGTAGTTGCCATTCTTAGTTTTCTTAGGTACGTAGTTGCCATTCTTAGTTTTCTTAGGTACGTAGTTGCCATTCTTAGTTTTCTTAGGTACGTAGTTGCCATTCTTAGTTTTCTTAGGTACGTAGTTGCCATTCTTAGTTTTCTTAGGTACTTATTAGCCGCTCTTTACTTTTTTAAGGCACTTATTCGTCGCTCTTGGCGTGTTTTATATTTCTTCCCTTTTGTTAAAAATAAGTAATGATCTGCAGATTTCTGTTGCTTATATTTTACTGCATTTTCTTGTGAAAACAAATTGTGCAGATCAATAAATATATGTTCCATTCTTAATACGGCTTCACTGGTATGGAATTTTGGCAAATATCTGCCCTTCAAAGACATGTCGGCAGTTTAAGTTTATCATGAGAGATCTCCTAGTTTAGTGAAGACAAAATCTCAGTAAAAATTTCTGAATTTTGTTGGGGTAATATTCTTGTCGCATTGCACAGTTTGCTAGCACGTAAATATTATTTGTATTAAGTGCGCTAGCCTTTGGAGACAGATAAAATAAGAGAAAGGAATCGAAACTAAACTGGTAGCTGTATAAAGGGAGACAAGTGGATTGAAACTTGGACATAAAAAAGACAGTCGTGAACGAGAGTATGGCAAAGTCTAATGGAAAGACTACTTGTTTGGCTTGCATCATGAAATGTGAGTAGTGGGGAAAGTTAAATAACTCGTCACTTTTAACACAGATCCTGTGTGGCAGAGCAGCTAAGGCGCATCCCATGATACAGTGCCACGTGAGAGACAGCGGTTCAGTTCTGGACGGGGCAGGAAGAATGTAAAGATCTAACAATTCACACACTCCTGGAATTTACGCCTCAAACCAATTACCTTTAAGATTATCAGAAGTTTAAGTGACTGGACCATATCCCTAGAAGATAGAGACATATGTTGAGATGGCTGGAACATATCCCCATAAGATGAAAAGAGAAGTTTAAATGGCTGGAACATATCCCCATAAGATGGAGACAGAAGAATAAATGGCTGGAACATATCTCTAGAAGATGGAGACAGAAGTTTAAATGGGTTGAACATATCCATAGAAGATGGACACAGAGGTTTAACTGGCTGGAACATATCCCTAGAAAACCTAGACTGAAGTTTAACTGTCTGGAACATATCCATAGAAAACGAAGACATAAGTTTAAATGGGTTGAACATATCCCTAGAAGATGGAGACAGAAGTTTAAATTTGCTGGAACATATCCCCATAAGATGGAGTCTGAAGTTTACATGGGTGGAATATATCCCTAGAAGATGGAGACATTATCTCTGACAATACGGGTAGTTTCTCAGCAGAAAGTTTTCTGCACTAAGGATTTGTTTTTCATTTTTCAGTAATCAGTTTTTAATTATCAAAATTTTTATCTAATAAAGAATAACAAACATTTCCCCGACATTTAAATTAGAAATAATTTTCTTATGCCAAGTTTGGAAAAATCAAATCTGGCTCATCCTGTGTCTAATTTTCAGTGTGGGGAGGAAAAAAAAAAAAGAAAAATCATTTATTTTTCGACTGTTACTACAGCATTCTTTGATTTCAAGGATACACACCCCAAGAATATCCATACTAAGGCTAAAGGTCGTTTTTTCAGACCCATTCGACGTTTTCTCATGGGTGCTCATCATGTTTTTGTCGGTGCACGCAATGGGCTTGATAACCTTCACCTTTGAATGGGCTGTGAGCAAGTACCACAAACCGGAAGGAGGTACCCAACGGGTCATAATTCAAGCAAAAACATAAGCTGTTGCTCAGTGCTTACTGTTCTTTGCACAACTTTCTTTTTTCATATTTGTTCACCCAGACCGTGGCTGTACGTAATTCTGTGAACACTTTGCATAAAATAAAGGAAAATAAATTCATTCCAAGAAAAAAGGCATAGTATTTCAGGTATTATTCTGTTTTTAATTCAGGTATTATTCTGTTTTTAGTTCAGGTATTATTCTATTTTTAGTTCAGGTATTATTCTGTTTTTAGTTCAGGTATTATTCTGTTTTTAGTTCAGGTATTATTCTTTGTTTTTTTATTTTAACTTTGAGGGACATTCATATCTATATTCTTATGTTTCATCAAAAGTTTAAAATCTAAACAGCATCTAAATCATATATGTTTTCAAGCAGCATATTTAAGCAATCTGATTTTAATATTCAACAGCTGATTTGAACTTAAAATGACAAACTAATCCTAAACTTTTTTATATCACAAAAGATTTGTTTATATTGTTCTATTTGTTGTGTATTTATCTACATTTTAATATTGTTCTTGTCTAACATTATCTCCCACGCCCCTAAGAAGATGTATGTACTTTTATCGCCTGTTTAACACTTTGCTTTCAGTGTCTTTCATTCCATCAGTTTCAGGACTTCTTAAGAACTTCTCTATCCGTTAAAAGAGTTAATGTCATTTTCGTTCACACAGTTTATGATTAGCTCCTTACATATAAACAAATTTCCAACTTCCTAAGTGGCAACCTAGCTTTTTTATAGTTCCAGTGAATGCCTCTGTTACAATTCAAAGATGTGCAGCAGAGACACGTAATACTGTTGGGAACAGATCCCACATTCTTGGAGACAGGTATTGTCCAGCATCACAAAGAGACATAAACCCTGACTCACCAACTCAGAAGAAGACTGAACGAAACTCCTTCATCCTTTACATCAGAGAATGACAGAAAAGAATAACATTTCCTTGCTCCAGATCTGGAATGTTGTCTCCGGAACTTATTACTGGCACTTAATTTGCATAAATTCATAATGTGTTAAAATGTTTGACATGACCACCTTGGGAGAAGTAGAATATTTCTGAGAAAATCGTTGTCACTATTCTCTCATCGTTTTAATGAAACATTTCTTTGTCTACGAGTTTGTAAAAATTGCAGATTTCTTCAAAAAAAGGTCTTAATTTTTCTGGAAATTCTGTAAACCAGTTTGAACAGAAAACAAGCTAAAATAAAATCAGCGCAAACTTTTTCTTGTGACACACTTTTAGACCAGGTTGATGCCTATGTATGTCTATATTGTGTATGCAATAATGAATATTAACCACGATATTATCATTATTACGTGAATGTTTGTACGTCTGTAACACACCGCAAGCTGTAAGTTTTTCCGTCAGAATTTGGTCACCTTTGTCAGTGTATCCAATGAATATGGCACTTTTATTATTGGGATTATTATTGTGAAATGTACCTTTGCCATTGGGATTAATATTATGTAGTGTTACTTTAAAAGCAGGAATTACCGAATAAATATCAACTTGAACAACGTGGGGTCTGCCCTGACTCGCGGCGGCTTCCAACCTTGTAGGCTGTCGCCAGTGGGAGCACAGTTACTTCCCTACGTTTGAAGAACATTTTTATAAGACAAGACTGAAATGGGCTGATGAACGTGCCTGAAGTTTATTGAAGTGCACCCCTCTGACATTTTAAATGGAAATGTTAGAATCATGTTACCGACTTTTCCGAACATAATTCGCGACTCGAGTCCGGCTACTAATGTACTTGCTGTGATCGGAAATATTCAAGACTGGTCCTATAAAGTTAAAAAACAAACTCATCATAGGTTTTAATTGGCAAATCACCCCCCTGTAAGTAGTTCCCTAGCGCACGGATACACTGGTTCCAGCGTCCTTCTATTGCTGGAACACTTCCAGGAAGACCGTTTCGATGACCTTGTCGAGCATCACCAGCGATTCTGTCTGGATGTCCTCATTTCCGTCGAAACAACACCCTTTCTTTTTCATCTTCAATTTTAGGAACATGAATAAATCACATGGAGTCATATCTAGCGAGTAAGGAGGGTGGGGCATGAAAGACGTTTTGTTTTTGGCCAAAAACTGCTGGAGGTATAGTGTACTGTAAGCCAGTGCGTCTTCATGGTGAGGCAGCCAATATTTTCTTCGACTCAGATCGAGGTATTTCCTTCTCACATTATCATATAATCAACATAAAACAACACAGAAGAAGTCTGAGACTCACATTATGACCAGCAGGGACAAATTCTTGGTGCTCACTTCCCTCGATGTTACAGAAAACGGTCACTCTACTTGTTGAAAGTATTTAAAATAAAAGTAGGAACAGCACTATAACTTACCGAGCACACAACTGTGACGTTTTAGTTCGCACCTTAGTCATACAAAAACATACAGGCAAGAGAGGGAAAGTGAGCTAAAACTGGGAGAATTTAGATATGGTGCACAAATTATGACATAAGTGGAAGAAGAGGAGCATTGGGAGATTAAATAATAAATATGACATAACAAACTCGTTGATCGCAGGTTGTTCAGTCTTTGCCAGGGTTTTATGTTGCAATTTGTCCGAAATTTACCAAATTTGATGCAGATTCACTGCTCATTTTTTACATCCATCTTGAATATCACCAGATTCCAGGTACACGATGCTTACCAACAAACTTTCTACTTAAACCTACCTCCACACACTTAAACCTACCAACACGCACTTAAACCTAGCTCCACACACATAAACCTACCTCCACACACTTTGACACACTGATACGCAACACAACGTATGAACTAGAAAAAATGTAGGAACAGCTTTATTACTTAACGAGTACACAGTGTGACATTTCGGCGTGAGCCTTAATCATACAAAAACATACAAGACGAAGAAATAGAGATAGAAGGTAAAACGTAAACTCACATGAATGCTATGTAAAAAAATATGAGTGAAAAAATAATAGAACAAAAGAAAATTAATTTGGCACTTAGCTGTGACTTGTAAAAAGCTATGACATGTAATAGGCTGTGTTCAGAAATGCGCACAATGAAGAGTGGAGAATGTTTAAATGGAGTCTTGTGGTGTGTGGTGTGTGGTAGGTGGGTCGTAAATAAGGAGGGGCCGTGGAGAGGAAATAGAGTGATATAATGGTAATCTAGCGTGGAGAAGTTGGGGCAGGTGTTTATAGTAGGGGTAGAGGGGATGTAATATGATGCTGTGAGGAGGTTCTGAACTGTGTGTTACAAGTGAGAAGGGAGTGGACTTAGTGCAGAGGGATTATCTTAGTGGAAGAGGAGAATGTTAGGTATAGCTGAATAGCGAGTTCAAACCGTGAGGTTCCAGCGCCCCGTAATCCTGAATGTAACGGTTCTCAGCTAGGCGGCTTCTGTCATCAGCGTGACATTGTTTGGTGGCTGTTACCAGAAAAATTAGATTTGCCTCCATGTGCTTATTAATTAATAAAGCTGTTGCTACTTTTTTCCTAGTTCATACATTTTGTTATCACATCTTTACTGCAGTGGTTTCATGCATATCACAGATATACTTATACAATAATTGTGATACCCACCACGTGCTAGTACTGTCACCTAGTGTTGTATTACACCATCCCAACAAGTTTAAACATGGCGATCTCAGTCACGAAATTTTCCGATCACACCTCGTACACTTAATGTCAGCACATACTCATACACTTCACATAAAAGTCATATTCCTTCCAACAGAAAAAAACAGCCATCCTCGCATCATCTTTTAGGATAAATGTCATCTTTTCATGAATGCCTCCTGTTCTATGGCTCTGTCTTACTCCTTTAACAGAGCCCTACGACTACGCTTCCTGGTCGTTAATCCTAATCTTCAGCGTACACGCTACCGGCTCTTCAATTCTCATCTTCGAGTGGTTGAGTCCCTACGGCCTTAACAGGGGACAATCGTCAAAGCGAGGTAACTGAGGTAAAACTCAGGGAGCAAGGTTTTGGTACATGTATTCTCTCCCCTACTAAGAATACAAAAATTTTTTTAAAAAATTTCTGAAGGAAAACGACGAAGAAAGTTAAGGAAGTTATTTTTTTCTGCACTATCATTTTGTTGTGTATCGTTGCTTTACATGTTTCACAAACGTTACTGAAATTTTAAAAATAAACTAAGTTTTCGTAAAGCGCAGAAAAATGTGACAATATTGTGATATTGTTTTTCAAGAAATTTCCATTAATTTTTCTTTTCTACAAGTTGATATGGTGGCCTATCACATTCTCTTTTATTTATGTTAATTGTTTGTTATCTTTTTTCTTATCATTGTTGAGCTGCTCCCACTTGCTTCCCTTGCAGTTTGAACATGAGGTGTATCGTTCAGTTTTACAAAGAGATAAGAAGAGTGAGGAAAGTGGTCAGAAACAAGAATGACAGAAAGTAAGATGAGCACGTTTAAATGAGGAACAAACAACAATCCAGTATTTCGGCAAAAGCCTTTTTCAAGGATCACGTACAAAAACAATACAGCAGATAAAAAAAAAACAAAAAAGCAGATTTTTTTTATCCTTGTGAGAACGACGGGCACAAAATGCATTTTATACGTTCTCATCTTACTTTCTGTCACTCTTGTTTCTCTCCACTCTCTTCACTCTTTCTATCTTTATATAAAACTAAGCCATATTTCATAACTAGAGCCAGTTTTACCGCAAGCGTCATTTCTCTTATCTTTCACAGTCTGAACAATGAATTTCTCAAGATTTTATATATGTACAAGAGCAAGTCAAAAAATAATCTTAATTTTGCTATAAAACAATCCAAATCGGCAGTTGTAGCACAGATATATTATGCCATTCTTCTTTAGACGTATGTACGCTAAAGCACGTCAGCCATTTTGGAAATATGACGTCAGCCGACCAGATCAGTGATGGCCGCTCTCACATAAGCATGACCGAGAGAACAGAGCGCAGGTAATCGTTTCTCGGGTAGCAGGTGTCAGCAAGCTGCATAAACTCATCGCAGAATAAAGATGCAGCCTAGAATCAAGTGTGTGTCGCTTCTGCAGATTTATTAATGGTACTGGGAGTTGAAAAGTGGTTTGTCTCATTTGGCGGTTGCTGTTAGCTTCAGCGGGCCTGACACTGCCAGTAGGGCTGACGCTAACGCTGTATGGAAGGAATGATACTATGAGATTAGTCCTGTCTCGGGGCATCACATCTTTCAAGGAATGCTATAGTATCAAAAAGTCTCCCCCAGGTGGCAACCAAAACAACTCACCCCAAGTCTGAAGGAGCGTCATGAGGATGTTTGTGCAATTCTTTTTTATGACGTTTCTGGACGTATAGTCATGGGAGTCGAAAGCTGGACACATTACTTCCAGCCAAAGTCAAAGCGAGCCAGCAAGGAATAGCAATATTCTTTCTTGCCGAAACCAAGAAGTTCTGTACAACTTCGTCAGCCGGAACACTAAAGATCGTGTTCTACTGGGACCATAAAGGCTCAGTCTTAAAGTATTACATGCACGGAGGAACCACTTTCAACAGCGAAGCATATCATGATCTGTTTGAGAACCACTTGAAACCTGCAAACAGTGTGCTCAGTTCTGGTGTGTTGTTACAGCTTGTTAATGGGCGGCCTCCCACAGCACGTCCAGCGGCTCAACAATTATGAACCTGCGTTTGGAATGTCTTCCACATCCTCCATATTCACCTGACCTCGCACCATGTGATTTTCATGTGTTTGGACGCCTCAAGATGGGACGAAGTTCAGTACGAATCAAGAGAATAAAAAGGCTTGGCATAGCTGGGTACATGGTCAGTCAATAGATTTTCTCAATGAATCCTGGCTTTAGTGAACAGGTAGCGAGCTGAACGTCGTAGAGACTATAAAGTGATGAGGGGTTTTGGATCTATATCTGTACATTTTATTCCAGTAAAACTACAAATTAATATTACTTTTTGACTCATCTTCCTACTAGATACAGCATTACAATAACTTCTCTTTTCTCATTTTGTGAAAAAAAAAGTAAAATGAAGTGGAAAACCCCATATTAAAAATTAATTTTAAAAAAAAAGATATTCTATGAAAGAACTCCCAGACAGAAGAAATTTTCACCAACAAACATTAGATATAATTCAGCACGTTCGTGACTTAATGAAAAAAAAATCACATATAAAAAGTATAAAATTGTGAAAGAAATTAAGTTTTATGAATTGAAATTAATTTTTTCTGTTGAAGTTTATGTTAAGAAGAAATTACAGGTTTCCTTGAGTGCAGAAACTTAATAAAAGCAGTGCATGACAGAGAGTGTGCAGCCATCTCAGAAAATATACTGAGATATCAAATCCTTTGACAGAGATTGCTAGCTAGTGCATAAGCTTTGTCATATACTATTTTTTTTTAGTGGTGCACTTTATAATTTATAAATAATCACCTAGTAAAATTGGTGTGTGGTTCACAATTTGTGAATAATAACCTGATGAAGGTTCTACATCCAAACGCTTTATGGGACTACGATCTAGATAAACAAAAAGAAAGAAAATGGACGTTTCATTTTTATTTAGATACTCTTTGATAGTAAGTTACTGTTTTGGTACTCTTTAGTTGTAAGTTACTCTTTTGATACTCTTTAGTAGTAAGTTACTGCTTTGATACCCTTTAGTAGTTAGTTACTGTTTTGGTACTCTTTAGTAGTAAGTTACTCTTTTGATACTCTTTAGTAGTAAGTTACTACTTTGATACCCTTTAGTAGTTAGTTACTGTTTTGATACTCTTTAGTAGTAAGTTACTGTTTTGATACTGTTTAGTAGTAAGTTACTGTTTTGATACTCTTTAGTAGTAAGTTATTGCTTTGATACCCTTTAGTAGTTAGTTACTGTTTTGATACTCTTTAGTAGTAAGTTACTGCTTTGATACTATTTAGTAGTAAGTTACTGCTTTGATACTCTTTAGGTAAGTTACTGCTTTGATACTCTTTAGGTAAGTTACTTTTTACCTTTAGGTAAGGGCTTTTTCATCTGTAAGAAGTACAGAATGGTTGTCGGAAATTAGAAGAGAGACGTCATTATAGCAATCCTTTATTTATATATTAGTGTGGTTATAATAATCTAATGAGGTTGTGTTGGTAGGTACAGTGAAAAGGTGGTGTTGTTGTGGTGGTATGCTGGTGTTAGTAGGTATCATGAAACTGTAGTGGTAGTATGATGGTATTAGTATGTACTGTTAAATTGCGTGATAGTATGGTGATAAGAGTACCAATAAACTGTGATGATGATTTATTGATGTTAGAACCACCAAATTGGGGTGGAGGTGGTGGTATAGTGATGTTAGTTAGTGGTGGTGGTAGTATAGTGATGTTAGTTAGTACCATCAAACTGTTGTGGTGGTAATATAGTGATGTTAGTTAGTACCATCAAACTGTGGTGGTAGTATAGTGATGTTAGTTAGTACCATCAAACTGTGATGGTGGTAGTATAGTGATGTTAGTTAGTACCATCAAACTGTGGTGGTGGTAGTATAGTGATGTTAGTTAGTACCATCAAACTGTGGTGGTATAGTGATGTTAGTTAGTACCATCAAACTGTGGTGGTGGTGGTGATATAGTGATGTTAGTTAGTACCATCAAACTGTGGTGGTGGTGGTGATATAGTGATGTTAGTTAGTACCATCAAACTGTGGTGGTGGTGGTGATAGTATAGTGATGTTAGTTAGTACCATCAAACTGTGGTGGTGATATAGTGATGTTAGTTAGTACTATCAAACTGTGGTTGTGGTGGCATAGTGATGTTAAGAATAGTAGTGGTAATATGATAATGTTAGTAAGCAGCCATGAAAACAGTGCTGGTAATATGAAGGTAATATTAAGTACAATGACGGTGTGCGATGGTGATGAAGTTGATTTAGTAAGATTGGAGAAGTTCTGAAGAAATTATAAAAAGAAAGGACTGGTGTAAGAATTTCTAAACTAACTTCACTACATGTACGTTTATTTAGAGTGCTACCAAATTTAGATTTCAACATTTTTTTTCTATTCTCTAACTCCTAATCCGTCCGTATCCCAGATCACAAGTTTTCCTTGTTCCGATCTTTCTGGCTGATATGGGCCATGCTCTTTAGCACGTCTGTACAGACGGACTCTCCAAAGGGCATTGCCAGCAGATTTCTGGCCAACATCTGGGCACTGTTTGCCCTTGTCTTCCTAGCTTCGTACACGGCAAATCTTGCGGCGTTCATGATCACCAAAGAGGTTTACTATGATCTGTCAGGCATACAGGATTACAGAGTAAGTATGACTGATCGGTGGTCTTGGTACATAGAGATATAACTGATATTTTGTATTTAACTGTTTGCTTTGTGACAGTGGAAATAGTGATCTCTCTCTCTCTCTACTTGTTTCTCGTTCTCTCTCTCCCTCTGTCTCTTCACTCTCTCTCCTTCTCTATTTCTGATAAATGGCAGAATGTCAGACGGGCCTGCATGCCCAATTCTTAACCCTTTTGAAATAAAGATCAACCAATCAATCAATCAATCTCTCTCTCGTTTATCTCTCAGAGTGGCTTATCTCTCTCTCCTCTCTCTCTTCCTCCCTCCCTCTCTCTTCTCTTCTCTCGTTCTTCTCTCTCTGTCTCTCTCTCTCTCTCTTCTATCCCTCATCTCTCTATTATTGACCAACATCTGACATAGAACTCTCATGTGCAATGTCTAACAAAACTCATCGCACAAAAAGTATACCAGTTAGCCAAAATTAAGCACTTCATCGATGAAGACACAAGGAAGACATACTACATATATCATATACAAACACATTTAGACTATTGCTCAACAGTTTGGGATGGTTGCTCAGTGTCAAATACAAAGAGGCTTTGCTCACTCCAAAAGCGAGCAGTAAAGCTTATTAGTGACAAAGATCAAGCACAAACAACTAACCAGCACAAACGTATCAAAATACTACCTCTTAAGAACAGGTTCCTCTTCAACAAAGCCAAGTTAGTACATCAAATTCTTTCACGGCATGCCCCGCCTTATCTATGGAAACTGTTTAAATTTAGCCCAAAGTGCGGCCAACGCTTGAACAACATATGTCTTCCAAAACCTAGACTTGATCTTTACAAGAAAAGCTTCAGTTATTCTGCTGCTCATCTTTGGAATATCCTCCCATCCTGTATAAAAAATATAAATTATACTCCTTCCTACAACTACAAGCTTTCCCAATATTTATTTGATATCGACTACATGCCTCCATGAATTATAAAACTTAAAAGTTATCTTAAACTGCTCTTACAGACACCGAATACAATTAATTGTTTACTGAATAGTCCCGAAAATTTTGTTTAGTAGACAGTCATTTATAATGTATGTAGTTACTTCTGTACTGAGTGAATGTTTAAGAGCGAAACGTAAATGTTATATTTTATTTTATGTCTCTCAGCTTCAATGTTAGTTATGTTTGTTATATGAACAGCATATTTGTAGAATGTCTGGAATAGAGTGAAAGATGTATGATAAAGGACAGAATGTCAGACGGGCCTGCGTACCAAATTCTTAACCCTTTTGAAATAAAGATCAATCAATCAATCTCTCTTTCTCTCTTCTTTCTGCCTCTTTCTCTCTCTGCTATTTTTCTCTCTCTCCTCTCTCTCCCTCTCTCTTCCCACTGTATCTCTCCAATAGTCTTTCTACTTTCTTTCTCTCTCTCTTCTTTCTTTCTCTCTGTCTCTCTCTCTTCTTTCTCAGCCTCTCATCTCTTTCTGCCTTCTTCTCTCGCTCTCCCTCTTTCTCACTCTCTCTCTCTCTCTCTCTCTCTCTCTCTCTGCATAATCTGAGGAGGAAATGATAAACAAAACAAAAGTTACAAGATCAAGAACAAGGAAACTAGATCTTACAATACAAGCATTGTTTTCTGTTACTGTGGCCGAATATGAAAATGCAACACTGGTAGAGTCGGTCATGAGAGGAGTATCTCAGCATGATGATGATGCCTGACAAAGCCGGCCATTGGCTGATCTTGTCTCCTTCAAAACTATTTCCCTATAGGAAAATTGTGTGCGTGTATGTGTGTGAGAGTGTGTGTGTGTTTTTAAGTAAAGTGTGTATACAGCCAGCAGCATAAGAATAGACACCTTCCCTGTTACGAAATACTGAAGACACATATTGTTCTAGCAGAGCTTTTTATAGTAATAATGTATATATCTATCAACAACAGATTTCTCAGCTTATATACCCGCATTAAAACTGATTATCCAATCAGCGACGTCGATGCAGGCAAGCTTGTATTAATCCTCCAGTATTTCTTTCTAACGACAGCTCCAGAATCCTTACACAATGAAACCGCCATTCAAATACGCAACAATACCCAATGGAAGTACAGAGGCCAACATCCGGGCTAACCATAAGGAAATGTTCAACTACATGATACCATACAACCTGCCTGACGTAGACAAGGGGATTGCTGCTCTCAAGCAAGGGTAACGTATCACAACGTTTTCAACTTATTTGATAAGATTGGTATTATGATTTGACAAAATGCATCTTTATACTAAAATATGTCAAATTATTAGTTATTTTTAAAGACATGATCATGAGAACATGAACAAGTTATCTGAGACAGTGTACAAAAACTGAAAATGTTTTTCTTCAGCAATGAAAATGAGATGAAATCGTGAATATTGAAATTTGTCACATCTACGGCATGTTCATTTCATTCATTCATTTGCATCTCCTTTGTGGAACTTTGCCTCCCTAACAGCACTCCTGTAGGCCTCTCGGTTGTGAGCAAGATGGCCTGCTGCTGATGCATCCATTTGCAGATCATCAACGATGTCTTGCGGCCATCTTCGCCTTGGTCTTCCTCTCTTTCTTTTTCCCATTATCTACCCTTCCAAGACGGTCTTCTCTGGATTATCGTGACGTTTAATGTGTCCAAAATATTTAAGTTTTCTCTCTTTAATACTCTTTACTAGCCAGCCTTCTTCAATATTAAGTTCTTGTAGTATGGATATATTTGTTCTTTTTTGTGTCCATGATATTTGAAGAACTCGTCTGTAGCATTTACATTCAAAGGCATTTATGTGTTTCTCAGCTGTTTTGTTATGTGTCCAGGTCTCACGGGCATATGTTGCGATGGGAAAAATGTATGCCCTTAAAAGTCTTATTTTTGTAGTTCTGTCTGTTCCTCTCCACAGATTCTTTAGTTGTTTACTTTCTGAAGAGCGATAGATGTCCTCCTTTTATTTTCCTTCATTGTATCTCCATTATTAGTTAGCAATGATCCAAGATATTTAAAACTCTCCACTTCTTCCAATATTCCCTCATTGATGCATATACCAGCTGCCTTGTTTGTTTTGTCAGTTGTCACCAGTTTAGTTTTCTTCGCATTAAGATATGTACATGCATTTAATGCAATATATTTTATCCTTCTTCAGCAAGATGTACTGCTTTCACGTGATATTGTTGTTCCTGTGTTTTTGAGATTCCCCGCTAAAGCAGTCTTTCATCAACAAATTGTTTTAAAAAGTAATCTTACTGAAAAATGCACACTGAAACCTGCATGGTATCTCTACTTTCACAATTTTCAATCTCTCTCACAGACAGCGGCCAATTGTGGAGCCATCTAAAAAAATATACTGTGATATCAATCCTGGGAAGAGAGTGTGCAACCATCTCAGAAAATATCTTACATCCTTCCCGTGCCGCTAAACGTCATATAGGGCCTGCATGGTAATTCGCCAAAATTTCCTGTCTTCGGGGAGATTTCAGTCTCATCAAGGAATGTTATTCTCACTGAACTGGCCTCTCTTAACAATGTCCTCTTTAGAGTTTCACGTGGTCGACCTCTTTTTCTTTGGCCTGTTGTGTTTCCACTTCATAGCTTGTTTGGGGATCCTCTGATTGCTTCTTCTCATCACATGACCGACATACATCCATTTTCTTTTTCTGATCACCCATGATACAGGTTGTTATTTGCTCATCTGTCTCATCTCTGTGCTATTCTTTCAATTTTATACCGAGTATTTTCCTCAGGCATTTCTTTTCGAAAGAGCCTAATTTCATGCCTATTTCTTTAGTTATTTTCCAGCTTTCACATCTATAAATGAGGGTGGATATTACATTTGAATTGAATAATCTTGACTTGTATTTTTGCTCATAACGTTTGAATGCCATATGTTCTCAAGTTTCTTGAAGGTCAATGCTACTTTTGCAATTCAAATTCTAACTTC
The DNA here is from genome assembly GCA_009760885.1 of Achatina immaculata. Lineage (NCBI taxonomy): Eukaryota > Metazoa > Mollusca > Gastropoda > Stylommatophora > Achatinidae > Lissachatina > Lissachatina immaculata. Next base: position 7,426,913 of record CM019719.1, on the reverse strand, counting down.
CTTTCTGGTGTCACTATTACTAAAATATATATATATATATATATATATATATATATATATATATATATATATATATAAATGGATGTGTCTATGTATGTATGTATGTATGTATGTATGTGTGTGTGTATGTTCCAACATCACTCTAGAACGCCTAGAGCAATTTCAACCAAACTTGGTACACATATAACTTACATTCTGGAAATGTATATTGTGAGGGTAAAACACCCCTCTCTCCCATAGTGATCGGGTATAAAGCGGGTGACATATTTTCCGCTAAATTGAAGTAGAATAAAAAAAATGGTCTAAGGGAGATAATAGTGAAATTAGAGCACTGCTGGTTTAAGAGCGGCATTTCTAGCCTCCTATTGCAAGTCCAAATAATTTTGATGGTCTAAATAATTTTGATGGTCTCTTTTTGTTTTAATTATATTTGTAAAAATAAATTTTAACTGTTTTTTTTAATTATGTTTATACTAGCTTTTTAATTGTATTCTATAGCAGATTGCATTGCTCAGTGACATTGTGCCGTTCTCTTATTTTTTGAAATTAGCTTTTAAAATTGGGGAGAGGAGATAGAGGTAGGGAGAGGGACAGAGAGAGGGACAGAGATAGGGACAGAAAGAGAGAGAGAGGGAGAAAGATAGGGACAGAGAGAGAGAGAGGGAGAGAGATAGATGTGAGATCGCCATGTTTCTCCCACGGACAGCCTTATGTTGCTTGCTCAAGGGTGGGTTCACCCAAGAGTTTATTTATTCTTGGTCCTGGAGGTGAAACTAAAGATGTTGTTTATAATCAAGTTTTGAATTACATTATTATAGTGAATTTGTAAGACTTTATAATTTGTATAATGTACTCAAATTTTAATATACTTGTAATTAAATTTACTTTGATATTACACTAATAGACGAGTGGGATGAATAAATTATCGTGCAATGCCGTGCATTCAGATAGTATATATATATATATATATATATATATCCTGTTATGACATATAATGTGTACATGTTTGCTTGCATTAGAACAGTGGTTCTTAACCTTTTTTTTTGGCTGCGGACCCCCTTTCCTGCCTGATAAAAGCTGTTTGTCCCTGAGTAATCAATAAAGCAATAAACAGAACCCACGTGATGGTGCTTTTTTTTAAATTAGCCAATCCATTTGCTGGTCCATGGGCACCAAAAATACATCTGTGACCATGGATCCCAGGTTAAGAACCACTGTATTTGAGGTTTCTGTTATGCTTGATCTTAAACTGAAACACGATTTACGCTATTCTGTGCTATCAAATGTCTGTATGTTTTCCTCTATTTTGTGCTAAATATCAAATGTATGTACGTTTCCTTCTAGAAAAATTCAGGCCTTCATATATGATTCATCAGTTCTGGAGTATTATGCATCACGTGACCCCCAGTGCCGACTGGTAACTGTTGGAAACCGTTACGCCATGACAGGTTATGGAGTGGGTTTCCAGCCAGGTTTTAACAATCCTTGGATCGATAAGATCAATAAAGTTATTCTGAAGTTGCAGGAAACAGGTACCTTGCAGTATTATGTCCCATTTCATCGTGGACTCTTCGGTTTTTGATGTTATCATCCGCTAGACCAGTGTTTCCCAACTAAGTAGAGTCCGCGGACCCTCTGCTGTTTCAAAATCCAAGTCAAAGATCCCCATACTTTGGAAGAGTTTCATATCTATATGGTAGCCATATGCTTTTAATGCAAAATAGTTTTTTTTTCAGAAAATATGGTAACTTTTATTGAGTAAACGCTACACCATACTAAAAAAAAAATAAGGCACAAACTTACAATAATGTAATTAAGAAAAAAAATATACAGCAATTAGCATTCCCACTGGTTCAGACAATTGAACAGAATATGTGACAGCTAACCAACCTAAAATTGATGAGAGAAATCTTGCCTCTTTTTATTCCGACCAATCACTTCAACACCTGGTTCAGTTTTCCCTATTTTTATTCTCAAATCTGGATCAATATCAAACCGATTCCTGTGGCTGTTCTTAATGTAACAATATAACGAAAAGGAATGCGGAATAAAAGTGAACGAGATGCTTCAATGCTTTCTCGCCATCCTTCTTATAATCCGAAACTTCGCTTGTTAAACATGTCACAGTGAAAAGTTAAAAAAAAGGACTTTTAGCGTTTTGTCACACACCTCCAAGGGCCACTAGCTGGGAACCACTGTTCTAGACCATTGTCAGTTATGCATGTTTAAATCATCCGATGTGACTCGAGTGAAATCTTTTACTCGTTTTTTATTTACTTTCTCTTCATCCACGCTGACAGTCGTGTGCAGTGTTGTAATCTAGTGTTCCTCACCGTGCATCCTGATATTATTTTCTTGGGAGGTATTTTTTACTTAACACAGTGTGGCGAGTGCCTATTTTACAGCCTAGTTGACTGAAAGGCGATGGCAGGTGGTGACAGAACCCAATGTTTTCAGTTAAAGAAGCAGCATCTCTATCATCCTGCCAGTTCCCATCCTCAGATTCCCATCCTCAGATTCCCATTAACAAAAAAATTCAAACGAAACTGTGGACGTCAAGTTGGACATTTGCTGAACTCCCTATAACCACGAAGAGTTAGTTAAAATCTTGAAATACCACAACAAAGTCAGATATTTATTGAACTTCTTGTAACTATGAAGGGTCAAATGAAATCTTGAAATATCAAAGTCAGATATTTATTGAACTTCTTGTAACTAGGTCAAATGAAATCTTGAAATATCACAACAAAATTGGATGTTTGCTGAACTCCTTGAAACTACGAATGGTGAGTTTTAATCTTGAAATACCAAGATGGAACTGGACTGGGAAAATGTTACGATACCATTCCTGAATTTACAGAATAGATATGAGACTGAAGTTTCTCAACAGGATCATCTGCCACTTAGGAAGACATCTGTCACCTAGCTGTGACATCAACAGGTCAGGTTCCTAGACCAGGCTGGTTGCTGCCCCTTATAAATGTCTTGACATTCTGACTCTGCCATATCCGTTCAGACATATTAAATGAATAAGTTCTGTTCAATAAAGCATACAGGAAATGTTGTATTATGCTTATATTTTCTAAAGAAGTGTCCGTACTGAGTGCCCTTTCTTAAGAAATGTTAACAAAATCTCCAGATCTTTAGCTGATTGCTTGTATTAAAATTTACATATCTAGATAACTAAGTCCTTGTTTACTTGTATCTGTTCAGGAGAGCTAGACAGAATGCAGAAATTCTGGTTGGCCGGGGCTTGCAACATGAATAAGGAAGCTGGGATCTCTAATAATACGCTAGGAATTATCAACTTCACATCCGCTTTCATTCTCCTTGGAACAGGTGTCCTGCTTGGAATGCTTATTTTGTGCTTCGAACACATATACTTCCAGTTTGGTCGTAAATATGTTCGAAAGCTGGACAAATATGGTTGCTGCACCCTCGTATCACTGGTGAGTACTAGATGTTATACCATCATCATCAGCAACGTCATCATACTGTGATGTATTCTCCATGGATTTTGGTTGCGGCACATCAAAATCTGCAATGTTCTATGATGTTAGTTGATTGATATGGCACCCGCCATGTTGATTCCTGTCCTTTTACTGTTAATCTGTGTGTAAAGCTGTTATCATTGTATGTCTGTATGTAAAGCTATTATCATTGTATGTATGAATGTATGTAAAGCTGTTATCGTTGTATGTATATAAAGCTGTTATCATTGTATGTCTGTATGTAAAGCTGTTATCATTGTATGTCTGTATGTAAAGCTGTTACCATTGTATGTCTGTATGTAAAGCTGTTATCATTGTATGTCTGTATATAAAGCTGTTATCCTAGTATGTAAATATGCCAATGTAGAGGATATGTAAAGGCATATATTATTATGATAAATCACCACATCATTAAATAGATTGAAAGGCCAAATATATGAAAGAAAGAGAAATAATAGCGGGAGAATAAGCATATATATACGAGATACACGTACATAATTAAGGATATTACACGTAAATAATTAAGGATATTACACGTACATAATTAAGGATATTCTTAAATATCTTATATCCTTCCCGTGCCGTTAAACGTCACATAGGGCTCGCAAAGTAGTTCGCCAATTTTTCCTATCTTCGGCGAGTCTTTCAACCTCATCAAAGGATTTTATGCCTGTTAATTTGGCCTCTCTTAACAATGTCCTCTTCAGAGTTTCACGCGGTCTGCCTCTTTTTCTTCGGCCTGTCGTGTTCCACTTGATAGCTTGTTTTGGGATTCTCTGATCATTTCTTCTCATCAAGTGACCAACATATGTCCATCTCCTTTTCCTGTAATTAAGGATATTACACGTACATAATTAAGGGTATTACACGTACATAATTAAGGATATTACACGTACATAACTAAGGGTATTACACGTACATAATTAAGGATATTACACGTACATAACTAAGGGTATTACACGTACATAATTAAGGATATTACACGTACATAACTAAGGGTATTACACGTACATAATTAAGGATATTACACGTACATAACTAAGGGTATTACACGTACATAATTAAGGATATTACACGTACATAACTAAGGATATTACACGTACATAATTAAGGATATTACACGTAAAATACGGTCACTAGCACCATATCATCTATGTGGCCCTGTGACGACCTTTATCTACTGACCTTTAAGTTAAATAATGAGCTAAGAATTTATTTACGTTTCCTGCTCAAAAAGGGAAACAAGGGCCAAAACTGCAGACATATGTCGCAACTAGGGGGTCAGACTATGAAGCATGAAACTTGTTTGTTACTGTGACTAGTTATTTGTTGCTGTGACTAGTTATTTGTTACTGTGACTAGTTATTTTTTACTGTGACTAGTTATTTTTTGCTGTGACTTGTTACTTGTTGCTGTGACTAGTTATTTGTTACTGTGACTAGTTATTTTTTACTGTGACTAGTTATTTTTTGCTGTGACTTGTTACTTGTTGCTGTGACTAGTTATTTGTTGCTGTGACTAGTTATTTGTTGCTGTGACTAGTTATTTGTTGCTGTGACTAGTTATTTGTTACTGTGACTAGTTATTTGTTACTGTGACTAGTTATTTTTACTATGACTAGTTATTTGTTACTGTGACTAGTTATTTGTTACTGTGACTTGTTATTTGTTTCTGTGACTAGTTATTTGTTGCTGTGACTAGTTATTTTTAATGTGACTAGTTATTTTTAATGTGACTAGTTATTTGTTACTGTGATTAGTTATTTGTTACTGTGATTAGTTATTTTTACTGTGATTAGTTATTTTTAATGTGACTAGTTATTTGTTACTGTGATTAGTTATTTGTTACTGTGATTAGTTATTTGTTACTATGGCTAGTTATTTGTTACTGTGACTAGTTATTTGTTGCTGTGACTAGTTATTTTTACTGTGACTAGTTATTTATTACTGTGACTAGTTATATAAATTCAACATTGGTCTAATCAGTCTTCGGAGAAGCTGTTCAGCAAAGCACAGCTCAGCAAGTTCCATTACAGCAAAATCCTAACTGCTGCCAAACGTCTTCTACCATGACACGTTTGGTTATAAAAATACAGCTAGATACTTATTTATTCTTAGTAAAAGAAGTATTGTTTCCCTTGAGCAGAGCATGGGAAAGTCTCTGCGACTGAAGGACTGTGTGGAAGACGAGATGAACGAGCACGCGAAGAATCGATGCAAGAATCCTGTGTGTGAGACCCAGATCTGGAAGCTCAAACATCAGCTGGACATGGCCCTCCTCAAGATTGACAGCCTGGAAAGTCAGCTTAGGTTGGTTAGTTCTTAGTTTTATGTCTAGACTCAGTATATAAAATATGTTGTGTAATCTATACAGAAATGTCGCCATAAGTTCTTAGCTTTCTTTACATGATCTAGATATTATTCTTATCCCTCCCTTCCTCTCTCTCTCTCTCTCTCTCTCTTTATATATCTCTTCTTTGTATCCTTTAGTCTCTCTATTTCTTTCTCTCTCCCTTCCTCTATTTCTCTCCCTCTTTATATCTATTCAGAGTTTCTCAATTTCTTTCTCTCTCTCCCTCTTTACCTCTCTCACTTTCTCTCTCTCTCTTCTACTTACATATTACATCTTACATCCTTCCCGTGCCGTTAAACGTCACATAGGGCTCTCAAGGTAGTTCGCCAAGTTTTCCTCTTTTCGGCGAGCTTTTCAACCTCATCAAGGGATTGTATGCCTACTAATTTGGCGTGGTCGACCTCTTTTTCTTCGATCTGTTGTGCTCCACGTGATAGCTTGTTTTGGTATTCTCTGATTGATTCTTCTCATCACATGACCGACATATGTCCGTCTTCTTTTCCCGATCACCCATGATACAGGTTGTTGTTTGCTCATCTGTCTTATCTCTGCGTTGTCCTTAAATTCGTTCCACTTTATACCGAGTATTTTCCGAAGGCATTTGTTTTCAAAAGCGTCGAATTTGTTGTCTATTTCTTTAGTTGTTTTCCAGTTTTTGCATGCATAAATGAGGTTAGATGTTAATGTGAAATGAATAATCTTAACTTGGTTTTTGTGCTTATAACTTTTGAATGCCATATGTTCTCAAGATTCTTGAAAGTGAATGCCTCTTTTCTAATTTTAATTCTATTTCTTTCTGGTGTCACCATCCTGGTCTAAGTAGCTGCCGAGGTATGCAGATTGGTGTACTTCAACACCTGTTCCTTCTACGTATATTTTTCCTTCTTGATTAATGGGAAGTTTCATTATTTTTGTTTTTTTTCCTTGTTAATTAAACTTGTCCATCGGTGCTTGCTCCTCCTTCATAGAAAAAACACTTTACTGTAGGTCTATCTACTCTTCTTCAGAAACTGTCCTAATGTACGTCTATCTACTCTTCTCCAGAAACTGTCTTAATGTAGGTCTATCTACTCTTCTCCAGAAACTGTCTTACTGTAGGTCTATCTACTCTGCTCCAGAGACTGTCTTAATGTAGGTCTGTCTACTCTGCTCCAGAGACTGACCTAATCAGAAGAGCGACTGCACCAAAGAACAACATCCAAACCTTCAGGCCAAGAAGGTGCGCCATAATCGAATTTTCCTTTCCTATCACTTTTTTCAGTTAAATATAATTTACGGTTTTATCATGAAAATGAAAGCTAATTTCATGTGTTTTACTGGTGTTGATTTCAAATCCCAGATATTGTTTAATTTGTACTTGTTGCCAGGACAAATGTGCTGCAGCCTACATTCAGCTTTCCGTTTAGTTTCAGTTGTCCTTTGTAAGCGCTTGCATGTCCTTTATTAACAGTATTAAGTCCAGTGCATGACGTCATAGAAATATCTTTCTGTAAAAAAAAAAACAAACCAAATAAGATGATGTACTAAATGATGTATCTTTACATTGTATTATTCTGCGTGTTTGTTGGTCATCATTTTTTTTTAAATCTCGTACTGTAAGAGTTAATCTTGTCATGTTTTGATCTCGTACTGTAAGAGTTAGTCTTGTCATGTTTTGATCTCATATTGTAAGAGCTAATCTTGCGCTTACTCATCAAGCAATGTTTGGTCTGCTTTCTCTCAGCTGCCACGGAGATGACATTCTGAAGATTCTGCCAGCATCAGACGTGGAGACTGCCACACTTCATCATGACACTCCAAATTCTGTTATAGCAGGAGTTAATGGCACCACCCACATTAACCCTAATATTACCAGTTCAGACTTTAACCCCTCCAGCAGCAAAGACAGAAAACTTATAACAACATCTCCAAATTTGCTATACTCCAAGACACAGCTGTCTGCTTCAAGAATCTCCGAGGCAACAAGACCCCCGCTCAGTCGAATGGAGGATTTAAGAGAGAACAGTAGCGGTAACTCTGAGGATAGATTTGATAGCACTGATACATCCCCTTTTACAGAGAATTTTACGGAGAATTTTCCAGACCCTCTTCTACCGCCTCCTTATGTTGGAGAATCACCCCTTCTCCGTGACGAGAGTGGAGGGGGGAGCTATGATATGGCTACTTTTGGGAGTACAGGCTACGGGGGTGCCGAAGCTTATGTCGGTTTTGATGATTTGAGCAGTGACGCAGGTAGCACGAAGAGTGGCAGTGGTCTGATGAGCCAGGAGGGTCTGGCTATCACGTCTTCTTCGTCATCACACATGCTTAGGCGGACACCGAGCTACACGTCTGCCATTGGGAGCAGCATGAACGCGGACCTGACTGAAGAGTCATCCCCGGTTCGAACCGGTCGCGTCAGACAGTTTGACGGTAAGAAGTACATGGTGGTTGACAACAGCAGTTCTCCAACATGATGATGATAATATCACTGACTATATCAAACTGTGTCTTGATCAATTTTTTTTATATATAATATTTAAAGAGAAATTATTGCTGCTCTATCAAGATTTTGGATTACATTTATGTCATATTTCGGTAATTTTAGACATTTTATTGTTACTCTTTTAAGTATATTTTTTCTACTTTTTGTTCTAAGTTTAGCTAACTGGAATACCAAACTTTCACAACAGACAGGTCCAGGTGCTCACAATGTATTTCAATGCTCGGTGACTGAAGTTCCATTCAAACTGTATGTCTGAGTTCGATTTGTGCACTTCCTGTCCTGATCTTAACAAAATCATCTCTGAGGTGAAGCAAGGCAAGTGTATTCATAGTTGCAATCACGGTTAGAAATACAGGTGCAAATACAAATGTAAGCACACGTGTAAACAGGGATGTAAGTGCAGGTGTAAACAAGATATGTATGCAGGTGTAAGATTAGATGTATATACATGTATAATTACAGATGTCGAAATTAATTCAGAACAGATATAAACACAGGTACACAGGATATGTAAACATAGGTAGACAGGAGCTGTAAACACAGGTACACATGAGCTGTAAATTCAGGTACACATGAGCTGTAAACACAGATATACATGAGCTGTAAACACAGATACACAGGAGCTGTAATCACAGGTACACATGAGCTGTAAACACAGGTACACATGAGCTGTAAACACAGGTACACAGGAGCTGTAAACACAGGTACACAGGAGTTGTAAACACAGGTACACATGAGCTGTAAACACAGGTACACAGGAGCTATAAACACAGGTACACATGAGCTGTAAACAGGTACACATGAGCTGTAAACACAGGTACACATGAGCTGTAAACACAGGTACACATGAGCTGTAAACACAGGTACACAGGAGATGTAAACACAGGTACACATGAGCTGTAAACACAGGTACACATGAGCTGTAAACACAGGTACACAGGAACTGTAAACACAGGTACACATGAGCTGTAAACACAGGTACACATGAGCTGTAAACACAGGTAACACAGGAGCTGTAAACACAGGTACACATGAGCTGTAAACACAGGTACACAGGAGATGTAAACACAGGTACAAAGCAGAAGTAAACACAGACAGAACTTAAAGTGCCCTGCTTTTTTATTTTTAATTAAAGACATAATATTACATTGTTTAAACTCAGGTTCACGGCATAAACTGACCCCGCATTGACAATTATCTCATCTGTACAAACCAACATTAAACATTTACTTTTCAAACTTCACATATATCATGACTCCCCTCTCATTTTACCTGGGTAAAGTAATGAATTTTAGATAACTCAAATTGTCTTCACACCTGTATGCACTACTCGCACTTTACGATATCATTCCTTAAAAGAAATTGAACGACAAATTTGTTCACTTGACATTGTGTCCTTATATTTATGCTCTCACACAAAAATTCCATATTTTGTATTTATCATACTCACACTCTAGTTCTTCATCTGCTGGTATCTGTACTTGAAGTTTAACAGACTTTGAGATACTGATTTTAGTTACAAACTGTAGATCACATGTGTAAATAATAAATTTTTCAACCGTCAGAGACTGTGTCACATTAACCAGTTCCTGTCTACAGTTGGTCACGTCTAATTTTGTATAAGAGAAGTGTAAAGCCAGTACAGCCGGTGGGCATCTCCAAGAAGATTAGAAATACAGTATTTGTATTTTTTAAATGTCAATTCCTTTAGCTGTGTTATCAGGTTAAAATGACACTAAAATTTTGGTGTTGAATTTAATCAGAAGATTAGTAAGAGAAAGCATACAAAGTAATCCTATGTTTTTGTTAGATCTCTTTTTATAACTTCATTCTTTGCACAATAATTGTTATGATCTCTTTGGAGCTATACACATTCTTAACAGCTGATGCTGCGAGGATTTTGGGATGCAACATTGACGGAATTGGTAGTGAATTACATTGGCTTGAAAACAACGAATAGATCCCCCCAAAAAAGTCAGCTTCTTGCAGATTCCAATACCAGAGGTGCTACGGCGAATCTTGCCTCGTTAGCTGTGCTGAATCAGATACCAGGAGCACCCATATAGAGGTAGAATAGGAAGAAAGTCTTGGCCGCTTCTGATTAGCTGGCCCTTAAAACTGTGCTGTCGCTTTACAAGAGTTATCTTCTCCCGTCTTCACAGCCGACAGCGCAACTTTAAAAGCAGGAGCAAATAACTGTAGCTTTCTTTACTTTCCTTAAGAGGACGTCACGTGGTTTGGTTATGTAGTTGGGAGTTCGTAGCTTTAATCTGCCGTAAATATTAGAAAAAAACAGAGGCATTATATCATTTCTTGGTAAAAGAGTACGCCCATAATGTAATATAACATAAAATGTTCTTCTGTCGCGGATATTAATCTGTATGCTAGAATCTTACAAGATTTGCTTCGACTGTCCTGATCACAGCTGCATTTCTGGCAGTTTTAAGTTCCTGATCTATGATAATAATGCAGCATCACAGACGGCCATCAGACAGTGTGCCACAGAAACCACACGTAGAACAGAGGCCGTCCAACCAGGAGAGGCTATATATGGAAGGAGAGAATAACAGAAATCTTAAATGTTCCCTTATATGGAAAAAAAAAATATGAAGCTCTATCACATTGTCTGTATGCCCCCTTCACACAACATGGCTGCAGAGGAAGCAGACAAGTCAAGAATAAAGTGGTCCTCAAGTTGTCGGAATCAAGTGTCAGTATACAAGGGGGACAGACCACCTGGGACAGGGGACCGGAGAGCGGGTGGGTTTGGGAAGGGGGGAGGCTATAAGCTCTATATGTTTGGCATTCCTGTTTTATATTATGCCGTACTGTTTATACTCAGTGTAGTACAGACGTTTATGTTTTATATTACAAAAAAGTCATTTGTATACGGAACCAGTGCACATTTTCGCTTCCTTCCACGGGGTCTCATAAAGTATACTTTTCGTAGACAGGAACATATGTGCACTTCATGAAAATATACCTTATATGTATACGATATATATAAATTTTAAGTACCTGAAATTTAAATCATGTACACTGTATACTTGAAATATGTACCATTTATTATATAAGCATTGTAATTTCTTTGAAAAAAAAAATTGATTTATACAAAAAAAAGATCTTTCTTGTGTAGCTAAAATGTGTTAATTGCATTTTATTAAGATATTGCTATATATTTTACTTGAGACGATTACTCTGTGGTAATAGAAGCAACTCTGTGAAATGTTTGGCTCGAGATATACATTTAGTAACACACAATAATTAGTGTATAAGTATACAACTATACGCAAAGCACTGCAGTAAAGCTGTGATACCAAAATATATAAACTATGAAAAAAGTAGGAACAGCTTTATTACTTAACGACTACAAAGTTGTGACGTTTCGGCGTTAGCCTTCATCATACAAACACAGACATGACGAAGAATAAGAGAGAGGAGACAAAGTATAGATTCACATGAATCCTATGTTAAGAAATAATTTTAAAAATGAAAAAAAATTGAAATGTATGGAACATTTAGCTTCAGTCTTGGACGAACACAAGCTGAAACTCGTATGCGCCCTTCCAGTGTCAGAGTTATACCAATAGAGTTTCAGCTTGTGTTTTTCCAAGATTGAAGCTAAATGTTCCATACATTTTAATGTTTTCATTTTTTTTATTATTTCTTTAACATGGGATTCATGTGAATCTATACTGTGTCTCCTCTCTCTAATTCTTGGTCCTGTTTGTGTTTGTATGATAAAGGCTAATGCCGAAACGTCACAACTTTGTAGTCGTTCAGAAATAAAGCTGTTCCTACTTTTTTCCTAGTTTATACATTGTGATATACTTTTGTGATGTACGAGTTATTTCACGGTTATTTCCCTTGAAATTATTTCTGGCCTGAAGTTCCTTATGAACAACACCAGATCAATGAAGTTATTTCCTAACATGTAACTGTTGAAAATTGGCACCATACAAAAATAAAAGTGATCATCATCGTCATCACCATTATCATCTTCTCATTATACTTATGGTAAGCGCAGGCAAAATAACTAACCCTCTCCCTCCCCCATTCTTAAATATGGAAGTAAAAAATATTGATTTATATATTTTATATGTAGAAAGTTGTATTGAAGGAGGCTGTGTCTCTGGTACCCTCCCTTCTGCTTCTCTGATGAGCTCGCAAAAGAATACCTACATGTGTTCACTCTGAAACTCAGGACGACATTCCTAAATCTTCTTCTTCATCGGCGTTTGCCCTAATAAGGGCAATGATTGCATTGCGTCGTAGTCGTGCGCCTTTAGGCCCAACACGTCCGACTTCGGTTCAGTGTATTTTTGGAACGGGGTTCACCTTCCCATTGCGATCCCTACTCAAATGGGCTGCTACTGTTTGTTTTCAGGGGCGCCACAGATTAGTCATGATTGGCTATGGTTGGACAAACCTGATGCAAGATATAGGCTTACCGAGCGCTGTCTCATTTAGCTTGAGTAAACCTTCTCTTCCCCCCCCCCTCCCAGAATTTTCTGAATGGTGAAAGCAAGAAAAGACCCATTACTTCAATAGGAGGGGAGACAACCGAGTTTTTCAGTGAAGATTTTGGAAGGAGGCAGGGTTTTGCGTGGTGATTTATTTCCCTTGTGGTAACTGTGTTTAGAAACTTCAGGTAGTTTGGCCTTTTCTGGAGTAGAAATAAACACCATGTCATTGAGTTATGTGTGTACTATATCTGTGTGTGTGTGTGAGAGAGAGAGAGAGAGAGAGAGAGAGAGAGAGAAAGAGAGGATCAAACATGAATGAGTTTAAAGCACAGACTGGATTTTGTAGGAGTTGAAATTATGAAAATAGTTGATCTTAAGAACAGAATTAGTTAATAAACAGTTGGAGCAAGTGATAGGCACATGAGACACTGAAAAGCTGAGTGCAATATAAATAATAAACAGCATGAGTTTAAAAACAGGTTGTTTTTTATGCTTTTACACATGTTTTTATTTGTTATTTGAAAAGTCTGATTGGTACAGAAATAATATATTAATCTTTCTGAAATAATGTACTTTTTTGTTGAGCATGTATTATCACAGGTTTTATACCTTGTATTCAAACAGACAGTTAGCTCATCATCATCGTCATCATCATCATCATCATCAAATGTTGCCATGCATGCTTTCTTCGCAGGTCTCCATCCCTGATGTTTTCCATCAGCTCAGATGGTAAAATTTTACGTGCCATCATGTTAGACTATCCTTATTCTTTTTCTTTTGGCCTTCCACTGCCTCCCTTTCCATGCATTTTTCCTGCTGTTATGATGTTTTCAAGCCACCCCCTCCCCCACCATCTCATTAGACAGATCTGACATACAGAAAAATGAAGAGTAATTTTTTTTTAAAGTTCCAGTAAATTTTTTTTTTAAGTTCCAAGTATAGCATAGTACAACACACGAATCCTAGCTGTTGTCACACATAGAACAATACTCTAGATTAAGTTAAGTAATAATGGAACAGCACTGATGTTGTTTACAGTACTCACAGAACAATGCGCAGACCTCACACTACAACGTGCACAGATCATATACCTAAACTACCAGTCTTCCTATGGCTTTTTTTTTTGTTTGTTCGGTGCATTTGTACTTTAAATGCACAGCCTCGTTTCTTAGTTTGTATTTATAGTTTAGTGAGAGTCCCAAGTTAGTTAGGATGCATTTACATCTTTGTGAAGGTTTCTAGTCTGTAATTTGTTAACTTGTATTTATACCTTTGTGAAAGTCTGTAGTTCATAACTTGTTAACTTGTATTTATACCCTTGTGAATGGTTTGTAATTTGTTAGCTTGTATTTATACCTTCGTGCGAGCCACTAGTTTATAGGATATTAGACTGTATTCATAAATTTGTGAAAGTCTCCCGCTGGTACGTTGTTAATGCATTTAGATTTCTTTTACCGTCATTGATTAGTTTTCTGGCAGTGATTACTTTAATAGGTTGCATTTATACATTTTGGCAGTCCTTCTTAATAAGTAGCACTTATACTTTGTGTGCGCCTTTCATTTTTTTACATGTTGCATTTGTGTTTCGGCAGTAGATCCTTCATTGGTTGTGTCTATTCTTGTGGAAGTCTCTGATACACTTTAGATAACATTGTCAGGCCTTTCTGGCATCTCATTCATCCTTAAAATATAAAAACAAACAGGAACACTAATGGAAACTGAATACACTAACTGTAATAACATTAAAAACATTGTAAATTTATATATGAATGTATATTATTGATATACATTTCTCAGTTTGATTGTTTTCAACCTTTCATTATGAAGGTGATGGAATAAAGTGGCAAATTAACATGGACTTCCTTGTGTTTTATGACGTGGCTATGTTCTTGTTGACTTGTCTTTTCTTTTTCATCTGTTGAAAAATTGTGTATGAGAAATGACTTATAACACTGACCATTCAGTAATATTACAATATATTATGTGCTGTACGATTCTTATGTTTTTGTATCTTATGTAATGCTTAGAGGTTTCGAGCAATTCTAATACTTCTTTTTCCCATTAATAAATTAATATTTATAAGAAATAATTTACTACTTCAGAAAGACTAAAGCTCGTTTTATGGAATTCGTGACATCATCATCGACTTATCATCTCTTACTGGAAGTGGCTGTAGTAAATCTTTAATGTGATTTGACTTTTATCTTGTCTACACTTTCTAACACTCTGTCACTTACAGATTTCTACTAGAAAAAAAAAAAAATCAGTAAATGACAAAAGGTGGAAGACAGTAAGAAATGATGCTTTAACAACCACAGAGTTAGAACTCATCTCAGTCTTAATTACATAAAGCTGACATCAAGATGCGACTTAAATCAGCTTTTGCCTTTGTTTTAAATAAATTACTGATTAGTATTGTAGTTCCTTTATAAAGAAAATGTATTTCGCGATGACAAAAAGTATGTAACAACACAACCACATCTTGAATGTAGGAATTATCATTATCGCACTCATGACGCCCTCATTCATGCTCTGCTCTGAATGTCAGTAACCACAGAAGAGTATGAACTGTGCCAGTCAGTTGCTGGTTCTGGCAACCTCGAAATCTACCAGCCAGCACCTGGTTCTTCCTTCCCCTCTCCTTACACATAATCACAATCAATAACCACAACCAAATAATCAATAAAAACATGACAAATGCAGTGAAATATCACTTTATTTCATGATTTTTACTTTTTTTCATCAAAAGATTCGCCATTTTAGCTATTGGGAAACAGAAGCAGTGTGTATGTTCACACAGTTTTGATTATTTGTTGTCTTTATGGTGTCCAGGCAGTCTTTAGTTTAAATTACTGTATTTATTATTCAGCTATAGCTGCTCACTACATACCAACACTAGTAACATGGGAACATTAACACTAAAAGCTGAAGTTAGAGACGCACGTTCAAGCGTAAGAGACAGGGGAATAAATCAAGACTAGACTGTTCAGTGCAAGGGAGATAATCATTTGGATGATAATATGGATGATCTCTTCATCGTAAACAGTGTCCTCTTTCTGGCTGTCTGTCTGTCTGTCTACCTGTAATTGTCTGTCAACTGTCCATCTGTCTGTCTGCCGGCAAATATGACTGCCGACTGTTTGTCTATTTGCGTATCTGTATCTAAAAGAAAAGGTGGCCATAAATTCGTTGCCATCATCATCATCGTCATAATCAACATCATCATCATTTTCATGGTCGTCGTCGCCGTCATCATCATAATCATCACCATCGTTTTGTTTCATGCTCCCACGCCGAGCTTGGTCAAGTAACTTTCTGTCTGTCTTCTGACGTTGTATAACTACCCCAGTGATTGTCAGCGAAACAAAGACACAAATGTAAATGAAAACAACTGATTGTCTATATTTATAAACTGCGTATTTATATCTGCGTATATTTATAAATGGGAACTACACTCTTGTGAGAAGGCAAAAGATCACTGCGTTTTACTGTATGTATATTGTAAGAGACGATTAAATGAGAGCTCTACCTTGAGTAAATTCTCTACTTAGTGTATCACAAACATAGAAACCATCAAACGTTCCATCAGAACTAGGATAAAACTAGCACGTGTTTCATCGGATTGAGGATTAAGCCATTAAACTTTATATCAGATAGAGGAAAACACTTGTAAATGATCCATCCGAAATAGAAATGAAGCATCAAACTTTCTATCAGAATGAGCATAAATGAATTAAACTTTCTATCAGTATAAGGATAAAGTAACTGATCTTTCTATCAGTATAAGGATAAAGGAATCAAACCTTCTATCAGTATAAGGATCAAGGAATTAAACTTTCTATCAGTAGAAGGATAAAAGAATCAAACTTTCAGTCAGTATAAGGATAAAGAAATCAAAATTTCTATCGGAATGAATTATTAACTTTTCATCAGAATAAGGATGGAACGATCAAATGTAGTGTCACAGCGAGGATGAAAACATTTATTTCCTTCAGAAAAGTTTTCTTAATTTAAAAACAACTTCTTATGTTAGGGACTGCAAACAGTAAAGATGTACTGGTACCTCACTTGAAGAATATGAGAACTTGAAGACTGATTAACATTCCGTTTATCACCAGCGTTAAATTATTGTTAATATAAGAGAGCACTCCACGTTAGTGTGTAGGAGCTGAAAGTTATTGATGTTTCTGTTTACGTGAGAGCCAAGAGCAACAAAGGTCCTTTAGAATATGTCTAAACTTATTGTTAAAAGCAACGTAAATAAAGAAATTACAGGCACTGTTGAGGTCCACGAGTCTGTCTCGTGTAATTAAGCAGACTTGGTTCTGGTCGTTAATCCAAGGGCAGTGACGCAGAATATAACAAGAACGTGTGAAGAAGTAAATGAGGCATACCATCACCAAAGTCCTAGTTGTCCTCGTCATAGTCCTCTTTTTAGATGTAGAGGACACAAGCCTACTGCGTGCCCTACTGGCCATACATATTTTAATTCCAATCAAAATGCAGCCAATTATGACAAGTGCTAGAGGTATAGTGTTAGAGAGGTGAAGAATGAATGTATCATTGAAGTATGATGTATCAAAATTCTTCCCTGTCAAATATTCTGTGACTTTTTCTTGTCCAATAAACGTGTTGTACTCTGTGCTGTATTCGTGGTGAAAGTCAAACCAGAAGCACTGAAATACTGACCATGGCAACCAGAAAAGGAAAGCTCCAGTCACAACCAGCCAGGCCGTCTCCGTGTTATAATCTGGGAAAATTTAAGCGGAAAAAATACAGCCAGTAGACGCTCAAACGTGATGATGACAGTTAAAGCGGTTGATATACGTCCTCCATAGTCAGATATGAGGTAGAGGGCTACACCAAAAATCCACACAGAGACTGCAGATGTGTAGGGCAGCTCCAGAACGTTACAGTCTTTAAAATATTCATTAGGATTCAGGTAGAGATATTCCAAAATATTTCCTACTTTTATTAAGGTCATGAAATCGGCCACAGCGAGGACAAAGAGCAGGATGTTTGACGTTTTTGTAAGTCCACTTCGGAGCACAACGATACAACTCACAAAATTAGCCACCAAGCCAGTTATGCAGATTACCGGAACGACTATAAACTGATTGTACCAGAAAACATTGCATGGTATATCTGGATTATCTCTTCATCGTAAACAGTGTCCTCTTTCTGGCTGTCTGTCTGTCTGTCTACCTGTAATTGTCTGTCAACTGTCCATCTGTCTGTCTGCCGGCAAATATGACTGCCGACTGTTTGTCTATTTGCGTATCTGTATCTAAAAGAAAAGGTGGCCATAAATTCGTTGCCATCATCATCATCGTCATAATCAACATCATCATCATTTTCATGGTCGTCGTCGCCGTCATCATCATAATCATCACCATCGTTTTGTTTCATGCTCCCACGCCGAGCTTGGTCAAGTAACTTTCTGTCTGTCTTCTGACGTTGTATAACTACCCCAGTGATTGTCAGCGAAACAAAGACACAAATGTAAATGAAAACAACTGATTGTCTATATTTATAAACTGCGTATTTATATCTGCGTATATTTATAAATGGGAACTACACTCTTGTGAGAAGGCAAAAGATCACTGCGTTTTACTGTATGTATATTGTAAGAGACGATTAAATGAGAGCTCTACCTTGAGTAAATTCTCTACTTAGTGTATCACAAACATAGAAACCATCAAACGTTCCATCAGAACTAGGATAAAACTAGCACGTGTTTCATCGGATTGAGGATTAAGCCATTAAACTTTATATCAGATAGAGGAAAACACTTGTAAATGATCCATCCGAAATAGAAATGAAGCATCAAACTTTCTATCAGAATGAGCATAAATGAATTAAACTTTCTATCAGTATAAGGATAAAGTAACTGATCTTTCTATCAGTATAAGGATAAAGGAATCAAACCTTCTATCAGTATAAGGATCAAGGAATTAAACTTTCTATCAGTAGAAGGATAAAAGAATCAAACTTTCAGTCAGTATAAGGATAAAGAAATCAAAATTTCTATCGGAATGAATTATTAACTTTTCATCAGAATAAGGATGGAACGATCAAATGTAGTGTCACAGCGAGGATGAAAACATTTATTTCCTTCAGAAAAGTTTTCTTAATTTAAAAACAACTTCTTATGTTAGGGACTGCAAACAGTAAAGATGTACTGGTACCTCACTTGAAGAATATGAGAACTTGAAGACTGATTAACATTCCGTTTATCACCAGCGTTAAATTATTGTTAATATAAGAGAGCACTCCACGTTAGTGTGTAGGAGCTGAAAGTTATTGATGTTTCTGTTTACGTGAGAGCCAAGAGCAACAAAGGTCCTTTAGAATATGTCTAAACTTATTGTTAAAAGCAACGTAAATAAAGAAATTACAGGCACTGTTGAGGTCCACGAGTCTGTCTCGTGTAATTAAGCAGACTTGGTTCTGGTCGTTAATCCAAGGGCAGTGACGCAGAATATAACAAGAACGTGTGAAGAAGTAAATGAGGCATACCATCACCAAAGTCCTAGTTGTCCTCGTCATAGTCCTCTTTTTAGATGTAGAGGACACAAGCCTACTGCGTGCCCTACTGGCCATACATATTTTAATTCCAATCAAAATGCAGCCAATTATGACAAGTGCTAGAGGTATAGTGTTAGAGAGGTGAAGAATGAATGTATCATTGAAGTATGATGTATCAAAATTCTTCCCTGTCAAATATTCTGTGACTTTTTCTTGTCCAATAAACGTGTTGTACTCTGTGCTGTATTCGTGGTGAAAGTCAAACCAGAAGCACTGAAATACTGACCATGGCAACCAGAAAAGGAAAGCTCCAGTCACAACCAGCCAGGTCCGTCTCCGTGTTATAATCTGGGAAAATTTAAGCGGAAAAAATACAGCCAGTAGACGCTCAAACGTGATGATGACAGTTAAAGCGGTTGATATACGTCCTCCATAGTCAGATATGAGGTAGAGGGCTACACCAAAAATCCACACAGAGACTGCAGATGTGTAGGGCAGCTCCAGAACGTTACAGTCTTTAAAATATTCATTAGGATTCAGGTAGAGATATTCCAAAATATTTCCTACTTTTATTAAGGTCATGAAATCGGCCACAGCGAGGACAAAGAGCAGGATGTTTGACGTTTTTGTAAGTCCACTTCGGAGCACAACGATACAACTCACAAAATTAGCCACCAAGCCAGTTATGCAGATTACCGGAACGACTATAAACTGATTGTACCAGAAAACATTGCATGGTATATCTGGATTATCCGGCTCATAGTTTGTGGGCGATACCGGATAAAGTTCTGTTACAGCAAGATTACTGGGGTAAATGTCAGAGGTAGACTCTAGCCTGTAGAATGTCATTTCCACTGTGGAGCATTTATTGGACATTTTAATGTATTATTAGTACAGCTGCTGCTACTACTACTACTACTACTACTACTACTACTACTACTACTACTACTACTTCTACTACTACTACTACTTCTACTACTACTACTACTACTACTACTACTACTACTACTACTACTACTACTACTACCACTACGAGTACTACTACTTCTACTACTACTACTACTACTTCTACTACTACTACAGTGCCTATAGCAGTTTTAATGCGTGTACGAATTGATTAAAATAATATTAATTTTCTATTGTTTATACATTGTTTGTAATTTTGCAGTTAGAATTAATTATTAATTACACAGGTTCAACATCAACACATTACAACAAAGAAAGGAAAATACATTTACAATTTTCATTGTTAAAAAATCGTCAGTTCATATTATTAACAATGCAGTCACCCTCTTATCGGTTGGTTTCAACGTTTTTTTTATTCCTTAACAAAGATACAAACAGTGAAATAACTAAGATCAAATTAACATCTTTATGTCTTATGGAGTTACAACACAACCTAATGATTGAATGTCTGACTGTAATCAAAGGAACTAATTGGCAATAAATGTATAACAAAATTATGCACACATAAATTCAATTATACCTAAACGTTATGTGCAAATAATAACCATCAAAATGCGTATTAACAAATATTAAAATCTTACATAAAACATATATATATATATATATATATATATATATATATACATATTATAAAAAATACACTATTCGTTTATCCATTTATTAACAATTATACCTATGTGGGTCGCGATGGATTGGAACAGCTTGCATGTGCCCACATCATAGAAAATAAACCATAACACCATTACTACACCAAAACACCCACACATATGTATATTATCATCATCTTCATCATCGCCTTTCACTCCCTTCAGAGTACAGGCCACGGATAAAGACTCTCCAGTCATCCGTGTCCTTGGAATTATTCAAATAATATCTATCGACATCGACGAATAACATACTCATTCGTACTTGAAATTAGATTGGAATTATTCAAATAATATCTATCGACGAATAACATACTCATTCGTACTTAAAATGAGAACATGATCTCCTCCGATCCGTTGGCATCTTCCTACGTGTTCAACGTACAAATCCCGACCGATTAAAATTATTTCGCATCTCCTTTAATACTGGATCAGTCGGTACCGATTTTACTCAGAGTTGCGCACCCTTGACCTGACCAGTCCCTGACCTTATTTATTTATTTATTTTCTGTATGCTTCTGGTGTTGAAAAAAAACTTAGGTTTAATAGTATGTCCTATTCCCTACCTATACGACATATTCACTACTTCACCGAGATCAGTGTGTTATCTGTACTGTCAACATCAAGAATATGGATTAAAATAACCAATTCAACAAGTACAACAAATGAAACAGTTTTATTGTGAAATGAAAGCGCGTGGATAGTTTCCCTTTCTTTTCTCTGATTTTTTTTAACTTAAACTTGAGCGTGTTCTGATACCTTGTTAATACTAACTACTTTATCCACTGAGTGTAATCACATACCTTGTTAATACTAACTACTTTACCCACTGAGTGTAGTCGCATACCTTGTTAATACTAACTACTTTACCCACTGAGTGTAGTCGCATACCTTGTTAATATAACTACTTTACCCACTGAGTGTAATCGCATACCTTGTTAATACTAACTACTGTACCCACTGAGTGTAGTCGCATACCTTGTTAATACTAACTACTGTACCCACTGAGTGTAGTCGCATACCTTGTTAATACTAACTACTTTACCCACTGAGTGTAGTCGCATACCTTGTTAATATAACTACTTTACCCACTGAGTGTAGTCGCATACCTTGTTAATACTAACTACTTTACCCACTGAGTGTAGTTACAAACATTTTAATACTAAATACTTTAACTCTAGATGTAATCACAAACAGTGCTAAAATTAAACACTTTAAATCTGATTGTAATCATAGACATTGTTAATACTAAATACTTAAACCCAGAGTGTAATCACAGACATTGTTAATACTAAATACTTTAACTCTGAATGTGATCAAAGAAAGTGTTAATACTAAACACTTTAACCCTGAATGTGATCACAGAAAGTGTTAATACTAAATACTTTAACTCTGAATGTGATCACAGAAAGTGTTAATACTAAATACTTTAACTCTGAATGTGATCACAGAAAGTGTTAATACTAAATACTTTAACTCTGAATGTGATCACAGAAAGTGTTAATACTGTAACCGTAATCTCCGCACTCCGAGCATTCCCATATGTCCTCCATCTTCTGTTCCAACACCCACATATGTCCTCCACCTTCTGTTCCAACATCCACATATCCTCCGCCTTCTGTTCCAGCACTCACATATGTCCTCCGCCTTCTGTTCCAACACCCACATATGTCCTCCGCCTTCTGTTCCAACACCCACATATGTCCTCCGCCTTCTGTTCCAACAGCCACTGACTGACGCAGTGTGAATTTATATTTTATTCCCTTTCTATTTCTTTGACCTGTATGTTTTTGTATGATTAAGGTTCACGCCGAAACGTCACAACTATGTACTGGTTAAGTAGCAAAGCTATCCCTACTGTTTTTTTTTTAGTTTATACATTTTCTAGTTTATACATTTTCAATAACCACTGAAGCGTGGACCTGCTGATGGAACCAGTCACACCCTGGTTGTGTGCAGGTTAAACCACTTCTTACGTAAAAACGATCACTTCCTCTCTTCTCGCTTAATTCGCTCATTCTCCTGATGTGATTGTCGTCATTCAACCCGATGTTGTCCTTCATACGTAGCCTTGTACTCTGCTTGTAAGAGCTCCCTGTAACTGCAAGCTGTTGTTCTTTGCAGCCGATGCTGTAGAGATGTTGAGGCACAGCATCGTATCGGCGTGGGAGCGGGTTATGGCGGCTATTTTTTCAGTCCTGGAGTACAGCTAAAAACCAAGGGAGTGTGCAATGCTTCTTTAGCAGACTCCATCACCATGGGGACTATGGCGATCCCTGCCCCATTAGCCAGGATAGGCCTGTTACTAGGGGTACCACGGAGAAATGGGATACGGTCTTGGTCAGCTATGGGTCGCTAACCCTGATGCTAGCATATCAGCTATGGGTCGCTAACCCTGATGCTAGCATATCAGCTATGGGTCGCTGATTGCTTTATCGGACGTCTTCACCTCCCCCCCCCCATACGTAGCCTATTTATATTAAGTATATTAATATACTTATATAGTATATATAACTATACTTTAACTTTGTGTGTAATCACATATTTTGTTAACACTAAATACCTTAACTCTAAGTGTAATCACACATTTTGTTAATACTAAATATTTAACTCTGGGTGTAATCACATATTTTGTTAAAACTAAGTACCTTAACTCTGAGAGTAATCACTTACATTGTTATTAACACTATCTTCTCGAGTGCAGCTGCATACTGCGTTACTATCATGTGCATTATTCTCTGATGTAATCCCAGACATTAATAACGGGAGATACTTTATTCTAAATATCATCTTAACATAACTGTTGTCACTCAGTTCTTCTAAGAGTTTCTTCACCAATTGTTTTTAACAGGTTTTTTACTGTTTCATTTTCTAAATATAACTCTGGAATTTCCTCACATGTTTTTTTTTTTTTTACATAATGTCTTCTTACATCTGCTCAGACTGCCTGTTTCTCATTTTAGACTTGATAAGAGAGAATGCTGAGGTTTATGATTTTTCACTTGCCTTTACTGTCCTGTTAGAAAACAGAGAATGTCGTGACGCATTTTTAGAAGACTATATGACGCTTGTGATATGACGCTTGTGATATGACACTTGTTATATGACTTGACACTTCAGTTCGGACAGAGGATTATTATAACGCATATTTTTGGATTAGTCACTTTTACCTAGTCAGAAGTTTGTATGACGTTCTGTGTGTACAAGAGTGTACTCTTTAAGGAAATGTGTGCGAAAAGTCATACGTATGTTCTGCAGATGCAATTATTTATCAATGATAAATAATACGATGATAGTGGTAAATAGTAGTAATATTGTGAACAATCCTACTTCGTATTGTCATGAGAAGAGTCAGGGGCAAAATAAAACCAGAAATCGCTGAAGAACAGTGCGGCTTCGTCGAAGGAAATGGCACAAGTAATGCCATATATATATATATATATATATATATATATATATATATATATATATATAGAACATTGATGGAAAGATCAGTAGAAGTAAAGACGGATCTGTACTTATACTTCATAGACTACTATAAAGCATTCGATAAAGTGAGATACACAGAAATTATAAGAATGCTGGAAGACATCAACATAGATGGGAAAGATCTGAAACTCATCAAAAACATATACTGGCAGCAATCAGCAGCAATGAAGGTTGAGAACCAAATAGGAGCACTCCAAAACATAAAATTGGGAGTGAGACAAGAATATGTTCTATCTCTCGATCTCTTCTCCTTGTACAGCGAAAACATAATGAGAAATATAGAGAGCTTGCCAGGAATATCAAATGGCGGTACAACCTTAACAACTTAAGACATGCAGACGACACAGCTGTAATTGCTAAAAGTGAAGGGGAGCTACAGGCTCTTCTGGACGTCGAGATTCGTGAAAGTAAAAGTAAAGGTCTCAGCCTGAATAAAAAGAAGACTGAAGTGATGGTCATCTCAAAGAAAAGAATAGCACCAAAATGTAGCATTATCATCGATGACACAGAATGAAACAAGTCGATAGATTCAAGTACTTAGGATGGGAAATGTCACAACAAAATAAAAGGAAGACGTGCTCAGGCCAAGTCAGCATTCCAGAAAAGTAGAAACATCTTGTGCAACAGATCCATATCAATGGAAACAAGATTCCGAGTACTTAAATGTTACATCGAGCCAATTTTGTTTATGGATGTTAAGCATGGTCCATGAATAAAATAGTATAGCAAGAAATGGAGGCCATGGAAATGTGGTTCATAAGAAGAATGTTGAAGGTACCATGGACAGCCAAGAAAACCAACGAAGAAGTCCTAAGAGAGGCTGGAGTTAAAAGGCAAATTACAGCAAAAATGAGAAGCAGAGAAGCGAGATTTGTAGGACATTTTCTGAGAAGAGGGAAATTAGAACACACTGTGGCAACTGGATACATTGAGGGAAGATGAGACAGAGGAAGACAGAGAGAGAAGTTACTGGATGGGCTGTCAGTGTGGCTAGAACGAAGGTCAGCGGTGGATCTCATAATCAAGTCTAAAGACAGGGAATTGTGGAGAGAAATGATCGCCTACGCCACGCGGCACGGCATTTGATTGATTGCGAACAATGTCACGATGGTGATAAAAAAGGTTATGGTAGACATATTGATGATGATGATGATGATGATGATGATGATGATGGTGATGATGATGATAATGATGATAAGATTGCTCTATTCCTTTTTCTAAATCACTCTACAAAGAGATTGAGAAGTGTCAGACTTTCTCATGAACAATTTCTCGTCAGACTATTCGTCTCACAGCTGCCGGCACGTGGGCATTAGTAACGTCCGGAATATCCAGGTTACAGTTTATGTCTGGAATACCCAGGTAATAGTTTATGTCTGGAATATCCAGGTAACAGTTTATGTCTGGAATATCCAGGTAACAGTTTATGTCTGGAATATCCAGGTAAAGTTTATGTCTGGAATACCCAGGTAACAGTTTATGTCTGGAATACCAAGGTAACAGTTTATGTCTGGAATATTCAGCTTACAGTTAAAATACAGAATATCCTGTTAACGGTTAACACGTAGAATATCCAGGTAAAATACAACATACAGACCAGGTAACAGTTGATGTACAAGTCATCCAAGTAACAGTTAACGTTCCAGGTATCCAGGCAACAATATATTTCCATATTTTGCATAAAGACAACGCCACAAACCACAAAACAAGTGTTACACTATCATCACAACTATCCGTAATCTCCAAAACAAAAAAGGCATTCGGAAGACATTTTTCAATACAATTTCCAAGCACAGAAAACCGCAGCAAATTTATTAAAGAAACGAGTTGTATATTCCTTCATTAAGTAGTGTATGTAAACATAGAAACGTGTTAAAGCAATGATTACTTAATACGTATAAAATAATAATTACTTAATAAATAATGTTAATTACTTACAGCTAATTACTTAGTACGTACTGTTAACATGGAGGAAAATGTAAACACGTTTCATATAGAGTTGCTTTATGGCCGAATTCATAGCCACTTGTCCTTTCTTGGCTGTGAGATTGCTCAGTGTATTGCAGTCTAAAATTCAGTTCAGGGGTAATTCTCCTAGTTGTTTCCCTTCTCTCAAGTTTGTTATTCTTTGTTTACTTTTGTTCCAGGTGGATCGTACGTACTTTGTTTGCTTCTAACACTCTGCCACAGTCTAACTCTCTCTGTTCGCCAAGATTTTTCTACATCAGATGCATACTCGTATCATGAAATCGATAACAGTGAAGTATTTGTTTTGTTATTATCCCATATTTCGCAACAACAGTCGCATGCTTTCTGTGTAATGATCACATGTAATCTGTAGTCAAATACGCGGTAACTCTAGAGTAATTATAATATGAAATGCTAGCAAAGATATCTTTGGAAACGCGAAATAGAACCTGTCGTCTATAAGATAAATATCCTGTAGATCGTGTTATTTTTACAAAATGGACAGTGTCCTCATATTGTAGTTATTGTAATGTTTACGACAGAGTTAATATTAAGCATTACATGTGCAGAGGATGTTTCGTTCATGAGCCCTTCCTACAGCTTTCTTCTGCGACAAACATGGAAATCAGATCTGTGGATACAAGATACGAGCAAATATAGAAGTCAGATCTGTGGATACAAGATACGAGCAACATGGACGTCAGATCTGTGGATACAAGATACGAGCAACATGGACGTCAGATCTGTGGATACAAGATACGAGCAACATGGACGTCAGATCTGTGGATACAAGATACGAGCAACATGGACGTCAGATCTGTGGATACAAGATACGAGCAACATGGACGTCAGATCTGTGGATACAAGATACGAGCAAATATGGAAGTCAGATCTGTGGATACAAGATACGAGCATCATGGACGTCAGATTTGTGGATACAAGATACGAGCAAATATGGAAGTCAGATCTGTAGATACAAGGTACGAGCAACATGGACGTCAGATCTGTGGATACAAGATACGAGCAAATATGGAAGTCAGATCTGTAGATACAAGATGTGAGCAAAAATCGGAAGTCAGATCTGTGAATACAAGATGCTAGCAAATATAGAAGTCAGATCTGTGAATACAAGATGTGAGCAAAAATCGGAAGTCAGATCTGTGAATACAAGATGCTAGCAAATATAGAAGTCAGATCTGTGAATACAAGATGCTAGCAAATATAGAAGTCAGATCTGTGAATACAAGATGCTAGCAAATATAGAAGTCAGATCTGTGGTTACAAGATGCGAGCAACATAGAAGTCAGATCTGTGGATACAAGATGCGAGCAACATGGACGTCAGATCTGTGGATACAAGATGGAACGCGTCATCTTAGACTTCCTTTAAGAGGTCAGTCTGGAGGCCGAGAACACATTGTCTTTCTAAGGAAAGAAAAACGATTGAATGCCCTCAGAAGCAGTTGGTACGTAACATATGAAATGTATGAGCTATATGTATATATGTGTAAGGATGAAGAATTACCATTGGTACATAATCTTACTTTCTCTTTGGTTCAAGTCATATCGTCATCAACATGTACGTTTATAATAAATGTGTAGTGTCAGCAGAACTGTATGCAAAGTTAATCAGTTGAAATTAATGTGCATACTTTAGTAGGGGATATCAGTAGACTCATATATCAAGATCATACAAAACTTGCCACGTAACTTCCTACATTTGGGGGAGGGGAGGTTATAATGGCACCCAGCCATCTCCTAATGTACTTCCCCAGTTTCTTACAGTCTCATATATGGACCCGCACAATCATGATCTTTCCTCGACAATGTTTGCGTAATAGAAATCATGACTATCCACACATTTAATCACAAACATGGAAGACACGACAAGACAATACCTCCACAGAGATCCACATGACATTATCATAGATATCATCATGATGTCTGGTCTTGACGTCGTCCTCTTTCTTACTGCGTTTCTAACTTTAAGCTTCTAGTATTAATGTTCTTTTGTTACTAGTGTTAGTATGTAACGTGCAGTTGTAACTGAACAATAAATACAGTAAGTTAAACTACCAATAGCCTAGGATGCAACCCAGACAATAAATAATTCAAAACTGAGTAACAACGTGGAGAACTTTTGTTTCTCGTTACATAATGTTACAGTTTTAGATGATGAAACTAAAAGTCCTGAAATAAAGTGATACTCCAATGTATGTCTTTTTTTGAAATTATAATTTGACTGTGGTTCTGTTGTTACAGATTTTTTGCCGTCACATTATACGTTACACAATTTCTTTATATAATCACTACAATATTAATCAGTAATTTTTTATCGTCAGAGAAAATAGAAACACAAGCTGGTTTATGTCGTATTTTGATGTCAGAATTATAAAATTAAGAAACTTACTAAACATCCTTGGACATAAAATGGAAATCCAACGCTTAGTTTTAGGTTTCTAAAGAAAACCAGTCTTGATACAGGTTAGGAAAGCTTCTACAAATACGTACACATGGAAGACTACAGTTACGGTGAAGTGAGTTCCATCGTGCCAAAGAGACATCTAAGGGATATGATGTCATTATTAATAATATTATTATCATTATTATTATTATATTACTATTATTATTATATGTTGTACAGAACAGCGTTGACGATCACGCTTCTATATCACGTGCGGTCCTTAATGTTTCCTATTAATTTATTTCCTTTTTCTTTTTCCTAAACAGATTTCTACAAATAGGAAACCACCAGGACTTGGCATGGTAAAGTAACAGAACACAGAAGTGCATAGTTAGACTTCGAAAAAATCCTACACAAAACGCTTTTAGACTTGAGAGAAAGTGACAAGAGAATTACCTAAGACTTGAACCAGGGACTGAGGTAGGACGAGCAAACTTTAACTGATCCGGCACCACTGAAACTGATCTGCAGCACTTTAACAGATGGGAGCTTCATAAATCTACTGAACAAGTTGAACTGTGCTGCTAGTAAATATCAAGGGTCTAGTGGAATGAACTGATATATTTACTGAACAAGTTGAACTGTGCTGCCAGTAAATGTCAAGGGTCTAGTGGAATGAACTGATATATTTGTAACCACTGTTCAAGAAGTTAGATACTGACTGTTGATCTGTAATATCCTCTTCTACTATTTTTGTTTCCTGTTTATACACATAGACCAGCTGACACTCAGGCTCTCAACTCCACCGCTAGACAAAACCAACACTGGAGAAATCGCAGGCAATCTTCCAACAGAACCAACATATAACAACGTTGAGTCATTCAACAAGAAGGAAGTTGTACAACTAGATAAGTTTAATTATGAGAAAAATGGAAGGTGACTGATGGGGATGGAAGTTTCAAGAAATTACATGTGACAGGCTCCACTCCCCGGCAAGAACTCAGTTTGCCATGTGGGGAGGGAGTGGACAACTCTAACGGCTAGATTAGAACTACCAGTATTCAAAATCAAACAAAATGTTGCCATACTTACTGAACATCAGAACACCTCAAATGGAAAACATCCACACATCAACAACCACAACTAATAAGCTCATATCAGCAACCACAACTAGTAAGCTCACACCTGCAACCACAATTAGAAAGCTCGCATCAACAACCACAACTAGTAAGCTCACATCAGCAACCACAACTAGTAAGCTCACATAAAAAACCACAATTAGTAAGCTCACATCAGCAACCACAACTAGTAAGCTCACACCTGCAACCACAATTAGAAAGCTCGCATCAACAACCACAACTAGTAAGCTCACATCAGCAACCACAACTAGTAAGCTCACATCAGCAACCACAACTAGTAAGCTCACATAAAAAACCACAATTAGTAAGCTCACATAAAAAACCACAAATAGTAAGCTCACATAAAAAACCACAACTAGTAAGCTCACACCTGCAACCACAATTAGAAAGCTCGCATCAACAACCACAACTAGTAAGCTCACATCAGCAACCACAACTAGTAAGCTCACATCAGCAACCACAACTAGTAAGCTCACATAAAAAACCACAATTAGTAAGCTCACATAAAAAACCACAACTAGTAAGCTCACATAAAAAACCACAACTAGTAAGCTCACACCTGCAACCACAATTAGAAAGCTCGCATCAACAACCACAACTAGTAAGCTCACATCAGCAACCACAACTAGTAAGCTCACATCAGCAACCACAATTAGTAAGCTCACATAAAAAACCACAGCTAGTAAGCTCACATAAAAAACCACAATTAGTAAGCTCACATCGGACTAAAAATTGTCAGAAAGTGCAATCAACAATAACCGAACTCACATTCTATTTTAACAAACTGCCATTACTGTTCTAGCCTAAGAAGGACAGCAATTATTACTTTCACTACATAAGATGGAATCAGCGAATAACTACTATACACGTAGTCTAGAATATGTCAAGTCATGATTTAAAAAACTGATTGAACAAATCTATAAAAAAATCTCCCTATCACAAACATTCTGAACACACTGTTTATACATGACCATCTTCCTAGGTAGTCCTCATGCTAACGTAACCTACTGCTCTCTGGATAATCCTAATCATCAATAATCACTAATAATCCTACTTAGTCTCTCTGCCTGTTTTATAAGACTGGGATTTTCTCAGCCCCATCTGGAAACTTCTATCTCGAGAAGACTAAACCTTCACGTGAAAAACACTGATTACTTAACCTTCAACTGCTGGAAAAATCTTTGTTTCCAGCAAAAAATCTTTGTACCCAAAATTCACAGTTTGTTGTGACTGACATTACTCCGAGCCAACAGTCACTTTTTCACAAGAATTTTGGCGTCTAAACATGACCTATAGTATCCTAGGATGACAATTATTGATTTGTCCTCGTCCGTAGGTCATTGCAAGTTCAGACTCCAAGGGGAAACAATTATACGTGATTACGATATAACAGAATTCTGTCCTTTACATAAAGCAATCTAGCTTTTTAATTCTACACTTACAGAATTATGTCACAAACCGTTTAGCCACGAGAAGACAGTACATTAATCAGCTTAGCTATCTTAGTTTTTCAATGCCACTTTGTCAGTTCACTGATATATTATTCTTTTAGTCTTCCTCTCTTCCTTTTCTCCTTGAATTTTCCAGTCATTACTAGGTCCTCTAATTTCTGTTTTCTCACATGTCTAAGACATTTTGACTGTCTTTTTCTTATATTTTCAAATTGATTTCTCTGTTCTGAAATTTCTTTGATGATCTCTTCGTCTGTTCTTATGGTATTAGTGTCCATATTTTCCTTGTCGACGCAGTAGAGGGTGATGTGGTCAGCGGCACGTCAGGCCACTAGAGGGTGATGTGGTCAGCAACACGTCAGGCCACTAGAGGGTGATGTGGTCAGCGGCACGTCAGGCCACTAGAGGGTGATGTGGTCAGCAACACGTCATGCCACTAGAGGGTGATGTGGTCAGCAGCACGTCAGGGCGTTTTTCCTTTTCGTTCGAGGTTGTTGGTCACATCAGGTCTTGATCCCTGTCGACATGGCAAATCCCGCAGTCCTCTCCAGATCCTGATAGAAGCCCCAAAGCTTTTGCCCCAAGCTTGTGTCTTCTGGCCATATCTCACGACTCAGGCCTGCATGGTTGGGCACTCTTGTAGGATATGTTCTGGAGTCTGGACTCCACTGCCACATGGACACTCGTCTGTGTGAGACATTTTAAGTCGATGTAGGTGGCTCAGTAGTCTGCAGTGGCCTGTCCTTAAGCCAAAGAGGATGGTTTGCTGATGTCTTTGTAGTTGGTGTATTGCATCTGCTTCAATGTTACATTTCAGCTGCTTTTTCCATTCAGATCTGCGCTGGTTATGAATTATAGTTTTCGCTTCTTGGTAGTTTACTGGATGATATGTTTGATCTTGACAGTTTTGGATAGGCTGTCAGGTATTTCATTGCCAGCTATTCCACAGTGGGATGGTACCCATTGTAGGGAAACGGTTGTTAACAGTGTAAGGTGCTTCAGTTCTGTTGTGATTTCCTGCATGTTTGCCTGTGGGTTGTTTGTTGTTTTTAGAGATTCCAGAAGTGCCCTGCAGTCTGTGAAGAAGGCTATTGTGTGTGATGGCAGCTGGTTTTCTATTTTAAGTGTTCTGAAGGCTTCAAAGGAGGGCTGTTGTTTCTGCCCTGTAGTTGGAGGAAATCTTTCCTGTCGCGAAGACCTTTTTGGTTTGTCTCCCATCTGTGTATCTTATGTAGACGCCCCACCTCCATCTTTTACTGCTTTTTCTGCAGACCCATCTGTGTACACACGTATCCATTCAGCTGGGTTGTGTTTGCTGTCAATCAGCTCCTGGGTCAGTGTCTTCATCTGAAGTGTTGTTAGGTAGTTCTTTTTGTGTATGCCTGGTACCTCTGTGAGGACTGTTATCTTTTCACAGTGACTGTTTTCCCTCACAATTTGAAGTGGTTCAATTTCTTCGTGAGAGCTGGGAAGGAGGTCTTTATAGTGTTGATGCAGTTGTATTGTCAGATGGTTGAAGCTGGTTCTTTTCAGTCTGTTTTTTTTTTTTACCCTGAATTCTTTTATTCACAGGGTGGGTTGTCAGGCGTATTAACTTTTGTTTGTGGATCATTAGATTTTCTTTGCCACTTTGTCAGTTCACTGATATATTATTCTTTTAGTCTTCCTCTCTTCCTTTTCTCCTTGAATTTTCCAGTCATTACTAGGTCCTCTAATTTCTGTTTTCTCACATGTCTAAGACATTTTGACTGTCTTTTTCTTATATTTTCAAATTGATTTCTCTGTTCTGAAATTTCTTTGATGATCTCTTCGTCTGTTCTTATGGTATTAGTGTCCATATTTTCCTTGTCGACGCAGTAGAGGGTGATGTGGTCAGCGGCACGTCAGGCCACTAGAGGGTGATGTGGTCAGCAACACGTCAGGCCACTAGAGGGTGATGTGGTCAGCGGCACGTCAGGCCACTAGAGGGTGATGTGGTCAGCAACACGTCATGCCACTAGAGGGTGATGTGGTCAGCAGCACGTCAGGGCGTTTTTCCTTTTCGTTCGAGGTTGTTGGTCACATCAGGTCTTGATCCCTGTCGACATGGCAAATCCCGCAGTCCTCTCCAGATCCTGATAGAAGCCCCAAAGCTTTTGCCCCAAGCTTGTGTCTTCTGGCCATATCTCACGACTCAGGCCTGCATGGTTGGGCACTCTTGTAGGATATGTTCTGGAGTCTGGACTCCACTGCCACATGGACACTCGTCTGTGTGAGACATTTTAAGTCGATGTAGGTGGCTCAGTAGTCTGCAGTGGCCTGTCCTTAAGCAAAGAGGATGGTTTGCTGATGTCTTTGTAGTTGGTGTATTGCATCTGCTTCAATGTTACATTTCAGCTGCTTTTTCCATTCAGATCTGCGCTGGTTATGAATTATAGTTTTCGCTTCTTGGTAGTTTACTGGATGATATGTTTGATCTTGACAGTTTTGGATAGGCTGTCAGGTATTTCATTGCCAGCTATTCCACAGTGGGATGGTACCCATTGTAGGGAAACGGTTGTTAACAGTGTAAGGTGCTTCAGTTCTGTTGTGATTTCCTGCATGTTTGCCTGTGGGTTGTTTGTTGTTTTTAGAGATTCCAGAAGTGCCCTGCAGTCTGTGAAGAAGGCTATTGTGTGTGATGGCAGCTGGTTTTCTATTTTAAGTGTTCTGAAGGCTTCAAAGGAGGGCTGTTGTTTCTGCCCTGTAGTTGGAGGAAATCTTTCCTGTCGCGAAGACCTTTTTGGTTTGTCTCCCATCTGTGTATCTTATGTAGACGCCCCACCTCCATCTTTTACTGCTTTTTCTGCAGACCCATCTGTGTACACACGTATCCATTCAGCTGGGTTGTGTTTGCTGTCAATCAGCTCCTGGGTCAGTGTCTTCATCTGAAGTGTTGTTAGGTAGTTCTTTTTGTGTATGCCTGGTACCTCTGTGAGGACTGTTATCTTTTCACAGTGACTGTTTTCCCTCACAATTTGAAGTGGTTCAATTTCTTCGTGAGAGCTGGGAAGGAGGTCTTTATAGTGTTGATGCAGTTGTATTGTCAGATGGTTGAAGCTGGTTCTTTTCAGTCTGTTTTTTTTTTAACCCTGAATTCTTTTATTCACAGGGTGGGTTGTCAGGCGTATTAACTTTTGTTTGTGGATCATTAGATTTTCTTTGCGCCTGACCTCAAGAGGTCGAATTTGCGTGTATTTCTCCATCTCCGTGATGGGAGTGCTCTTCATTCCTCCAGTGATCAGCCGCAGGCCAGAGTTTTGCACTTCTGTTAGGTGAGTGGTGTGGCCCAGGTTGTCATGCCATATTCAAGTGTTGGCCTTATGGTGTCCACATTTGCTTTTTTTAGTATGTTGCTGTTGGCTCCCCAGGTTGTGCCCGCCAGCTTTTTGACCACAGCTTTTTAAGTACTTTGTTTCTTGTGTCTAACAGGTATGGCTTCCGGGTTAGCCTCTTGTCCAGTTTCACTCCGAGGTATGTTGGCTGTTCTGTCTGTGTAAGCTCTCTTCCTTGTGTTTCTAGTTTAAAGTTTTCTGTTATGCTGGACAATGAGAAGCAGGTGGCTGTGGACTTTGTGGGGTTTATCATCACTCCCCATTTTGTGGCCATGTCCCATATGGTATTTAGTGCTTCCTGTATTCTGTCGGTTGCTGTTGATATTTTTTTCCGCAGCGTTCAACACTGTGAAAACATCTGCGTGCAAGGCGTGTGATATGCTGCTGGGCAGATTGTCTGTGATGTAATTTATGTATATCAGGAACAGAGTGGGAGAAATAACTCCTCCCTGAGGAACGCCTTGGCTCAGGGTTACTCTGTGGTTTAGTTTTCCATTCATTTTGACCCTGGCTGTTCTGTATCTTAAGAAATCGTGCATCCACCAACATATTGTTCCTTCAGCCATGTTGTTTGAGTAGTTTCAGGAGGAGACTTTTTTCCATACTTTGTCAAATGCTTGTGTTAGGTCTACAAAGGTGGCTTGAACTTTTTTTCTTCTCCTGAAAAGAGTTTTCTACTTCTTGGGTTAGGTAGATGAGGTGGTCCTCTGTGCTGTGATGTTTCCTGTATGCTGACTGTGCATTGTTTATCAGGTGATTTTTTTTTCTAGGTGTTATATGAGTCTGGTGTTGACCATCCTTTCCATCACTTTGCCCATGCAGCTTAGGAGGCTGATAGGTCTGTAGATGGATTTGTTGTGTTTGATTTTTTTCCTTTTTTCCTGATGGGAGTGATGATTGCCTCTCTCTATTTGTTGGGAAATTTTCTGAAGCTCCAGGACTGGTTGTAGATATGAAGAAGGACTGGTTGTAGATATGAAGGAGGACTGGTTGTAGATATGAAGGAGGACTGGTTGTAGATATGAAGGAGGACTGGTTGTAGATATGAAGGAGGACTGGTTGTAGATATGAAGGAGGACTGGTTGTAGATATGAAGAAGGACTGGTTGTAGATATGAAGGAGGACTGGTTGTATATATGAAGAAGGACTGGTTGTAGATGTGAAGAAGGACTGGTTGTAGATGTGAAGAAGGACTGGTTGTAGATGTGAAGAAGGACTGGTTGTAGATGTGAAGGAGGGCTGGTTTTTGCTGCTGATCCCAGGTTCTTTATCATTTTATTTGTTCTTCCATCTTTTCCTGGTGTTTTCTTGTCTTTTAGTTTTTGTGTAGCCGTATTGAGTTCTTCCATGGTGAATGTTGCCATCATGCATGGGTCTGGATTTTGCTGTTTAATCCTTTCTTTGAGTTCTGCTTTTACTTCCTGTATGTGTCTTTTGGGGATTGTTGTGATACTCTCATCTCTGTAGTGATCTGCCAGGATGTTTGCTGCCATTTTCCCACCATGATATTTTCCAGCTTCTTCTATGACTGTGGTGGGCTGGCTTGGTCATTTGTCTTCGTTTATGGATCTGATCAGGTTCCACAGTTTGTTAGTATCTTTGTCCAGGCTCAGGGAGATCGTTTTTTTTTTCATTCCATGCTCTTTGACATTCAGCTATCTTCCTGTTGTTGAAGGCTTCTTTAGTGTTACTGTGCGTTTTTTATATTCTCAGTGGTAGAGTTGCACTCCATTTTTTCTCTGGCCTCAGATAGGTCATTGTGCAGCTTCTCCAGCTCTCTGCTTCAGTAGGGTTTGTAGTTGTTTCTTCTGCCTCTAGGTATGTACTTCTTGGCAGCTTCTCCAGTTTTCTGCTCCAGTAGGGTTTGTAGCTGTTTCTTCTGCCTCTAGGTATGTTCTTCTTGGCAGCTTCTCCAGTCCTCTGCTCCAGTAGGGTTTGTAGTTGTTTATTCTGCCTCTAGGTATGTACTTCTTGGCAGCTTCTCCAGTTTTCTGCTCCAGTAGGGTTTGTAGTTGTTTCTTCTGCCTCTAGGTATGTACTTCTTGGCAGCTTCTCCAGTTCTCTGCTCCAGTAGGGTTTGTAGTTGTTTCTTCTGCCTCTGGGTATGTACTTCTTGACAGCTTCCAGGATTATGTTTGTTAGGACTGTCACACTGTGGTTTAAGTTGTTGGTCAGAGTGATCTGCAGGCATTGTTTGTGTGTTTGCTCTCTGTATTGGTCCCAGTCTGCTTTTTTGAAGTTCCGGGCGGGTGCCACGTTGGATTTTTTTGGTCACTCTCCTCCGTAGATTTTGAGTGTGACTGGCACATGGTCGCTTCCCCCTAGTTGTGTGTTGAATGTTCTGACTGTAAGTCGATGTATGTCGTCTGTTACTGCAGCGAGTCAGGTGTGCTTGATTTTTTCCATGCCCTGGAATAGAAGGTTAGTTTGTCTTTTGGTCGGTTAATGAGGGTTAGTTTGTTGTCTGTCATCCAGTCTTCTAGTTTTCCTCCCCTGTGATTCAGTATCTCAGTCTCAGCTTGGAGGGTGGCTGTTGAAGTCCCCAACAACAAGATGTTTTGTGCTTTCGACTTTTATTTTGTGAAGCTGTAGGGCTGTGGCAGGAAGGCTGTGGCAGGAGGGCTGTGGCAGGAGGGCTGTGGCAGGAGGGCTGTGGCAGGAGGGCTGTGGCAGGAAGGCTGTGGCAGGAAGGCTGTGGCAGGAGGGCTGTGGCAGGAGGGCTGTGGCAGGAAGGCTGTGGCAGGAAGGCTGTGGCAGGAGGGCTGTGGCAGGAAGGCTGTGGCAGGAGGGCTGTGGCAGGAGGGCTGTGGCAGGAGGGCTGTGGCAGGAGGGCTGTGGCAGGAAGGCTGTGGCAGGAAGGCTGTGGCAGGAAGGCTGTGGCAGGAGGGCTGTGGCAGGAGGGCTGTGGCAGGAAGGCTGTGGCAGTTTGTAATTTGTATGTCTCCACTGGTTAGGAGGAGTTTCACTGTTAGGTGTTCTAGCTCGCCTTCTGTGGATCTGTTTGTTTCATCTGGAATTGATGTTATGACTAGGGTCATTATTCCACCTTTTTGTCTGTTCGGCCTGTTATGTCGAAAGCACTCGTAGCCTCTAATGGAAAACCTGAGTGTCTCTCTTAGATGTGTCTATCTTAGATGTGTCTATCTTAGATGTGTCTATCTTAGATGTATCTCTCTTAGATGTGTCTATCTTAGATGTGTCTATCCTAGATGTTTCTCTCATAGATGTGTCTCTCTTAGATGTGTCTCTCTTAAATGTGTCTATCTTAGATGTATCTCTCTTAGATGTGTTTCTCTTAGATATTTCTCTCTTAGATGTGTCTCTCTTAGATCTGTCTCTCTTAGAAGTTTCTATCTTAGATGTGTCTCTCTTAGATGTTTCTATCTTAGATGTTTCTATCTTAGATGTGTCTCTCTTAGATGTGTCTCTCTTAGATGTGTCTCTCTTAGATGTGTTTCTTGAAAACAGATGACGTCTATGCCGTTTGTTTTGAGAAAATCTTGCACTTCGATTTTCTTGTCTCCCACTCCTTCTGCGTTCCAGTGAACCACTGTGAGTACTGGACTGTTGAGTTTGCTGGCTCTGACCTGCCACTGTGAGTACTGGACTGTTGAGTTTGCTGGCTCTGACCTGTCAGTGTGAGTACTGGACTGTTGAGTTTGCTGGCTCTGGCCTCCCACTGTGAGTACTGGACTGTTGAGTTTGCTGGCTCTGGCCTGCTTTTCTGATCCTTTCAGGCTGTCGTGGGGGGGGGGGGGTTTATTTTGAGGCGCGGGATTCATCCCTTGTCCTTCCTGCTGAAGTAGGGGAAGAACGAAGGCATGCCGGGAGATGGGATTGTATCAAGACCATTCTTAACCTCGTAGCTGCGTGTGCGTCCTGTTTTACCCGGGTACTGCGCCGCAGCCAACACCCTCCGTCTTCGGCAGGCCGGGGGGTCCCGGACAAGAGGGCTACATGGTACACGTGCTCGCGCTGCCGGTAGTCGACATTAGGTTACACTCCGTTTAATAGCGGTACAGCTTTGAATTATCCACTAAACCTGATCAGATTTTCACCACAAGAGTATATTTTAGCCAGGTCATGTCAGAAGCGTTTAGATAATGTCACTAGATTATAGTCCGTGTGCGAATTAAGTCCGAAATAATTGTTTCACTATTTCACAGCGCGTAATACGCCGGTCTCCATCTTGACCGGAAGTCCAGCTAGGCACTAATTTTTACAGATTTGTCTTTGGGGCACGTCCGATCAGAATCGAACCACCGACATTTGCCATAAGAGACTAGTGCAGTAACAGCTACACCACAGACGGGCAAAGACTAATAGTACTGAAAGAGCGTGGAGGATGATGAAGAAAGAAAAAAAAAAGACTTGAACAGTCATTACAAATATACATTGTGAAGCTAGCATATGTTTCCTTAGTTCAGTATCTTTACTATGTTTTGTCAACTTTAAACCATTTCACTAACTGTCTACATTAAACTACACGGGAACTGTATCGAGCCAGTATCGTTTACAGCGTCAGAGAGGCCGGCAATAATACAAGATGTTCACTCACGGGCGCTGGCACACGTACGCTCGCGCGCTGGCACACATACGCTCGCTCGCTGGCTCACATACGCTCGGGCGCTGGCTCTGACACATACGAGCACACGCTGTGACACGACGTTATCTCTGCCTGGACTGAGAAACAAAATGCCGTGAAACTGACGTAAACATCACGTTAAGGGCGGCTGCACAAACTTTGAAACAACACAAATCTGGTGGCATCAATCTCTGTGTCTCCGGACACAGGTTCATTGCGTGATCGAAGCATTTGTTGACATATCCAGGAGTCAAACATGATAACCGTAGCTATATATATATACACAATGGAGAAGAACAACAGAAAGGAAGTTGAGCAATAGAGAGATCACCTGGGCAAGAGCAAAAAAAAGGCAAAGGACAGGCATTTGTGGAAAACCCTTGCGGAAGCCCCATGTGCCCTGGGCACTTAAGGTTCAGAGAGAGATATATATATACACAAGACAGTATACTTTATTCAACAAAACATTTTAATAACATTATATTTTACACGAAACTCACTCACTGCAAGATGACACAAGAGTCTTTTTCCACATAAGCTCACATAAACGAAGGTAATATCTTGATAGTTTCACCTGATATCACTTTCTTATTGCATTTTTCTACTCGGTTTTCCCTTCATACACACTTCTCATTATGTTACTAATCTTCTGGTATGACTACATCATTTTGCTTATCAGTTTATTGTGTTTTTGTTTCTCATGCATTTCTCTGTTAAGTTTATCTTTCCCACTTTTTATAACTACATTTTTTTTCTACGTCTATGAATTCTTCTGCACCTGCTTTCTTCAGCATCCACTGCTATCTTTGAACATGCCTTGCTTTCTGCCAAAAAATGTGGCGAAGTAGTTACTGCACTAGTCTCCTATTGCAATGGTCGGTGGTTGGAATCTGATCGAGGGTCCGTTCCCCCCCCCCCCCCCCCAACACGAATCTGTGAAAATTTTAAAAATCTGACTAGCTTCTTCGTGAACTGTGAGAGAAAAGGCCGCCTGATTTGTTAGTGACCACGTCACCCTCTAGTGCGTCGACAGGTCAAAGAAGATATGGACACTAATACCATAGAGAACAAACGAATAGGACCTCATAGAATTTTCAGAACAACGAAACCAGATTAAAATTATAAGAACAAGACAATTTAAATTTTTTGGACACATCATGTGAAGACAGAAGCTGGTGAACTTAAACATGTCATGAGAAGACAGAAGTTAGAGGACGTAGTAATGACTGGAAAATTCAAGGAGAAAAGGAAGAGAGGAAGACTAAGAGAAGAATATATCAGTGGACTGACCAAGTGGAGTTGAAAAACTGAGGTAGCTAAGCCGATTAACGTACTGTCTTCTCGTGGCTAGACGGTTGCTTGTCCTACCTCAGTCCCTGGTTCAAGTCTTAGGTAAATTTCTTGCCACTTTCTTTCTCTCAAGTCTATAAGCGTTTTGTCTAGGATTTTTTCGAAGTCTAACTATGCACTTCTGTGTTCTGTTACTTTACCATGCCAAGTCCTGGTGGTTTCCTATTTGTAGAAATCTGTTTAGGAAAAAGAAAAAGGAAATAAATTAATAGGAAACATTAAGGACCGCACGTGATATAGAAGCGTGATCGTCAACGCTGTTCTGTACGGCACATAATAATAATAATAACAATAATAATAATAATAATAATAATGACATCATATCCCCTAGATGTTTCTTTGGTAAAATGAAACTCCCTTTACAGTAATTGTAGTCTTCCATTTGTAAGTACTTTTAGAAGCTTTCCAAGCCTATATCAAGACTGGTTTTCTTTAGAAACCTAAAAATAAGCGTTGGATTTCCATTTTATGTCCAATGATGTTTAGTAAGTTTCTTAATTTTATAATTCTGACATCAAAATACGACATAAACCAGCTTGTGTTTCTATTTTCTCTGACAATAAAACAATTAATGATTATTATTGTAGTGATTATATAAAGAAACTGTGCGATGGCATAAAATCTGTAACAACAGAACTGCAATCAATTATAATTTTAAAAAATACATGTACATAGAAATATCACTTTATTTTGTG
This sequence comes from Achatina immaculata, assembly GCA_009760885.1. Classification (NCBI taxonomy): domain Eukaryota; kingdom Metazoa; phylum Mollusca; class Gastropoda; order Stylommatophora; family Achatinidae; genus Lissachatina; species Lissachatina immaculata. Next base: position 7,385,548 of record CM019719.1, on the reverse strand, counting down.
ACTTTTAGTTTCATCATCTAAAATTGTAACAATATGTAACGAGAAACAAAAGTACTCCACGTTGTTACTCAGTTTTGAATTATTTATTGTCTGGGTTGTATCCTAGGCTGTTGGTAGTTTAACTTACTGTATTTATTGTTCAGTTACAACTGCACGTTACATACTAACACTAGTAACAAGAGAACATTAACACTAGAAGCTTAGAAACGCAGTTAGAAGAGTAAGAGAGAGGAAGACATCAAGACCAGACATCATAGCAAAAGGGAGGTAATCGTGATTATGGATTACCTCTTAATAGTAACTAGTGTTATCTATCTATCTATCTATCTATCTATCTATCTATCTATCTATCTATCTATCTGTCTGTCTGTCTGTCTGTCTGTCTGCCTGTAATTTTGTATGCGAATGTCTGTCTGTTTTTCGATCTGCATATCTACAATAAAATCTGACCATAACTCTTTGTAATCATATTCATAATCATCATAATCACTTATCATCATTATCATCATCATCATCATTGCATTACAAATATCTTTGAATACCCTAACAATAATGGTATCTTACACTGTCGCCTGACTTAAATATTTGACTTGTATACTGAAAATATAATGAGGAATGTTAGAGAAGATGTAGACAGAGAATATTATGAAGCCATAACAATTGGAGGTTATGAAATACCAGAGATTAGATATGCTAATGACACAGTATTACTGTCCACAACACAAAAAAGAATGGAAAAACTAATTATGTAAGTCCGTAAAAATAGTGAAGAGCAGAACCTCTATCTTAATGCGAAGAAAACTAAATTGATGACAAGTGACAAAACAAATAAGGCAGCTGAAATATGTATCAATGAGGACACATTGGATGAAGTGGAGAGTTTTGAATATCTTGGATCAATACTAACTAATCATGGAAATACAATGAGGGAAATTAAAAGGAGGACATCTATCGCTCTTCGGAAAGTAAAACAGCTAAAGAAGCTGTGGAGAGGAACAGACAGAACTACAAAAATACGATTTTAAGGGCATGCGTCTTTCCCATCGCAACGTATGCCTGTGAGACCTGGACACTTAACAAAACAGCTGAGAAACACATAAATGCCTCTGAATGTAAATACTACAGAAGAGTTCTTCAAATATCATGGACACAAAAAAGAACAAATATATCCATACTACAAGAACTTAATATTTAAGAAGGCTGGCTAGTAAACAGGATTAATGTGAGAAAACATAAATATTTTGGACACATTAAACGTTATGTTAATTTAGAGAAGATCGTCTTGGAAGGGTAGATAATGGGAAAAAGAAAGAGAGGAAGACCAAGGCGAAGATGGCTGCAAGACATCGTTGATGATCTGGAAATGAATGCAACAGCAGCAGCTCACAACCGAGAGGCCTGCAGGAGAGCTGTTGGGAGGCAAAGTTCCGCAAGGGACATGCAAATGACTAGGGACATGCAAATGACTATCTTAATGACCATAAGAATAAAAGTTTTCTGTAAGTTTGTTATGTCTCTTATGTTCGTGGTGCACCTGTTCAAATTGTTTTCTGCCTGGACACTGATGCTGTCTACCTGCCTGTCCACCTGCTTGTCTACCTGCCTGTCCACCTGCTTGTCTACCTGCCTGTCCACGTGCCTGTCCACCTGCCTGTCTACCTGCCTATACCCACATTTCCATCTCGATCATGTCCAGGTTAACTTTTCCCCATTTTTAATCATTGAAGACTAAAGAAAAGGATTCTTTTTGTTATTTTTTTTCTTTAAAATCAAAAATAAAAATTCACACGCAGACAAAAGAAATAGTTTTGAAACAAAGAAATGCTTGGTTATGATACAGAACTAAGATCTGATAGGTGCGCTGTTCTACACTGTAGTGAACTAAGATAGGCTAACACCTTCTTCAGTATGTGCTGTAGCCCGACAAGTAATGTTCTCACAGTTTGACTGAGCACTTTCAGTACTCTGTACATCATTACAAGCAGGAAATCTGGCAAACGTCCCATCTCAGAATCGCGTGTTCGTGGCGGCCATTTCATTTATGCTGATGATATCTACGATAATGCCATGCGGATCTCTGTGGATGTATTGTCTTGTTGTGTCTTCCATGTTTGTGATTAAATGTGTGGATAGTCATGATTTCTATTACGCAAACATTGTCGAGGAAAGATCATGACTGTGCGGGTCTATGTATGACACTGTAAGGAACAGGGGAAGTACATTAGCAGGTGGCTGGGTGCCATCATAACCTCCCCCCCCCCCTAATGTAAGATGTTAAATTTCACGTTTTGTATGACCTTGCTATATGAGTCTACTGATATCCCCTACTAAAGTATGCACATTAATTTCAACTGATTAACTTTGCATACAGTTCTGCTGACACTACACATTTATTATAAACGTACATGTTGATGACGATATGGCTTGAACCAAAGAGAAAGTAAGAATACATACCAATGGTAATTCCTCATCCTTACACATATATTACATATAGCTCATACATTTCATATGTTACGTACCAACTGCATCTGAGGACATCCAATCGTTTTTCTTTCCTTAGAAAGACAATGTGTTCTCGGCCTCAAGATTGATCTCTGAAAGGAAGTCTAAGATGACGTGTTCCATCTTGTATCCACAGATCTGACGTCCATGTTGCTAGATCTTGTATCCACAGATCTGACTTCCATGTTGCTCGATCTTGTATCCACAGATATGACTTCCATGTTGCTCGCATCTTTTATCCATTAATATGACTTCCATGTTGCTAGATCTTGTATCCACAGATCTGACTTCCATGTTGCTAGATCTTCTATCCACGAATCTGACTTCCATATTTGCTAGCATCTTGTATCCACAGATCTGACTTCCATGTTGCTCACGGAAGAAAGCTGTACGAAAGACTCAGAAACGAAACCTTCTCTGCACATGTAATGCTTAATATTAACTCTGTCATAAACATTACAATATCTACAATACGATGACATTGTCCCTTTTTATACAAATAACATGATCTACAGAATATTTATCACAAAAACCAGTAAGTACTACTGCGACATGGCGTACCACAAGGAGGAGTCCTTTCACCTATACTATTCCTGGTATTCATTAATGACCCGGTCAAGGAACTTCCCTATGGAATCAAAGCGGTACTGTATGCAGATGATCTGGTTACGTGATATACAGATGATTACGCTGTATGAGCACAGTTGCTGCACAGAGACTCCAAGGAGCAGCAGACATCTTGACATCAAGGACAAACAAATGGTGTGTAAGTATAAACACAGAGAAATCATGTACCAGTTCACTCTCTTGATCTAAACAGAAGGCAGGTAAGATATTTGTAAATGAAATATCCTTAAGGATGGACAACCAACCCACTTACTTAGGAGTGACTCTTGACTCAAAACTGACCTGGAAGCAACACATCAGCAGTGCAGAAGCAAAAACCAGACGAAAACTAGCCATATTAAGAAAATCGAGTGGAACCACATGGGGAGCTAGTGAAAGAATCCTCAAGAATGTATATCAGCAAACTATTCTACCACATTTAGAATATGGCTCAACAGCTTGGTGCACAGCATCAAACACTAAGCTGCATAATCTAGACAAGGTACAAAATCAGTCACTACGGATTATCACAGGTGCCATGAGGTCCACACCAGTAGTAGAAATGCAGAAAATATTTGATGCAGATGGTAAGGCAATTATTGCTGCGATTGAAAAACTATTATTCTCCAGAATTGATACATGCCCCGTAGTAATTCTCACAGATGCACGATAAGTACTGGAAGCTCTTCAGTGCAACAAACTACCAGACCTTAATGATGCCTTGTCAAAAATGGGCTCACAACAGAGAGTCACCTTGCAGTGGATCCTTTCCCACTGTGGGATACCAGGCAATGAGAAAGCTGACCGTCTGGTCAAAGGGAGCACTGAAATGGAGCAACCAAACATATCGATCACCTATAATCAGAAGAAAAGCATGATAAAAACCTACAGGAAGCCACAAACACCACCACATGATGACTATCACATGCTAAACAGAAAGGAATAAGGTACCATTTTCCACCTCCGAACAGGACACTGCCGAGTCCGAAGTCACATGTATACAAAGTTTAAGGTTGGTACTACTACTCTTTGTACATGTGCCCAGGTGCCCCTGTAACAGAATAGCAATTCTGTACAGAGTGTATTGTGTATAGCCAGTAGTTGTGGTCTGGTAGACTACAACTCATGTCCGTGTGCAAAGCACGTGGTTCGAGAAAATTCGAAGTCACGTGGTTGAGTTGAGCTGGAGATATGCATGGGCTAAGAAAGGCAGTCTTGTTCAGAATGGGTCAGAGAAAGGTTGTGTGATTGTCTCTAGAATGTGGTAGAGAGAGCCTTGTTGTTGTGGTAGCAGGAGTTTTAGTGATTTATGATGTAGGAAGAATTTTGTAGTGATTACAAATTGAAATCTCGTTTGGGAAGAGTTTCTACCAGTGGCAATTGTTGGTAGTGAGATGGAAGAATTGGTTTTTCCTGTGTTGATTGAGGTTTTCTTGTTAATGTTGTGAGTATGAATTATTTTGTGTACTGCACATTGTATGGTATTTTTACCCACATGGCGTAGAGCTCGCCCACGCCGGGTACTGTTAATGTAATTCTTGTTCAGCCTTATGGCAATGTTTACATCATCATGATTTCACCCTCATTTTGTCCATAATAAATATGTTTGGTCTAAGATATAACTACACCTATGGGTTTTGCTATTCTAACTTCTTTCCTGGTGTCACTATCCTGGTCTATGTAGCTACCAAGGTATGCAAATTGATTGATTTCTTCAATATCTGTCCCTTCTATGCGAATTTTTCCATTTTGATTAATGAGAAGTTTCATTATTTTTGTTTTGTCCTTGTTAATTTCAAGACCTATTTTGCTAGCCAGTGAAGACAGGCTATCTGTTTTTTTCTTGCATGGAATTCACATTATTACTGATAAGAGTTATGTCATCAGCACAATCAAGGTCTTCTAGTTGGGTCCCATGTACCCAGTCAATACCTGTGTTACCTGTGCAGCATTTTTTCATTATGAAGTCTATTGTAATTCTAAAAAGCAAAGGAGACAGTATACATCCTTGTTTCACACCTGTTTCAATCTGGAACCATCCACTCATCCCTTCTTCTGTTTTGACTGCACAAACATATCCATTGTAGAAGTCCTTAATGATGTTGACAATTTTAGATGGTATTCCATATATACTTAAAATTCTCCACAATGAATCTCTGTGTATGCTATCAAATGCTTTTTAAAGTCTATGAAATTCAGTCTTAGTGGTTTCTGCTTTTCAATATGTTCTTCAAGTATTAGTCTTAGAGTAAAGATCTAGTCGAGACAGCTTCTCCTTTTCCAGAATCCTGCTTGTTCTTCTCTCATTGCTGTATTCACAATAATATCTTTAAGTCTATTCAAAATGACCTTGCAAAATACTTTTGACACAACTGATATTATTATTGTTACAGTCACTAAGGTTGCCTTTTTTCGTATTTTAACAATGATTCATTTTTTTCCAGTTAGAAGGGATCTTTTTTTCTTTCCAAATCTTATTAAACATTCTCTGTAGTTGTCTCATGTTGTCACTATTGATAGCTTTTAACATTTCGGGTGTTATTTCATATTCACCTGCAGCTTTGTTGTTAGCCATTAAATTCACTGCTGTTTCAGTTTCATGCAATGTAATTTCATCTAGGTTGACATTTACTTCTGGGGCTGGTAAGTCGGTTTCAAGGTTTAACAATTCTTTTGGGTGTGGTCGACTAAGTATTTCTTGGAAGTGTTCAGCCCATCTTTGGTTTTGGTCTTTACTTGATGTTAATAGGGTTCCAGTTTTGCTAAGAATTGGTCTTTCTTTAGATGTAATAGTACCTGTTAGCCACTTTTGTATGTTATATAAAGTTTTGGTGTTTCCTGTTTTTCCATACCTACTGAAAAATTGTGGAAGAGCTATGGTGCAGATGTTAGAGCAATTATTGCTGCGATTGAAAAACTATTATTCTCCAGAATTGATACATGCCCCGTAGTAATTCTCACAGACGCACGATAAGTACTGGAAGCTCTTCAGTGCAACAAACTACCAGACCTTAATGATGCCTTGTCAAAAATGGGCTCACAACAGAGAGTCACCTTGCAGTGGATCCTTTCCCACTGTGGGATACCAGGCAATGAGAAAGCTGACCGTCTGGTCAAAGGGAGCACTGAAATGGAGCAACCAAACATACCGATCACCTATAATCAGAAGAAAAGCATGATAACAACCTACAGGAAGCCACAAACACCACCACATGATGAATATCACATGCTAAACAGAAAGGAATAAGGTACCATTTTCCACCTCCGAACAGGACACTGCCGAGTCCGAAGTCACATGTATACAAAGTTTAAGGTTGGTACTACTACTCTTTGTACATGTGCCCAGGTGCCCCTGTAACAGAATAGCAATTCTGTACAGAGTGTATTGTGTACAGTCAGTAGTTGTGGTCTGGTAGACTACAACTCATGTCCGTGTGCAAAGCACGTGGTTCGAGAAAATTCGAAGTCACGTGGTTGAGTTGAGCTGGAGATATGCATGGGCTAAGAAAGGCAGTCTTGTTCAGAATGGGTCAGAGAAAGGTTGTGTGATTGTCTCTAGAATGTGGTAGAGAGAGCCTTGTTGTTGTGGTAGCAGGAGTTTTAGTGATTTATGATGTAGGAAGAATTTTGTAGTGATTACAAATTGAAATCTCGTTTGGGAAGAGTTTCTACCAGTGGCAATTGTTGGTAGTGAGATGGAAGAATTGGTTTTTCCTGTGTTGATTGAGGTTTTCTTGTTAATGTTGTGAGTATGAATTATTTTGTGTACTGCACATTGTATGGTATTTTTACCCACATGGCGTAGAGCTCGCCCACGCCGGGTACTGTTAATGTAATTCTTGTTCAGCCTTATGGCAATGTTTACATCATCATGATTTCACCCTCATTTTGTCCATAATAAATATGTTTGGTCTAAGATATAACTACACCTATGGGTTTTGTTAAAATTCTCATTGTTGACCAGTTTGTTCTGGTTGGAAGACGGCAAGTTACGTTAAGCTGTTGTATTGTATCTGTACTATTTTTGTGGAGTTGAAAGCCTGGGTGTCTTGTTGTATTTTCTTAGTGTATAATACAGAAAATTAGGTGATGGTTAGAACACCAGCAACAAGAAGAAAAATATAAGTTCAAACTGTACTCCACAAGTAGTTAAAGAATAACAGAGAAAAAACTAGTAAAGTAGTGTCGTGGCTCTGTTTTACCCCAAACTGTGGAACACATATCCTCCAGAACTGCACCAACTACGAGACACTGAGAAGTAATTACTGGCCCAGTGAAACCACTAAAGAAGATAAGCTCTATGGTTCCATACATGAATTACACAAAACAGTGAAATTTATCCAAGAGACAGGACTGCAGATGCAGACAGACAATGCACAAGAAGAGGATGAAGCTCTGTAATAAATATTACAATAACTACAATATGATGACATTGTCCCTTTTATAAAAATAACACGATCTACGGGATATTTGTCTTATAGACGACAGAATTCTATTTCGTGTATCCAATGATATCCTTGCTAGCATTTCATATTATAATTACCCTAGAGTTACCGTGTATTTGACTACAGATTACCTGTGATCATTACACAGAAAGCATGCGACTGTTGTTGCAAAATATGGGATAATAACAAAACAAATACTTCACTGTTATCGATTTCATGATACGAGTATGCATCTAATTTAGAAAACATCTCCGCGAACAGCGAGAGTTAGACTGTGGCAGAGTGTTAGAAGCAAACAAAGTATGCACGATCCACCTGGAACAAAAGTAAACAAAGAATCTCAAACGTGAGAGAAGAGAAACAAGTAGGAGAATCACCCCTGAACCGAACTTTAGACTGTAATACACTGAGCAATCTCACAGCCATGAAAGGACAAGCGACCAAGAATTCGCGCATGAAGCAACCCTACATGAAACTTGTTTACATTTTCCTCCATGTTAACAGTACGTACTAAGTAATTAACGGTAAGTAATTAACATTACGTATTAAGTAACTATTATTTTATACGTATTAAGTAAATATTTCTTTAACATGTTTCTATGTTTACACACACTACTTAGTAAATGAATATAAAACTTGTTTCTTTAATAAATTTGTTGTGGTTTTGTGTGCTTGGAAATTGTATCGAAAAATGTCTTCCTAATGCCTTTTTTGTGTTTTGGAGATTACGGATAGTTGTGATGATAGTGTAACACTTGTTTTGTGGTTTGTGGCATTGTCTTTATGCAAAATATGGAAAAGATATTGTTGCCTGGATATCTGGAATGTTAACTGTTACTTGGATGTCATCAAATGTTGACTAGATATTCTATATTCTAATTTTTACCTGAATATTCTGTATGTTAACTGTTAACTGGATATTCTTTATGTTAAATGTAACCTAGATATTCCAGACGTAAACTATTACCTGGGTATTCCGGACGATAGTAATACCACTAATGCCCACGTGCCGGCAACTGTGAGACGAATAGTCTGACGAGAAATTGTTCATGAGAAAGTCTGACAATTATCAACCACTTTGAAAAGTGACTTAGAAAAAGGAATAGAGCAATCATTATCATCATCATCATCATCATCATCATCATCCTCATCATCAACATCATCATCATCTTCATCATCATCATTACAACATATTCAATATATCTACCATCTTCTTTTTTATCACCATCGTGACATCGTTCACAATATTACTGCTATCATCACATCATCATCATCATCATCATTATTGATATGCAGTACTGGGGAACATATGACTTTTCGTACGTATATGCTTAAAACTTTCATTCTTGTCCACATAAAACATCGTACAAATTTCTGGTTGGATGAAAGTGAAAGTGGCTAATACATAAATATATGTTATATAATCTTTTATTTGAACTGAAGTTTCAAGTCATATAACAAGCTTCATGTAACATGTGTAATATAACAAGAGTCATATAGTCTACTAAAAATACTAATAAAATAAAAATGGACCACGGTATTTTCTGTTTTCTAACTGGTCAGTAAATACAAATTAAAAATTGATCGTTAACCTCAACATTTTTGCGTAGCAAGTTTAAAATGAGAAACAGACAGTCTAAGTTGTTATACAAACATTCTATATCAGAAAAAAGCAAAGGAAAATTAAGAGTTATATTTACAAAATGAACAGGAAAATAAGTTGTTAAAAACAACCGGTGAAGAAACTCTTAGAAGAATCGTGTGACAACAGTTATGTTAAGATGACATTTAGAATAAAGTAGCTCCGGTTATTAATGTCTGGGATTACATCAGATAATAATGTGTTTGGTAGCAACAAAGTATGCGCTACACTCGAGAATTTAGTTGTTAATAACAATGTTAGTGATTACACTGAGGGTTAAAGTATTTAGTATTAACAATGTTTGTGATTACACTGATGGTTAAAGTAGTTAGAATTGATATTGCATGTGTCTACATTCAGGGAGTAAAATACGAGTTCTATATAGTAGTTATATTAACAAGGTATGCGACTACACTCATGTGGTAAAGTAGTTATATTAACAAGGTATGCGACTACACTCAGTGAGTAAAGTAGTTATATTAACAAGGTATGCGACTACACTCAGTGAGTAAAGTAGTTATATTAACAAGGTATGCGACTACACTCAGTGGGTAAAGTAGTTATATTAACAAGGTATGCGACTACACTCAGTGGGTAAAGTAGTTATATTAACAAGGTATGCGACTACACTCAGTGGGTAAAGTAGTTATATTAACAAGGTATGCGACTACACTCAGTGTGTAAAGTAGTTATATTAACAAGGTATGCGACTACACTCAGTGGGTAAAGTAGTTATATTAAAAAGGTATGCGACTACACTCAGTGAGTAAAGTAGTTATATTTACAAGGTATGCAACTACACGCATGTGGTAAAGTAGTTATATTAACAAGGTATGCGACTACACTCAGTGGGTAAAGTAGTTATATTAACAAGGCATGCGAATACACTCAGTGGGTAAAGTAGTTATATTAACAAGGTATGCGAATACACTCATGTGGTAAAGTAGTTAGTATTAACAAGGTATGCGACTACATTCATATGGTAAAGTAGTCATATTAACAAGGTATGTGAATACACTCATGTGGTAAAGTAGTTAGTATTAACAAGGTATGCGAATACATTCATATGGTAAAGTAGTCATATTAACAAGGTATGCGAATACACTCATGTGGTGAAGTAGTTATATTAACAAGGTATGCGAATACACTCATGGTGTAAAGTAGTTAATATTAACAAGGTATGCGAATACACTCATGGTGTAAAGTAGTTAATATTAACAAGGTATGCGAATACACTTATGTGGTAAAGTAGTTAGTATTAACAGGGTATCAGAACACGCTCAAATTTAAGTTTTAAAAAAATCAGAGAAAAAAAAAGAGGAACTATCCACGCGCTTTCATTTCACCATAAAACTGTTTCATTTCTTGCACTTGTTGAATTGGTTATTTTAATCCATATTCTTCATGTTGATAGTATAGGCAACACACTGATCTCGGTGAAGTAGTGAATATGTCGTATAGGTAAGAAATAGGACAGATCATCAAAACTAAGTTTGTTTTCAGCACCAGAAGCAAACAAAAAATAAATAAATAATGTCAGGGACTGATCAGCTCAAGGGTGCGCAACTCTTAGTAAAATCGGTACTGACTGATCCAGTATATAAAGGAGACGCGAAATAACTTTAATCGGTCGGGATTTGTACGTTGAGCACGTAGGAAGGTGCCAATGGATCGTAGGAGATCATGTTCTCGTTTCAGCACGAATGAGTATGTTATTCATCGACGGATATATATATATATATATATATATATATATATATGGTTCATTATGTACAAAAATATGCTTAGGAATGACATAGTACTTATGTGCCAACACGGTACCCGATGAAGAAGTATGAGAACCGTCTATCTATCTTTCATCGGATATACTAACCTCTGCTCAGTACATAAGACCGTAAACAGAGTGGAATATTCTCCATTGATAGTAAGAACTATAAAAGAAGTTATTGGAACTCTGCTGTGCTTGATATGATATCATTCATGTTGTTGTCTGCCTGACTGATTTTATTTATCTGCTACTTATTAATCAATAGGCAAGATTTGTTACTTCGGTGTTCCCATAGCAACACAGCAACAGTTTCCAGGCTCGCTACTAGTACAACAAGAACACCGGTGTCACAAGGTCAAGAACTGGACTTCCGTTCGTTCCACTAGACTGACAGAAGAAGTCCCACACTCAAGAATTCCAGCTAAATTTAAGGTTGACAAAATTTATTGATGGGGAAAATGAATGTGGAACTGATGACTGATGAAGCCTAGTAGCTTGAAAACCGCTGCCATACGGCAGAGACAAGAAAAACATAGAATAGAACTTCCGGGCACGAAGTCAATGCCATGAGGAAGTGAATCTAACAACCGAGCGGTATGAACTATCACAATCATGACTATTTCAGAAGTCTACATCTTACAACATTACTGAATTTCCAAGCAAGGTGCACAACAACACATCTTCTAAAAGATGAACCATTACATGACATGTTCTGTCATAACCAGGACAATGCTACAAAACTATCCACATTCTAAACTAGACAAAACGTTTGCCCTAAAAAGGACAAATGTTACTGCCACAAAACTAAGGCATGCCTAAAACTAATAAATTCTACTCTGAAATGACTTCTTGATCTAATCTCATCTTTTTCTTTTTTTCATAATCATGCTTGGTCAGCTCTACCTCTTTTATATGTCTGGGATTTTCCCAGCCCCAATCTAGAAACTTCGGTCTCGAGAAGTCTCACCTTCGCGTTAAAAACAGTTTACTTAATCTTCAACTACTGGAAAAATCTTAGTTTCTAACAAATAATCTTTGAACCCAAATTCACAGTTGTTGTAGCTGTTTTTAACATTGAACCAACTGTCACGTCTTTACCAGAATCTAACTTGCCAATCACAACATGACCTGTAACGACCTAGTTTGACAATTATTGATTTTTTTTTCCTAGCATGGGTTATGGAACGTTCAGACTCTAAGGGGAAATACTTTATGAGGGATTACAATATATTAGAATTGTGCCCCTTTGACTAAGCAGTTTAGTGTTTTAATTACACTTAAGAATTCTTTAACGTATGATGTATGTATATTCTGTGACATGGACGCATGCCAGCTGTGCTGTCGATTCCTACAATCCATCCCGATCCACAGAGATATGAAGAGGAAGGATACATGAATAGTCATATGTGTATGTGTGTTCTATGTAAGATTTTGATAATTGTTAATAAGCATTTAGATGGTTAATATGTGCACATAAATCATAAATTATAGGCATCACTGAATTAATGTATATGCATTTGTGTTACACATTTCTTGCCAATTAGTTCCTTTGTTCACAATCAAACATTCAATCCTTAAGGATGATAGTTGGAGATTATGTATGGGACAATTGTGTTGTAATCGTGTTACCGCCACAACATGTAAAGTTGTTAATTCAATTCAGTTATTACATTGTTTGTATTTTTATGAAGGAATAAAAAAAATGTTGAGAGAAATGGATTAGAGGTTGATTGTGCTGTTAATAATATAAACTGATGATATTTTGATGAAGAATTTAATTGCTTTTCCTATCTTTGTTGCAATGTGTTGATGTGTAATATGTGTAATCATCAATCAGCTGTGCTTGCATAATGACAAACATCATATAAACAATAGAAACTTAATATTATTTTTACGAATTGCTACAAATACAAGCATTAAAATTGTTACAGGTACTTCAAGTAGTAGTAGTAGTAGTAGTAGTAGTAGTAGTAGTAGTAGTAGTAGTAGTAGTAGTAGTAATAGAAGTAGTAGTAGTAGTAGTAGTAGTAGTGTATGGAGGTTCTTAACGGGGCACACACATGTAGTGGTCACAGGTTTCACACATCAGTGCCAGATCTATTTATTCTCTCATCAGTTACCTAAGACACTGTCACTTGCTTCCTTCAAATGTCACTTTATTTAGTGTATGTAATGGAGGCTTTTGAGTTTTTTTTAGCCCAGTACTCGCGATTAGCAACAGCTTGTACAACTGACACACAGTGCTACTGGCCGCCATTCATCCTTCTCTCTGACGTCACATCCCGCCAGTTGCACGCAGTCACTCGATACCTTCATTCGTTCTCCTTACATTAGTATTAGTAGTAGTAGTGGTATAGTAGTATCAGTAGCAGCAGCAGTAAAAGTAGTAATACTATTAGTAATAGTAGAAGTAGTAGAAGTAGTAGTAGTTATTGTTGCTGCTGTTTTTGTTGTTGTAATACATTTAAATGTTCAGTAACTGCTCCACAGTGGAAATGACATTCTCCAGGATAGAGTCTACTTCTGACATTTGCCCCGGTAATTTTGCTGTAACAGAACTTTATTCGGTATCGCCCACAAACTATGAGACTTATAATTCAAACAGACCATGCAATGTATTATGGTACAATCAGTTTATAGTTCTTCCAGTAATCTGCATAACTGGCTTGGTGGCTAATTTTGTGAGTGCTATCGTTGTGCTCAGAAGTGGTCTTACAAAAACGTCAAACATCCTGCTCTTTGCCCTCGCTGTGGCCGATTTCATGACCTTAATAAAAGTCGAAAACGTGACGGAATATCACTACCTGAATCCTAGTGAATATTTTAAAGACTGTAACGTTCTGGAGATGCCCTACACACCTGCAGTTTCTGTGTGGATTTTTGGTGTAGCCCTCTACCTCATATCTGACTATGGAGGACGTATATCAACCGCTTTACCTGTCATCATCACGCTTGAGCGTCTACTGGCTGTATTTTTTCCGCTTAAATTTTCCCAGATTATAACACCGAGGCGGGCCTGGCTGGTTGTGATTGGAGCTTTCCTTTTCTGGTTGCCGTGGTCAGTATTTCAGTGCTTCTGGTTTGACTTTCACCACGAATACAGCACAGAGTACAACACGTTTATTGGACAAGAAAAAAACACAGAATATTTGACAGGGAAGAATTTTGATACATCCTACTTCATTGATACATTCATTCTTCACATCTCTACCACTATACCTCTAGCACTTGTCATAATTGGCTGCATTTTGATTGGAACTAAAATATGTATGGCCAGTAGGGCACGCAGTAGGCTTGTCTCCTCTACATCTAAAACGAGGACCATGACGAGGACAACTAGGACTTTGGTGATGGTATGCCTCATTTACTCCTTCACACGTTCTTCCTTTATTCTGCGTTACGTCCCCTGGACTAATGACCAAAACAATGGAGTCTACTTAGTTATACGCGACAGACTCGTGGACATCAACAGTGCCTGTAATTTCTTTATTTACGTTGCTTTTAACAATAAGTTTAGACATATTCTAAAGGGCCTTTGTTTCTCTTGGCTCTCACGTAAACAGAAACATCAATAGCTTTCAGTTCCTACACATTAACATGGAGTACTCTCTTATATTAATGATAACTTAACGTCGGCGAAGAACAAAATGTTATTCAACGGTCTTCAAGTTCTTAGATTCTTCAAGTGAGATATCAGTACTTCATTACTGTTTCCATTCCCTATCATAACAAGCTGTTTTTTTATTTAAGAAAATTTTTCTGAAGGAAATAAAAGTTATCATCCTCGGTGTGATACTACATTTGATCGTTCCATCCTTATTCTGATGAAATTTAATAGTTCATTCCTCATTCTGATAGAAAGTTTGATTCCTTTATCCTCATTCTGATAGCAAATTTGATTCTTGTATCCTCATTCTGATAGAAAGTTTGAATCCTTTATCCTCATTCCAGTGGAAAGTTTCATGGTTTGTTTCTAATTCGGATGCATCATTTAATGGTTTTTTTTCCTCAATGTGAAATAAAGTTTAATGTCTTAATCCTCAATTCCATGAAACACTTATTAGTAGTTTTATCCTAATTATGATGGAAAGTTTGATGATTTCCATGTTTATGATACACTAAGTAGAGAACTTGCTCACTCAGTTAGGGAAGAGCTCTCATTTAGTAGTCTCTTACAATACACTTAAAGTAAAATGCAGCGGTCTTTTGCCATGTCACATGATCATAGTACACATGACAATCAGTCGTTTTCACTTACATTTGTGTCTCTGTTTCATTAAGAAAAAACTGACAATCACTGAAATAGTTATACAACATCAGAAGAGAAACATAAATCAACTTGACCGTGGGAGCATGACGCAAAACGATGATGATGACGACGACATCGACGACCACGATGATGATGATGAATTTATGAGCACATTTTCTTTTACATACAGACAGACAAACGGAACAAACAGTTATCATTCAGATTTTCTGGCAGATAGACAGACAGGTATTATAGATAGAAAGACTGCCGAACAAGACAAACAGACAGACAAACAGACAGACAGACAGACAAATAGATAGATAGATAGATAGATAGATAGATAGATAGATAGATAGATAGATAGATAGATGTTGCACTAAGGACAGTGTTTACTATCTAGAGATCATCCACATGATTATCTCCCTTATGCTGTGATGTCTGCTGTTAATTTCTTTCTCTCTCTCTCTCTCTCTCGCTCTCTCGCTGTCTCTCTCTCTCTCTCTCTCTCTCTCACTATTATGCTTCTGAATTCGTTTCTAACTTAAGCTTGTAGTGTTAATGTTCCCATGTTACTAGTGTTGTTATGTAGCGAGCAGCTATAGCTGAATAATAAATACAGTAATTTAAACTAAAGACTGCCTGGACACCATAAAGACAACAAATAATCAAAACTGTGTGAACATACACATTGCTTCTGTTTCCCAATAGCAAAATTGGTGAATCTTTTGATGAAAAAAAGTAAAAATCATGAAATAAAGTGATATTTCAATGCATTTGTCATGTTTTTATTGATTATTTGGTTGTGGTTATTGATTGTGATTATGTGTGAGGAGAGGGGAAGGAAGAACCAGGTGTTGGCTGGTAGAATTCCAGGTTGCCAGAACCAGCAGCTGACTGGAACAGTTCATACTCTTCTGTGGTTACTGACATTCAGAGCAGAGCATGAATGGGGGCGTCATGAGTGCGATAATTCCTACATTCAAGATGTGCTTGTGTTGTTACATATTTTGTGTCATCGCGTTATACACTTTCCTTATACAAAAACTACAACCTTCTTCTTACATCCTTCCCGTGCCGTTAAACGTCACATAGGGCTCTCATGGTAGTTTGCCAAATTTTCCTGTTTTCGGCAAGCTTTTCGATCTCATCAAGGGATGTTATGCCCATTAAACTGGCATCTCTTCACAATGTCCTCTTTAGAGTTTCACGTGGTCGACCTCTTTTTCTTCGGCCTGTTGTGTTCAACTTGATAGCTTGTTTGGGGATTCTCTGACTGTTTCTTCTCATCACGTGACCATCGTATGTCCATCTTCTTTTTCTGATCACCCATGATACATATTGTTGTTTGCTCATCTGCCCTATTTCTTGTCTCTTCTTGAATTCATTCCACTTTATACTGAGTATTTTACTTAAGCATTTGTCTATTTCTCTATTTCTTTAAGCTTTCGCATGCATGAATGAGGGTGGATATTACATTTGAATTGGATAATCTTAACATTGTTTTTGTGCTTATAACTTTTGAATTACATATGTTCTCAAGACTCGTGAAGGTCAATGCTGCTTTTGCAATTATAATTTTAACTTCTTTCTGGTGTCACCATCCTGGTCTATGTAGCTGCAGAGGTATGCAAACTGGTTTAATTCTTCAGCAGCTGTTCCTTCTACGTATATTGTTACTTCGTGGTTAATGAGAAGTTTCATTATTTTTGTTTTTCCTTCTTAATTTCAAGTCCTATTTTACTAGCCATTGAAGACAGGGTATCTTTTTTTTTCCTGCATCGAATTCACTTTGTCACTGATAAGAGTTATGTCATCTGCAAAATCAAGATCTTCCAGTTGGGTCCCATTTACCCAGTCAATGCCCCCTTTTACATTTGCAGCATTTGTTTCATTTCGAAAACTACGGCAATTCCAGAAAGCATGGGAGATAATATACATTTGTTTCACGCCTGTTTCAATCTGAAACCATTCGTCCATTTCTTCTTCTGTGTTGACTGTACAAACATATCCGTTGTAGAGAACCTAAATGATGGTGATAATTTTAAATGGTAAAACATTTATTCTTAAAATTCCCCACAGTGAATCTCTGTGTATGCTATCAAATGCCTTTTTAAAGTCTATGAAATTCAGGATTAGTAGTTTTTGCATTTTAATAATTTCTTCAAGTATTCTTAGAGTAAAGATTTGGTCGAGACAGCTTCTCCCTTTTTGAAATCCTGCTTGTTCTTCTCTCATTGCAGTATCCACTATATCTTTAATTCTAATCAGAATAACTTTGCAAAATACTTTTGACACAACTGGTAGTAAGGTTACTCCTCTCCAGTTATTGCAGTAGCTAAGGTTCCCTTTTCTGATCTGCAGTGAAAATAAAATAACAGCCGAAATGTTAAAAGCTATTAACAGTGACAACATGAGCCGATTATAGGGAAAGTTTCATACAGTTTGGAAAGAAGAAACGGTCTTTCTAAATGGAAAAAGGAAACATTGTTAAAAAGAAACTACAATACTAACCAGTAATTTATTTTTCGTCCGAGAAAATACAGACAAAAACGGATTTAAGTCGAATCTTGATGTCATCTTTATGAAAGTAAGATGACACAACTTTTAAAAAATTTTTAAGAAAACTAATTTTGATATAAATGTGGAAAAGTTGTACAAGTACGTACATAGGGAAGACTACTGTAAAATATTATTTACCTAGATGGGCGGATGGTGTTATTCTATTCAACTTTGTTACTTTAATTCTTCTTTTATCTTTAATTCTTTATTCTTTTTATCTCTTTCTTCTTCGATGTCATCAAAAAAGGAGATTCTCTGGTGCTCATGGTTAAAATCGCTAGCCTTTATTTAATGAGTGCCCAATGAAGTACAGCTGTGCCTGGAACACTAAAAACTGTGCCCTTCCAGATGATCCACAGTCCAGGTTCTTGGCCCTTCCAGTTTGGTGTCTATGTCAGCTGCTCTAGATGACTTTGTTACTGGAGAATAAGTTAATATCTCATTCACCTCTAACTCCACCAACAACAATAACTACTCAAAGCATAAACTGACCAAAGCAAATAAAAGTTTAGTTTAATAACAACACCAGACGCCTCACACGTTCACACCAGATAACACAGAAACATACACAACGCGTATTTCAACAACAGTTAACAACAACATGGAAGCTATGAGCATGCTTATGAAGACCAGCATGAACAAACAAAAGGAGTCACTCCACGTGGCGCTACTAGTTATTTCAACATCTCTTACAAATCTCCTTGTCTTCATTTCAACATATAAATGCATATCCACAAAAACGCATGAGTTAACTGCACTCCCTTACACATACAGAAGTTTCTTGCCAACTCAAACATATAATAAAATACGCAGTACTTTGCCCGCGTCATCATCAACAAATAAAGTGCAAATATGAAATTATAAATGACACATTAACAGCAATATGACTAATATGATCATGAAACAAAGCACAGCATTATAAATCATATGTGAGTTTGACACTGATCAGAAATAAACACGCGAGTACGCACAAAACATCCATGAAAAAATGTATCAGTGCCCACGAAATCAAACGGAAGCATGTGAATGTATGAAGGCATAGTAATGAAAAATATAACAATGGTGATAGTTATGCATCACAAATCTTACTCTTAATTGACAAATCATCACCCACTTAACACTGAACACTTATCACAGTTCACACTTACGATACTAAACATCCGACTTACAGCAACGTACATACAGAACTTACACAACAAGAGGCGGCACGGGCAAGACTTTGAGTTCATAACTTAACAAATCCATTTATACCACATCACTATATTTTTTTTAAAAACTACACTATGAATACATCCAGATGTATCACAACACCTGCTCCCCCAAATAACGTTGGAGCGACTTCCAACTAGCTACACATTCCTAACACATCACGTGATCAGTAATACAGGTAAGACCCAGAAAACCTCGAGGTTTGTTAACCCTTGACCACTGTTCCCTCTAAGCTGCGCGGCCGCGCACAGAAAAAAAATAAAATCATGCCGCGCACAAAATTTTTGGAGCCGCGCAGAAACTGCAACTTTTATTTTCCAACTTCCAGATGTTACTCCGCGCTATAATTGCGATCAAGAAAAAAAAATTGATGGTACATGTTTTTCCTTTATGTTTCTTTCTTGTTGAAATATGACTTTCGGATCGGATGTTTCAACTGGTCTTTTCTCAAGCAGCTTCGGTGGTACTTTAGCAGAACCTTGACGAGGCAAGTGGGCACACAGAGAGGATAATTAAAATAAACTGACAGATGAATTTCCACGCCTCCAATTTAGTGTGAAATGAGAATGTCCATTGAGCTGCTCATGTATGCAAATTGATCTTGGTAACTAACACCAGACGTCGTGACCACCAACACAGAGTCGTCCTATTTTTTTTTTTTTTTTAACAGCAGTGGATTCACTATCGCTGTGGAAACGTGCAAAATTGTGTGAAACTCAAGCATGTGTTTTTGCAGTGTTCAGACTGGTACTGACAAAATCTCTTTGCATCCTGTGCCCTATACTTTTCAAGTGGCTAGAAGTTTTAATGAGACTGTCACCTTTGAAAGTAACTCTGTTCTAACCCTTAATTAAATGGCCAGACAGCAAAGTGAGGGATTGGGATATTAGTTCTGTCCTGGTATCACATATTGTTTGGTAAAGTGAAGTCTTTTTTTAAACAGTCTCTGTAAATTATTCTTGATAGGATAAACCGAACTTCACACGCCCAGGATGTCCAGAATTTCTTTGTTCAAGAACTTTTTGTTCTAGATGGGTATTTCGGGAGAGAGGGATACAAGTAGGGATGTGACTCGAGTGTATCAACTGATTTCAAACTGGCTGTCAGATTTTCAGTAAAGATGTTGGCAGACAAGAGTGGAGGTAGAATCTAGAGCCTAAGTTGACACTGTGCTGCACGCTAACTTCTGGAGGTGATTATTCCATAGTATACTACTTGTACTGTTGGAACCATAATATTCCATTGTATTCTTACAGACAGCTGGAGTACTGGATTATATTCATAAGTCTGTTGGGACAGTGAAATATACTCTACAAATATGTCCAAGCGTAATTTAAAAGAAAGCAGGAGCGGTCAGTGTCCAAGAAAGAAAGTATGCTACAGGTTTAAGAAAGAAAGTGTGCTACAGATTTAAGAAAGAAAGTATGCTACAGGTTTAAGAAAGAAAGTATGCTACAGGTTTAAGAAAGAAAGTATGCTACAGGTTTAAGAAAGAAAGTATGCTACAGGTTTAAGAAAGAAAGTATGCTACAGGTTTAAGAAAGAAAGTGCAAATATGAAATTAGAAATGACACATTAACAGCAATATGACTAATATGATCATGAAACATAGCACAGCATTATAAATCATATGTGAGTTTGACACTGACCAGAAATAAACACTTGAGTTTATCAGTGCCTACGAAATCAAATGGAAGCATGTGAATGTATGAAGGCATAGTAATGAAAAATATAACAATGATGATAGTTATACATCACAAATCTTACTCTTAATTGACAAATCATCACACACTTAACACTGAAGACTTATCACAGTTCACACTTACGATACTCTACATCCGACTTACAGCAACGTACATACAGAACTTACACAACAAGAGGCGGCACGGGCAAGACTTTGAGTTCATAACTCAACAAATCCATTTATACCACATCACTATATTTTTAAAAAGCTGCACCATGAATACATCCAGATGTACCACAACAACGGCTCCCCCAAATAACGTCGGAGCGACTTCCAACTAGCTACACATTCCTAACACATCACGTGATCAGTAATAAGGTAACACCCAGAAAACCACGAGGTTTGTTGACCCTTGTCCACTGTTCCCTCTAAGCTGCGCGGCCGCGCACAGAAAAATAAAATCATGCCGCGCACAAAATGTTTGGAGCCGCGCAGAAACTGCAACTTTTATTTTCCAACTTCCAGATGTTACTCCGTGCTATAACTGCGATCAAGAAAAAAAAATTCATGGTACATGTTTTTCCTTTACTTTTTCTTTCTTGTTGAAATATGACTTTCGGATCGGATGATTCAACTGGTCTTTTCTCAAGCAGCTTCGGTGGTACTTTAGTAGAATCTTGACGAGGCAAGTGGGCACACAGAGAGTAGAGGGTAATTAAAATAAACTGACAGATGAATTTCCACGCCTCCAATTTCGTGTGAAATGAGAATGTCCATTGAGCTGCTCAGGTATGCAAATTGATCTTGGTAACTAACACCAGACATCGTGACCACCAACATAGAGTCGTCCTGTTGTTTTTTTTTTACAGCAGTGGATTCACTATCGCCGTGGAAACATGCAGAATTGTGTGTAACTCAAGCATGTGTTTTTGTAGTGTTCAGACTGGTACTGACAAAGACTCTTTGCATCCTGTGCCCTATACTTTTCAAGTGGCTAGAAGTTTTAATGAGACTGTCACCTTTGAAAGTAACTCTGTTCTAACCCTTAATTAAATGGCCAGACAGCAAAGTGTGGGACTGGGATATTAGTTCTGTCCTGGTATCACCTTAGTTTAATCTTATATTGTTTGGTAAACTGAAGTCTTTTTTTAAGTCTCTGTAAATTATTCTTGATAGGATAAACTGAACTTCAGACAACCAAGACGTCCAGAATTTATTTCTTTGAGATTTTTTTTTATTCTAGAAGGATATTTCAGGAGAGAGGGATACAAGTAGGGATGTGACTCGAGTGTGTCAATTGAATTCAAACTGGCTGTCAGATTTTCAGTGGAGATGATGGCAGACAAGAGTGGAGGTAGAATCTAGAGTCTAAGTTGACACTGTGCTGCACGCTAACTTCTGGATGTGATTATTCCATAGTATACTATTTGTACTGTTGGAACCATAATATTCCATTGTATTCTTACAGACAGTTGGAGTACTGGATTATATTCATAAGTCTGTTGGGACAGTGAAATATACTCTACAAATATGTCCAAGCGTAATTTAAAAGAAAGCAGGAACGATCAGTGTCCAAGAAAGAAAGACAGTATGCTACAGATTTAAGGAAGAAAGTATGCTACAGATTTAAGGAAGAAAGTATGCTACAGATTTAAGGAAGAAAGTATGCTACAGGTTTAAGGAAGAAAGTATGCTACAGATTTAAGAAAGAAAGTATGCTACAGGTTTAAGAAAGAAAGTATGCTACAGATTTAAAGAAGAAAGTGTGCTACAGGTTTAAGGAAGAAAGTGTGCTACAGGTTTAAGAAAGAAAGTATGCTACAGGTTTAAGAAAGAAAGTGTGCTACAGATTTAAGGAAGAAAGTAAGCTACAGGTTTAAGAAAGAAAGTGTGCTACAGGTTTAAGAAAGAAAGTATGCTACAGGTTTAAGAAAGAAAGTATGCTACAGATTTAAAGAAGAAAGTGTGCTACAGGTTTAAGGAAGAAAGTGTGCTACAGGTTTAAGAAAGAAAGTATGCTACAGGTTTAAGAAATAAAGTGTGCTACAGATTTAAGGAAGAAAGTAAGCTACAGGTTTAAGAAAGAAAGTGTGCTACAGGTTTAAGAAAGAAAGTATGCTACAGGTTTAAGAAAGAAAGTGTGCTACAGGTTTAAGAAAGAAAGTATGCTACAGGTTTAAGAAAGAAAGTATGCTACAGGTTTAAGAAAGAAAGTATGCTACAGGTTTAAGAAAGAAAGTGTGCTACAGGTTTAAGAAAGAAAATGTGCTACAGGTTTAAGAAAGAAAGTATGCTACAGATTTAAGGAAGAAAATAAGCTACAGATTTAAGGAATAAAGTAAGCTACAGATTTAAGGAAGAACGTAAGCTACAGATTTAAGGAATAAAGTAAGCTACAGATTTAAGGAAGAAAGTAAGCTACAGATTTAAGGAAGAAAGTAAGCTACAGATTTAAGGAAGAATGACTGCGAGAATTTATAGAAACTGACATACCATCCAGTCCTGGTAAGCTGCATGTTGTTTTAGGAGACATTTGCGTGTGTAACAATGAAAACGGTGAAGTAGTTTGCACAGTTTGCGAACAAGCGAGAACTGGAAACGAATGGGTTACAGGGAAATTCTGGGACTAATGGAAATTAGAATATTTGAAACGGCATCTGTCTCAAAAGTCACATCTCTGCCGTCCTAGTGTTAGGAAACCAGCATAAGGGCACATTAAAATCTTTGTGGACAGGAACACGTGATGACAGGGAAAATAAACTTGAAATGTCTAAAGGAAATGGAGCAAATTCGAATGAAATAAAAATTTTAATCGACAATGTTCTATTGGAAATTAAACTAAATACATCTTTGCTTTCAGTGCAGGAGATTCATTAGCATATTTCCAAATATATTTCGATTCCAGATCATTGGAGAAGTAAGAATTATGCATTTAAATTTGTTCAATGCATGAATTCTGTTATAAAAGAAGAAACGCTAAATGACTGAAAAAATTCAGTGTTTCACACACTCATTGTTGATGAGAGTACTGAAATTTCTGTCAGTAAAATGCTAATTACTCATGCGAAATATAGAAAACATGATGAATTATCATACCATAGGATGTTTGGAGGAATTATAAAACTAACATCATGTGACAGTTCAAGCATAGTTGATGCGATTAAACAGTTTTATGCAGAAAACAATGTAGATTTGCAGAAAATGGTTATGTTTACATCTGATGGTGCTTCAGTTATGTTAGGAAAGCGGAATGATACATACCACATTTACTAGAACAACACTGTGCAGCACAGAGAGAAGAGTTAGGCCTGGGTGGAATGTTGTGGCAGCATATTCATTCATTCATTTGGATGCCCCTTGCGGAACTTTGCCTCCCAAACAGCTCTCCTGTAGGCCTCTCAGTTGTGAGCAAGATGGCCTGCCACTGCTGCATCCATTTGCAGACCATCAACGATGTCTTGCAGCTGTCTTCGTTTTGGTCTTCCTCTTTTTCTTTTTCCCATTATGTATCCTTCCAATACGGTCTTCTCTAAATTATCATGACGTTTAATGTGTTCAAAATATTTAAGTTTTCTCTCTTTAATCCTCTTTACTAGCCAGCCTTCTTCAATATTAAGCTCTTGTAGTATAGACACATTTGTTCTTTTTTGTGTCCATGATATTTGGAGAACTCTTCTGTAGCATTTACATTCAAAGGCATTTATGTGTTTCTCAGCTGTTTTGTTAAGTATCAAGGTCTCACAGGCATATGTTGCAATGGGAAAGATGCATGAACTTAAAAATCTTATTTTTGTGGTTCTGTCTGCTCCTCTCCACAGATTCTTTGGTTGTTTTACTTTCTGAAGAGCGATAGATGTCCTCCTTTTAATTTCCCTCATTGTATCTCCATTATTAGTAGTGATCCAAGATATTCAAAACTCTCCACTTCTTCCAGTTTTTCCTCATTGATACATATTTCAGCTGCCTTGTTTGTTTTGTCAGTTGTCACCAGTTTAGTTTTCTTTGCATTAAGATAGAGGTTCTGCTCTTCGCTGTTCTTACGAACTGACATAATTAGTTTTTCCATTCCTTTTTGTGTTGTGGACAGTAACACTGTGTCTACATCTTCTCTAACATTCCTCATTATATTTTCAGTATACAAGTTAAATAGGTAGGGTGACAATATGCACCCCTGACGAACCCCTTGTTTTATGTCAAATCAAGTTTTTGTTTCACCATTTATTCTTACTGCTGCTTGTTGGTCTAGATACATCAGTGATGTTAATTGTGTCCAATCTGTTGGAAATCCCATTTTTTCCATTATTTCCCAAAGTTTCTGGTATTGTACACAATCAAATGCCTTTGAGTAATCTATAAAGGATAAATATAGATTCACATTAAACTCTCTGCATTTCTCTATCATTAATCTTAGATTGAATATATGATCTCTTGATCCTCTGTGGCAGCAAATACATACCACATTTACTAGAACAACATTGTGTAGCGCAGAGAGAAGACTTGAGTCTGGGTGATGCTTCGAAAAACGTATCATTAATGAAAGATTTCGAAATACTTGTCAGAATAGTTTATGCAAGTTTCAGTAGGTCAGCGGTGAGGAAACACACATTTGAAGAACTTTGTCAGGCTGGACATTGTGAAGCTGCTTCTTTCCGTCCTTTGAATGATGTCAGATGACTTTCTAGACATTTTGCTGTTAGAGCTTTGATGAATAACTACACATCATTTATATATCTTCTATTGCAAAGATCAATTTGAACAAGACAGTGACCCAGTTCATAAATACTGTCTGGATAGATTGATCAAGCCAGAGTATCATGCTGCTATTGCTATTTTAAATGACGTGTTACAAGAACTGGCAGAGTTGTATCGACTTCTTCAACGCAGTACACGAACTACAATAGAGGCCTACCAATTTACAAAAGCCAAGGTTAGAAAACTGCGAACACAGTATCTTCGTTCAACTGCCCACTTCTCACCAGAAATTCAATATCATACCACATTCCTGTTGACATAACTGTGGTAGTTCGCTTTATTGAAGAAGTATGTGATCATTTTGACAGCCGTTTTCCAGGGACGAGCTTAAAGAGTGGTATATGTTTGATAAAAATTCATTTTCATCTATTCAGAATTTAGAGGAGTTCACTTTTGGCAGACAGCAATTGGAAACCTTGGCCGCACGATACAGTTCAGTACTTAATAAGGCACAAGACATCTTCGTAATAAGATTTGCTAAATCAGTATGTGGAATTCAAATTAACTGTCAGCGAGAAAATAAAGACAGGTGCAATGCAAACTTTCGGAGATAATATCAGTAACACAATAATTGGTGTATAAGTATACAACTATACACTAAACACTGCAGTAAAGCTGTGATACTAGAATGTATAAAATTGGAAAAAAGTAGGAGCAGCTTTATTACTTAACGATTACAAAATTGTGACGTTTCGGCGTGAGCCTTAATCATACAAAAACATACAGGACAAAGAAATAGGGAGAGGAGATAAAGTATAGATTTACATGAATACTATTTTTAAAAAAAAAATAAATAAATAAAATTTTTTTAAAAGAGTACTTAGCTGTAAATTGCAAGGTGTGGCTTGTCTGGCGGTGTGTGTCAGGAATGGATCTGGTAGGACGTGGAAATTGTTTAAATAGAGACCTGTGACATGTGGTCGGTGGGTTGTAACTGGGGGTGGTGGATGGGGAACCGGAGAGGGGAGAGAGAGTGACGCACTACTGGCCTAGCTAGGTACATCGATGATGGCATTGGAATTACAAGTATGCCACATGAAGACCTTAAAAAATTTATTGAATTCGCCAATACACTCAATAAGAACATAAAATTCACTTATGAAATCTCTGACAAGTCTGTTAATTTTTTAGACATTAAAATTTCTATTGGCACAAACAGGCTTGTCACCTCTGTATTTTACAAGCCCACCGATAGCCACACCTATTTGCTTTACACCTCCTCCCATCCTGAGGCCTGTAAGAACTCCATCCCATATTCCCAACTCCTCCGTCTTCGCCGCATATGTCAGGATAATTTGGACTTTTTAGATCAGTCCAACAAGTTATTAGAATTTTTCCGTCATCGCCACTACCCAGAAAAAGTCCTTCGTAAAGCCTTCAACCGTATCCAACTAGTGAGCCGCAAAGAAGTATTCAGGAAAAAGCCTGTTACTCCATCTGACAGAGTTAAGTTGGTACTGCCTTTCCACCCACACGGTCAGATGGTTAAGAAAATCCTTTATCGTCATCTGCCGATAATCCAACTCGACTCCGACACTCGTAACATTTTCTCTGAAGCACCCCTATTGACATACAAACGTGAGCCAAACCTTAAGGACATCCTCGTCCACAGCCACTTGAAGCAGAGCCTTACGTATGTTGGCACCAGAAAATGTAACCGCCCCCGCTGCGTTACCTGCCCTGTAGTTTGGGAAACGAAAACAATCACCTTTCCCAAAACTATCCTCACTCTTCATGAGGGATTCACATGCGAGTCCCGAAATGTGATATGTGTCATCGTGTGCAAAAGATGCAGAATAACATATATCGGTGAGACTGGCCTCAGATTAGGGGACCGCATGCAAAAACATCTGTACGACATCACCCAGCATGCTTCGAAACCAGTCCCAAATCATTTCAATGGCCCCAACCACAGAGGCAAATCTGATTTTCTGGTAACAGCCATTAAACAATGTCATGCAGATGATACAAGCCGCCTGGCACTTGAGAACCGCTGCATTCAAAATTATGGGACGCTGGAACCACATGGGTTAAACTCGCTATTTAGTTACACGTAACATCATCTTCTTCAATCATTATAGTACCTCTCCACTAAATCCACCCCTTCTTACTTTTCAAACTTCCTCACAGCATCACTCTGCAACCCCGCTATTTTCTCTGCAACCCCTCTTCTCTGCAACACCTCTTCCCCAATCACCTGTTTCAAATTCTCCTAGCTAGGCCAGTAGTGCGTCACTCTCTCTCCCCTCCCCGGTTCCCCATCCACCACCCCCAGTTACAACCCACCGACCACATGTCACAGGTCTCTATTTAAACAATTTCCACGTCCTACCAGATCCATTCCTGACACACACCGCCAGACAAGCCACACCTTGCAATTTACAGCTAAGTACTCTTTTTAAAAAATTTTATTTATTTATTTTTTTTTTAAAATAGTATTCATGTAAATCTATACTTTATCTCCTCTCCCTATTTCTTTGTCCTGTATGCTTTTGTATGATTAAGGCTCACGCCGAAACGTCACAACTTTGTAATCGTTAAGTAATAAAGCTGCTCCTACTTTTTTCCAATTTTATACATTCGGAGATAATATATCCTACACATTTCAAAAGACGCAATTCAGAGAATTGTCTCTCCTTCTGTATATTCGTGCAACATTTCAGACTTCTAGTGCAGATTGTGAAAGAGGCTTCAGCCTGATGAACTAGATCAAAACTAAAACCAGGAACCGTTTGGAAACTGATCATTTGGACTACTGAGAATCAAACTCTACTTATCTTCAGGCAACTTAGTCAGCTTGGGCACTGTTTATACATTTTGGAAAAATGACAAAGGGCGAAGAGCAGTTTCTGTGAGACACTAAAAATGTCTGAATTCCCATCTCTGAACTCTGACGAACAAAATAAATGCGTGAAAGTAAAAAGATGTTTCTCCGATACGTTTTTGCTTTGAGACTGCGTTTATCTGAATACAAGCTGTGATAGAGAAGACAATGAAGAGAGAGAGGAAAACTGATGACACTGTTACTTGCAGCCTCCCCCAGCATCATCTTCCAGCTATTAATGTTAGTCTTTTGCTTCACAACATTCTTCAAGATCAGAGGATAACATTAATGGTGAGTACTTGTAAAATATATATATATATATATATATATATATATATATATATATATATATATATATATATATATATATATATATAACGTTACTACACACATTTGCACACACAATATTTTTTTGCACACAGACCGCAAACCTTTAGAGGGAATATTGCCCTTGACCCTCCGAACGGATTATTTTCGCTAAAACCAACCTCAGCCGCCCCCACCTTTTTTCACTCTACATTAAACGGTAAAGTGAGCTCTACTATACTAAAGAGACATCTAGGGGGTATGATGTCATTCTTATTAATATGTGCCACTCCAGTGGTAGCCATGCAGTATCTGATAGACATATCAAGTGTGAGACTGAGACACAAGTATGCAAAGGTCAAGACATAGATCAGAGTTACAGGTATTGAAAACCATTTTCTTTGGTTGGTCAAGGGTAGATGAAAAAACGAGGAAGATCCTGGATGACTGAGACGGAGCGTATAACACCGGCAGTCTGGACGAGGTTTCACCAGAACAGGGCTGACTTTTAGAACACAACCAGCCTCAGCTAACACAGGTTGTTGTACCAGCCTCGGCTAACACAGGTTGTTGCACCAGCCTCAGCTAACACAGGTTGTTGTACCAGCCTCAGCTAACAAAGGTTGTTGTACCAGCCTCAGTTAACATAGGTTGTTGTACCAGCCTCAGCTAACACAGGTTGTTGTACCAGATTCAGGTTGCACCAGTCTCAGCTAACAGGTTGTTGTACCAGCCTTAGCTAACAAAGGTTGTTGTACCAGCCTCAGCTAACAAAGGTTGTTGTACCAGCCTTAGCTAACACAGGTTGTTGTACCAGCCTCACTAACAAAGGTTGTTGTACCAGCCTTAGCTAATACAAGTTGTTAGCTTGGCCGGGAGTCCGGGATCAGGTAAACGGTGCAAATGAGTTTTGGGTTCAGGAGCTAATCCAGAGACACTGTGGGTCTTCAGATATGGTATTATGTACATATGGCTCAATGACTAAAGGAGGTAAAAGTGGACGGAGCTTTGTCATCTATTACAGTGGAAGAGTTGTAACAAAGAGATCGTGTGTCATTGCAGTTTCCACATCCAGCATGCACATGGAGATTGAGGCGGTATCGGCTGCAAAGAGGGGTGGGCTGGTAGATCAGGAAATGACTCGTGGCGTTGTTGTGACAGACTCACGGAGTATGCTAAGAAAGAGTGGGAAGAATTTTCTTGGGAGAGAGTGGGTAAAGCTGTTGAGACACTCACATGTGAGGACATTAACGCGGGTGTGCATGGAAGTGAGTGCCCTGATATACTGGTTGAATGGGCTGAAATACAAGGCGGGCTGAAAATGGATAAGGCGGATATTGCGAAGGCGGTACTAGACAGACTGGGAAAGGATGAACAGAGGGAGTGGGTGGACAGCGTGCAGATACAGAGCCTGATGAAGTTTGAACAGAGCAAGAGTGCTGGAAGAAAATCGGAACTAAGTGGGCGAAAACGCATTAAAAAAACAACCAACACTTGACGGCGACTGTTAGTAAACAGACTCTTGGGTGGATGTTGGAGTAAGCAGCGGAGCAAGTATGGGAGTGTCATGAATGCTATGATGTCGGATTCTGAAATCTTAACAGTCTTAGTTTTTTTTCCCTGACACTTGTCAGTTCACTGATGTATTTTTCTCTTGACTTTCCTCTCTTTCTTTTACCTTTGCATTTTCCCGTCATTATTGGGCTCTTCAGTTTCTGTCTTCTCATGACACGTCCATGAGATTTTGACTGTCTTTTTCTTGTACTTTTTAACTTTTGTTCTGACGTTTCTTTCTTTATTTGTTTTGTATGATGTTAGTGTCCATATTTTCCTTGACCTCTCGACGTACTAGAGGGTGATGTGGTCACAAAACATTAGGCCACTAGATGGTGATTTGGTCAGCAACACATCAGGCCACTAGATGGTGATATGGTCAGCAACACATCAGGCCACTAGATGGTGATATGGTCAGCAACACATCAGGCCACTAGATGGTGATATGGTCAGCAACACATCAGGCCACTAGATGGTGATATGGTCAGCAACACATCAGCCACTAGATGGTGATATGGTCAGCGACACATCAGGCCACTAGATGGTGATATGGTCAGCGACACATCAGGCCACTAGATGGTGATATGGTCAGCAACACGTCCGACCACTAGATGGTGATGTGGTCAGCTCAAGAAAAAACTAAGCATTAACTTTTACAGATCTGTGTTTGGGGTGTCTCCGATCAGTTTCGAACTACCGAACTTCGGTATAAGAGATTAGTGCAGTAACCACTTTGCCACAGAGGCATCTGAAGACTACTAGTACTGAAACATATTCAAGCTGTTTGATATGTTTAAAATACAGTGTAATGATTTATATAAATCAGTATAATAAAAGAGAAATTAAACAAAAATAACCAGGGAACCAAGAGTAAGGGTCATCAAAGAATCATGAACGAAAAAGAAACAGAGGATGTGGAGTAACAGAAAGCTCACCTGAGCAATAGCACAAAAAATGGGGGGAGGGGGGGGGAGGACAGACGTTTGTGGAAAACTCTTGCAGAAGCCCAATTTCATTTGTACCTAAAGCTCCATAGAGAGACAAAGAGAAAAAAAATAATAATAAAAGTTGGAATTTTTAGAAGAAATGTTCTTCATTAAAGAATGTCTGTTATATTAAATGACTATGGTATGATAGTTAATGATGAAAAATAGAAGACATGAACATATATTTTCCCTCTTGTGAAGCTAGCAAGTCTTTCATTAGTTCTGTATCTTTTCTACGTTTTATCAACCTTTAGCCATTTCACACTTTGCCTATATTATCCTAAACGAAAACTGTATCGAGCCAGTATCGTTTACAGCCTCAGAGAGGCGGGTAATAATACAAGATGTTCACTCACGGGCGCTGGCACACATACGCTC
The DNA here is from genome assembly GCA_009760885.1 of Achatina immaculata. Classification (NCBI taxonomy): domain Eukaryota; kingdom Metazoa; phylum Mollusca; class Gastropoda; order Stylommatophora; family Achatinidae; genus Lissachatina; species Lissachatina immaculata. Next base: position 7,354,084 of record CM019719.1, on the reverse strand, counting down.
GCTCGCTGGCACACATACGCTCGGGCGCTGGCTCTGACACATACGAGCACACACTGTGACACGACGTTATCTCTGCCTGGACTGAGAAACAAAATGCCGTGAAACTGACGTAAATATCACGTTAAGGGCGGCTGCACAATTGTGAGGAGTAGATGGAGGTGTATGGTTCACTTTTACAAAATGATAGAAAGAGGGAGGAAAATGGGGGGAAAAAACAAGAATGACAGAAAGAAAAATGTGCACATACATATAACATATAAGAGTGAGGAAAGTTGGCAGAAACAAGAATGACACAAATGTGCACATACATATAACATATAAGAGTGAGGAAAGTTGGCAGAAATAAGAATGACACAAAGGAAAATGTGCACATACATATAACATATAAGAGTGAGGAAAGTTGGCAGAAACAAGAATGACACAAATGTGCACATACATATAACATATAAGAGTGAGGAAAGTTGGCAGAAACAAGAATGACAAAAATGTGCACATACATATAACATATAAGAGTGAGGAAAGTTGGCAGAAACAAGAATGACAGAAAGGAAAATGAGCACATACATATAACATATAAGAGTGAGGAAAGTTGGCAGAAACAAGAATGACACAAAGGAAAATGTGCACATACATATAACATATAAGAGTGAGGAAAGTTGACAGAAACAAGAATGACAAAAATGTGCACATACATATAACATATAAGAGTGAGGAAAGTTGGCAGAAACAAGAATGACACAAAGGAAAATGTGCACATACATATAACATATAAGAGTGAGGAAAGTTGACAGAAACAAGAATGGCAGAAAGAAAAATGTGCACATACATATAACATATAAGAGTGAGGAAATTTGGCAGAAGCAAGAATGACACAAATGTGCACATACATATAACATATAAGAGTGAGGAAATTTGGCAGAAACAAGAATGATAGAAAGTAATATGAGTACTTATAAATTAAGAACATACAACAATCCAATATTTCGACATAAGCCTTTTTCAAGGATCACATACAGAAACACCACAACAAATAAAAAAGGCAAGAAAAATAGATGAAAATTATAGACTTGGTTCTTCTTCTAGGAGGAAAGACGGGCACGACATTTTATCCAGTGAGAAGTTTGTTTTTTTTTTAAAGACGACGAAAACAGCAGGCCGTGATCTGGTGGTACTGCAAACCTGGTCCACCCGTAACGAGATGTGGACCATACCCCCGGCATTCAATGTGCAGGGCGGGCCTCAAGCATCTCGTTTAGTTAAAGAATAACCACACTTTTGTTTAATCAAAGGGCATGTTGATCAGGGTACCTGCCAAGAGGGCACTTTGACCTCAGCCACTTTGATCTTAGCCAAAGGGCCGAGAAGCGAGAAGTTTGTGGTCTTAGCCAAAGGGCCGAGAAGAGAGAAGTTTGTACGATGTTTTTTTCATAACCCTCTTACTTACTAGGAGACCAAAACAAGTTAATTCTATATTTGCCATCCAGTTTCCGTTATTATATCTGTTGTATTGTTTTTGTATGTGATCCTTTAACAAGATTTTGCCGAAATATTGGATTGTTGTGTGTGCTTTGTTTATTATGTGCGCATTTTGCCTTGTGCCATTCTTGTTTCTATCTACTTTCCTCAGTGTGAACCACACACCTCCATCTCCTTCTATTCCTAGAACCAGTTTTACCGCAGTGGTTATTTCCCTTATCTCTCACAACTATGATACAACACAGAGCTGGTAGCATCAGTCTATTTACATCCAGACATAAGCTCATTGCATGATCAAAGCAATTGTTGACATATTCAGAGACAAGGATGATAAACCTAAGTATATAAATACACAAGACAATACACTTTTAGCAACAGCATATTTTACGCAAAACTCACATACTGCAAGATGGCATTTGGGTCTTTTTCCACATAAGACCACATATACAAGAATATAATATCCATGGTGAATGCATATAAGCAAGCACTCAGGAACATACGAATTGTCATACATATTTGCTTAAAGCGTACACCCTTGTACACACAAAACATCGTACAAACTTCTCACTAGATAAAAGCGGCTAATACAAAAATATGCGTCATATAATCTTATTTTTGATCTGAAGTTTCAAGTCATATAACAAGCGTCATATAGTCTTCTAAAAATGAGTCACTACATTTTCTGTTTATAACTGGACAGTAAAGGCAAGTGAAAAATCATTATCCTCAGCATTCTCCCAAACAGTCTTAGCAGATGTAAGAAGACGTTATGTCAGAAAACACCTGAGGAAATTCCAGAGTTATATTTAGAAAATAAAATAGAAAAAAAGCTGTTAGAAAACAATTGTTAAAGAAACTCTTAGAAGAATTGTGCGACAACAGTTATGTTAAGATGACATTTAGAATAAAGTAGCTCCTGGTACTAATGTCTGGGATTACATCAGAGAATACTGCGCCTGGTAGTAACACACAGTGCAGCTACACTCCAGAATATTGTTGTTATTAACAATTTAAGTGTTTATACTTAGAGTTAAAGTATTTAGTATTAACAAGATATATGATTACACTCAGAGTTGAAGTATTTAGTATTAACAATGTCTGTGATTACACTCAGAATTAAAGTATTTAGTATTAACAATGTCTGTGATTACACTCAGAATTAAAGTATTTAGTATTAACACACAAATAATTAGTATATGTAAAGGCATTTGTAAATGTTATTTATGCTTTACGAACACTAACAGAAAGAGCTTTAGAAGTACAGAAAGATCTCTAATTATGCTTCATTGATTACACCAAGGCATTCGACAAGGTGAAACATAATGAAAATATTAAAATGCTTGAAAACATCAGTATAGACGGCAAAGACCTGAGGATTGTAAAACATCTATACTGGCACAAAGAATCAGCAATTCGAGTTGAAAATAAAACTGGAAAATATCAACCTATAAAACAAGAGGTGCGACAAGGATGTGTACTATCTCCAGACCTTTTTTCTCTGTACAGCGAGAATATTCTAAGAACGATCACCACAGAACCAGGCATAAAAATTGGAGGATACAATATTAACAACCTTCGGTATTCTGACGACACAGTATTAATAGCTGAGAAGCAACAAGACCTGCAAAATCTTTTGGATAAAGTCGCCAAAGAAAGTGAACAGAAAGGCCTTACCTTGAACATCAAAAAGACAGAGACTATGGTTATATCTAAGAAACAGGTAGACAGAGGTGTATGGTGCAGTTTTACAAAGTGAGGGAGGGAGTGAGTAAAGTGAGAAAAAATGAATAGAAAGTATCAGAATGTATAAATAAAAAACATACAACATCCGATATTTCGGCGTGAGCTTTTTTCAAGGATTACATGCACAACGAGACAAAAAAAAACGAAGAACTTATCTTAACAGGGCCTCCTCCAAAAGTAGAAAACAGAGAAATGTCAATATTTAAGAAACAGAATCCACCAAAATGCAATATAAAATTAAAAGGAACTATTCTAAAGCAGGTGCAGAAATTCAAATACCTTAGAGCAGTAATAACTTCAGATGGGAAATGCAGAACAGAAATTAGGAACAGAATAGGCCAAGCAAAGACTGCATTTCAGAGAATGAGAAACATATTATCCAACACATCCTTATCAATGAATGTTAGAAAACGAGTTCTAAAATGCTATATTGAACCTATCTTGTTATATGGAAGTGAATCATGGACAATAGGCAAATCTGCACAAAAATCATTGGAAGCAGCAGAAATGTGGTTTATTAGAAGAATGTTGCGAATCCCCTGGACAGCAAAAATAACTAATGAAGAATGTATGAGAAGAGCTGGAGAGACAAAAAAATATTGTCAAAATGATAAGAGAGAGAGACATAGAACATGCATTGAGAAGAGGGGGCATTGAAAATATTATAACAACAGGAAAAATAGAAGGAAGAAGATCAAGAGGAAGACCAAGAGAAATGATACTGGACAATCTGATGGGATGGTGTGAGAGGAGATCACCAACTGAGTTGATGGCTTGCATGAAGGATCGTGTACTCTGGAGAAACATAACAGCCAACGCCAGTCGGCATAGCACCTGATAATGATGATGAAAGGCATTTGATAGCACACACAGAGATTCATTGTGGAGAATTTTAAGTCTATATGGAATACCATCTAAAATTGTCAACATTAAGGACCTCTACAATGGATATGTTTGTGCAGTCAAAACAGAAGAAGCGATGAGCGAATCGTTCCAGATTAAAATAGGCATGAAACAAGAATGTATACTGTCTATTTTGTTTTTTGGAGTCGCAATAGACTTCATAACGAAACAATGCTGCATAGGTAACACAGGTATTGATTGGGTACGTGGGACCCAAATATAAGATCTTGATTTTGCTGATGACATAACTCCTATCAGTAACAATGTTGCAAGAAAAAACAGATATCCTGTCTTCACTGGTTAGCAAAATAGTACTTGAAATTAACAAGGACAAAACAAAAATAATGTAACTTCCCATTAATCAAAATGGAAAAATACACGTAGAAGGAGCAAATATTGAAGAAGTCAATCAATTTGCATACCTTGGCAGCTATATAGACCAGGATGGTGACACCAGAATGGACGTTAGAATTAGAATTGCAAAAGCAGCATCGATCTTCAAGAATCTTGAGAAAATATGGAATTCAAAAGTTATAAGCACAAAAACCAAGTTATGATTATTCAATTCAAATATAATATCCACCCTCATTTATGCATGCGAAAGTTGAAAAACAACTAAAAGAAATAGACAAGAAGTTAGACTCTTTTGAAAACAAGTGCCTAAGGAAAATACTCGGCATCAAGTGGAACGAATTCAAGAACAATGCAGAGATAAGACAGATGACTGAACAGCAACCAGTCTCATGGGTGATCAGGAAAAGGAGATGGACATATGTTGGTCACGTGATGAGAAGAAACGATCAGAGAATCCCAAAACAAGCTATCAAGTAGAACACAACAGGCCAAAGAAGAAGAGGCAGACCGCGTGATACTCTAAAAAGGACATTGTTAAGAGAGGCCAAATTAATAGCCATAAAATCCCTTCATGAGGTTGAAAAGCTCGCCAAAAACAGAAGCAATTGGCGAACTACCTTGCGAGCCCTATGCGACGTTTAACGGCACAGGAAGGTTATAAGATAAGAAATATAAGTATATAAAACTAAGTATATAACTATACACGAAGCCACTGTAGTAAAGCTGTGATAAGAAAATGTATGAACTGGGGGAGAAATAGGACCATCTTTATTAATTAACGAGGACACGAATATTAGCGATATGTGTGATTACACTCAAAGCTAAAGTTGTTATTATTAACAATGTATTCGACTACAATCAGGATTAAAATAGTTACTATTACAAAATATGAGACTACAATCTGGGTTAAAGTAGTTAGTATTAGCAAAATATAAGACTGCATTTTGGGTTAAAGTAGTAATTACAATGTGTGAAACTACACTCAGGGTTAAAGTAGTTAGTAATTACAATGTGTGAGACTACATTTAGGGTTAAAATAGTTAATAATTACAATTTGTGAGGCTACACTCGTCAGTAAAGCTGTACAGGTTACAAACGTCAGAAATAACTCTCCATATGAAAGTATATGACTCTAAAACATATGAAAGTATATGACTCTAAAACACATGAAAGTACATGACTCTAAAACATACTTGTTCTCCGCTCATGATCTAAACAGCTTGTGACAGAGTGACCACTGACTAGACCATATTTTGAGACAGATTTTAAAATTTCAATCGCCCGTACAATAATCTCTTTTAAGTACAGCTGAAAGTAAAAAACTTAGTCATGTCTTTGTAACAGTAACAATCTCCACACAGACATCTGTAGCAGCTCAAAAGAAGCCTCCATCTTTAGTTTTACGACTTCTGACAACGTTGCCCATGCATCCACGCATTTTACGACTACTTGTAATGAAGGGCGCATACAGAAAAGCACTGCTTTCTGTTTGACGATAAGTATTAAGAAAACTTCACACATTTTTCACTTTCTCCATTAATACATGGTACAGTTTTGTCACTTAATTAACAAGTTTTCATCAGCCAAATTATCGAGATAATTAGAGGAAATCACAGAAGATTTGTTCAATTAAATATAACGAACTTGCGTAAAAAGAAACGCGAGAAACTTAGATCTGTGGCGTAGCACTCATTACTGCTTCACAAGCGACGCTAATTTTCTGTTTGCACAGTAAGGGGAAAATACAATCACTCACACACGTGTACTCAAAAATCACGCACGCACTCACGCACGGACACACTCACACACTATGCTAACTAAACAAATTACAAACTTCACCAAGGTAGTGTTGCGATCAATGCGCAATTTATTTTTATCAGGCTATTAAGACCCCTTTGATCTGAATGACTTTACATTACGCACGCTGGTTTACCTTGAGTCTTTTCTAGTATTTATTTCTTGCGGTATTTTGTCAAAACTAATGGGAGGAAAAAAAAGGGGGGGGGGGGGTGGTTTGGTGGGGGAGGGGGAAAAGGAATGATTTCGCAAGCAACCTCGCGCTAAATGCAACGCTTTAGGTATCACTTTTCATACAGACCTTCAAAACGTTTTTTGAAACTCCTAGAACATTAAACGATTTTTGTCAAACGCATAGACGTGTTTTTTGACATTCATTAGTTTAAAGAAATCCTTCTATCATCAGAAATCGATGGAGTCATTTGATCAACTAAATACTGCTCCTCGGAGTGACTTCATCAGAATCTAGAAAAATGTTTGTCAGTAAATACAGCTTTTCATGGATGTTTTGGTTAAATTTTGTTCTGTGTGACTTAGTCTGCTCTGTATCCGAGTCCAGGTCTATCGGACTACTACACGGACTGAATAGACAGATGTCCCAAATGTCTTAATGCAAATGAGGCCCTCTCCAAAAAAAAAATGTAAAATTTTGTCTTGTTGAACAAACTCTATGAAACCATACTGAGCATAGACGCAGAAATATAGACACAGATGAACAATCCGATCAGGCAAATTGTACAGACAGATGTCCCTTCCCTTTGAGTCGTACAGAGCGTAAAATGTATATTACAGAACTTAAACAGTATCCAATAATGATGGCATGCTTAATATTTCTTTATTGAAAAGCTTTTTACGTGTCTTAAATTTTTACTGTAAGATACTTTTGTCCACAACGTAACATAGTAAATTTAAACACAGCAAACTTACAAACTTGACATTTCGAGACAAACACAAGGGCGTAAAATTAATCTTAGCATTTTTTTTTTTTTTTTTGCTGTGGAAGTAAAATACTGAAGATAGGCGCTTTTATCTTTTAAAACATCTCTTTAAACAATTTTTTTCTATTACAAAGCTGTACAGATCCTGGCAAATGGTTAATTTGTGGTTTTGTCAGTCAATTAACCTTTTTCTCAAATCGTAACCAATGGATTACATATCAACATTAAGTTTTTTTTCTTTTTTTCTGTCTGTCTCCCTCTCTGTCATTTTCCACTGAGTTTTCCCTTGATTGTCAGATTCTAACTTCTTTCTTCTAACTTTACTTGTAGTTTTTTTTCTTACTGTTCTAAATAGTTTTTTTTTCATTTCTCAGCTTCTCTGAGAACTCCATTTGTTTTGTAGCCTCCCAAGGAATGTGTTGCATCTTTCTCCTGAATCATATCTCAGTTGCTTCCATTTTCAGCTTCGGTTTTTTTCTTGTCCAAAGTCTTACAAGGGTGTATGAGGTATGTTCAAAAAGTATCCAACATTTTTTTACCGCGGAAACAAATCAAGCACTGGAGCTGTCTTCTACGCGAGAAGGGTGTAGGCCAGGAGATGACGTCAGTCGAGGTGAGTGAGTGAGCGAGTGAGTGAGTGAGTGAGTGAGTGAGTGAGTGAGTGAGTGAGTGAGTGAGTGAGTGAGTGAGTGAGTTTGCCGCGGTATGACGGACAGCTGGAGCAATGATACTGCATCAAATGTTACCAAAGCTTGGTGGAAGCCTTTCGGAAGATTCAACAGACATTTGACGACGATTCTGTGAACATCGCACAAATAAAGGAGTAGTTCACAGATGACCGCACATCGGTGGAAACCAAACCACGCTCTGCTAGGCCCTCAACAAGCCGAAATGGCGAACTCATTGACTCTGTGCGGACTTTGGTAATGCAGAACCCTAGTGTCACCGTACGAGAACTTACGGAGCAGATGGGGATAAGCATTTGTTTAGTACACTTCATTTTGATGAAAGATTTGGCTATGCGGAGAGTGTCTGCGAAATTCATGCCGAAGCTGTAAATGATGGAGCACAAGAAACTCCGTCTGGAAGTCGGGACAGGACACGTTGGAAACCGACTTCACCATGATTACTGGTAGTGAGTTGTGGGTTTATGGGTACGACTCGGAAACCAAGGTGTACAAGAGGAACAATGTAGACAACGGAAACTTGGCTGCTCCATCGTAACAACACAACAGTTCATTCCTCGCAACCGTTTCAGACTTTCCTGGCCAAACACAACGTTCTTCAGGTTCGTCTGGCGCCATACTCTACCGACATGACTCCTTGCCATTTCTGGCTGTTCAACGAGCTGAAAATGCAGCTAAAATAGACCCGATTTAAATCACGAGAATACATTATGCGGACAGACTACGGCCGAGATGTACTCTGACCTCAAAGAGGTCTTCTTCCATCAATGGCGGGACTGCTGGGAGATGTTTGTGCAGACACAAGGAGAATACTTAGAAATATATTAGAGTTTCAGACCTTCTGGTGAGTTATTGCATTTTTCCTGGCCAAAAAGTCGGATACTTATTGAACAGACCTCGTATTCAGCTTTCACGAAAGCTTCCACAACTTAGTCTGGGGGAAGAACCTGTAAGAGAAAAAAATCAGAGAAAAAGAAGGGAAACTATCCATGCGCTTTCATTTCCTATAAAACTACGTTTCGCTTGTTGTACTTGTTTAGGTTATTTTAATTCACATTCGTAATGTTGACTGATCTCGGTGAAGTAGTGAATACGTGCACTAAAACTGTCACAGGCGCTTCAATAATAATAATAATAATAATTAGACGTTAATATGTCCAGTAAATGCTCCACAGTGGAAATGACATTCTACAGGCTAGAGTCTACCTCTGACATTTACCCCAGTAATCTTGCTGTAACAGAACTTTATTCGGTATCGCCCACAAACTATGAGCCGGATAATCCAGATATACCATGCAATGTTTTCTGGTACAATCAGTTTATAGTCGTTCCGGTAATCTGCATAACTGGCTTGGTGGCTAATTTTGTGAGTTGTATCGTTGTGCTCCGAAGTGGACTTACAAAAACCTCAAACATCCTGCTCTTTGTCCTCACTGTGACCGATTTCATGACCTTAATAAAAGTAGGAAATGTGACGGAATATCTCTACCTGAATCCTAGTGAATATTTTAAAGACTGTAACGTTCTGGAGCTGCCCTACACACCTGCAGTTTCTGTGTGGATTTTTGGTGTAGCCCTCTACCTCATATCTAGCTATGGAGGACGTATGTCAACCACTTTAACCGTCATCATCACGTTTGAGCGTCTACTGGCTGTATTTTTTCCGCTTAAATTTTCCCAGATTATAACACGGAGACGGGCCTGGCTGGTTGTGATTGGGGCTTTCCTTTTCTGGTTGCCATGGTCAGTATTTCAGTGCTTCTGGTTTGAATTTCACCACGAATACAGCACAGAGTACAACACGTTTATTGGACAAGAAAAAAACACAGAATATTTGACAGGGAAGAATTTTGATACATCCTACTTCAATGCTACATTCATTCTTCACCTCTCTAACACCATACCTCTAGTACTTGTCATAATTGGCTGCATTTTGATTGGAACTAAAATATGTATGGCCAGTAGGGCACGCAGTAGGCTTGTGTCCTCTACATCTAAAAAGAGGACTATGACGAGGACAACTAGGACTTTGGTGATGGTATGCCTCATTTACTCCTTCACACGCTCTTCCTTTATGCTGCGTTACGTCCCCTGGATTGATGACCAAAACCGAGCTACTGTTTTCATCACTGGCGTCTACTTAGTTCTACGAGACAGACTCGTGGACCTCAACAGTGCCTGTAATTTCTTTATTTACGTTGCTTTTAACAATAAGTTTAGACATATTCTAAAGGACCTTTGTTTCTCTTGGCTCTCACGTAAACAGAAACGTCAGTAGCTTTCAGCTCTTACACAGTAACATGGAGTACTCTCTTCTACACCATATTACAAAAGATAATTTGATTAATTAAAAAAAACATATCCTTGGAAGAATAACTGAACACACAGAAATCTACTTTCGCTATAAATATACATTAATAAGTTAACTAATCAGCGGTGAAAATGATTCAAATGTTTAGAAGATTATCTACATCTTCTACATGCAACTAACACTCAGAATGGCGGTTCTCTACATCTTCTACATGCAACTAACACTCAGAATGGCGGTTCTCTACATCTTCTACATGCAACTAACACTCAGAATGGCGGTTCTCTACATCTTCTACATGCAACTAACACTCAGAATGGCGGTTCTCTACATCTTCTACATGCAACTAACACTCAGAATGGCGGTTCTCTACATCTTCTACATGCAACTAACACTCAGAATGGCGGTTCTCTACATCTTCTACATGCAACTAACACTCAGAATGGCGGTTCTCTACATCTTCTACATGCAACTAACACTCAGAATGGCGGTTCTCTACATCTTCTACATGCAACTAACACTCAGAATGGCGGTTCTCTACATCTTCTACATGCAACTAACACTCAGAATGGCGGTTGTCTACATCTTCTACATGCAACTAACACTCAGAATGGCGGTTCTCTACATCTTCTACATGCAACTAACACTCAGAATGGCGGTTCTCTACATCTTCTACATGCAACTAACACTCAGAATGGCGGTTCTCTACATCTTCTACATGCAACTAACACTCAGAATGGCGGTTCTCTACATCTTCTACATGCAACTAACACTCAGAATGGTGGTTCTCTACATCTTCTACATGCAACTAACACTCAGAATGGTGGTTCTCTACATCTTCTACAAACAGCTGACACTCATCACTTCACTATCATCTTCTACTACGAAAGGAACAGGCATTACGATATGAACAGCGCTGTCACAGTATGTATGTGGTGGTAGTTATATGCTCCGAATACATAATACAATTCTCTTCTATTATATGATTCTCAGCCCAAAGCTTGACAGAAATATGTGACTGTTTATGTGTATATTCACGTCATATGTGTACATACACGTCAGTTACAGATCTGAAATACAACTGACAGAAAAATCCAAAATAGCAAACTTTCAGGTCGCTAGTGACCATGTTCTGGTATCTTCTTCATCTTAGCTGGCTTTACATGAGGATGGAGCATGCCCTTCTAGAACCTAATGGCTGAGTCGAGAGAGAGAGAAAGAGAGAGAGAGAAGTACAGCGTGGTCAAGACACTACTTCAGTACCAGTTATCTAGACAAAATAAGAAATGCTTGTTTGTTGACAGTCACTTATTGGTTCAATCTCCCAAAGTAGAGAAGATATGAAGCAAAAGAAGCCTCGGAAATTTTAACAAGCAGTCAGTATCTACTCTCTTCAAAGCGATCGCCTGGGAAGAAATGAGTAATTATTATACGAGGGTGAATCAGATGAAAGTTAGAAAAGGGAATACAATTTCCGAAAAAGCACACAGAAATCCCTTAGTAGTACCAACTGTTAGCACCATCGTCAATGACGTCAGTAAGCAGAAAGTGCCACTGTCACTAAGCAAGCCGAAAATAGAACATTTCAAGATGGCGACGACGCTGAAGACAAAGTCCAGGGAGGAAGTGCGTTCTGTCATCTGATTCTTGTCCGCCAAAGTCTGAACCCCTCGGCCACACAACGTCCAGTCTCTACTGTATCCCCTTTGTTCCGCCGAGTTGGCCCCAAGTGGCGTTCGTCTGTTTGGTCCCCCTAAAACAGCATATTGGTGGTAATTGTTTCTAGACTAACACGGAGTTGCAGGACGCGGTGCACCAGTAGCTGGGAAGTCAGATCAAGGGACTTTCTCCTACTTGAATTCAGTCACTAGTTCACAGTCGGTGCACATGAATTGTAAAGCAAGGAGACTATTTGGAAAAATAAAGGCGCTATTTTTCCTGTAAATATAATCATACTACAAGAACTTAATATTGAAGAAGGCTCCACCTAACAAAGAGGATTAAACAGAGAAAACTTAAATATTTCGGACACATTAAATTTTACGATAATTAGAGAAGACAAAACGTCTTGGAAGGGTACATAGTGGGAAAAAAGAAAGAAAGACCAAGGCGTAGATGACTGTAAGACATCGTTGATAATCTGCAGATGGATGCATCAGCAGTAGAGCATCTTGCTTACAACCGAGAGGCCTACAGGAGAATTGTTATGGAGACAAGTTCCACAAGGGACATACAAATTACAGAACAATTGATTTTTCCTGTACTAAATAAAAGTGGGTTTGTAAAAATGTAATTCGCATTTTCTTACTTTCATTTGTTTCACCCTCAAACTGGTTACTGACTTCAAAATATTTTGAATTCTCATTTGTTAAAAAGAAACATTGTTTGCAATAATTTAAATGGAAAGGGTATCTAAATATAGATTATCAGAAAAGCATAAACAAAGTTAGTTCAATTCAGTTCATGCTAGCGTAAGTTTGGCTGAATTAAAAAAAAAAAAAAAGAAAACTGCATCTTTCACAAAATCTGTAATATTCCTTACAATCCAATATTGATCTGCTTCCCCGATGTAACATATGTCACGCTATAACTCTATATGCTGAGTATCCGAAGGGAAATACGGTATGTGCGATCTATATATCATTTGTAACATATTTATCTCGCGAGGATGTGTATGTAAGTACATTCAATATTTGCCATTCATTGGAGAGGTATTATCATATCGATCGTTAATGAAGGAAAAGCTTCAGTAGAGGATTTATTAAATAAGCTTAGCAACATTTTTAATACAATGTTTGACTCAGCTGAACCTTGCAACACAAACATTTGTTGTTACTTTGTCCGATCGCGTCGGTCAAACAGTGACAGAATCCGCCATGTGAGATTTTGGTCAACAAAAGGATGTCTGACAACTTTCATAAACATCAAAATTCCGCCTGCTTCAAAAGAAAAAGAAAAGAAACTGTTATTGTTAATTAGTTTATTATTGCTGTGTATGAATATTAGAAGATTTTGTGAAAGTAATTTGATAAGAAAGGTGCCTGTATCTCATGTTAGAGAATGTATCAGCAAAATAACTATAATATTGACAGGTTGTGAATTACATATTTGTGACTAAAGAATGTGCTCTTAATTAATACCGACTTTATCTTCACACATATCCAAACATTTCTTGTCTAGATTTACTTTATCTTCACACACATCCAAATATCTCTTGTCTAGATTAGGTTCCACAAAACTTTACACCATTCGCTAGACCAGAGCAAGTCCGATAAAATGTTCACTGCCTTATTTAATTTTGACAATTAAGATATTCGACTTAGAATTCACAACATCACGTGAAACAAGATGTAATATGATATAATCTTCGTTAGTTTCTTCGTTGAAGCACATAATCATTTGTTCACATTATCAAACTCTATCATATTCTACATGCAGCATTTCTCAATATTCTCAACTTTACACTATTCTACACTTTATGCGAGAACATTTCCTAACTAAGTATTATATCAGATCTGCAACATGTGGTCAATCAGTTACACGACTAAATCACTGTACTCGAAGTTTCAAAATTATCAATTCTTTGTAATCACTTGAATCACTTGAAACACATCTTAAATCTGTTTGAAAACTACTTCTTCAAAACTGGTTTTCCTTTTCTATTCACCCTTTCTATTTTGTTTACACGTTTCAACGTCCAGTCACCGCTTTGTTATCACTGGGCCATCTTACTCTCTGACGTCCTTCCTTTGTAATACTTATATCTCAGCGTCATTGAGTCTCGTCTTTTTCTATTCACTGTTTCCATTGTTTAATTTTGTCCGCGTCTTGTTGTTTTGTTTTAATGTCATGAAAGTTTTATGCCTCTCTCTTCCTTTCCTACCTACTTTTCTCTGTTGCTATTCGATGTTACTATTTTGTTTTAAGTATATTTTCATAATCATATTCATTATTATTAATAATAAAAACAACTATAATCATTACTTACAAGGCCATGCTACACAACCAGCAAGGAACGATGATAAGTTACAGACCTTAACGGTTGAGTAGTGTTTTCAGTCCGACGAAGCTGTTATAAACTCACAGATATCTGGACGACATGTCCAAGAGCTCAACCAACATAACGTCAGATGTTTCAAGGGCCGAAACACTAAAATAAGGGGAGGAGGAACGAGAAAACATGGGGGGGTTATATTAGATTTTACTCTCTACAACACACTGTCATTCATTCATTCATTTGCATGTCCCTTGCGGAACTTTGCCTCCCTAACAGCACTCTTGTAGGCCTCTTGGTTGTAAGCAAGGTGGCCTGCTGCTGATGCATCCACTTGAAGATCATCAACGATGTCTTGCAGCCAACCTTCCATATTGCTATTTGGATTTCTTTGTATATTTCCAGAAGATAGTTTACCATCGCTTTCCTTCCAGGCAGTGACTGTACTAGTTAGTGATCGTAACCATTGTCCCTACATTGAAATCATCTGCCTACCATCATAGAATGGTGACCATAACCAACATTATCTGTCTGCTGCTCTCCCATTCCATCCACCACCTGCTCCCATGGCTTCACGTCACCCTGATGTGGAGGTTATATGGGAGTTCTCGGCAGAAATATACGAACATTTATTTACAATGCTTACGGCGATCTGGCTGGGTGAGTGGTTAGGTGCTCGTCAACTAATCAGGTGGTACCAGGTTCAAATCCGAGCAGTCGGATTTTTTTTTTCTGGTACACACCAAAAAGACCCCGGGGTCCACCTAACCTCTAAAAATGGGCACCAGAGAAATCTGGGAAGGTAAAAGCGGCCAGGCATGATACTGACCACATCAGACTTCCATGTCCCGAAAGTCTTGTCTGACACCGTATTCCATATAAGTCTTAATGACGTGAAAATGGGGATTTGACCTTAGCTTTTTTTACTTGCAGCTTTCGGAAAGTTATTTCATGTTTTCTTAACAAAATACTTAACATCTGTTACAGGTAAAGTAATACATGAACATATATTTCTTTAAAAAAATTATTTTAAAACTAAAAAGTACAAATATAAATACATTAATATAGCTATTGCTTGCATATCGATAAGAAGTTAAACATCTGTAGAAGGCAAGTCTCGCTTCAAGGAACTATCTTAGATGATCAAAGCTAAGAACGATGGGATGCATACATTGCTGTCCTACTTACGTAAAGTTTAATATTCCTTGTAATATGCTTTTATTTTTTCCAGTATTATAGCACAAAATTGTTTTGTTACACACTTCATTATAACATGATCGCGTCTAATCTCACGGACAACCCTACTTAGCTTCTCCATTGTTAGCTGATACTAATATTCAGATAACATTAGTTATTTTCAGCACATAAATCACGTGACGCAAATTGTTACTATAAATTAAATCTTTTATGAGCATTCAGAACTTTTTGGCCTTGCTCCGTACACGGATCTGACTTGGCGAGCAAAGAGGATATGGAGACGTGCTCATTACCAGGCGTACTTCTAGTAGAGGCACGGAAACATGTCCCCCAATACAGACCTGACCCGAGTCAACTATCTAATTCATTTTTGTATTCTTATTTTTAATTCGTGCATCTTTGATTTCTTTCCCCTTCCATTACTTCTGCCAGTGAGTGAAATGTACGGAAGAAATAAAACTTATGAAACAAAATTAGAGGGGGGGGGGGGGGGGAGAACCCCATAACAACCATCAGTTATTCGTTGTGGAAATAATCATTTCGTGAAAAATTATATCCCTTTGATTTTGAAACCAACATTTCTTTTTTAAAACTGATACTTCTGATAAGAACACAAATACGAGTAAATAAATTATTATTATACTAATGATAATAATAATAACGATAATGAAACCTTGACAAAGGAATGGAAAAAAAAGGGCTCCACACCAGGTTGTTCCAGGCGGTTAGAGTTTGTTTGGCTTGTGTGTGACCTTGGTGTCGATGGTTCAAGTCTATCTTGAGTTCCCCCCCCCCCCCCCCCCCCCCCAAGTCGTAGAAATAGAAAGTTTGTAAAGCAATCCAAACTTCCACCGATTTATTTATTTTAATTTACTGTAGGTCCGAGCAGCCTCTGGCCCCACCTTTGAAACAGGGGATACTCTCCGTGCTTTGAGCAGTTCCCATAAAGGATACCAACAGTGAAGAATGGAGAGCTAGAAATAACACTGAACTGAACCGCTTATTTAAATTCTAACGAGTTATAAATGTCTTGAAACTGAACAACTGCGCTGGTTGGGTCATTTAGAAAGAATGGAAGAGAACAGACAAACGAAAACGATGTATGCGCAAGAGATGAGGGAAACAGGACCAAGAGATAGACCAAGACAGAGATGGAAAGACAACATAGAAAAAGATATAAAAGAAATTGGAGAGAGAAGATTAGGAATAGAGAGGAGTGGAGGCGATCTTTATCTGCAGCAGTGAGCCTTAATGGCTGGGAAAGCTGAAAAAGAAGAAGAAGAAGAAGAAGAAGAAAAGAAGAAGAAGAAGAAAAGAAGAAGAAGAAGAAGAAGAAGAAAAGTCGCTTTTAGCACTAAGGCAGTCTATAGCCGTGTTTAGCACTATAACAGAGCTTAGTGTTGTGTTTATAAGACAGTCTAGTATCATTTATAGCGTTATAAGACAGTCTAGTGTCGTTTATAGCACTATAAGACAGCTTAATGTTGTGTTCTGCACTTTAGGTCTGTTTGGTGTCGCCTGGGACACTACTCGGGTAACTTCTGCGATTTTGCTCACTTAAGACTGTGTCTGTCAAGCTTTGAAGGTAGTAAATACATGAAGTAGAGTAAGTTGTTGCTTTGATCACAGCTTGTTTTTTGCCACAACTTAAAGCTGTGGAGAGAATACTTCAACTTCGAGCTATAGTGCAAATTGGCCTGGCTGCAAGTATTCGCCATTTCCTTGCTCAGTAGAGATTGATGAGCTGCTGCTACTACTGCTGCTGCTGCTACTACTACTGCTACTGCTGCTACTACTACTGCTGCTGCTACTTGTGTTGTCAGTACTACTTCAACTGCAACTACTACTATTACCGTTGGCATTAATGCTACTACCGATGTCACTACTATTACTATTGCTACCACAGCTACTACACTACAACTACTATTATTACTATTACTTTTACTACTACTACTCCTCCTACTATTCTTCTTCTACTACTACTACTACAACTGCTGCTACTACTACTACTACTACTACTACTACTACTACTATTACTTTTACTTCTAATATTCTTCTTCGTCTTCTTCTTCTTCTTCTACTACTACTACTACTACTACTACTACTACTACTACTACTACTGCTGCTGCTATTGCTAGACCAATGGTTTTCAAACTCTTTTGCTCACGGCACACTATCTTTTGTAACGAGACCTAGCAGCGCGTAGTGCTCGCTTTAGCAACACCGCGGGAAACTCGGTTTAAGCGCTCGATGCCAGTCATTTGTTTGTAGGCTTGTAATCCTAACGCCACATTCGACTATGCTTTGAGGTTGATAGTTTACTTGCGCGTGGTATGTGCAGTTTTGTGTTCATTTTGCTTTGTAGATTAGGCTCGTTATGTTTTTCAACGAGCATTAAAAAAAAAAAAAGAAACGCGAGAGACTTCTCTCAGTTGAACAGGAGATACGTGTCTGTCTGCAGTTGCACTATGAACTGAACTTTTGTGCAAGAGACGACAAGATCACGTTTCTCACTGATAACCGAAATCTTTTGTTGTAAACATCTGGGAAAAAAAGTTTCAGCTATTGAAAATCCTGGTCTTCTTTCCTTTTTAGTATTAATACTGAATTAAATTATTTTAAATATTTTTACCATTAACATCACAACGTCTCAAGAGTTTCGCGGCACGCCTAGCTAATCTCGTGGCACACCTAGCTAATCTCGTGGCACACCAGCTAATCTCGTGGCACACCAGCTAATCTTGCGGCACACACTTAGCTAATCTCGTGGCACACCAGCTAATCTCGTGGCACACCAGCTAATCTTGCGGCACACACTTAGCTAATCTTGCGGCACACACTTAGCTAATCTAGCAGCACACCTAGCTAATCTTGTGGCACACACTTAGCTAATCTCGCAGCACACCTAGCTAATCTCGCGGCACACACCTAGCTAATCTCGCAGCACACACTTAGCTAATCTCGCGGCACACCTAGCTAATTTTGCGGCACACACTTAGCTAATCTAGCAGCACACCTAGCTAATCTCACGGCACACACCTAGCTAATCTCGCAGCACACACCTAGCTAATCTCACGGCACACACCTAGCTAATCTCACGGCACACACCTAGCTAATCTCGCAGCACACACCTAGCTAATCTCGCAACACACACCTAGCTAATCTCACGGCACACACCTAGCTAATCTTGAGGCACACCTAGCGAATCATACGGCACACCTAGCTAATCTCACGGCACACACCTAGCTAATCTCACGGCACACACCTAGCTAATCTTGAGGCACACCTAGCGAATCATACGGCACACCTAGCTAATCTCACGGCACACACCTAGCTAATCTCGCAACACACACCTAGCTAATCTTGAGGCACACCTAGCGAATCATACGGCACACCCTTTGAGAACCACTGTGCTAGACGGTCAGTCCTGTTAGCATATCGATATACCTGGACTCAGGTACAGATCGATATACCTGGACTCAGGTACAGAGCCGACGAAACCGGACAAAATACAAATTTGACACTAACCAAAACATTCACGAAAAGCTGCAGCTATTTACAAACATTTTGTGCATATTCTGATGACGTCACCCCTGCTAGTTCACGATACCGTAAGAGTGTTTTGTTCTTTTTGTTTAGTTACGCCAGTCAGTTTCATATTCTAACTCTAGTTACAGTCTTCATGTTAGGAATTCCAGTCATCTGAGATAGGATTATTCAAGAGTCACTTTATCTTATGCTTTTCTATACACATGCATTGTGTAGCTATACTTGTTCTTCCCAGACAGCTTGTTGATTTCAGTCACAGGTTTCATGCTACTCCAGCCCGGAGCTTTCATTCTGCTTAATTTCTGCCTGGAGCGCTAGGTCGTTATCGTTTACCTTGTCTTGTCTTGTGCTATCTCCCTGCAGCTGCGAGCTGGTGTTCTTTGCGCCGATGCTGCGAAGGTGTTGAGGTATAGCATCGTATCGGCGTGGGAGCGGGTTACGGCACCTACTTTTTCATTCCTGGAGTGCAGCTAGAAAGCAGGGGGTGTGCAATGCTTCCTTATCAGACTCCACCACCATGGGGACTATGGCGATCCCTGCCCCGTTAGCCAGGCTATACCTATTACTGGTGGTACCAACAAAGAGGTGGGACAGGGTCTTGGTCAGCTATAGTTCGCTAACTTGAGTCGCTTCTAGCAGTAGCACTAGAAGAAGGGAGTGGTTCAGTTCTGTAAGCAAGATAAATTTTACAAATAAGTAGTATACCTTATCTTTATACTGCTTTTATTTTTACTTCATCTTCTGTGGGTTCCCCCACGTTATCCACAATGGCAAGTTTATTGCGTTTTTATGGTCGTTATCGGACTGCAAGTTTCGAGCAGAGACATGAATTCACAACCCAGAATCGATTAGTCAATCCAGCCAGTAAGAGCGATAACTGAGAACGATATTAACGATTTTGGGGCAATAAGATCTGGGAAATGAGGAAAGAGGCGAGGGTAATATGACACATGTTGATCACCGTTTCAGTAATATGACACTTAGCCGACAAAACCTCGCATCTCCTCTATCTTCTTCTTCACATTTTGATTAAAATGTTGGATTATCGGCTAGTATCAAACATACATCCTCCCTTGAATACCAAGCTCAGTGGTAAGACCGTGCGTAATATATATGAGGTTGTTATATTGCATGATCGAATATGTTAACAAAATCAACAGATACGTTACACAATTATTCTGCTCACTCGTTATCCCTAAAAATAGACACAAGGTCACAGTAAGCACCTCATTTTGTCTATTGCTATGTTCACCGGTGCAAAAATTTCAGTTTCACTTCTGCTTCAGATGACGTGTATGCGGCGGATTTTAGGATATACCTTTGTTTCATTACTATATATCTTTCGCTTTTGACCATTTCAGCAAAGTACACTTTTCTGTGTTAACCCTCCAGTGTACATTAGGTACACAAAAATTGACTGAAACAGTAGCAATAACACCAAGAAAATCAATCACTCTTATCGACCTAAAAAAAAATGATCTCGTTGTGTGACAACCTGACCAGTTGGAGACGAAACAAGAAATCGAGCAATAGATGCAAAACACAAAGCAAAACTCGAAGCATGTCTTGCCCAGCAAATTTGCTAGGGGACACGTACAGTGATTTTTACTACTTCTATCCTCATAAATTCACCAATGATGTGCTTAACAGTAAGTAGCAAAATTTTGTGTTAGTTGTAAAATTAAAAACAAACAAACAAACAAACAAACAAACAAACAATTCTATAGTATTTAACAAGCCATTTACATTAGGTAAAAGTAGCAAAATTTCTATATTACAATCAGTAACAAACTTGTTATAATAAATGCACTTAAGAAAAACGAAGTACATTGTTTGTACCAAAACTTTTTATATTAGCTGTAAGTAAAACATTTTTTATTAGCTATAAACAGCAAAAAAATTTTTTATTCGCTGTAAAGTAACGGATTTTATACTAATAGTAAGTTGCAATTTATATTATCTGTAAATAACAAGCAGCAACATGAAAGAACGGCAATACAAAGCAGAGCTGGATGGCTGAGAAAAAGAAAGGAGGCTAAAAACTCATGGAAATATGAAGAGATTAACAAAGAAATACTTAATATATGCAGACAGGCCAAAGAAAAATGGATGGAGGAGACATGTATTGCCTTAGAAAAAAATGAATAACACTCACAATACAAGAGGGGTACATGAAGAAACAGCACTCATTTGACAAATAACTGGGGAGGTATAGAAAGCAGAAGAGGTCAGATGTGTAGAATATTTAAGAAACCTGTTTGAAGATAACAGCACCATGTGCCTTCTTCAGAATGAAGGTTGGCGGTAATGAATCTCCAGTTTTCTCGCTCCTTCGCCTTGATGGTGCCACTCAGCCAGGCCGTGTCATGTCCAGTGTCGTATGTTATCCTCCTATCAACATCTCTGTCTATCTCTTGCTCTTTTTCTGTCCACATTTCCTTCCAGAATGATCTTCGTTGTATTGTTATGTCTTTTGATAACCGCCAAAGCATTTTGTTTTCTTCATTCTAATTTCTTTGAAGAGTTCACGTTGCGTTTGAAGCTGTTCTAAAACTTATGCATTTGTTCTTTTCATTCTCCATGTTATATGACCTAGTTTTCTGTAGAACCACATATCTCCAGCTTTTTGCTTACGGTCCATGTTTCTGCTCCATATAGTACTGTCGAGTAGATATACCGTTTTACAAATCTCAGTTTTCTTTTTTATGAGCAGATTCCTCAATAACAACACTGTCTTCGTGGCATTGAATGGATGGAGGCTGCTGCATGCCGCGGAGCATGTATGAGGTTGTTCTGAATGCAATGACGCTAGAGTCTGATTTTGAACTTTTGAACCTTTGAGGTTTTGTCATTCCTGTTTCTGTTTCTTTATCTCCGTCTCACATATCCCGCCCTCGATTAATGTATGCTATAGGTAGCACTAGTTTGTCACTTGTTCCAGTTTCTCCTTGTTTACGATTATATCCATCTGTGGCTTCTAGTCTTTCCAGCTGAGCACCGTTACTTTGGACTTCTTGATATTGATCTCAAGTCCCCATTCTTGGCTTGTATCGTGTATCCTATCTATTAATTTCTATAGGTTCTGTGGATTCTGTGCTGGAGGGGTTGTGTCATCTGCATACCTTAAATTGTTGACATGTCTTCCCTCTATGTTTGTCCTGCTGGTTCATCTGGGTGTCTGAAGATGTTCTCCATGTACATGTTGAACAGATATGGAAACAGAACACATCACTGTCTTTATATGGGTACTTTTGTTGATGTCACTGTGCCGTACCTTACTTACGTTACTGTTCCCAACAGAGATGTGTTACAATTTGGATGTTTTCCCCATGTCTTTCCCACATGTGTTCTGCAAATATCTAGTGCATACTGGACAACATACTGGACAAATAAACGAATACTTTTTACAAAAATATGGTTTCAGATACAACTTTTTATAAACACGAAACCACGAGGCTTATGTGTGTATGCTTTTGTCTAAAAAATGTGATACCTGCGGGAGACTGAATCTAAGCGACTGAATTTCTGTGTCGTGACCTCATTCTCTTTCCGAGTGTAGCGATTTTCAGCTAGACGGGCGTTGATGGGTTAGCATCAAACATTTTTATTTGTGCTTTGGGGGAGGGGGTGGAGTGCAAGATAGCTAAATTTAATGCACTGTTTTCTCATGGTTAGACGGTTGCTCGTCCTACCGGAGTCCGTAGTTCAAGTCCCATGTAATTCTCTTGTCATTTTTCTTTCTCTCACATCTAAAAGTGATTTGTCTATGATTTTTTTTTCGAAGTCTAACCATGTAATACTGTGTTCTATTACTCTGATGTAAGAAGAAGAAATGTAGATTAGGTTTATACAAATGATTTACAGATTAGCGGATGGTGTTCTTTTCTAAACTCTTATTTACGTAAGCCCACCACCATATGAAGCATTTGTGGGAAGGGAAGAGAAAAAGGGGCGGGGGGAAAGCGACAAAAAAGGGAGACACACACAGAGGTTATCAATATTTAAAAATATACACTCTAAGTTAAAGAATATCAATCTTTAAAATATGTACAAGCGCAGCTGCACATCGACGTTGAAAAGATTAAGAATAAAGTGAAGCTAGAATAGAGGAGTTACGTAACCGAGCGCAGAGACACAAAGCTTGTACCCACAGTATGCCAGACAGCGTGAAAATAAATCAAAGTAAAGAATTTGTCAAAAACAAGTTTATTTTAATAATTTAATACATCTTGGCTTCGATCGGTATCAATCACTTTATAAAGCAAATCAAAGCATTTATAAATATTAAAATATAGATTTTGTACTAGCAGTTCTTGCAAATACTTTTGGATTTTAATTTGGCAAGAAAACTAAACAGGGCATACAAATGCAACAATCTCCTGGCTGATTTTGGTGAATTGTAATAATGTGCAGACGACAAAATGTCGTGAGTGGTAGATGTATTTGGGGGCATTAACCTTCTGCTAGAATTCTGATTCAGTTGGAATGGAAATCGCCAAAGCAATGTTTGGAAATCCCTCAAATGAGGGCTATAGCAGTAAGGCAACGGCAGGCAAGTCGGAGTTTTATACATCGAAATTAAAATGGCATCTTAGTATGGTCTGCTACATTTCAACATCGCAGTAAACAATTAGTATTCCTTGTGTACTGCTGGAACTACTCCTGGAATATTTTTTTTCTGCCCTTGTTATTCTTATAATACAAAATTGTAGTGTAGTTTGTGTCCCTTTTGGTCTAATACAAAATAGTGATGTAGTTTGGTTGTGAATAACTCTAGAGTATTTTGTGCACTGGTTAGTCTGCTAGTACGGAATTGAGATGTGGTTTGGTTGTGATTAAGTCTAGAATATATTTTGTGCACAGATTAGTCTACTGGCTGGTATGGAATAGAGATGATGGTTTAGTTGTGATTAACTCTAGAATCTATTTTGTGTTCAGATTAGTCTACTGTGTTACATAGAACTGAGATGTAGTTTAGTTGTGATTATTCATAAAGTGCAGTTTGTGCCCATTAGCATCCATAAAATGTAGTTTGTGGTCTTGCTTATGTAATACAGAATTGTGAATATGAATAGTCTAGGAGTATAGTTTCACCTCTTATAAAGTTGCTATATTTTGTGGACCCAAATTCTGTTTTAACATTTTGATATTACAACTATCATTGTCATAATGTGTTGTACTTGTAAACATAAACTCATATATTTCAGTTTTATGCAGTTTTTGGTTATCTTCAGTTTGGTTAACTTTTCCTTTCCCATACCTCTGGTTTGTCCAACCATATGTTTTTCTCAGTTTTCTGTTTTCTTCTTTCCTTGTCAGTTTCTCCAACCCCTGTTGTCTCATCATGTGCCCAGAGAATTGTGATATGTCACTTTTTATGTACACTTATTCAGAGATGAGGTCTTGAATATGATTTTTTTTATTTTTTAGTAATTTTAACATGAATTTTAATGATTATGCACAAAAGATACATTATTATCATATGAAAGATCTCCATTATTGAATTTCAGTAATGTTCTTCTTGTTTTAGTTGAGACGCTTTCAGAAGATGAAGAAGAAAACATCATCTCCTCTGTATCAGGGGAGGGAATCAGCATCAGTGTTACCCCAAGCTTCACAAATAACTCAGATTTCACTCCAACTCCTGGGGGCCCCTTCTCAGCCCTGACGCCTTCCATGTGGCCCCAAGATATCATGGCCAAAATTAATCATCCTGTAAGTCAGATTTCTCAAGGAAGTTTATTTATTATTGATTATCTTTTTGCACCACACTGAAGGGTCTGATTAGTAATGTGGTTAGTGCACTGGTGTGTCACTGCAAGGTTGGTGGTTCAAATCCAACAGGAGGCTCCAAATAGAACTTGGTACTGGGCACCTTCTGGAATGAGATAAAGATGGCCAGATGTGATGCTGAGTACATCATCCTCAACTGTTCTGACTAGTCAAGAAAAATGTTACCCCAAGGATAACCCTATGGCATGATAGAGTTACTTTTAACTTACACTGGGGCAAATGAATTATGAAAAGCATACAGTTCTGAAACAGTTTGGTAAGCATGAAACAAAGATGAGCTACAACATTGGAGAAAAGAAAAGATCAGAGCATATGTAGACTTGTCCAGCATTCAGTGATAACATTTTGACACTTTTAACATTTAACAAAATAGGAAAATGTCAGTTAGGAGAGGCAGGGACAGAGGAAAAGAGGTACGGTGAGGACACATAGTTATTGGCCCAAGTTCTCATTGGGCCAGCATAATAATTGATAGGCTAAGATCAGTTACTTTTTTTTTGGGGGGGGGGTCTCCTTGTCTTTCATATATGTCAGTTTTCTGGTCATTTGTTACTTTTTTATTGCCATATTAACATATTAAGTAAAGTTATCATATTGAGAATTATTATTTCCAAGACTAATTACTTGTACATATAAATTACTGAGTTAATTATTTCACCATTTTCAGAGCTGAATTGATTTTAAGTGTGTCTTGACTGTGTTGTTTATTTCTCTGCATCTCAACAGCCTGAGGATCCAAATGGACAGCTGGACTACAGATATGATGAATTTGGTTTTAAAGTTGAAGAAGAAGGTATGTGTTGACTCCATGGATGTTTATTAAAATTTTTTTTTGTTTAAATTCAGATTCTTATCTCTATCTCTCTTTTAAGGGGTTTAAGGCTTGCTGCTGCAGAAACAGTCTGTCTCCTGGCTTTCCATCTTCAGTTATTTGTTGCAGATTATCATAGGTCTTAATACATGTTGCCAATTCATCTTTGCCCATGATATTTTCCCTTCCATCTCCTGTGTATATATGTGAGCTTGGTCTGAAAACTCCTCCACTCTGATTATATGGCCCAGCCAGCATAATCAGCTAGATTTCATGATAGAGTTATTATAACTGTTTTTATAGATTCTCATAAACAGTGAGCTGGTTGGCTGAGTGGTTAGGAGTTCAGTTTACTAATCCGGTGGCACCGGATTAAGTTGCAGCAGTGGGAGATTTTTTTTTTTGGTACTGCCATATCAAAATGGCCCCAGGGCCCACCTAGTCTTGTAAAATGAGTACCAGAGTAATCTGGGAAGGTAAATGTAGCCAGGCATAATACTGACCACATCACACTTTCATGTGCTGAAAATCTTGGAAATATAGGCCTAACACTGTATCCGCAATATGCCTTAATGGCATGGAAATGGGGACTTTACCTTTACCATACCATAAACTTAGAAAAAATTCTGTGAGGTCTTTCAAACGTGGTTGTTAATGAAAAAAGGATACAAATGAACCAGCTCTCATGAGACACATCTGATAAAGCCTGAAGAAATCTGTTCCTGCATTGCATTGCAGTATGCTGACGACACAGTACTGATAGCTGAGAACCAACAAGACCTGCAAAATCTCTTGGATAAAATCACCAAAGAAAGTGAACAGAAGGGCATTACTTTGAACATCAAAAAGACAGAGACTATGGTTATATCTAAGAAACAGAATCCACCAGCACACAGTATAAAATTAAATGGAACTATTCTAAAACAGGTGCAGAAATTCAAATACCTTGGTGCAGTAATAACTTCACATGGGAAATGCAGAACAGAAATTAGGAACAGAATAGGCCAAGCAAAGACTGCATTTCACAGATTGAGAAACATATTAACCAACACATCCTTATCAATGATTGTTAGAAAACGAGTCCTAAAATGCTATATTGAACCTATCTTGTTATATGGAGGTGAATCATGGACAATAGGCAAGCCTGAACAAAAATCATTGGAAGCAGCAGAAATGTGGTTTATTAGAAGAATGTTGCGAATTCCCTGGACAGCAAAAATAACTAATGAAGAATGTATGAGAAGAGCTGGAGAGACAAAAAAATATTGTCAAAAGATAAGAGAGAGACAATGTACTTTCATAGGACATGCAATGAGAAGAGGGGGCGTTGAAAATATTATAACAACAGGAAAAATAGAAGGAAGAAGATCGAGAGGAAAACTGAGAGAAATGATACTGGACAGTCTGATGGGATAGTGTGAGAGGAGATCACCAACTGAGCTGATGGCTTGCATGAAGGATCGTGTACTCCAGAGAATCATAATAGCCAGTGTCAGTCGGCACAGCACCTGATGATGATTGCATTGCAGACTTGACGTAAGTTCATGGCAGCTCTTGTCCATGGTTGTCATCTTCTAGCATGGGCAGGATGAGTTATGATGGTTTTCTTTCATTCTGGATAAGTACTGCAGAAACAAGTTCTACCACAGAGAGAAACTGGAAACATTTAATAGAAAATGAAGTGATTGAAAATTGATTTTGTGACAACATGTGTGTGGAAAGGCACTGGAAAGAACATGATTTGGTCCCTCCCGGGAAAGAGTGTGCATTAACTTAGTGGAACAGAATATAATAAAAAGTCAAGAATACATGGAGAACTTGTCTAAACATGGCACAAATTGTAAAGTGACTCAAATTTTCATGAAGATCCTTCTCAGTAATGAATAAATTTAGTTTTACCAAATGGCACTAATTATTATTTAATATCCAAGTGATCTTGTTTGTTGGACTTCACAAAAAATCTAAGATGAGAGTCCTTGATGCACTTCAGAATAATTCTGGCAATTTTTGCAGTTACAGCATTATTTGTACCATTCCTTTTTTGATGCCACCATCTGCGTGGAATGAAGAAAATGCAGCATTAGTTTGTTCTCCATGGAACACTGCCCAAAAGTATGCCTTGGGCATGATTAAAAGGGGCACCAGAAAATTAGTCATAAATGACCACTTGGTTTAGTGAAGTTTGTTATGCAAGCTTGCCATTTTTTAAAATGTTCTCAATAGCAGTGTATGATGAGATATTTGAGGAGAATTCAAAATGTAACAAGAAGAAACCAAGTAAGAAATAACATCTTCAGTGCAAGGATTGGAGTAACACCAGTACTGCACAACATCCAGAAATAAGTCAGATGGTTTGGTGACATTACCTGATTACCACCAGACAGAATACCACATACATGTGCTCCGAATGACTGACAACTCACTACCGAAAATAGCACTAAGATGGACACCACAGGGGAACAGAAGTAAGGGTAGACCAAAAGAGACATGGAGAAGAACAACAGAAAGGATGTTGAGCAATAGAGGGCTCACCTGGGCAAGAGCAGAAAAAAAGGCGAAGGACAGGCATTTGTGGAAAACCCTTGCGGAAGCCCCATGTGCCCTGGGCACTTAAGGTTCAGAGAGAGAGAGAGAGTATACCACATAAAATGTTCTTTGCTAAGAACTGTGGGAAACAGAAAAGGGGCTGTCCATGAAAGAGGTGGAAGTAGGAAATTACAGAAACGCTCGGTTTGCTAATCCAGTGGTACTGGGTTCAGTCCCAGCAGTGGGATTTTTTTTTCCACTACAGGCCAAAAAAAAAAACAGATTCTGGGCTTCACACAACCTCTAAAAATGGGTACCAGAGAAATCTGGGAAGGTAAAGCGGCCAGGTGTGATACCCACCACATCACACTTTCATGTGCCGAGTGTCATGGAAAATATGGCCCAACACTATCTCAGTTATGTTTTAATGGCATGGAAATTGGAACTTTAGCCTATTTTGTAGCCAAAATATACCATTATATGAAGCAAATTGTCATTACCTGTCACAGTGTCTTTTTGTTCCCACAACATTGAAAGGTATATGAGGAAGGACACAAGACAAGACAAGACTCCTAGTAGGATTTATTCATCTTTATATTGTACTCCATATAGTGCAGTTTAAGTTTTCATTGATTTCAATATGTACATGTTATTTAACATTATTTGTAGTTTATAAACATTATTTGTCAAATTGGTTTATCAGTATTATTTATCCATATATTTTATTAATGTTATTTATCATTATAAAGTTATGTTTATTAATACTTTTTAAAAACTGTTATTTCTTAGTGGTTTATAAGTGTTTTCAATCAAGATGGTTTTATTTTATACAGTTATTTTTAGCTGTATGTTTGGTAAACATATGGTTTATACAGTTATATTTATCCATGTGGTTTAAAATTATTATTTAATCCATATGGTTCATAAACATTACATGTGACTGTTACTACAGATGGCCCGGAAGAAAA
This sequence comes from Achatina immaculata, assembly GCA_009760885.1. Lineage (NCBI taxonomy): Eukaryota > Metazoa > Mollusca > Gastropoda > Stylommatophora > Achatinidae > Lissachatina > Lissachatina immaculata. The sequence continues at coordinate 7,325,041 of CM019719.1, read as the reverse complement.
CTCCAGCAAACTATTGAGTACTCCATTTGTAGAAGACCCACAACACAGATTAAAGTGGACAGCCTACCTGGAGTTCACACATAACAATGAAGTTGGAGATCTTACCTGGGACAAGGTTTGTTTTGTTGAATCAGGGTGTGATTAGGAAGTGTGAGATGTTTTCTAGGTAATTTTATTTTTGCTGTGTATAGATACTGATGGTGTCATTTTTAAAAATCCAAGTGGTGTAGTTTTTATGATGATCTGCAAATGGATGCATCAGCAGCAAGCAATCTTGCTCACAACCGAGAGGCCTACAGGGGTGCTGTTTGGGAGGCAAAGTTCTGCAAGGGACATGCAAATGAATGAATGATAGTTTTTAAAAACAGAGTCAGACTTAGTTATAAAATGTGCAGGAATAAGAAGAATAATTACAATAAAAAGTAGTTAAAAACAAGAATAGCTGAGAAAGGTTGACAGTTGCAGGTCTAGATTAACATCAGGATGTTTGTATGTTTAGATAACATCAAGATGATTATGGGTCTAGATTGATAGCAAGATGTTTTACAAGTATAGATAACATCAAGATGTTTGTGGATCTAGATTAACATCAGGATGTTTGTATGTTTAGATAACATCAAGATGATTATGGGTCTAGATTGATAGCAAGATGTTTTGCAAGTATAGATAACATCAAGATGTTTGTGGATCTAGGTTAACATCAGGATGTTTGTAAGTTTAGATAGCATCAAGGTATTTATAAATCTAGATTAACATCAGGATGTTGTTTATATCAGTTATTGTCAGGAGGAAGTAAAGCAGATCACTTTCCTTGAAGATCTTACAGAAGTCTAGAACTGAAGGCAGAGTTATATCAGCAAAACCTGATGAAAGCTGCACACTTTATCCATGTGACACAACTCCAGATTTACCATGCCCTATCATTTGAATGGTGAAGAAAATAAAATTTTCCAATAATTAAAATTTTTCTCAGAAAAAAACGGCAGGTGCTTGTGTGCAGCTAGAATAAGTCAGATTATGTTTTCAAGGACACAAATGTTCATATACTTTTGTATGTTTGACGTGAAGGTTTTTGTTGCGTTCCTGCTGATAGGTGGAGGTAAGGCTGCCGAGATCTGAGAAGCTTCGAGGGATGGTCAGACAAGGCATCCCTCACTCTCTCAGAGCTCAGATGTGGCTGCGACTGTCTGGAGCCTTGGAGAAAAAGAGCAAGTCCGATTTGTCATACAAGGATGTTGTCAAAGCCAGCAGTAGTGATCACCTCATGACATCTAAACAGATAGAGAAGGTAGAATTCTTTTGGCTGTAATATATAGTAGACACAGTTGTCTTTCAATGCACAGATCACTGGGGTAAAACTATCATTGAATGTAGAAATAAGAAAAGGTAGAACATTGAATATACATACAGAAAAGTTGGAAGTGTCATTGTATATAGACAGAGGAGGTTAAACTGTTTTAGCTGTACAAATAGAGAGGAGGATAGAAGTGTTTTAGCTGTACAGCTGTAGAAGATAGAATTGTTTTGACTGTAAAGATGGAAAAGGTACAAATGTTTTGGCTGTAGAGATATAGAAGATAGAACTGTCACATCTAAATAGATATACAATGTAGAATTGTCATGGCTGTACACATTAAAACAGATACAAAAGATAGAACTGTAGGGCTGTATATGTTGAAGAAAACAGATAGAAAACAGAGAAGATATAATTTTTATACATGAAAAGACACTCTGCAGTTCGTTCTCTGAAGTAAGAAAGCATACATGTTCAGGCATCTTATAGTTACAGATTTTGCTAATAAGTTATGTTATATAAGTTGAGGAAGTATAAGGATGATAGTGGAAGCCCTTTACTTGGTTAAATAATGAGAGAGATTGTTCTTTTATTTAATCATCTAGGATCTACTGCGTACAATGCCCAGCAATGCTTGCTTCTGCAACATCAACAGTACAGGTATCCCACGGCTGAGGAGAATATTAAGGGGCCTGGCTTGGCTGTATCCAGATATAGGTTATTGCCAAGGAACTGGAGTGGTAAGTGGTGCACAGCTGCATTGTTCTACTGCTTTCAGGTATTAGATCATGTTGAATACAAAGCTCTGTCACAGGTGAACAGTTTTCTCCAGTTCTTTTTTACTAAAGGAAGAAAATGTTTTAGCTAAGAAAACGGCAGAATTGTTATTTTAATGTTTAATTTTCAGACTGTATTTCTTTTTTTGTAGGACTTAACTTAGTCATTAATAAGTGATTATTGCTTATCAGTCTTTTCAGACTTTCCTGCCTCTAGCACTTTCCTCAGTACCTGTAAATGGTTAAGATGCCTCTCTACAGACAGTTGGATAGCTTCATGTACTTCTCTAAGATAGTGGTACATAACTGGCTTGAATTGCCTCTGCTACCGTTTATGGCAGTAGTACATGACTGATCTGAAGACATTTGCTACAGTTTGTAGCAGTGGTACATGACTGATCTAAAGAACTTTGCTACAGTCTGTGGTAGTGGTAAATGACTGATCTAAAGACCTTTGCTACAGTTTGTGGTAGTGGTACATGACTGGAGTCTAAAGACCTTTGCTACAATTTGTGGTAGTGGTACATGTGGTACATGACTGATCTAAAGACCTTTGCTACAGTTTGTGGTAGTGGTACATGTGGTACATGGCTGATCTAAAGACCTTTGCTATGATTTGTTCTAATGGTAGATGAGTGGTATGAAGACATCCTAGCTCTAAATTTGTGATGTTATATGTGTAGTTTGAAAACATCTGCTAACTTCATTGGTGATAGTACATGTCAGCCATGAAGACATCTGTAGCCACCATTGATAGTAGTACATACATAGTTTGAAGACATTTGCCATTATCAGTATTGTAGGTAGCAACTGTGATTATACAGACAAGAGGCAGCTAAAGAATTAGTAGAGGAACTAAGTAGGTATGACTTGGATGTTACAGCATTACAGGAAATCAGATTGTCTGGAGAAGATATAACAGTCATAGGAGAAATGGTATTAGTATACGGAGGTATTACCAATGGAAGACATGAACTTGGGACAGGTTTTGATGTCAGGAGAAAAGTATGGGACTTAGTGATGGACTTCAGTGCCACCAGTGAAAGAATCAGCAGCCTCTGCATCAAGGGAACAAAGAAAAATATAACGATGATTAATGTGCGTGCACCAACAGAAGATACGGAAGATGAAGTCAAAGAAGAATTTTACAGCACGTTAGAGAGAGTAATAGAGAAGACTCAGAAACATGATATACTGATGGCGCTAGGAGATTTCAGTGCAAAGAGAGGAAAGGAGGAGTCACACAGACACATCACAGGAAGAGAAAGTCTGCGTGAAACATCTAATGATAATGGAAGTCGAATAATAAATATGCAGAAGCATATGGAATGAGAATAAGTACCATACGATTTCAAAATAAGAACATCCATAAACAAACATGGAAATCCCCCGATAATCTAACATGCAACCAGATAGACCACATTTTAATTGATATCACGCACACAACAAACATACCTCAGATCAGAAGTTACAGAGAGGCTGAATGCAGCACCGACTGCTATCTTGTGGGAGCTAAACTAAAATTCAGACTGAAGAAAAATTTTTATAGTAAATTAAATCTCAATAATAAATAGAGATTCTTTGAAAAGAGAAGAAACTAAAGAAAAATTCAGAAAAGAGCTAAACCATAAGATAAACACAAGAGGAAATGAAGGAAATAAACGCATTAATGACAGATGGGAAGATATAAAAACTATTATAAAGAACACAGCGGAAGAATGCCTGGGAGTCAAGACCATAAATAAAAGAATGAACTGGTTCGATGAAGTCTGTAGAGAGGCAGTCATGAAGAAAAGAACAGTGAAACAGATATGGTTGAATGACATGAACAACAAAACAATTGAGGAGTACTACACACAGTGCTAAAAAAACTCAAAAAGTTATTCACCAACAAAAATGACACTATATGAAAGATATGGTAAGTGAGATGCAGACATGCCATCAAAATAAGGAAAGCAGGGAATTCTGTAAAGAAGTGCGAACAGAAAAAGCAAGGTTTTAAACAACCTCTGCAGAGCTTGAAGGATGGTAGTGGAAACATGATAAATAATGAAGAGAAAATCTGTAACAGATGGAAAGAATAAACTACTAAACTGTGAAGAGCCTATAAAGACATTACCATGTGAAGAAATACAGACTTGTGAACCTGAAGTAGAGGAACCAGACTTAGAAGTCATCTGCACTATCATGCCTCTACGAAACAACAAAGCAACAGGTTCAGATGGAATTGCTGAAGAACTGATTAAGGAAGGAGATCTAAATCTACATGAACAGATATGTGCACTAATACAACAAATATGGAGAGAAGAAAACTTCTCTAGTAAATGGAGAGAATCATTACTGATCCCAGTGTTCAAAAAAGGCAGTAAGAGCAAGTATGAAAACTATAGAGGCATATCTTTACTACAAACAAACTACAAAATACTATCTGTTATACTTTTAAATAGATTAAAACCTGCGCTTTTATCCCGGCACCCATCTAAACGTCCACATTTCTTCCTCTGGCACGGGAACAGTTAATCCCAACAAATTGTAAATGTCTTGAAACTGAACAGACTGTGCTGGCTGGGGCATGTAGAAAGAATAGAAGGAACAAACGAAAATGATGTATGTGTAAAAGATGAGAGAAACACGACCAGGACAGAAATGGAAAGACAGCATAGAAAAGGGTATTAAAGAAATTGGTGTCACCAGCTGCAGAGAGAAGATTAGGAATAAAGAAGAGTGGAGGTGAACTTTATCTGCAGCAGTGAGCCTGGATGTCTCGGAAAGCTGAAGAAGAAGAAGTAGCACCTGTGGTAAGTGATGTATTTGTGCCCAGAATTTGAAAAGCACAGTTATTTTTATCCAAAGTATTTGCTGTTCATTATATCAGAACTACAGAAATTGTGCCATTCTGTGACTGCAGATTGCAGCATCTTTACTGCTGTCCTGCAGGCTGACCAGAGAGTGTTGAGACAGCTTATCATCAGTTATCTCCCAGACATTGATCTTGTCTTGAAGGAGCATGACATAGGTAATCATCTCTGTCTGTCTGTTTGTTCCATCAGTCATTGTAAGTTGTTTCATGTGTGTGAATGAAGAAGGATGGTTGTGCAAGATACACAAATTACAGGTGGTTCAGGTAGCTCAGTGCTCAAGGCACCAGCCTATTATGCAGAAGATTGTGGGTTTGAATCCCTCTGTAATAATAGTTGATTTTCATACAACTAAAAACAACTAAAGAAATAGACAAGAAATTAGACTCTTTCGAAAAAAAATGCTTAATGAAAATACTTGGTATAGAGTGGAATGAATTCGAGAACAATGCAGAAATAAGACAGATGAGCAAACAACAACCTATCTCATGGGTGATAAAAAAAAGAAGATGGACATGTTGGTCATGTGATGAGAAGAAACAATCAGAGGATCCCCAAACAAGCTATCAAGTGAAACACAACAGGCTGAAGAAAAAGAGGTCAACCACGTGAAACTCTAAAGAGGACATTGTTAAGAGAGGCCAGTTCAATGGGTATAACATCCCTTGATGAGATTGAAAAACTTGCCAAAGACAGGAAATCTTGGGGAACTACCATGCGGGCCCTGTGTGACGTTTAGCGGCACGGGAAGGATGTAAGATGATTTTCATCTTAGAAGATGGTTTTCAGACAGGGTGATGATTGTCCTACCGCAGCTGGCCAGCTGAAATAGAGAAAATGCTTTTCCTATGTTAGCTACTTCTCTAATATAGATAGCTGGCATAGAAAAAAAAGTGCATACCGTTTGATATCTAGAATACAAGAAGATGTTTAGGAAAGACCCTTGCTGTCAAGTGATATAAGGTCCTGCCATGTGGACTAGTCTCAGCCACCCATTTCTTTGCTGAGTTTTTTTTTTTTTTATGGACTACGGACCCTGTGTTTGTATTATGCTGGTTCCTGCAATTAGTGAAAGTTACTATGAAAACAGAGGATGTCAGCCTGCAGGGCAGAGCACACTAGATTACACTAAAAATGGCCATCAGTTTATTCAAGAAGATTTTGTATTTAAAAAATTGTCAGTTCTGTACAATGTATTAATAATAGAGAAATGCAGAGAGTTTAATGTGAATCTATATTTATCCTTTATAGACTACTCAAAGGCATTTGATTGTGTACAATACCAGAAACTTTGGGAAGTAATGGAAAAAATGGGATTTCCAACACATTTGACACAACTAACATCACTGCTGTATCTAGACCAACAAGCGGCAGTAAGAATAAATGGTGAAACAACAACTTGGTTTGACATAAAACAAGGGGTCCATCAGGGGGTGCATATTGTCACCCTACTTATTTAACTTGTATATTGAAAATATAATGAGGAATGTTAGAGAAGATGTAGACAAAGAATATTACGATGCCATAACAATTGGAGGTTATGAAATACCAGAGATTAGATATGCTGATGACACAGTGTTACTGTCCACAACACAAAGAGGAATGGAAAAACTAATTATGTCAGCCTGTAAGAACAGCGAAGAGCAGAACCTCTATCTTAATGCAAAGAAAACTAAATTGATGACAGCTGACAAAACAAACAAGGCAGCTGAAATATATATCAATGAGGAAAAATTGGAAGAAGTGGAGAGTTTTGAATATCTTGGATCACTACTAACAAATAATGGAGATACAATGAGGGAAATTAAAAGGAGGACATCTATCGCTCTTCAGAAAGTAAAACAAATAAAGAATCTGTGGAGAGGAGCAGAACTACAAAAATAAGATTTTTAAGGGCATGCATCTTTCCTATCGCAACATATGCCTGTGAGACCTGGACACTTAACAAAACATCTGAGAAACACATAAATGCCTTTGAATGTAAATGCTACAGAAGAGTTCTCCAAATATCATGGACACAAAAAAGAACAAATATATCTGTACTACAAGAGCTTAATATTGAAGAAGGCTGGCTAGTAAAGAGGATTAAAGAGAGAAAACTTAAATATTTTGGACACATTAAACGTCATGATAATTTAGAGAAGACCGTATTGGAAGCATACATAATGGGAAAAAGAAAAAGAGGAAGACCAAAACGAAGATGGCTGCAAGACATCGTTGACAATCTGCAAATGGATGCCGCAGCAGCAAGCCATCTTGCTCACAACCGAGAGGCCTACAGGAGTGCTGTTTGGGAGGCAAAGTTCCGCAAGGGACATGCAAATGAATGAATGAATGTACAATGTATAGGTTGATGATAGACAGTTACAAATTTATTTTTTTTTAGGCATGTGGCATTAAAATGCTGATGATAGAATTATGAAAAGCAGCTGTGTTAGATATGCTAGATATTTTTACACTGTAAAATCCTCTTCATAAACTTACATTAGTTCATCATAGCACTCAGTTATAAACTTATGTGAGTCACTGTGCTTTAAGATTTATTGGTGACAAACACCCTTTGTATCTCAGAGCTCTCACTGATAAGTCTACATTGGTTCCTGACACTGTTTGCAAGTGTTGTCCATATGAAAGTCTTGCTTCGTCTATGGGATTTGTTCTATTATGAGGGCTCAGTTGTCATTTTTCAGATTACTATGGGCATGCTCAAGCTGAAGGTATACTGTTGTTATATAATGTATTTTGTGTTCGTTGTCTTTCTAACAAAGAAGGATTAAAAAATACTCATTGATCATACTTTTTTCATGTAGGAAGATGTGTGTTAAAGTGACCAGAGGAGTTGTAAATCAGTATAAAACTGTTGTTATCAGTTGCTGAACATTCAGAGATACATTAATAAGAAGATTGGGAGCATCTATGAACTTGTCCTGAGTGTAAGTCAGCTGACACTAAGCAACTTTATAGAGAAATGTTAACTTTAATTTACAGGGTGTTCCAAAAATTCCTTTACACTTTCTGGAGGTTGCTGTAGGAAGACACATAAAGCTACATGGAGAAAGTGTGTGTTATTTTATAGAGAAATTCTTGAAGTTTTAGGATACATTATAGGACTCAGCTGCACTATTGTAAGATTGCTAGTTCCTTTCAGTTCCAGCATGCACAGTGAATTTTCTGTTGCTGATTCTGCCATCTTGTGTACATAGCTCTCTGGTGTGTCGACAATAATGTGTGGTATGTATTATAAAACTTAGAAACTTTCGCTATAAATGTTTCTTCTTACATTTAGCACACACTTCTCCAAGTAGCTGTTTTTATCTTTCTGCAGTGGCCTAAAAATAAGATTTTTAAGGCTATGCATCTTTCCCATTGCAGTATATGCTTGTGAGACGTGGACATTTAACAAAACAGCTGAGAAGTACATAAATGCCTTTGATTGTAAATGCTACAGAAGAGTTTTTCAAATATCATGGATACAAAAAAGAACAAATATATCCATACTACATGAACTTAATGTTGAAGAAGGCTGGCTAGTAAAGAGGATTAAGCAGAGAAAACTTTAAAATTTTGGACATATTAAATGTCATGAGAATTTAGAGAAGACAGTCTTAGAAGGGTGCATAATGGGAAAAAAGAAAGCAAGGCAAAGATGGCTGCAAGACATCATTGATGATCTGCAAATGGATACATCAACAGCAGGGCATCTTACTTACAACTGAGAGGGCTACAGGAGAGCTGCTATGGAAGCAAAGTTCCACAAGGGACATTGCAAATGACAGTGGCCTCTAGAAATGTAAAGAAACTATTGGAACACCTAGAACATTAACATTGACATTTCTGTATAAAGTTGCTTAGTGTCATCAGGCTTGACAGTGCACTCACCATGAAGATTTTCCAGCACAGATATTTGATAGATCACCTAAGCGTTTCTTTTTAGAAAAAGGAAATATTAAATGTTCTGACCATTTCAAAGATTTTGTAGATTTACATCTGTTACATAGTTACTCTGGTCTTTCTGAGAAAAAGAAAATATGTTAGCTGTTATAAACAAATCTGTTTATATAACATGCAAATTTTTAACTCATTCAGTAAAAGTAAAAAGAAGGTAAAGGTAATCCTGTCATGCCTTAGAGGCACATAGGGATATCATTCAATGGTGGAGCTAAAACGATCCTTCCTTTTTTTTTTTTTTTTTACAAACGTGGACGTTACATGATTGAGTGAGTGTTTTGATATTGGTGGGATGGGGGTCCCTGTGTAAAACTCAGTGTAACAAACCTATTCCATGTTCAACACATGTGTATCACATATCACAATAAGTGGAGTGAAGATTCCATAAATGAAGTTATTTGTCATTAAAAAAAAAAACAGAGAAAAGAAAACAACTGGTGTGAACAGATGGAAATATTTTGGGCTCTAAGAAAATTTTTTTAAGGCTGAGCAATAAAATTAAGTTCTACTTACCTTAAGTGTGTCATAATCCAATATGAAATATGTAGGTTAACACGAAAACATTGTTTGCATCGATATTTAGGGATGTTTTTGATATCCAATAAATCTAACAAGTCTACAGCTGCCAGAAACACATACAGTAAGATAGGTCTAGTCAGTTGATGTGACCTTTCTGCCGACCCATCTTGAAAAAAAACTTGAAAATTACACTCGAATCAGTGAAATCGATAAATTTCAAATGTCCTCCATAAACAGGAGTGACAGGAAGTTAAACTTTTCAATGAGAAGAGTTCTCACTGGTGAAATGAAAAGTTACATCGATTTTTCTATGAAAAAAAAACCATAGATCCATAAATGGCTGTTTGGGTAGAACTGTAGGACAGGAAGCAGCCATAAATGGACGTGCAGTATCAAAAAAGTTAATGCATATTTATCTTGGCTTCTTTTAAACAAAAAACTGAAAGAAATCAGTTACTACAAACAGAACACACTCATAAATTACATTTTTATTACACATATTTAGCCTGTTTTATGAACCATAACCTGCAGTGAACAGATTACATTCATGAAATACATTTTGGTCATGAATGTGAACTGTTTAAACATTTGAGTATTGTTATTGCACTCTGAACACTTCCATACATCTCTAATCTCTTCTATGATGGGAAGACCTCACACCAAGCATATTTTTACAGTCATAATTTACTGGAGGATTACAATTGCCAATAGAGGATCCACTGTTTTCAGTTCAGGAACCCACTTGCTCCTGCTACAAGTTATCTTTGTGACCCTTTTATTACAATCAGTCAAATTCTGTACAGCAGAAATGATGATTACTGAAACTGAAGAAGGGATTTATGATGGCACATGGTGTAACAGGTCAGTAAAAGGGATTTTTGGTTTGAGTTTCTCAATAGTATTCATGTTATTATAAAGGATGTTTTGTGAAAACTTGTCAGAAAGAAATTGTTTGGTTGATTGTTTTCACATTAGGAGCAAGAACTCCAGGATCTTGATAACTCAGCGCAGATCTTCAATGCCCTATCTGATGTCCCGGGCGATGTGGAGGATGTAGATGAGCTTATAGAGGTGACATTTTTAGCATCCTAGTTTGCTTTATTTTTCAGTAGAGTGTTTTTTTTGTAAAATACATTTTTTTTTCACTACCAAAAACTACCTTGTGGCTAGATTTCTGATTCTGCAGATCTTTTTTTTTCCCTTACTGTTACTGTTCCATCTCTGTTGAGTGTTTTTTTTATTGTTATTGTTACTGTTCCATTTCTTATTGTTATTGTTGCTGTTTAGTCTCCCTAAAATGAAATGTTTTCTTATTGTTATTGTTACTGTTCCATCTCCCTAGAATGTTTTCTTATTATTACTGTTCCATCTCCCTAGAATGTTTTCTTATTATTACTGTTCCATCTCCCTAGAATGTTTTCCTGGTTGTTACTGTTCCATCTCCCTAGAATGTTTTCTTATTGTTACTGTTCCATCTCCCTAGAATGTTTTTTTATTATTACTGTTCCATCTCCCTAGAATGTTTTCTTATTGTTACTGTTCCATCTCCCTAGAATGTTTTCTTATTATTACTGTTCCATCTCCCTAGAATGTTTTCTTATTATTACTGTAACATCTCCCTAGAATGTTTTCTTATTATTACTGTTCCATCTCCCTAGAATGTTTTCTTATTATTACTGTTCCATCTCCCTAGAATGTTTTCTTATTATTACTGTTCCATCTCCCTAGAATGTTTTCTTATTATTACTGTTCCATCTCCCTAGAATGTTTTCTTATTATTACTGTTCCATCTCCCTAGAATGTTTTCTTATTATTACTGTTCCATCTCCCCAGAATGTTTTCTTATTGTTACTGTTCTATCTTCTTAGAATGTTTTCTTATTGTTACTGTTCTATCTTCTTAGAATGTTTTCTTATTGTTATTGTTCCATCTCCATATAAGCAGGGTTTTCTTAGTAGTCATCACAATAAAAATTGCTGATGTGTAAATGTGGAATTGAGGCTTAGTTACAAGGTAGCAGTCATTCTTGTTTTCTTAGATCACTTTCAGGTTGGCCATTTTTGTACATTCATAACAACAAGCCATGATTGTTTTGATAGGTTGCATTTAGAGTATCTGGGTCACTGACAGACATCCATGTGGACACTCATCGCAGGAAGCATTTGGCATACTTAATGGCAGACCAAGGGGCATTAGTAAACCCAGAATCCTCTAGAAACCTGCCAAAACAGGTGAAATATATAGCTCATGTATCTCAGTGTTTTTCCTCTTTGGTTACATTCAGTTGTGTTCTTACCATGAGGCATTTAAATAGATTCTGTTAAAAAAAATTAATTGCATCTAACTGGTTTTGGGATTTGTACAGACAGAGCTTTAGAGGAAAAAACTCAAAAGAGAGTGAGAAAAACATTTTTTTTAAAAAAATTATAGGAAAAGTATGGAAGAAGATTATAAGGAGAAAGGTTGAAAGAAGAGTTAGTGGAAATTTGAAAGAAGAATTATAGAATAAAGATGTAACAAAAATTGAATGGAAAATGTTTGAAAACAAAAACAAAATATCATGTGAAATACATTGATAGTGTGAGAAGATCATTGTTTGATTTCCACATTTTGATGAATTCTAGAATATTAGACAATAAGAACAAAAGTAATTGGTAGAAGTTTCATGGTGTTTATTTTGTAATGTTATGTTTTTCATATTGTTTTTTTTTGTGCTTTATAACTGAAATTTCTATGTTATTTGTGTAGATGTAATCTGACAATAGATATGAATGTATGCCATTTTGATGTCTTCTGTGTCACAAACCAGCAACTGAACAAACGTCAGCTCCGGCGGTCAAAGTCACTGATGTCTGTACTGTGGGGTGGTGGTGGAGGTGAAGATGATGATTTTGGCAAGGCTAAAAACATCCGACAAACAGAGCTGTTGGTGGACCTCAGAGAGGCTATCTTGCAGGTTGCCAGACATTTTCAGAGTCTGGATCCAAAAAACAGCAAAGTGGTAAGTGATGCAACAATTCTGAGTGATGGATTTAATGAATGTCTTACACAACTAAGTGTAGATCATTCTGTGCTCTTTCTCCATTTTGTGATAGATTTAATGAATGTCTTACACAACTAAATATAGATCATCATTTTGTGCCATCAGCACAGAGAAGCTTGGCTACAATGTATCTCCATGTTATTGTGTCTCATACTGTTATGATGCTCACAGCCAAGCTGATTCTTGACCATTTCTTGATGTTGTCCAGCTGTCTGTATTGTTATCTTTTCTCTTCTGTCTTGTCCTCAGAAATTTGGTTTTCATTATAATAATACACATCTCAGTGTTGTCAAGATATTTTAATTGTCTGGTTCTTATGTTTTTCATTATTTTTCTTTTTCAGATGCATTTGACCTAGTACCTTTTTTTTTTTCTTGTCTGTCTATGAAAAGAACCTCAGAGAGAGTCTGTTATATTGTAAAATATTTATGACTGCTCTTAAGAACTTATGTTTCATCACTGTGATGCGTGTACAGTGTCAGCTTGAACAGGAGAGTAACACTCACGTGTCACATGAGGTACCATAGGAAAACTGGCAGTAGAAGCCAGGTGTGAAATGAAAGGAATAGAACATCTTTGCAATTCTTAAATTTATTGTTCTTTTTTTTTCCTTATTTGCAACTTGCACCAATCTGTAACTTCAACACTTCACTCTCAGTTCTTAGATTTTTAGACAAATATATGAATGTGATACATCATGAACTTCTATATAAACTGGATTTTGAAAGTACATTTGTAACATCCATCTTAGAATATAGTATTGAAGGAAGGGAATACCAACTGGTGGTGGATGATGCCAAGCACTCTCGCTCCGATAATTAGGCATAATGTCAACAGAAAATGTGGAATAGTAGAAATTATGAAATATGGTATATCATGAGTTTAAAAAATGTTTTTGAAATAGTCATTGTAGATTATAAAATGTATATACTAGATAGAAAAACTAAATGATGTTTGCAGACTGCATAGAAGAACTAAATGATATTTGCAGACTGCATAGAAGAACTAAATGATATTTGCAGACTGCACCATTCAGAGTAATATATTATGCTTCAGTGTGAAGAACTATAGAATACATTTGTAATTTATCCCTAGATACTTACAGCTGATTACACCATGGAGAGCCATGCCAGGGACTTGGAGAACTATGTAAATGTTGCTAGGAACCGACGTAGACGGGCAAAAGCTCTACTGGACTTTGAGCGACATGATGATGATGAACTGGGATTTCGGAAGAATGATATTATTACAGTAAGACTTTATTGCTTTCCTTATTTGACTTTGTTGCTTTCCTGATTTGTTTAGGAGTATGTGCTATTTGTCCATGATGTAGTTCATGGATTCACAGAGTATGCTTCGTAAGATTGAGAAAAAATTGCTTAGAAAAGAATGGGTTCATCTGTTAGGCCAGTCAACTGTGAAGAGACTAATGTGGCTTTATTGTCCAGGGCATGCAGGAGTACATGGTAATGACGTGGCAGATAGGCCCGCTGGATATGATAAAATAAATGGCAGACTGAGAATGGACAATGGCGACATTGCTAAACCCATAATGGAAAGACTGTGGGAAAATGAAGAGCAGGAATGTAAGAACAATGTAATTGTAAAGCAATTGCTGGAACTAGGACAAATTAAGAGTGCTGGTAGGAGGTCTGAACTGTGTGGCAGAAAATGTGTTGTAAACAACTAACACTTGTTGAGAACTTAGCAAACATACTCTTGGATGGATGCTGCTGCATGCGGTGGAGCATATATGGGACTGTCCTGAAGGGAATGGTGCTGGAGCCTGATTTTGAACCCTTAGCTTGTATTTCTGTGTATTGTGCACCTATAAGTGTCCTTATCATTATTGTACTCTTTTCTCATTAATGTAGACTTAAGTGTATTATTATGTTTATTATTATGTTTATTAATAAGGCCAGAATACTTCATATGTTTTCCATGTTTGTTTTTTTTTTTTCAAACAATTGTAGAAATACCACTTTGTGTCTTCTTATCCGTACATGAAATAAACAGTGTCTGCACTTTTGCTGTATACGAGTATATCCACATTTCTTTGGTCTTTATCTATATATTTTGTTTTCTTGATTAATATGCATCTTTCAATGTGACAGAGTAGTGTTGAAGATGTAAGCATTACAACTCATAGACTTTAGCATGAAACTGTATTCAGTGAGTTGATATGTATAATGGAACTCTACTTTTTATATCCCTCTGTGTGTGTATTGTAATAGATAATCTCCCAGAAAGATGAACACTGTTGGATTGGTGAGCTGAATGGTTTGAGAGGCTGGTTCCCTGCTAAGTTTGTGGAGGTTTTGGATGAGAGAAGCAAACACTACTCCTCAGCTGGTGATGATTCAGTCACAGAGGCCATTACTGACTTAGTTAGGGGAACGTAAGTACTTGACAGAGACCTGTTACTTATTTTCATTAAAATGTCTATCAGTGAGGATGATTATGCAGGAATGACAGCACAAGTGTCAGTGCCAGTGAAGATTATGTTGGAGTGACAGCACAAGCGTCAGTGCCAGTGAAGATTATGTTGGAGTGACAGCACAAGCGTCAGTGCCAGTGAAGATTATGTTGGAGTGACAGCACAAGCGTCAGTGCCAGTGAAGATTATGTTGGAGTGACAGCACAAGCGTCAGTGCCAGTGAAGATTATGTTGGAATGACAGCACAAGCGTCAGTGCCAGTGAAGATTATGTTGGAGTGACAGCACAAGCGTCAGTGCCAGTGAAGATTATGTTGGAGTGACAGCACAAGCGTCAGTGCCAGTGAAGATTATGTTGGAGTGACAGGACAAGCGTCAGTGCCAGTGAAGATTATGTTGGAGTGACAGCACAAGTGTCAGTGCCAGTGAACCTTAACCCTGTCTCACCTCCTTTTTGGTGCAGCCAGTAATGGGTTTAGGCCAGCCAACAGGGCAGTGATCATTATGGTCCCCATGGCAGTGGAGCATAGCACCTCATACTGCTTGTTAATTGCTGATGTAAATCTACATAGAGTGGCCTTCTGAAACAAAGTTTGTTGTCAACATTTTCTTGATTTTTTTTTTTTTGCCCCCTAAAGACAATATTTCTCAATAGCGTGGGATCTCCAAAAGCTATCAGTTGTAATCTGTTTTTCATTAGACACGCTTGTGCTCCAGCACCTTCAACACATTGGTTGCAAGAGAACATCCTGCGCACATTTCCAAGGAGATAGAACAAGAACTAGCTTAAGTTGTATGCTTTGCACCGCAACATACATGAAATAAAAGGTAACACTAATAGAGTAATGATGTAGTCATCAGTGAACCAGAACTGGTCAAGTCTATATCCCACCTGTCTGTGGTGCTCCTACAGTAGTTTGTCAGCCTGTTGTGCTTCTTTAACCTGGCTGGTGATGTAGTGATCACCAATTTTCCCAGGTTAATGTAGTGATTCTCCTACATGGGACCACCCAGGGATTTCATGCAAGCCACCATATCCCACACCCAGTCTGACATGACAGCTGTCCTTCAACATCATCATGGTGCCACTTGCAGACAACACTTTTCAGTTCCAGGATGGTCAGTAAGATGGAAGCAGTATGAGATTCCTGCAATAGTTATACGGCCAGTGATGAAGCTGCTACAGTATGGACTTGAAATTAATAGCACAGATGGAGCACAGATCATTGTAGACTATTTTATAATGAATAGTCTGTGGGTCAGAGACTTTCACACATCATATTTCTGATATTTCACTCAGCATCAAGTGGAACGAATTCAAGAACAATGCAGAGATAAGACAGATGACTGAACAACAACCACTCTCATGGGTGATCAGGAAAGGGAGATGGACATATGTTGATTACGTGATGAGAAGAAATGATCAGAGAATCCCAAAACAAGCTATCAAATGGAACACAACAGGCCGAAGAAAAAGAGGCAGACTGCGTGAAACTCTGAAGAGGACATTGTTAAGGGAGGCCAAATTAACAGGCATAAAATCCTTTGATGAGGTTGAAAGACTTGCCGAAGACAGGAAAAATTGGCGAACTACTTTGCAAGCCCTATGTGACGTTTAACGGCACGGGAAGGATATAAGATATATAAGATAAGATTTCTGATAATACAGTGGTGAAAAATGAATACTTAACTCACTCAGTTCTCGAAAACTTCCACAGAAAATTGTAAATTGGGTCATGCTAGAATACACTATATCACAGTACTGTTGGTGAGTGAGGGATAGTCATGCTTATAATCATTTTACCGTAGCTGACAGTTAGTGATTGTAAAAAATAAGGTCTGACAATGAGACTGTTTTACTTCACAGACTGTGTCCTGCTCTCAAGGCAATATTTGAACATGGACTGAAGAAGTCCACAATCCTTGGTGGTCATTGCCATCCATGGTTGTTCATAGAAGAGGTAGGACTAATATCTCTCTTCCTCTCTCTCTCTCTCTCTCCCCTCTCTTTCTCCTCTCTCTCTCTCTCTTCCTCCCTCTTTCGGTATTCATATCTCTTCCTCTCTCTCTCACAACCTTTTAGTGTTGTGTGTGCGTACATGTAGTTTATGTGAGCAGATTGATATCATGGACTCTGTTCAGAATATTTAAATGCTAGAGTTGTTCAGAATAGTTAAATGCCAGAGGTGACCAAGACCTTTGACTAGAATATTTTAATTTTACCCTGAAGGGGTTGTAAGTGATCTCCAGAATGTGGTAAGGATTAGCATGAGCCCTATTGTGGTGTTGCTGAATGGAATAAATTCATTTTAACTGTGTAAGTCCCAAGAAGTGAAGAAAGACATGACAGCCTACTCTTGTTATTCTCTATCATCAGGATGACCATAGCACTTATAGAAAGAGCCTTCATTATGAGAGAGCCTTTATTATCATTGGGTAGAATGAGAGACTCTTTTTATTGTCTTTGGGCAGATTGAGAGAGCCTTTTTTATCATTGAACAGAATGAGAGAGCCTTTATTATCATTGAGCAGAAAATCCTAAAATGCTATATTGAACCTATCTTATTATATGGAAGTGAATCATGGACAATAGGCAGATCTGCACAGAAGTCATTGGAAGTAGTAGAAATGTGGTTTATTAGAAGAATGTTGTGAATCCTCTGGACAGCAAAAATAACTAATGGAGAATGTTTGAGAAGAGCTGGAGAGAAAAAAACCTTGTCAAAAAATAAGAGAAAGACAATGTATTTTCATAGGACATGCAGTGAGAAGAGGGGGCATTAAAAATATTATGAAAAATAGAGGAAAGAAGATCTAGAGGAAGACCGAGAGAAATGATACTAGACAGACTGACGAGATGATGTGAGAGGAGATCACCAACTGAGCTGATGGCTTGCATGATAGCCAACACCAGTTGGCATGGCACCTGATGATGATGATGAGAATGAGAGAGCCTTTATTATCTTTGGGCAGAACTAGAGAGCCTTTTTTTAGGAAGAATAGCAAAGCACATAGTCCTAAAGCATTTGGATGAGCAGTATTCAAGAATTGAGAAATAATCTTATGTGTCATGGAAAATAAGCAGATAATGACACTTTTTGTGGTGGAAAACTATAAACTCATCACATTCTTGTTTATTGCATGTGCTGTGTGTTGACAGGCCGCAACAAAAGAAGTTGAGAAAGACTTCCAGAGTGTTTACTCCAGGCTGGTGTTATGTAAGACTTACAGGCTGGATGAGGATGGGAAGGTGCTAACCCCAGAAGAGGTTTTGTACAGGGTAAAAGGTTTTCTTTTATCTTCTTTGTTATCTCTTCTTCTGCTGTGTAACTCAGATTTTTTCTTCCTTTGGTGGTTCTCATAATTGTGGCCCTTTAACAGATTGGACACACTGGCCTCCTGCGTTTTGTTTTTTTTTTAATGTTAATACTAAATTCTCAGATTAATCTTATTTTTCTAAGGTGCTCACTTATTATGAGAACAAAGTGTGTTGTGTTATAGTTTAAGAGGTTTTCCCCAGTGTCCATGTTTCTCTGCCTGACACATTGATGTAGTTGAAGTTTTGTTTTCTTCAAGTCTTTCTTCAGTAATATGATTTGAGGCTTTCCTTCTCTTGGATGAGGTACCATCCAGGACTTACAAGTATCATCTGCCTGGAGTTTTTCTAGTTTAATCCTTCCCTATTCTATATCATATATTTCATCCACTAACACGTGGCTGATTTTAAAAAAAGCATTGTGTTATTGTTGATTTTATACATTCATGTTAGTTGTCAGTCCGTGCTTTACTTTGTGTATACATTTTATGTAGCAATCAAAGTATGATGAAATAGGATCTAAATAAAATAAAGTGAGCAAAGCAAGGTGTAAATAATTCGGATTCTCCAGTGAGTTTTCAGTTTGAAAGAAAACACAGAGAAAAAAAAGTACAGAAGTAGTAGGCTATCACAATCAGTACTAGTGGTTGAAATATTTCAACAAATGCAGGCCTTGTCAACAGAAGACTTTTACAAGGGTTAGGTTTACTTCACTTAAACTATGACAGGTTTTCTGTCAGAATAATTTCAAGTAAAAACTCATAGCTTTTTGATGTTCGACAAAGTCATAGCTTTTTGATGTTCAACAGAGTCATAGCTTTTTGATGTTCCACAAAGTCATAGCTTTTTGATGTTCCACAAAGTCATAGCTTTTTAATGTTCCACAAAGTCATAGCTTTTTGATGTTCAACAAATGCACCACTCTTTGTCTTGGGGAGACCACATGATAATATTTGGGCAGAGAATTTATCACTTTAGTCTCAGATACTATTTCTTCATTAAACTAAAGTGGTAGGCGCATACAGACAAGTAAATATGTTAATGAAAGAATTTATTATGTTGATTTCTGTTGCATGGAAAATTTCACTGAACCTGACGGGGCTATCGCAGACCGCTCTCTCCATGCAGTCAGTTTCATCTGATTGTCTCATTTGTCCCCAGGCTGTGCAGGCAGTCAACATTAGTCATGATGCCTGCCACACCCAGATGGATGTCAAGTTCAGATCACTCATCTGCTGTGGGCTCAAGTGAGTTTCTCATTTATTTATCTGTCCCAACACTTGTAGGGTTAAGCTGTCCAGTCTCACAACTTGCATCACAGTAGTTTGTCAGTATTGATCACAGTTCATCACAGTAGTTTGTCAGTACTGATCACAGTGCATCACAGTAGTTTGTCAGTACTGATCACAGTGCATCACAGTAGTTTGTCAGTACTGATCACAGTGCATCACAGTAGTTTGTCAGTACTGATCACAGTGTATCACAGTAGTTTGTCAGTACTGATCACAGTGTATCACAGTAGTTTGTCAGTACTGATCACAGTGCATCACAGTAGTTTGTCAGTACTGATCACAGTGCATCACAGTAGTTTGTCAGTACTGATCACAGTGCATCACAGTAGTTTGTCAGTACTGATCACAGTGCATCACAGTAGTTTGTCAGTACTGATCACAGTAGTTTGTCAGTACTGATCACATTTCATCATAGTAGTTTATCGGTACTAATCACAGTAGTTTGTCAGTACTGATCACATTTCATCATAGTAGTTTATCGGTACTGATCACATTAGTTTGTCAGTACTGATCATATTTCATCATAATAGTTTATCGGTACTGATCACAGTAATTTTGTCAGTACTGATCACATTTCATCACAGTAGTTTGTCAGTACTGATCACATTTCATCACAGTAGTTTGTCAGTACTGATCACATTTCATCACGGTAGTTTGTCAGTACTGATCACATTTCATCACAGTAGTTTGTCAGTACTGATCACAGTAGTTTGTCAGTACTGATCACATTTCATCACAGTAGTTTGTCAGTACTGATCACATTTCATCACAGTAGTTTGTCAGTATTGATCACAGTAGTTTGTCAGTACTGATCACATTTCATCACAGTAGTTTGTCAGTACTGATCACATTTCATCACTGTAGTTTGTCAGTACTGATTACAGTAGTTTGTCAGTACTGATCACATTTCATCACAATAGTTTGTCAGTACTGATCACAGTAGTTTGTCAGTACTGATCACATTTCATCACAGTAGTTTGTCAGTACTGATCATTTCATCACAGTAGTTTGTCAGTACTGATCACATTTCATCACAGTAGTTTGTCAGTACTGATCACTTTTCATCACAGTAGTTTGTCAGTACTGATCACATTTCATCACAGTAGTTTGTCAGTACTGATCACAGTAGTTTGTCAGTACTGATCACATTTCATCACAGTAGTTTGTCAGTACTGATCACATTTCATCACAGTAGTTTGTCAGTACTGATCACAGTAATTTTGTCAGTACTGATCACATTTCATCACAATAGTTTGTCAGTACTGATCACAGTAGTTTGTCAGTACTGATCACATTTCATCACAGTAGTTTGTCAGTACTGATCACATTTCATCACATTAGTTTATCAGTACTGATCACATTTCATCACAGTAGTTTGTCAGTACTGATCACTTTTCATCACAGTAGTTTGTCAGTACTGATCACATTTCATCACAGTAGTTTGTCAGTACTGATCACATTTCATCACAGTAGTTTGTCAGTACTGATCACAGTAGTTTGTCAGTACTGATCACATTTCATCACAATAGTTTGTCAGTACTGATCACAGTAGTTTGTCAGTACTGATCACTTTTCATCACAGTAGTTTGTCAGTACTGATCACATTTCATCGCATTAGTTTATCAGTACTGATCACATTTCATCACAGTAGTTTGTCAGTACTGATCACTTTTCATCACAGTAGTTTGTCAGTACTGATCACATTTCATCACAGTAGTTTGTCAGTACTGATCACAGTAGTTTGTCAGTACTTATCACATTTCATCACTGTAGTTTGTCAGTACTGATCACATTTCATCACAGTAGTTTACTAATTTCTTATACATTTCTGTATGCTATTTTCTAAAATAGTGTTTGATGTTATGTCTACTGTTTTCCATGTTTTTTTTTTGTGTGTTCATTGTTTTCCATCTGTGTCCATTGTTTTCTTTCTGCCTGTTGTATTTTATGTTAATTTCTACGTGCCTGTTACATTCCTCGTCTATTTCTGCAAGTTTTCTCCAGATTTTCTCCATGTTCTTTAAAATATTAGTGTATTCTGTTCATAAGAATGAGCATAAAATAATGTATTTATTAAAATTAGTTTAAATGTGCATTTTGCTAGGAGAAAGATGATGTGTGATTTCAGCATGTAGACCTGACCTGACCTGTTTCCAAATAATGATTAGCATACATAAGGTTTATTTTGTTTGTTGTTGCTGCTTTTGTCTGACAAAGGTTTTCTGCCTAAATATCACATTGTTTTGTTGGTGTAGTAAAAATTGTTAACGCAGTTTTTTTTATGTTTAAGGTAAGAAATCATTGTGTCTTTTAAAACTAATGCAGCATGTAGCATTTGTCTGGCATATTATCATCACGGTCATGCTGTTCTTCTTGACATAGTGAGCAAGTACTCCATCTGTGGCTGGAGACCCTGTGCTCCTGTATGGATGTAATAGAGAAATGGTATCACCCATGGTCATTTATGCGGAGCCCTGGATGGGTGCAGATTAAGTGTGAACTTCGGTAAGTGTTTTTATTTTTTATATCCACCATAATTACATTTGATTTTATTCTATATTGGAGGCATCTTAGTTCAGTTTTTCATAATTTTATGTCAGTTTTTTTCTTGGACAGTTGTCTTTTCAAAATAACTGATAACAAAAAGGAAATAATTTTTTTTGCATTAAATACCCAATTTATTTTGTATTTTTTTCCCCTGTAATTTCACATAAATTACATTGTCAAAGAAAATAGAAAATGTTCCAATGAAATGTAATGAAATGCTGAATGAATTTGTAAATAAATTTAATTTAAATGATGTCTTTATTCATAAATAATAGAGTAAATATAAAAGTGATGAATAGATGAGAAAACAAACTAACCTCAGTGTTACAGCTTAAACTGAACTATTGGTAACTGTTTAAATGATTGTGTTTGCTAATATAAAAGAAACAGGTCTCTTTTTTGGGGGGGTTGTTTATTGTAACATAGATTGTTAAATGTTTTATGCATTTGTTGTACTGATATTGTTGCATTTGTATATATTATATGTACTGATGTTGTAAGAGTTTATTTTTTAAATGTTATCTTATTATCTTTTTAACCTGCTTCATTATTAAATTTTATATGATAGTTTATTCTTTTCTCTTGCATGTCTTATAGAAATGAGAACTATATAAAATAATTTCACTAACTTTCTTGAGCTTTTACTAAACTCACTGAATGTAAATCTTTTCTTGGCTGTAATTTACACAGAAATTCTTTGTCCTGAAAGAAATAATCACATTCTCATTTCATTTAGAATATTTTTAAAAAAATTAATTTGACTAACTCTCAGAGCACAATGATTCTTGTTAATTATGTATGTATATATGTATATATGTATATATATATATATATATATATATATGTTATAGTTCATCCCGGATAACTGATAATCTGCTTTAGTGAATACAGTGGTGTATTTCTTGTTAAAAGAAAATATATGAAGGAAAAGAAGTGAATGAAAACACTATTTTCATAATTATCTTCTCTTAAAACTGCTTTTATTTGATATGCTGTTGTTTTATAGTTTTAGTCATGTGGTATACCTCATGTATTTGCCAGCTTCTGCTTTACATGCATGATACAGAACATATCCTTAACAGCATTGTGCTTTGTTACATTATACTGCACTACAGATAGTTCTGTAAGACTTCTGTTTTACTAAAAATTCTCTTAGGAGCATATGTAATTCTCATATAAAACATTTTATGATCAGCTTTTGATGCTTTAAAGTTTTTTTCTTTTTTTAATCATGATGAAAGAGTCAAATAAATTACTTTCTGTGTTATAAATAAGGTTCAAAGGAGAGAGCATTCATTTTTCTAGGGCTGATAATATGTGCAGGTGTACTACATTAATAAATTGTACAGGAAAATGAGCCTGTAGTCATAGAGTCAGATAGATTCCATCACACAGTTTAACTTCAGTTTCTCTTTCAGTTATATGAACTAAGGAGAAAATGTCTGTTTTCCAGTTGGTAAAGAAATATTCATTCATATAGGTTATGAACACAGTATCCATTTCTCAGTATATGTGGTCTGTGACCATTCGTTTTAAACCCTTACTGAAATATCCAGTTATGTGTACAATAAAAGAAATATCCTTATCTTAGTCAGTTCTAAAACATCAAGATATAGTTCTAAAACATTATGGTAAAGTTCTAAAACATTAAGGTAAAGTTTTGAAAAGTTTAGTCTCATAGCATCATGTAGCAGCTTGAAAACATGAAGTTGTATGAGTTATAAACAAAACAACTAATTTTCAGTCAGAACCAGCTTATCAGAGTACAAGAGCTGGTCATATGAACATAGGTCTGCAAACCTTTATTCATAACCTTTGTGACTAGTATCAAACTTTTCACATTTTGGAATAGGTAAAATGAACATTGTGTATAACCTATGTTGGAGTTTAACTGAAAACAAAATACCTGCCATAAATTTCTAATGTCTTTACTTTTAAAGAAAACAGTGATTGAAATACTAAATGTATACAAGTTTTCACTAAGTTAAACACCTCAGCATAACACTTCTCAGTAAAAGTACTTTACATGTAGCTGCAGTGAAAGTGCTTACAGGGAGAAAGTAATGCCAGAAACACTACCTTTCACAAGAAATTTGCCCTATGATAAAAATTTGGCATTGTAAAGCATTTGGAATTTGAAATAAAGTGTTATGTAGCTCTATTTCTGTCAGTCATTATCTATACAAACTGGTGTAAAACTCATGAAAAAACATCATTCTGTCTGCTTACTCCAATAACAAGTTTCTGTTTCGTATGAGTTGGGAGCAAAACATTTATCTTATTCTGTTAATGGATAACACGTGATCCTTTTACTACACTCAGCCGGTTAAAATAAAACACTCTTTTATCACATTTATCATTTCTGAATCAGCAAGCAGTAAGGAAGCTGGCTATAAATCATTCTGCATATAATCTTGTATCAGAATCATATGAGAATGGGAATATCTGTCAGCGTAAATGCTACTGTTAATCACTCTGTGCACTTAACATTTGTTGAAGGCCAGATAGTACAGTCACATCCTTGGCTTAGCAACAGTTGTTAAACATTCCTTCACTGATACCTCACTTCTTCGGGATAATCACTCAATCTTTCCACTGTCCTCCCTTCTTTATCAGAAGGGTGTCTTTCTTGCACTTGAAGACATGGAAGTCTGTGAGAATGGAGTTTCTGTTGCCGCATAATTTGAAGCCATAAATCTATCTTTTTTTTTTTTTTTAACCACACTCATTCTATTTGGCTTTCACAGATAATAAAACAACAGAAAATTCAAATAAACAACCAGATATGCACATAACAGGAAAGAAACAGTTCGTAACCACACTAATCAAAACTGTGTTTTGTATGTACCAGACTTGGCCATTAACCAAAGAACAGGGAAGTGTACATGGTTCCAAATATTATTGAGAGTCTTCACTTATTTGTTCTTCTAGTCAGTGTTGATGGTACTGAGAGAAGATGATTGCCATGGCTTTTTTTCCAGTATTTTTGGAGGTGCTAACAAAGACATGGATAAGAACCTCCCAGTAGGATACAGTACTGAACATATCTGTAAGCTCAACCACTCTGACACATTATTTTGTCAGGCTGTTGTGACTTGGTCTGTTATGGAGAATGTGAAAGAAAATGAAATATAATATTGGTTGTTATTGAGATCCCCAGCACAGACAAGGAGATAAAACTGTCACATATCACATGAAGTGTCCTAGGAAAACAGCAGCTGAGGGTAGAAGAAGCCAGGTATTAAATGAAAGGAATAATACATTGTTGAGATATATACAAGTAGCAATAGAAACATGGCTGGTTGGGACATACAGAAGTAAAAGCTTGGCTAGTTGGGACATACAGAAATAGAAACATGGCTGGTTGATACATACAAACATAGAAACAGACTGGTTGGGACATGAAAATAGAAATATGGCTTGTTAGGACATACAGAAATGGAAACGGCTTGTTGGAACATACAGAAATAGAAACATGGCTGGTTAGGATCTACAGAAATAGAAACATGGCTGGTTAGGATCTACAGAAATAGAAACATGGCTGGTTAGGATCTACAGAAATAGAAAACATGGCTGGTTGGAACATCTGCATACTCAATAGTTTGGTATCTACAGCAAGACTGACTGACAAGATGGAAAGATGGGACGGTTAAGGAAATGTTTTTTTTTTTTTAAAGAAAACATGATACTGTGGAATAAAATGCATTTTTTTTAAAAATGCAGTCTCATCTGAAAAGTTTTACTACATAAAATCTGTGTGTGTTTTATTGCTATGGAAGATTTTGTTCTGAAACCTTTGACTTCTTTCTCTTTCTTATTCTCCTGCTTTTATAAATATATTTTTATCCTTTTAAAAGCTTTCTTCCTCTTATTACTATTTCTGACAGTTATCACAATTTGTGTAGCTTTTCTTTTATGTTGTTTTTTTTGTTTTGTTTGTTTGTTTGTTTCGGTATCACTTTTCCAGAATGCAAGTTGTCTTTGTAAAAAATTTCTAAAAGCTACATTTTTATGATTAGTTTTATTTAGAAATGAAGTGTTTTAAGTCTTTCTAAATGTTTGTTTTTCTTTCCAAGAAACTTTCCGTTAATATTTAGGTATTTTACTAGAAAGTTTCTTTCCATGCTGTCCTCTTTGAAAGAAAACAAAAGCTCTGCTACTTTCCAAAGATTTTGTTTGACAGCTTTAAACAAAGAAAATGTCAATATGAAGTGGCCCGCCTTGTACTTTGTGTAGCATCATACCACTTGTTATGAATATTACTTCATTGTTTTTTCATTAGCTTTAAGACTTCCTTTATGACATATCATTTTTTTTATCATAAAGCTTTATGTTATGTTATGTTATGTTATGTTATAGATGGATCGTCTGTTTGTTCTTGGATCTTCTCCTCACTCTATCCCTTAACTTACAGCATCTAAGTGTGCCAGTTCTGTGTTGATTGACAATTCCTCTCACACGCCAGGAACATTGTTCAGGCTTGCAATGCCATAAATCTTTATAGCACTTTAAAATCACACGTTTCGTCCAGATCTTTTATGATATACTGATTTTCACTTCTGACTGGGTGTCTCTTGTATACATTTTTGGTTTAGTTCACAGCATTTTGCTTTTTTTAAAATTCTAAACCCTGCTTTGTCCGTCCACGTTTTCTTCACATTTTTATATTTGAAATATTCCTTCGTTTAAACTATCACTAGTATTTTTATATAAAAATACAACTAAAGAAATAGACAGGAAATTAGACTCTTTTGAAAACAAATGCCTAAGGAAAATCATCATCATCATCATGTGCCGTGCCGACTGGCGTTGGCTATTATGCTTCTCCAGAGTACCCGATCCTTCATGCAGGCCATCAGTTCAGTTGGTGATCTCCTCTCACATCATCCCGTCAGACTGTCCAGTATCATTTCTCTTGGTCTTCCTCTTGATCTTCTTCCTTCTATTTTTCTTGTTGTTATAATATTTTCAGTGCCCCATCTTCTCATTGCATGTCCTATGAAAGTACATTGTCTCTCTCTTATCTTTTTGACAAGTTTTTTTGTCTCTCCAGCTTTTCTCATACATTCTTCATTAGTTATTTTTGCTGTCCAGGGGATTCGCAACATTCTTCTAATAAACCACATTTCTGCTGGTTCCAATGATTTTTGTACAGACTTGCCTATTGTCCATGATTCACTTCCATATAACAAGATAGGTTCCATATAGCATTTTAGGACTCGTTTTCTAACATTCATTGATAAAGATGTGTTAGCTAATATGTTTCTCAATCTGTGAAATGCAGTCTTTGCTTGGCCTATTCTGTTCCTAATTTCTGTTCTGCATTTCCCATCTGAAGTTATTACTGCTCCAAGGTATTTAAATTTCTGCACCTGCTTTAGAATAGTTCCATTTAATTTAATACTACATGCTGGTGGATTCTGTTTCTTAGATATAACCATAGTCTCTGTCTTTTTGATGTTCAAAGTAAGGCCTTTCTGTTCACTTTCTTTGGCGACTTTATCCAAGAGATTTTGCAGGTCTTGTTGGTTCTCAGCTATCAGTGCTGTGTCATCAGCATACCAAAGGTTGTTAATATTGTATCCTCCAATTTTTATGCCTGGTTCTGTAATGATTGTTCTTAGAATATTCTCGCTATACAGATAAAAAAGGTCTGGAGATAGTACACATCCTTGTCGCACCCCTTGTTTTATAGGTTGATATTTTCCAATTCTATTTTCAGTTCGAATTGCTACTTCTTGCTGCCAGTATAGATGTTTTACAATCCTCAGGTCTTTGCCGTCTGTATTGATGTCTTCAAGCATTTTAATAATCTCATTATGTTTCACCTTGTCAAAAGCCTTGGTGTAATCAATGAAGCATAAGTAGAGATCTTTCTGTACTTCTAAAGCTCTTTCTGTTAGTGTTCGTAAAGCATAAATGGCATTGTGCTAAGGAAAATACTCGGTGTAAAGTGGAATGAATTCAAGAACAACACAGAGATAAAACAGACGAGCAAACAACAAACCTGTCTCATGGGTGATCAGAAAAAGAAGGTAGACATATGTTGGTCATGTGATGAGAAGAAACAATCAGAGGAACACAAACAACCTATCAAGTGGAACACAACAGGCTGAAGAAAAAGAGATCGACCACGTGAAACTCTAAAGAGGACACTTTTAAGAGGCCAGTTCAGTGGCCATAACATCCCTTGATGAGATTAAAAAACTGGCTGAAGACAGGAAATCTTGGCAAACTACCAAACGGGCCCTATGTGACATTTAGGGGCATGGGAAGGATGTAAGATGAAGGTATTTTTATCTGTCTGTGTCTGTCAGGCAGTTGGCAGGCTGACTAGTTTGTTTGTTAATTGGTTAATAGTTTGTTTCTTGGATGGTCGGTTCGTTGGTTAATGGTTTCCTGGTAATTGGTAAACTGGTTTGTTGGCTGATTGGGTGTTGTTTGATTGATTAGTTGGTTAATGGTTTGTTGGTTGGTTAATGGTGTGTTGGTTGGTTGGCTCCCTGATTTGTTGGTTTGGTGGTTGCCTTGTACCTGCAAAATTGACTTCTTCATCGCAGGTACGAGGGGTGATTGATAAGTTCTTGGTATAAGGTACAAATAATCTTGGCCATTTTTCTACAGATCCTGAAAAGTTTATTCATCAGTTTCTGACTATGGATGAGACTTGGATTCATCATTTTTGACCAAAAACCAAAGAACAGTCAAAGCAGTGGAAACATCATGGATCCCCACCTCCAAAGAAAGCAAGGGTGGTTCTGTCAGCAGGCAAAGTGATGGCTTCCATCTTTTGGGATTCAGAAGGTGTGCTGTTGGTAGACCATCTTCAAAAGGGCAGAACAGTCACCGAGGCCTATTACGCTAATCTTGTGAAGCAACTGCGGGTCAGATTGAAGGAAAAGCATCGAGGGAAATCGACGAGAGGAGTCATCTTGCAGCAAGACAATGCTCCAGTTTATAAGTTGGCGGTGACAATGGCTGCCACTCATGAATGCAGCTTCCAGCTTCTTGAACATCCTCCTTATTCCCCAGATTTGGCCTCTTCAGACTATTACCTGTTTAAAAAGGTAAAGGTAATCCTGTCATGCCTAAGAGGCACATAAGGATATGGTGTTAGTGCCCATATTTTCCTTGATCTGTCACTAGAGGGTGATATGGTCAGTATCATGCCTGGCCACCTTTCATTCCCCAGCTCTAGAAGAAGTCGGGTACCCATTTCTACAGCTGGGTGGCTGGGGTGCCTCCGGCTGGATTCGAACCCCCAACCTTTGCCATGAGAGACCAGTGCACTAACCACTTCGCCACTCAGACACCCATACCAAACTCAAAAAGGAGCTTGGTGGTCGCAAATTTGCTTCAGATGCTGTAGACCACTTTCTACTGGCACAAAATGCTGCCTTTTACAAAGAAGGGATCCATGTGCTCCAGGATCGCGGACTAACTTCCAAGAGGACTATGTTGAGAAATAACAAAAAAAAGTTGTTCACAAATAATCTGTTGTACCTTATGCCGAGAACTTATCGATCACCTCTCGTATTGACTAAGATCATAAAGCGCCGACATCGGACGAAAACACAGCTCGTTCCCTTAAATCATGGAACGGAGGCCAGTCATTCATTTGCATGTCCCTTGGCAGAACTTTGCCTCCCTAACAGCACTCCTGTAGGCCTCTCGGTTGTAAGCAAGATAGCCTGTGCTGATCCAGCCATTTGCAGATTATCAACGATGTCTTGCAGCCATCTTCGCCTTGGTCTTCCTCTCTTTCTTTTTCCCATTTTGTACTCTTCCAAGACGGTCTTCTCTAAAGTAACATGACATTTAATGTGTCCATAATATTTAAGTTTTCTCTCTTTAATCTTCTTTACTAGCCAGCCTTCTTCAGTATTAAGTTCTTGTAGTGTGGTTACATTTGTTCTTTTCTTTTTCCATGATATTTGAAGAACTCTTCTGTAGCATTTACATTCAAATGCATTTATGTGTTTCTCGGCTGTTTTATTGTGTCTAGGTCTCACGGGCATGTTTTGCTATGGGAAAGATACATGCCCTTAAAAATATTATTTTTGTAGTTCTGTCTGTTCCTCTCCAGAGCTTCTTTAGTTGTTTTACTTTTTTGAAGAGTGATAGTTGTCCTCTTTTTAATTTCCCTCATTGTATCTCCATTATTAGTTAGTAATGATCCAAGATATTCAAAACTCTCCACCTCTTCCAATTTCTCCTCACTGGAACATATATCAGCTGCCTTATTTGTTTTGTCAGTTGTCATCAGTTTAGTTTTCTTCGCATTGAGATAGAGGTTTTGCTCCTGGCTGTTCTTACAGACTGACATAATAAGTCGGGAACGGAGGCGAGAGTCCACTACTAAAGGGCAGCGTGTCTCTCTGTAGCTAGTTGTACAGGCTGAAGTAGCACACTTGTATCTGATATCCACACTGAGATGAGGTACAGGTTTTACTAAGCTGCCTTAGCATTTCCTGTTAAATGTTTCCTCCTTTTAAGGATCGTTTCCATCCATTTTCATTCTCTCTCTCTCTTTCTCTCTCTATCTCTCTCTGTCTTTCTCTCTCTGTCTTTCTCTCTCTCTCTCTCTTTCTCATTCCCTCTCTTTCTCTCTCTCTTTCTTTCTCTCTCTCTTTCTTTCTCTCTCTCTCTTTCTCTCTCTCTTTCTCCCTCTCTCTCTTTCTTTCTCACTCTCTTTCCTTCCCCTTCTCGCTCTTTGTGGAAAACAGTTGTATGAGTCTCATCGGCTGAATATGTCACACGTGTTTATGCGTACCCACGTGCTTCTTGTACGTACTCACGTGCATTCATTTACGCGCATTTTCCGTGAGCACACGTGTTGAAACCATGGGAAGCTGGTGGTATGTGCTGTCAGATTTGGTCGAGTCGCTGTCGGATACACTTTATCAGCGTTCGAATCTGCTTGCTTCCTCCTGTCATTTCTTTCTACAGTAACAAAAGTTCTGTTTGTTTCTTGACTTCTTTCACTGTTATAATTGAAACTTTTATCAGTCCTTTGCCTCCCTGCTCAGGACGAGTGTGAGAAGGCCAAGAAAAGGCGGGGAATTATACATGAAAAATTGGTCATACTTCAAGAACTTGTCACCCGCATTATTGGAAGCGAAGAAGAATAAATGGAAGAACTCAGCACGACACAGTAGAGATAGTTGTATGTGTAGGCTCACGGATCTTTGGCTGTGGTTTTCATTAAATATGTTTTCAAAGACTGGCAAAATAAAGCTGAGCGGAGGGAGAGAGGTGATAAGATAGACAGACAGAGCTACGAATATTTGTTTGAAATATCAGTTCATTTTGTGGAGCAGAATGAAACTGGTATATCGCACCAGTCGCATCATGAACAATTTTTTTTTATATAAATAGGAAACAACGAGGCTTTCGTAAAGTAAGATAGCACAGTTCTGTGGGTTAGACCTCGAAAAATTCGTAGACAAAGCACTTTAGTGAGACGTGAGAGAAAGAAAAATCAAACTTGAACAAATTCAGATCTTTATGAGTTTTTCATGGGCTGATATTGTATTTGTGTTAAATGTTTCTAGGGCTGGCTTGGCATGAAATGTAATAACTGCCACATGACACTTTTTTCACGGAGACAGTTCCCTTCGAAGTGTACTTACCTTCTGAGACAGGCAGAAAAGTGGCCGCCTAAACAGACAAAAAAAAAAGAGAGACATGTATTTTTTAGCTACATGCATTAAATGGTTATTTGCTTTGTCTGTTTTCTGATGAAAGAAAGGCTTTTCTTGCCTGAAACTAATCTTACAGTGCGTAAGATTCCAGAAACATATTCGTAGCAAGTTTATTAAACGTGTTCGATATGGGCGGTATGCATGGCGCTATCAAAGCTTATGGTAAAAATATGAGGGTCACCTGTATCGTTTTGATATTCATTGATATACAGCTGGGTTTATATTCGTCATAGCCATTTTTTACTGCTTCTGTGAATACAGGAAAAATGTATTTCTTAGAAAGCTGTCTGTTCATGAGAAGGCAATGATCTTCCAACCATTGAGCTCCAGCTATCCCGAAAATAGAAGGGGAGTCAACACCAGGTTTTCGGGGGCATTAAGGGATGAGCAGATATTCGCGTAAAAATCAGGTCATTGTTGTGTTTGCTTTTGTTGGGGGGGGGGGGGTAAGTATCCATATTTATTTGTATGATATCAGTGTGTAAGGATGTGATAATAAAAGTATCCCATTGATGTTTGTATGATATCAGTATGTAAGGATGTGATAATAAAAGCATCCCGTTGATGTTTGTATGATATCAGTGCATAAGGATGTGATAATAAAAGTATCCCATTGATGTTTGTATGATATCAGTGTGTAAGGATGTGATAATATAAGTATCCCAGTGATATTTATATTGTGGCAGTGTATGTAAATATGACCATAAAAGTACGGCATTAGTATTTGAATGATATCTATATGTGTGGTTGGAGAGGAGGGGGTGGAAAAGAAAGGGGAGGAGGGAATGTGATGATAAAATATATATTGGTAAAATTGCCGTAGGTGGGGATATGGCAAAAAATACCGGTATAAATATGTGTGCATGTGAGGAAATAACAGTAAAATACAGGAGCATAATGTTTGATATCAGCGCCCGAGGATATGACCTTGGCAGTACCGCGCTGATGCACGTGGGTATATAACGGTAAGATTACCATAACAGGTATTAGTGTATCATCATATTCTTCTTCCTGGATGATGCTAGGCGGAATAAGTCCGTAGTTTATGGCGTAAAAAAATGCATGGCGGTAAAATGTATCGACGTTTATAATTTCAGTTTTACATTCTTATGTATGCACAGGCATGCCACTCATTTTTCTTGTAAATAGTGCAAGAATGCGCGCCTTTGTCGTAAAAAAAGGTAGACTGCGCTCATTTTTCGTGTTTGAAGAAGAATAAAAATAACAGCAGCACTTAAGAACTCCACAACAGGTTCTCAGCAGATGCCTGTTCGCTAATATTTTAAATTACCACTTATCGCCTGCTTTTAGCATCTGCGTCTCGCCCGCTGCCAGGGGTGACAACCCGAATGTAAAACACAAATACGAGCCTCATCAAGAATGTAGATGCAAAAACCAACACAGCTCGAAGTTGAACTGCAGGCTGAGGATGTTTGCGTTCCATTCGCTCGAAGATCCGGCATCTGTGAGGAGCTGGTGTATAAGCTGCTCTTTAGGTACTTGGCATTCCGGAATTGTGGAGATATTGAAATCTTTGGACCGATAGAGATGATATATAAAATACTCAGCGGAACCTCGGCATGGATCAGCAACACTAAAATTATTGTGATTTTCAGGTAGCTTGGTTGATCATTGTTCTTCACATTTGTCGACATTTGGTGTTTTATATCAGCTGACTTGGCGATTCTCAATCTTGCCTTCATGCCAGGCTGTTCTTTACGTTCTCTCACTTCAGATACTCAGCGTACGCGCTCTAATTTCTGGGATCGAATCCAGCAAATTTAATAATTCATCTGCCGAAAGTCGTCTCTTCATTTTCTCCTGTTTCTTCTTCTTCTCTTCTTCTTCCTCCTTCTTCTCCTGCCTTCACCCTGACAATGTGGTGATTGCAATGTGTTACAGAATGCAGCTAGGCTGTGGTATCTGCGTCTTTTTGCTCGTCTCATCCGACTTCAGCGTATTATACTAGATATTCGGGTTTGGCAAGAGCAGAGTTTTAACAAGATTAGATACAAAATGTTGCTCGTGACATCTCCTGCGCTGTATGCAGCTTATGATTACCATGTAGCTAACCCTCCAATATGACGTTATTTTCTTGTTGAATATATGTATCTTTCAGTTTGTTCTTGACACTAAAGAAATTTAATTCAATAGCACCAACTAGCTGAAACCTCATTCCATTTTCAGACATCATTAATAGGAACTATCCTAAGTAGTGCTGTCCTGAAATCTTCAGGGCATATCACTGGTTTTGTTGTAAAATGCGACGTGGAAACAAGCGCGTGTGTGATTTTGTTGAAGTTGCCGAGCAGTTTCTGTCCTGACTATGACTGCTGGTAACCAAAATGGATTTACATAAATACTAAGAGCAGCAAAGATCTGTATCTAAATTACGGTCTCTTTTCTCCTAGGTCTGTTTTCTTTCAGTTTGTTTCTGAGTAATCCGATGAATGACTCATCGTAACTACTGAACCACTCTTCCGATGAATGACTCAATGTAACTACTGAACCACTCTCGGATGAATGACTCATCGTAACTACTGAACCACTCTTCGGATGAATGACTCATCGTAACTACTGAACCACTCTTCCGATGAATGACTCAATGTAACTACTGAACCACTCTTCGGATGAATGACTCAATGTAACTACTGAACCACTCTTCGGATGAATGACTCAATGTAACTACTGAACCACTCTTCCGATGAATGACTCAATGTAACTACTGAACCACTCTTCGGATGAATGACTCATCGTAACTACTGAACCACTCTTCCGATGAATGACTCAATGTAACTACTGAACCACTCTTCGGATGAATGACTCATCGTAACTACTGAACCACTCTCGGATGAATGACTCATCGTAACTACTGAACCACTCTTCGGATGAATGACGTAACTACTGAACCACTCTTCCAATGAATGACTCAGTGTAACTACTGAACCACTCTTCCGATGAATGACTCATCGTAACTACTGAACCACTCTTCAGATGAATGACTCAATGTAACTACTGAACCACTCTTCGGATGAATGACTCATCGTAACTACTGAACCACTCTTCCATTGAATGACTCATCGTAACTACTGAACCACTCTTCGGATGAATGACTCATCGTAACTACTGAACCACTCTCCGTAAAACATGATCTACTGTCAGTTCCACAGATGCAACGTTATTTTTTTAAATTTTATTTTAATGGAGAATGATAGCGGCTGTACAAATGAATATCCGTAGACGTTATGAGCTGCTGTTTCGGTTTTAGTTTAACCTTTCCGCTCTAATTCTTACTTGTTAGAGACTAAGGGAGGTAAAGATATCCAAGAATTTCAGTTTTTTTTCCTTGTTGTAAATGTTTGTGGGTGGGTGGTGAAGGAACATAAATCACCATGCTTTTGTTGGGAACCTCGGCATGGATCAGCAACACTAAAATTATTGTGATTTTCAGGTAGCTTGGTTGATCATTGTTCTTCACATTTGTCGACATTTGGTGTTTTATATCAGCTGACTTGGCGATTCTCAATCTTGCCTTCATGCCAGGCTGTTCTTTACGTTCTCTCACTTCAGATACTCAGCGTACGCGCTCTAATTTCTGGGATCGAATCCAGCAAATTTAATAATTCATCTGCCGAAAGTCGTCTCTTCATTTTCTCCTGTTTCTTCTTCTTCTCTTCTTCTTCCTCCTTCTTCTCCTGCCTTCACCCTGACAATGTGGTGATTGCAATGTGTTACAGAATGCAGCTAGGCTGTGGTATCTGCGTCTTTTTGCTCGTCTCATCCGACTTCAGCGTATTATACTAGATATTCGGGTTTGGCAAGAGCAGAGTTTTAACAAGATTAGATACAAAATGTTGCTCGTGACATCTCCTGCGCTGTATGCAGCTTATGATTACCATGTAGCTAACCCTCCAATATGACGTTATTTTCTTGTTGAAATATATGTATCTTTCAGTTTGTTCTTGACACTAAAGAAATTTAATTCAATAGCACCAACTAGCTGAAACCTCATTCCATTTTCAGACATCATTAATAGGAACTATCCTAAGTAGTGCTGTCCTGAAATCTTCAGGGCATATCACTGGTTTTGTTGTAAAATGCGACGTGGAAACAAGCGCGTGTGTGATTTTGTTGAAGTTGCCGAGCAGTTTCTGTCCTGACTATGACTGCTGGTAACCAAAATGGATTTACATAAATACTAAGAGCAGCAAAGATCTGTATCTAAATTACGGTCTCTTTTCTCCTGGGTCTGTTTTCTTTCAGTTTGTTTCTGAGTAATCCGATGAATGACTCATCGTAACTACTGAACCACTCTTCCGATGAATGACTCAATGTAACTACTGAACCACTCTTCGGATGAATGACTCATCGTAACTACTGAACCACTCTTCGGATGAATGACTCATCGTAACTACTGAACCACTCTTCCGATGAATGACTCAATGTAACTACTGAACCACTCTTCGGATGAATGACTCATGTAACTACTGAACCACTCTTCGATGAATGACTCAATGTAACTACTGAACCACTCTTCCGATGAATGACTCAATGTAACTACTGAACCACTCTTCGGATGAATGACTCATCGTAACTACTGAACCACTCTTCCGATGAATGACTCAATGTAACTACTGAACCACTCTTCGGATGAATGACTCATCGTAACTACTGAACCACTCTTCGGATGAATGACTCATCGTAACTACTGAACCACTCTTCGGATGAATGACGTAACTACTGAACCACTCTTCCAATGAATGACTCAGTGTAACTACTGAACCACTCTTCCGATGAATGACTCATCGTAACTACTGAACCACTCTTCAGATGAATGACTCAATGTAACTACTGAACCACTCTTCGGATGAATGACTCATCGTAACTACTGAACCACTCTTCCATTGAATGACTCATCGTAACTACTGAACCACTCTTCGGATGAATGACTCATCGTAACTACTGAACCACTCTCCGTAAAACATGATCTACTGTCAGTTCCACAGATGCAACGTTATTTTTTTAAATTTTATTTTAATGGAGAATGATAGCGGCTGTACAAATGAATATCCGTAGACGTTATGAGCTGCTGTTTCGGTTTTAGTTTAACCTTTCCGCTCTAATTCTTACTTGTTAGAGACTAAGGGAGGTAAAGATATCCAAGAATTTCAGTTTTTTTTCCTTGTTGTAAATGTTTGTGGGTGGGTGGTGAAGGAACATAAATCACCATGCTTTTGTTGGGAATCGTGTTAGAAGATTAATGAAGAGAATCCATTCATCCAGACACAGATTCACATTAGGAGACGTTTGTTATCAAGGAAGGGTAGTTCGTAGATATGCTGGTCGATTTATTTCACATTTGCTGTGCAACATTCTGCAGGTGAATTGTTTTGTAATAAAAGAAAGGCCATAATTGTGGTGAGAGTGTTACGAAATTTGTGACGATGTTTTTTAATAATCTGTTTTTCCTCATTAATTTTCCACTCATGACGTTACAATCCATTGTGACGAATGGGAGATGGACAGACTTTGAGCCCATACTAAAGTCTGAGACAGAGAGAGACCGCTTCTCTGTTGACTCGACCAGCCACATCTCGGTCTTCCTTGAGATTTCTATTTCTACTTGTATTCTTGCAGTAATTCAAATTGTTATGTTTATTTCATGATACCATCATGTTTGAAAGAAAACGAATCTTCGAATGGAGTTTTTGGTTTGTTATCAGTCAAGATTTTTTTATTATTATTACCCAGCCGACACTTGATGAAGATCGTGGAGTCCTGAAATAAGGAGGATGGGGAGTGCGCTAGGTAGAGTATTTTTTTTAAAGTCGCCTGGAATAGTTAGTCTTCGCGGACTCATCACCCCAGAGAGTATGTAAGATCTTGCCATCTTGGTCAGACTACATTAGATAACACCATCTTAGTCAGACTACATTAGATAACACCATCTTGTTCAGACTGCATTAGATAACACCATCTTGATCAGACTACATTAGATAACACCACCTTAGTCAGACTACATTAGATAACACCATCTTGATCAGACTACATTAGATAACACCATCTTGATCAGACTACATTAGATAACACCATCTTGATCAGACTACATTAGATAACACCATCTTGATCAGACTACATTAGATAACACCATCTTGATCAGACTACATTAGATAACACCATCTTGATCAGACTACATTAGATAACACCATCTTGATCAGACTACATTAGATAACACCATCTTGATCAGACTACAGTGACGCGGTTTCCACAGGATTAGAACGATCTTTCCCAGTTTCGTTGTCTATCCCTAAGATGTGTGAACTAGTTCTACCACAGACGTCTCCGCTCCTGATAAATGTTGAAAGCTTCCAAATTCCTCAACTTCACATAGTAATTGTGAAGGCACTTAGTTTATACACCACGCCCTGGCCGCTGATTCAAAGGCATAAGCCAATTGAAAGTCTCACGTGTATATTTTATTTCGTTTCTCGCATTTGGCGCCAGCGGAGTATTTTCAGATGGAAAATATTAATCTGTTGCCTTTGAAATGATTTATTATCATTCAGGTTTTAGTTATTTATAAAATTGCGTTGTTATCATAATTTTGTTGCGTCTTCAGGAGCTCAGCTATTTTAATTGAGCCAATTTATTGTCTAGTTTGCTCTCGAGGTATATTTCTGGTCTCTTTCTGCCGTTAAGTAGCCCAGTCGAAAGCAACGACAAAGAGATGTGCGTTGGATGTTTGCATTTCAGAATTTGCCGCGTAGAAGTTTACGAGAGTCCGTAAAAGAGGTCTGCCGCGTACGAGTTGGCGCACAAGCTGCGGATTCTAACCTTCATGCAAGACGAAGTTGCAGGAATGCGTAAATAATCTGCTTTGGGTTGAAAATAATTGTCTGAGCTATCTTTGACACGTCTGCGTTTGCTGGTAACAAGACAGCCAAGTCCTGGCAGTAGTCAGCCCGTAGGTGTCTCTCTGTTTAATTAGTCCGGCAGACGATTGGCTGTTCCAGTTGTAAACTCTCCTGGAGTAGTTTGACGGCTGCTTTCAGTCGCTGAAATGCTGCGGCTAGTTGTAGGGACAAGAGGCACAGTTACAGAGTTTCGTTTATTTACTCATCGGGTGTCGCGCCAGAAGACGTTGGCGACCACGTTTACCAGCTTAGTGTGCAAGTCTCTTGTGGCGAAGGTCCAGCATTTGAATCCGGCTGGAGGCCCTTCACTCAATTGGCTGTAAAAATGGGCACGTGCCTTCTTGTGGAGTTGGGGAAGGAAAGATGGCCTGAGGTGATGTTGACCATATCACCCTCTGGTGTGCCGATAGGTCAAGGAAAATATGGGTTTCCGTGGCATAATAGGGCTACCTTGACTTTGATCGGATTGACCAGTTTTTACTCGGTTTCTCTCTGGGTTTTTCCCTTGCCTTTTCCCCGTGATTATCAATTTTTTAACAAATGTGTCCTGCTTGAAACATTGTTCTTATGGGAGTACGACAGTCAAACTTACGGGTTTTGATTGGTTAACGCTCTCTCTCTCTCTCTATACTCCCCCCCCCCCCCCCCCACACACACACACAATAAAAAACCAACGAACGTTTCTTTAATTACTTCAGTAGTTTGGACGCTGAAATAATGATCGAGTGAGCCAACTTTATTTCGAAATATTTATAAATTAATGTTTTAAAAAATTGTATAGATTCGGATGAGAAGTTGGTTACGATGCCTTTCTGTTAAACAGAGATCGTAACCAAGAAGAATGCTTTGTGGCAGGTTGCAGTATCAGGTATGTACACGTATAGAGAAAAGAAATCATATTAGAAACATACACTTGACA
The DNA here is from genome assembly GCA_009760885.1 of Achatina immaculata. NCBI lineage: Eukaryota > Metazoa > Mollusca > Gastropoda > Stylommatophora > Achatinidae > Lissachatina > Lissachatina immaculata. The sequence goes on along the minus strand of CM019719.1, from coordinate 7,285,475 downwards.
GTCACGTTACATACAGCGAATAATGTTACTGCATGAGTCTGGTTTCCGCGGTTGCTGGCTTGTTTTAGGTATATATTCCATCATCTGTCTTTTGTCACTGGTTTTCTTCCCCTTTTGTTTACGACTTGTGCGGTTATTTTCAGGCGTCTCTTCAGTCTTCTCCCTCATCCGACAGTCTTATCCTGTACCAGGCTCGTGTGTGATAATTTCTACTGCAGAAAAAGACATACTCATCAAAATTATGTGCAAAAATCCATACTGTCCACACACAGAGAGCGCTTCCTTTACTCATCGGAGACCGTGAACAAATGTTTACACGGTGTACTGTTACCTTTATCCACCGATGGGCTTATGTACGGTATAATCTAGTGTGCTTGTCTTTCACGCACATAAGAATAACTTTTCACCGGTAGAAATATTTCCGGCGCTAGTGTAACGGTAAATTTATCCATATTCAAATCATTTTTACAAGTCATCCCCCCCCCCCCCCCCGAAGTAAGTTATGTTTTTTTTTATCTTTTCTGAAAAATTGTTTGTGTGAATTGAGGTGCTTTTTTTCCTTATTCGAGCACAGCATTTTACGTGAATGTCCAGTCTTCCTGACTGTACTGACAGCCGCGTGTATTATACTCGCATGCGCCTTGCCGTTTTAGTTGTAAGAAGAGATTCTCTCTCTCTCTCTCTCTCTCTCACACACACACACACACACACGTATATATATAAAACAGTTATTTTGAGTGGAAAGGGCAGTATCCTCACATACTTTACACTAGAAGGTAGTTCACTATCAGCTGTACTACTTAATCGTTCACATATACTGAGTATATTGTTTCCATGTTTGTTTCTTTCAAAATTTAATACTGACATTGATTGATAAACTACCAGAATATTCTTTGCTTATGTTTGACAATATGAGCTGTATGCGGGAGCCTTCGTGTCTTCAGCTTTATTAACCTTATTAATGTTTTTTTTACATGTACACACATATAATATGCTGTATGTTTCGCAGCTTATATATTCTACGTTTTCTTAACATGCTCACATCTTTTCTTTCCAGGCGTTTACTACCCACTTGCTAGCATTTAGTGCATATTCTGCTTTTGAACTAATGAATCCATATACATTTTTAGTTTGTTATACGAATACAGCTAATCACCTAACTTATGTAATATTCGATTTACGTAAAGTCGACTTTCAGTAAATTTTAAGCTACGTAGTGCGATTTTCAAAAAAATTGTAGAAACGTATTTCAAAACGAAACGAAGAATGAAAGCTAAAATACTTGGACAGTGTGACTCCATAAGCCAAGCAGTATATAGCAACTTCTTTCAACGTGTATTGTGTTTATATAGTAATTCATTTGTTTAATAAAATGCTGAATACTCTGTGAACGATGCTGCCATTTCAGCAGACCCTGACACTCGTAGTCTCTTGGTGTCAGATTTCATCGGCAGTTGTCTGCTACTTGGAGGCGCTAGTAATGAATTAGTTCAAGCGAAAGCCTCAGACTTTTTTGCCTATACCATATATATTGCTCTTGGCGTATTATTTTGTACTAAACTGTGTGCGTATTGGCATAATCTTTTTTATTGTACATTTGGAAGCAAACTTTTGGCTTCTTTTTTTTCTTGCGTATTAGATTTAAAATAATAATAATAATGCTTACATTGTCATCGAATTATCAGATTCATCGCATGTGACTGCAAATTATGAAGACAAGAACAAAGAAAAAAAATCCTTTCAGAGAAATAGCAGTTTAGTAAAAATTTCACTTGCCTAAAGCTCAGTGGAGGTTTATTTGAGGAGTTATCGGTCTGTCTTTGTTGCTGCACAGAGTTTAGCCAACAGTTGTTCATTTTCTGCTGTTAGTGTGCACAGTTTTCCACATACAAAAATTAGGCTGGATATATCGCAGAAATGAAAACTTCATAACTAACAACCTCCAGGCCATGGCTTAGGTGGCCATGGTAACCCATGTTCGGTTTAGAAACTTAAGTTCAAGTTGAAAGAAAACAACAAAAAAAAAACGGAAAAAAACATGTAGAATTTATGGAGAGTTTTAACATTTCACGGCCGCAATCATCTGCACACCCCCCCCCCCCCCACTCCTTTTTCTATTTTTAACAAAAATTTATTTTTAATGTTTCGCTAACAATAATGCTCGGCTTTAACTTTTCGCTAACAATAATGCTCGGCTTTAACTTTTCGCTAACAGTAATGCTCGGCTTTAACTTTTCGCTAACAGTAATGCTCGGCTTTAACTTTTCGCTAACAATAATGCTCGGCTTTAACTTTTCGCTAACAATAATGCTCGGCTTTAACTTTTCGCTAACAATAATGCTTGTCTTTGTCGAAGAGTGGCTGCTGTCACAGTCTAACACACTATGAAATGTTTACTATAAAAAAGAACTCTTTTAGCAGATGTGGTAATCTTGATTTTGCTACATTGACTTGGTCAGTTTATACATAGTGATCGTCATGTCTCATTCTTGTTTAAAGATGGAGGAACGGAATGTTTCTACATTTATTTTACAGATTACTTGCAGCCTACTCATTTCAGCTGTCCGTTGCCCGAGAGCTGCCATTACGCCAGGATCCAACAGACATATTGGTGCAGAGTGCAAGAGACATTCTTATCACATATCACCTTTTTAGTTGGGAGCTGTGAAGGAAATCTATAACTGTTTTTTTTTTTTTTTGCGAAGCTCAGCATTTGTTACTGTTGTGTTTTATTGAAGGAGCTCAGGTTGATTTTTCCAATGGAGGTAAAGCCACGTAAAGAGGCAGAATTATGAGCGACTTCCCATCATTTATAATTCAGGAACATTAAACTAATATTGTGATAGTGTATTACTGAACAATGATCACGTGTTTAGCCCACACACTGTACTGTACTGTAGCAGTTTGTGTGTGGCTAACTCTTGAAGTATTTAATTCTTCATGCGCTGTTACAGACGTCACTATTTAGTGAATTCTTCATGCGCTGTTACAGACGTCACTATTTAGTGAATTCTTCATGCGCTGTTACAGACGTCACTATTTAGTGAATTCTTCATGCGCTGTTACAAACGTCACTATTTAGTGAATTCTTCATGCGCTGTTACAAACGTCACTACTTACGGAGCAGATTTACTTGACTGTTACTCAAGTGACTCAACAGACGCCACATTGTTATATATCGTGTGACACACGAAAACCCAGGACAACAGCCACTACATATCCATACACGAACATGGCATGTAATCAACTCACTCAACACCACAGTTGAAACTCAACATGAATTCAGTTATCACAGGATTCACAGTTACAAAAATCAACAAAAGTTTAATGATGCTAAATACATATTGCAAATGGATGTAGTTTGTAAACTGATGGAAACAATTACAGTGAGAATAGAAAAACGGTCCGGGCGATAAACATCGCCATGGGACCCTCACACTAACATACAACATCAAAAACATACTAACCTCATATATACCGAAGAACCCATACGCAGCCTTCCGACCAAGAATCACATTTTGTCATGAAAAGGACAATCAAACTTACAACATTACATAATAAAACTTATAACCTTTTGTCCTAAAACGGACAGATCCATCTACCAAAAACTACATTCTGACTTAAACACACATTTGACCTAACAAAAGACAATCAACTACAAAAACTTACGTAACGAACCAAGTTCTAACACACATCCTTTCTAGAGAAAAAACACACACGACCTGTCTCTACAACACTCAGATCAAAACTAACTCATTCCTACATCCCGCCACTCATATTCACGTGACTGATTTCTCAATCGGAACATGGAGATACAAGGCCCGACAAGTAAGTAATGAGACTAATTGCATAATAAATAAAATAAACAACAGTTGAAGGTATAACCTGTATTTTATTCAAAGTAAGCCCCTTGTGCATTGATGCAGCGAGTGGCACGATCTAACAAACACTGAAACGACCTCTGCAGTTCTTCTGTTGGTATGGCCCTTAAACTCGATGTTACTGCCCTTTCGATGTCATCAGTATCGTCAAAGAAGCGTCCTTTCAATGGTAACTTTAATTTTGGGAATAGAAAATAATCGCAGGGAGACAAATCTGGGGATTAGGGTGGATGGTTGAGAACACGCACTTTTTGGGGGGGGCCAAAACTTCCTGTACAACTACCACCTGGTGAGCCGGTGCATTATCATGAAGAAGGAAAAAACTGCCAGGTGTTGAATACTCGGGTCGGACTCTGACAATCCTTTTCAATAGGCGTTTCAAAATACTTAAATAAACTTTGGCAGTAACAGTTTGTCCGTCAGGAATAAATTCTTTGTGAGTAACTCCATTGCTGCCATAGAAGCACACCAGCATTGTCTTCACTTTCGACTTTTTAAGACGAATTTTTTTACCTTTTAGTGATGATGATCACTTCTACTGAGCACTTTGGCGTTTAGTTGTAGTATCATAGCGGAAAATCCATATTTCATCATCTGCAACAATCATATTTAAGAAATGTTTATTTCTGCGACACGTTTTGATGATGTCTTTTGCGTATTCAACACGCTGATGTTTTTTTTTTTTTTTTTTTTTTTTTTGGTCGTCAGACAACTCATGTGGTACAAACCGCAAGCATCTTTTTTCTTGCCCAAATATTCCACTAAAATTTTACGAATGGTCTCTCGAATTGGCCGTCCATGTCTAATTGCATTTGTAATCGTTTCCACACCACTTTCAAATCGTGAACACCACTTGAATATCTGTGCACGAGATAAGCAATAATGCCAATAAACTTGTCGCATCAATTCAGCTGTCTCAGTGGCATTCTTTCCGAGTTTTAAACATAATTTAATGTAGCTTTTTGCTCCATGCTGATTACATAAAAATGCACCTCTAACTAGGTCAACAAAATGGCGGTTTGTTTAGCGTCTGCTTATCGGACGCCGATGAAAAGTTGCCAGATTATAGATGAAGGGTGCCTCTTAGATTTCCATGCTTTGCTTCATAGATGGTGTTTTTGTCTTGGCCATAATAAAATCAGTCTCAATACTTAATTGTCAGACCTTGTACTTTTTTCCGCGCTTGCATAAACAGATAAGTTGTGGTCGATAACTGTTTGACCACAGCAACAGGGTTTCTCATAAAAAGTGTGTAATTCTGTTACAACATGAAGAAGTGCTTCCGTCATCGGTCGAAACACATTTTTTTTAAATAAAACAAAAAGTAGTACTCTGTTCTCATTATTGACTTCTTTTTTGGGGGGAAACTATTATACTCGTATCTTGTCCCGGGGAAGAGCATTTTCTCATCCAGACTTTGGAGTGAGACTAACTTGTCTATGATGTTTGCATGACACCAAGATACCACCCTGCGGATTAAGTGTACGCTGTTGCATGTAACTGATCTATTCATTAAGTGAACCTTTCCGGGGTTTGTTTTTTCTGTATAATGACAAATTGTTTAGTGTGGTCCGGAACAAATTAATGTTTCTGTGGACACGGGGAGAAAGCTGGTCGACGTTTTAAAATGTGGGGAAATTTTCAGATATATTAGGCTAGTTATAATTGTACTCCGGCTGTGACATTAAATGCTCTAGCTTCCTACTTCTGTGAGAATTTTAGTCCAAATGCCAGTACTACGTAGCGCCGGCGAGAATCCCTATCCATTAGAGGGCAAGGGTAACGGAGATATAGCTCACTGTATTTAGTCGGAGAATGCATGGTTATGGATTCCGCAATTTCCACCCGTTAACCAGGGTATCGTTAAGGTACTCAGAACTATATAAACTTGCATTCGATACAGCAGGCCGTTCTGGTGATGTGTGGTAATTTGTTGGAATTTGCCTGTCTGCAGGTATTGAGCAACATTTCTGAAATACTTTACACAAAAATCATAATATTAGAGTGGATAAAAATATACTTGCTCGCATTCTCACATAAACAGCATCTTCTGGGAACTGTTAACTTTGACGTTTTGGAAAATAAAGTTGTTTACAAAACAGATATTACATTTCACTGCCAGAAGATGTTAAACAAATTTTACTTTCATTTATCCGGGGACTGGTGAAGTGTAATACGTTTGTTAATTTCTTCGTCGCACCTGTTGGCTGAGAATAATAATGGGAGCCGTTAGGTCTGGCCTGGAGAAAGTCTACAAGTTGTTTTTTTTAATCCGGTCCTGAGCCAAGAGTTGATCGCAGTATTGCTTTAATGTTTGCTTAGCAAATGCTGTATTGATGGACGCCAAGGATGTTGTGGCTTGCCACCTGCTCTTTTTTTTTCTAGCTATGGCCATAAGCGTTACCTGTGTAAAGAACAAAACAGTTGTAATTAAAAGAACATATGCTAGTTCTAGGAGTACGGAATGTTGCGAAATTTCTACAAGATGTGTTTTATCCAGGACTGCTTTAGATATTAATAAGTGTCATGTATTGATGAGCTAGGTATTTGGCGAAGTGTCGAGTTGTTCTTGGCTTTCGTCTACACAGGAGTTTGTTTTACACATGGTGTTAGTTTGTTGGTCTGTTGGTTGGCTGGATGTCTTGAGTAGTTGATTCAGTGGTTGGTTGGTTGGTCTAATGTCTGCCAGGATGGGTGATGGACCTACCTTTTTCTGGCAGTTGTCAAATATTCCTTGGACGGAACAATAACGTCGTTAAAACTCTTTGTAAAGAGTCAGCTCTTCTCACAAACATTTTTCTATTAATTATAAACCAGGAAAAAGTTTCTCATTCACGCCAGATATCACTCGTGCATTCAATTATCTTTTATCAGTTTACGTCACGGTTAGAAAAAAAATACAGAAGACTAATTTTAACATCTAAACCCAACAGACCTGAATAGCCAAATGGTTAATGCAGTTGTATCTTACGGAAAGGGTCGGTAGTTCGAGTCTTTTGGGGAGCCTTCCCGGCCACCCATTTATAAAAATGAGTACCTTTCTTGTTCTGGAGCCAGGAAAGGAAAGGGCCAGACAGATCACATCAATCTCTAATGTTCCCACAGCGCAAGAAAAATATAGCTCATGACAAAATATCACTTTGTTGCGCTTATCATCTAGCAGGACTACTTTTTTTTTTACCTTTTACGAACAGAATTGTGCCCTAGTTAAATGGGACCTTCCTGAAGTCTTCACATTAAATAAACACAATAGAGAAGAATTAAATACCTTCTAAAGTTTAACATATGACTTCCGTAATTTGTAGTTCTGTAAACTGTGATTAATCTACTGCACAAAAATTGCTGAGAGTGTTCTCACACAAACATTAAGAATAATCGTGAAAGTAAGAGACTATACGAACGAATTTTCATCGTATGTTTTTATTTCGTTCAAGTCTGAATGATTACTTTTCATTTGTCATAGGCTGTTCTTGACTCCTCTCACACTTTGCTGCCATTAGTGTCTGTGCATTAACTATATATATTGCTTTATTATGTCAAACATGGAACTGTTATCATGTGTACATACATCAGAGATTATATGTATGTCATGCGTGACAAGATGCCATGAGTCTAGCTTGGTCACAGTAGCGTAGAGCTTCATGTGTGAAGACTTCTTAAGTTTCTGTGTCAGCCTCTCTGAAAGTATTGGACCACAAATAGCTCTTCCCTGGTTTCCATTTAGCTCCACGCTGGATATAAACCAGGTTGTTTGCACTTAACTGTATTTTGGAATTCCTGAGAAGTTTTCCAAACACATGTGTGTAGAGGATAGATATGTCTGAACCACTGGCGTGATCCAGATATGTGCGTGGGAGACATGGGTGGTATTAAAAATGAAGAATTTGACCCAATCAGCTTTTGGCGTCTTGTAGGTTTTCTTACCTTTCTAGTGAGGGGTATCTGATGCAATCACTTTCATCTCCAAGGTTGCCAAATATTTGATGTTGGGAGTCGCTGCAAGCGCTTTTATATAACTCGGATTTTGTGCTGGCAATTTTTTTTTTTTTTTGCTGCCGTCTAGTCAAAGATAAGGCTGTTCTTTTTTTCTTATCTGCCAAATTTGAAATTCCGAGGGTTTTCTTTTTCCAAAATGTCATACTTTATGGCATCAGATTCCTGTCATATTTTGAATTGCCCACCGCTAGTTATTATTAAGTTATTTTAAATTCATATTTTCATTTTGGAAACTGATCCATTTAGATCACATCATATATATATTGTACATATAAAAGTGTGTACAGTTTGGCATACATTTTCCCATCGTTGTAAGTTGACTTGCGTGCCCTTTGCTAATTCAGATGGCACACTTATTCATCATTATTTACAGAATTCTGGCTGAATTTTCCTTCAATCTGTCCATGAACTGGGAGCTTCCAAGAAAACGACAACGATCCCGCGTGAGCTTGCGGGAGGGCGTGTGCGATATGCTAATACAGCATCACCTATTTAGCTGGGAGATATAACATATAGCGTCCCACCAGCATTCTGCCTGTACGGTTAGCTTTCTTCGCCTCTTTCTTTTATTACCGGGCTGGGCAGTAAGAAAGATTCAATGTTAAAGCCTTTATCATGCCACCATATATTTTAGCCGCACCCCCTTTTTATTTAAATCTTTTTTTCTTGTCTGGGTCTCCTGGTTCAAACGTTTGTTTGTTTAATTCATGAAGCCAGTGTTGAGTGTATTAAGATATTCTTTATTTTCTTAGCTATGATAAATGGAATTTATATTTGGAGCTGTTACTTAAAATAACTTCATATTTACAGATTTAACTTCACAAAAGTTTGCATTTGGAATTATCTCACGTAATGTAAATTAATTTTTCAAATACACTTGACATAACGTTATTTTTAGAAGTGTCACTTGACATAACTTTATTTTTAGAAGCATCACTTGATATAAGTTAATGGACTGATTGAATATCCAAGACGATGCATTATATTTTAATGGGTAGCAAATGTCCACAGTTTAGTGAATGTGTTATTTTAGTGATTAATTTATTGTCGTTTGTGCTATTTGTTTTGAACATTTTTTGTTGTTGTTTATTAAATTGTAAGATGCTGGTGAAGATATTATACTGTGAGTAAACATATACCATACTTCTTGATTTTTGGTTACTTTGAAAAAAAGCGTAAAAACTTTTGTGTACGTAAATATTGTTATTCTGCTTCTTAAAATATCATTCCCGCTTCCGCTGTTCTATTTTTCTTTCTTGGGCTTTGGACTTTGTTGATAACTTTGATTTGCTTATGATGTCTTTTTTTTTTTTGGTAGTTGGTTGTCATATTTGTATGCAGGTTACACAATGAACATTTCACAATAAATTATTTCATTTATTTTGCAACGTAGCTAACTGTATTTTGTCATAGTCATGCAGCATAATTCATTTAACATTCCTCAGTAATAGAATGTTCATTGGTCTCTGATGTCCATCAGAATTGTGAGCTTAATTTGATTGTTTTATTCTTCGTTTTTCATTCTGGTATTATACAGTTTAATTTTCCATACGGTTATTCCTGTGTTATTTTTACCCGCAAAACTGCTGGATTGTAATGTCAATCCCTGCAGGTTAGAGTAGAGATCAAAGCCAGTTGGTAGGGTATATAAGTGATTGTTTACTGCATTTGTCTGCAGCTGTAGACTATCTGTCAGCTGACGTGGAATTGAAAAAAAAAAAGAAATATTGGCATCATAAGAGAGTGAGAGTGTCGCTCCTGGAGTGCATGTATGAAGTATACTGTTCAAAAAATGAAACGCAACACTACTGTAGTCGTAATTGACACCAAATTTCAAACTTGTATCAACATTTTATTTTACGGAATTAATGTTTCAATCTCGGCATGAAAAAACTTTAAGACTTTACCAGTGAAATGATGTTCATTAAATTTGGTTTGGACTTTTATTCTTTGCGACTGATGCCCCCGTTTCAGTAAAGTGTATGGCCTCCTCTGGCCTGTATCAGAGAACGATATCTCCTTGACATGGATCCGATTAGCCATTGGATCTGTTGTTGTGGGATGGCTGCCCACTCTTCCCGCATTGCAAGAGACAACTGTCGGAGATTGGTTGGCGCCACGTCTCGCTGGCGGACTTGTCTGTTGAGTTCATCCCATAAGTGTTTTATGGAATGGTCTGGACGTTGTTGTCAGCGAGGGACTGGGTGGTGAGGTGTGCCTCATGAGGTCGAGCGATATCCTGCTAAAAGATCGACCCTGGTGCAGCCAAAAGTGGAATAACGTGAGGACGAAGAATTTCAGCGACGTATTGTTGGGGATTCGGGCGTCCTTCAGGTTGCACCAGGTCACTTCTTCCCATGAAATTGATCGTCCCTCACACCAGTACACCTCCACCTCCATTTGGAGGAGCTTCATACACGCAGTTCTGGGCGTAACGCTCATGGACTTTGCTGTAATCTCTTTTCCGTCTATCGTGTCACTGGAGCAGAAAGAATGATTCACCACTAAACCAAACCCTTCTCCAATCATTCGCAACGGTCCATTAACGATGCAGGTTCGCTCACCGCAGTCGATTCTGGCGATGCCGGTCCGTAAGAACAGGACCTCTGTAGAGTCTTCTAGCCCAAAGACCAGCATCGTGCAGCCGGTTCCTGACAGTTTGATCTGAAGTTTGACGAGCTGCTGTCATTGACTGGACTGTTGAGGACGCAGATGCAAATCGATTCCTGAAGTGACGCAGCCGTATGAAGCGGTCTTCGGCAGGAGTTGTGACTATGGGTCTTGCACTGCGCGGCCGGTCTGCAGCTGAGCCAGTTTCTTGAAATCGACTCCAAAGGCAACTAACGGTGCTTCTAACCACATTAAATTGTCTGGCCACTACACTTTGTGACTGTCCAGTCTGTAAACATCCAATGATGATGAGTCGTTGTTCTGTAATGAGATGAGTCATACTTGCGCATTAATTTTCAAATGAATTGATTCGAGGAGCGTCAATCTTTTACAGGCATTCAATAACATGGTCAGTGAGTTTTTTGATGAGTAGGTTTCACGGGATTCTCGTGAACCTGTCATGAGTTATTGTCAAAAATGCTGTTTTGACTAGTGTCGCTTTTCTGCTCTCATGAATCATCTGCAGAGTACAATTCAGGTCAGCACATGAAGTTGATGTTCAAGTGAACATTTCAGGCAATTTCCCACTTGTCTGATTAGCAAACTTCAGTTTAAACCCAAACATCCTATGTATTGCGTTTCTTTTTTTTTAACAGTATAGTTTCTCTTTTAACATTTCTACAGCTGAGTCATTTCTTCAGCATTCTAGGCTGTGGTCAGCCTTGCGTCCCTGTGGTTCAATAGAAACGAACTAGTTTGAGAAAAAGAAAAGTGTTTAATTTTTTACATCCTGCTGAGGAATATTCTCAGTGTTTACATTTCTCCATCTATTTACTACAGCTGTAGTCAATATAAAGACGTATACCAACCCTTGGAGCCATATAAAACGCCGATTACTTAAATCAAAACGTTCAACAATATCAGTAGATGTAGATGCATGTTTTGAGTTTTACAGCAGTCGTCATAAATTTCTTATTTCAGCAATATGAGAGAAAAGTGAGCTTATGTAACAATGTCGCTTCAAGGCGCCCGTCTTCCTAAATATCACTCTTTTTTTTCATGACATCTCCAGGACAGCGCCATTTCAGTAAAATTCCTACAGTGATAATATTTCTTTGACATTCACCGTAGTGTGGCTTACATATCTTCCTCAATACATTTAATGTCTGCAGCACTTCTAAACCAGTTTCTTTTCTACATTCCCACTGTAGTGTCATTCTAAGGACATTCCCATTAGCAGATTCATTTCTGCAACATTCAGAAAACAGTGTCGTTTTCTCGTTTCTATACCGGTGTCGATTCTGCATGAACATGTTAGTGTCGCGTTAACGGCCTTCTCACAGAAGTGTCATTTATACATTCCCACAACGGTGTCGTTTCTAGGATAGCCGGAACATCCTGTTTCTGTGAATAAGGACTGTTTACGTGACAATCCGTCATCAGTGCCGATCCTGTGACATTCCTTACTGCTAGTTTTGAAATTATAGAAAACAAACTTAGTTATAAGCACCTACGTTTAGAAACATTTCGCCAGATTATATAAAAAGAAACTCTTGTCAAATCATTCCATGATTAATGTCAGTTTACAGAGCAGTTCTGTATGACGGTGTATTCGTGCAGTCTTCAAGAGGTGCGGTCTGTTGTGTTATTTTAATCCGTCCATACATATGACTTTTCTCACCTGCACATACAATTTTATTTGTTGTCTTTGAAACTTTGGGTTTTTTTTTTTTTTTTTTTTTCATTTTTTAAGAGTTTTGTTTTTGCTTTTGTTAATATAAATATATTATTTTATGGTTTTTAATAAAATCATTTAATCCATATATGAATTATGATTTTATATTTTTTAATGTGTGTTGTGTGCATTGCAAAATTTGTTCTAAGGAGGAATTTGTCATTTCATAGCTTATTGTTATTTTCTTATCGCATGATTAGGAAGGCATATGTAATTAATATACTGTTGTCATTGTTATATTATCGTTTGTTGAAGGCTCTCTCTCTCTCTATATATATATATATTATATATATATATAGTATATGTTGTTAACTTTATTCTTATATACCTCGTATATATTACTGTCATTCATGTACAGTAGTCCACCTCTATCTGCAACCATTTGTTTCCAGGCCTTGTCGCAGATGCGTGAAACCGCGGATAATACCGAACCCTGTATAATATATTGCACTGTGGGGCCGTATTAGGCCAAATAAATGACAAAAATCACTGTACAATTGTTACATCAGTCCCATGAGCGTGGAGGGTTGTGAGTGTTACAGCTTTAATGTTTGAGTGGGACACTGGGACACACAAGAAGCCGGGCGCGAGCTGATTTTTAAAATCCAGATTAATGAATTTCTAATTTTTGAAACTTTAAAATAATAATAATAATAATAATATTTTCAAACCGCGAGTAACTAAAGCCATGGTTGTTGAAACAGCGGATACGAGAGGACTGCTGTACTTTTAGCTATCTTATTTTGTTGCTGAAATTTTTCTTGCGTTGTTTAAAATTGTTCTTGCGTTGTTTAATGTAATGATAAAATCACGTTTCTCTACTGCTACACAAGCGATCCCCGCTTCTCAGTGGAATGTTGTTTTCTTTGTGAAACTTTATCACAGGAAAATCTGCCTTTGTGTTCTTCAGCGTATTTATTTACATGATTATATACAGGGTGAGTACAATGCCTGATTATTATTTAATACACGCTGGTTTAGAATGAGAGAATTGTTGGTCATCCACGGGAGAAAAACTGGAAGGGAATTTCAGTTAATGTGGAAAAAAAAAACTGTTTCAGGACATAACCAAATATCTGGATTCTCGTAGGTCAGAAAGACTTTGTCGTTTTTTTTCCTATACTACGTTCTCATCTTTGCTGTGGCATTCTTTCCGTGTCCTTCTCCACCAGCTAGGGGAAAATCTCTTACCAGCTCAAGCCTTTACAAACAGTTGTATTTGTTACACTGACCACTTTGTAGTTACAAAGTAATGGTCACAAAAATTTGATTTTACTTACATTATATGGACAAAAAAATATATAAATGGAGTTTTTACTACATTGATAGACTGGAGAGCTTGAAGCAGTTCACACATAGAAACCACCGAGTTACATGCTCTAGTCTTTGTAATATTTGAAATAACTCAGAATGGTTGTTTTCCCTGCTCAGTGTATTATACCTATATATATGTGCATTTAATATTATTATTTTATTATCCAATGTTTTATTTAGTGTAAAGAAATATGTTATATTTTATGTTTATCGTTTGGATTACAACAGACTATTGAATTCTTCGGGACAGGGTATCAGATTCATTTCATTTCACTTATGCTCAATCGCAACGGCTGTGGACTTATTAAATAGTAAAACTTTTCTTGAGTTATACTTTTTTTTATCTTGAGTTAAGCTTTTTGTATCGTGAGTTATTTCTCCGTTAATTATCATATTGTTGTTTGAGTGAGAGGGGGGTGGTTGAAATCTGCATGTCTGTTCTTAGGGAGTCTTGCTGTTTTTTTTTTCTTTCTTTTTTTTCCAGTTGGAAATTTGTTTTCTAATGCAATGAACTAATGAGCTGTTTACAAGATTATAACATCTTCCCAGCTAAAAAATGTAACTTTCTCTAGAGGAAAACATTTCTAAAATTATAACCGTGTTTATTTTTTTTCTGCATTTTAAAATTAATTTTTTATGGAGTCAGTAAAATGATAGAGGTTCATCATTGGAATTCAGTAAGAAGCATTACCATCTAGAAGTTTCCAATAAAATTTAGGCGGTAAATCTTGGAATGTAATAAGTATTTCAAGTATTCAGAAATTTCAAATAAGTTGTTAGAAGTCCTTATTGAAATTTAGTTTTCAACAAAAAATCTTTATTATCTAGGAATTTCGAATAAAATATTAGGAGACAGTTATTAGAATTAACTAAAAATCTTAATTATCTAAAAAAAAAAAAAGACATAATACAAATGCGAATTTAAATATTCTGAGCTGATTGCAAGAATTGAGTTTAAACTTTTGTTTTTGTTTGTTTTTAATCAAGCGGTTTCTAGCAGTGTTTGTGAGTTTATTACCAGAATTTAGTAAATATTTTGTTATCCTACAATTTTAGTAAAATTGTAGACTTTATAGTTTTGTTGTAGAAAGAATTCCTCTTAAATATTAATATGTATCATTGATGTATCCTCGATGTATCTTGTAAGTTTCTTAGTTGGTGTTTAGTTTGTGAAGTTCAGCAAATACGAAAAAAACTTTAACCACATATGTTTTTCTCGAAAGTCCGTCATGCATTTCTAGGTATTTTATATCTTATTAGAATATAATAGTTCATAGAATTGGCGAACAAGGAAAACTTGGCGAACTACATGCGAGCCCTGTGTGATATTTAACATCACGGGAAGGATGTAAGATGTAAGAAGAAGTTAGATCTGCACTGTTTGACAAGGAAACTAACCAGAAATCACTTTACGATGATATACGGTCTTGTCTTCATCATAATATCCAAAACAATCGTATCTTGAGGAAGAATATGGCGAAATCGCAGGCACTTATAACCAGAAGTTTGTAATCTCATAACCTAGGCGATCATTAAGCGCAACATTCAGTGCAGGTACATATCTCTGATGCCAGTGGCAAATACTAAAAAGCTGTGAACGTGTAATTCAGTGTGATTATTAATTGAAAGCGCTTTCATCATAGAGCGATGCAGCGTAATCTATTGTTTTGGTCTTTAAATTTAGTTCAGCCAAACAAGGGTTGGAATTACCAGATGAAGAAATGAAAAAAAAAACAACAAACAAACATGCAATTAAGAAACAAAATATTTTTGTAATCGCACTCTTTACAAGAATTAAATGTAAAGAAAAATGCGACAAAACAGCACGTGAAAACTACGTAAAAGGGAAAGTAATAACTTACTATCTCGCTGTATGTTTCTGAAACTGCTCCTTATATCTTCACGTTTATTTCTTGCTACCAGCTTTATCATTGTCATCATTTGACGCAAAGACTGGATAAGTGAGATAAAAGCTTTGTCAGATTTACAATTATTGTCTTTGAGCCGTGTCAGATCCCATTTGTTGTCTGTCTCACCAACTTGCTAACCCTCGCTATTGCAGACTGCTTAGCCAGTTCTCGTTCAGCTTGTCTCGCGATTGGGAGCTCCCACGACAGATGGACTCATTCAGGCCGTTCAAGGAGGGAGTCAAGGACATGCTGGTCAAGCACCATTTATTCAGCTGGGATTTGTGAGACCCAGCACACGGAAATCACCTGCTTTCACCAGAGATTTTTTTGTTTCGTCTTCTATCTGTTGGGAACATAATGTATATATCTGCAAATTTTGATTCGTTATAATGTAACTTGTTTTATTTCATCTAGCGTCTCAAGTCATAAATAATGTTGATTAATTAATTTTCTCAAGGACTTTTGCCATTGCACTTTGAATTTAGGGAAGAGATTCGTACATTTAGAGTTTATGTTTAAGGTCAAGTTACATCTGGATCAGTGTCTCCAGTGCAGCGTCCGTAGTTGTTACAGGAGTCAAGAAGGAAAAGAGCCACAAACCGAAGACAGAAATGCGTGCACACAGGAGACTAAACCTGTTTATAAGTGAACATAATTATTTTAAAATGTGTGCACAGATTTTAAGGTCACACCAGTTTCTTTCTTTGCTTTTAAACATATCTGATTATTAACAGTACAACACTGTATACTCACTCCTATGAAATCTGTTTTACGTCCATTTCGATTTCCGACGCGGCAGTCGGAATGGATCCCCGTCGGAAAGCGAGGACTGTCTGTACTGATAGAATCAGCTGTGAGACAAGCTTCTCAACAAAAGCATGCTCCTCATTTTCCGCTAAAAGTTAACATAAACCTAAATTTACAAAAGCCATCTTCTGAGAGGAAAATCACCTCTGTTATGTTGCAGCCCCTTATTTTCTGCTCCATTCTCACGAACTTTCGTCACCGCAGACTCCGGAGGCTGAAAGATATTCTGCCCTGGACAGTGCGTGCCAAGTACAACTCGGTCGACTAGATGCTGCAGCCAGTGAGGCAGCGACTGCCAGAGAGAACACATTTAATCCTGCCCTAATATCTGCTTCATATCCATCACATTGGCGAAATCTGTGGAATAAATCTGCACGGCTATGCGCACTTTTATAGCATATATTTTATAGTTTAGATTTTATTCTCACAGTAAGTCATGTGTCTTGGATAATTTTCAGTCTGTGTAGGGGACCCAGTAATCAGCAGAAACTGAACTCGTACAAAATGAAAAAAGAATAACAAAAACATGGCAACTGTTTAATAGTGATAATATCACCAGAGTTCAGACATGTTAACATTTTCAGTTTCTTAGTCTTGCTGATGACTACTTTGGCTGAAAATAGACTTGATTATTTCCAGCGAAAATAGACTTTGTTAGTTTCGAACTCGGGTGTTTGAGAATGCATAATGTTGCTGCGTTTAACGAACTGTGCAATCCACAGGGTCACTATGAATTAAGTATAATATTCATAATCATCGTCAGATGCAGTCAAAATAGATATTTACATTCATTTCTCCTGATTTTATGTTCTCCTTGTTGTTTCTAATCATGCTTTTCTTTTCACGTTCTATATAGCCCGTCTAAATATTTCTTCCCACTTCCAGTTTTTTTCCTTGAATTTTCCATTGATTGTCAGGTTCTGTAACTATGTCCTTCTCGTAGAGATGTCCAGATTTTCCTTGTCTTGCCTACATTGTTTGATTTAGTCATTTTCTGCCCCTTGTATATTTTCATGTTTACTCAAAGACATCTCTTTTGCTTCCACTTTCTGTTTTATCTGCTTTTTATTGCCCATATGTACAGTACTATTGCACCTATATCGCACTGTAAGACTGTGTTTCTGGTTGTAACATACCTAGACGAAGTATATCTCACCTACTAAAAGGAAGGTCTGAGACTTCAGGCTTTCCGTAAGAAGATGATGCAAGTGTCATATTTTAAACACAACGATGGGAGCTACGGTAACAGGAGCGGATGATCCGGACTTCCAAACGATGGTATGCGGGTTTGAAAGTAGATTTGTTATGACCACAAGAAACAATGTTGCTGCAGAAGATCCCAGAACTGATGTCTGTTATTCGAGGAAATGTTAATCTAAGTAAAAACCACAGCCCTACTAATATTCATTTGTTGTTAATGATAATTATTCATTATATGTGTGGTACTTTTGTGAAGTTGATAAACTGCATAAATATTTAATGTTTCGTTTTTACTGGCCAGAGGGATCACTTGTTGAAGTTGTTGAAAATGTATCGCAATGTTTCTTGTATATAATGAGTCCCAAAAGCTGTTAAAACCGATTGTTACGAAATATGATGTTTGTTTTCTGAAGTTGATGGCTGACATGGAAAGAAATGATAGTCTTTGATTTTTATATAGAAAGAAGGTGGCACAAAATTTTCTAATTTATTCTTTTAGAGAAAGGACGATTTTGTTTTAAGATAGAAAAATGGTTACTGGAGTTGAGAGGCTCACATAGATTTACTGATAAAATGGGAGGTAACTCGTCACATTTATGCGGCTTATATCGTCAGATTGTGGGCATGTACAAACCTCTGTACACAGCAGCTCACTGTGGCAAGGCGCAGTTCAGCATGTGAAGGTGTGAAATTGTTGAAAGCTTCCACTTACGTGTGTATGTGTGAAGGGGGAGGGGGCGCAATAGATTAACTATTTCTTAATCCATTATCACATTTTTTTCTGTTTTCAAATCCTGTGTGTCAACGTTTATTTTAGCACAGGTATATCGTTGCACACAAAATTTAAGCATTATTTACATACACGAGTAACCATACTGCAACTCTCCCCTGCAGCAAGAACACACAGATGAAAGAAGCAAAGATTCTGTTTATGCGTTGATAAGAACGATTGTAAAGATGTTCACTGTGCTATGAAGAACTTTCATGCCAGGATAAGGTATATATACTCACGGTATGCAGGAAACTCTCTACTGTAGAGAGCGGAACAACAACACAACTCCTTCAGAGGAAGTACCCCCCCCTCTTCCTCAAACAAGTTTCGGGCCTATTAAACTCCTGACACTCTGTGGGGGGTGGGCCTCTCAGGGTCAGGACTCCCATAGGTCTTCTGAGTTTTGCTTTTTTTTTGTCCCGGGATTGAACCCATGATCTTCCAGTTGGCACTGCACTTTGAAATGCGTCTTTAGCGATTTAGCTACGGAGGACTGGTATTGGCAGTCGAAATTATGTATGTTCTCAATGTTTGTTTGGCATACTCCGCAGCCACGAAAAAAAGTCAGTGCACTGCTTTAAAAAGCACAATGAACGTGTTCAAGTGATGATTGAAATAAAATTTGGCACACATTATGTTCGATTATCCAATAACAGATAAAATGATAACTTTCAGGCCTTCACATGTCACCAAAAAATTGAAAAAAATCTCGCCTAATGTGACTCATCGTCATCAAGCTACTGGTGGCAAAACTAACAAGTTCAAAATAGCAACATGGAATGTTAGAACTTTATTCCAGGCTGGAAAATTAGAAAATGGAAAGATGGAAATGGAAAGGATGAAGATCAACATATTAGGAATGAGTGAAGTTAGATGGACAGGTGCAGGGAAGATAAACTCAGATAAATATACAATAATATATTCAGGAAGTGAGAAACATGAACGAGGAGTAGGAATTATATTTGATGAACAAACGGCAAGGACAATTGTAGGATATTTGAACATCTCGGACCGAGTCCTGCTAGCCCAACAGAAAGGACAACCAATAAACATAAATGTTATACAAGTGTACGCTCCAACATCTGAAAGCTCTGAAGAAGATGTACAGATATTTTATAATGACATAGAGACAGCACTAAAACACACACAGTCACATGAAGTTACCATAGTCATGGGAGATTTTAATGTCAAAGTTGATAAAGGAAGAACTTCAGACATCGTTGGTGACTATGGACTGGGGGAGAGGAATGACAGAGGTTATAAATTAATTGAATGGGCAAGAATACACAGCATGGTTGTAGGAAACACCTGGTTTAAACAACATCCTCGAAGTCTGGCAACGTGGTGCAGTCCAGACAAAAAGACTTTTAACCAGATAGACTACATATTAATCAACAAACGATTCCGCAATGCATTACTGACAACAAAAACCATGCCAGGAGCTGACTGCAATAGTGACCATGATCCATTCTGTGGAAAAGTTAGAATAAAACTAAAGAAAGCAGGCAGAAAAGTGAGAAACATCAAACTGAACACAGAACTTCTTAAAAATGACCAAGAACTGCGAGAACAATACAAAGTTATTATAACAAATAGATACAATGCAATAGCAAAGATAAAAGTATAGATGAACAATGGGAAATGTTAAGAGATTCTATCCACCAAACTGTTAAGGAGATAATACCACCAAAAAAAGAAGCCCCTAAAAATAAATGGATGACAGACATCTTAGGACTGATGGACAAGAGGAGGAGGAGTAAAAATAACGAGAAAAAATATAACAAGATAAATAAAGAAATAAGACGCAAATGCAGAGAAGCAAAAGAAGTGTGGTTAAATGAGCAGTGCAGACAGATAGAGGACTCTCATATTAAAGACAGCAAAAACATGCACAAACGAATTAATGAACTCACGGGCAGGAAAACAAAATATACCACAGGATGCCTGAAATCGAAAGAAGATAAAATGTTAATGGGAAAAGAAGACATTGTGGACAGAGTATATCGGTGAGCTATATGGAGGAGAAAGACCAGAATTAACACCAGATACTGAAAACTGTGAGGGACCACCAATACTTGAAGATAAAATCATAGATGCCATCAAACACATGAAGAAAGGAAAAGCGACTGGGCCTGATAATATAACAATAGAAGAAATAGAGGCACTAGAGGAGACAGGAATAAAAATAATAACGAAGTTACTGAATGACATTTACAACAGTGGTTATATTCCCAGTGACCTGATTAAATCCACGTTTATAGCACTACCAAAGAAACCAGGTGCAGAGGAATGTGACGACCACCGGACTATCAGCCTCTCATGTCACATAACGAAGCTACTTCTGAGAATAATTATGAGAAGAACAAGGAAAAAGATAAAAATGGAAATAGCAGATGAACAGTTTGGATTTGTTGAAGGAAAGGGAACACACAATGCCATTTATGCTTTACGAACACTAACAGAAAGAGCTTTAGAAGTACAGAAAGATCTCTACTTATGCTTCATTGATTACACCAAGGCATTTGACAAGGTGAAACATAATGAAATTATTAAAATGCTTGAAGACATCAGTATAGACGGCAAAGACCTGAGGATTGTAAAACATCTATACTGGCAGCAAGAAGCAGCAGTTCGAGTTGAAAATAGAATTGGAAAATATAACCTATAAAATAAGGGGTGCGACAAGGATGTGTACTATCTCCAGACCTTTTTTCTCTGTATAGCGAGAATATTCTAAGAACAATCATCACAGAACCAGGCATACAAATTGGAGGATGCAATATTAACAACCTTCGGTATGCTGACGACACAGTACTGATAGCTGAGAACCAACAAGACCTACAAAATCTCTTGGATAAAGTCGCCAAAGAAACTAACAGAAAGGCCTTACTTTGAACATCAAAAAGACAGAGACTATGGTTATATCTAAGAAACAGAATACACCAGCATGCAGTATTAAATTAAACGGAACTATTCTAAAGCAGGTGCAGAAATTTAAATACCTTGGAGCAGTAATAACTTCAGATGGGAAATGCAGAACAGAAATTAGGAACAGAATAGGCCAAGCAAAGACTGCATTTCAGAGAATGAGAAACATATTAACCAACACATCCTTATCAATGAATGTTAGAAAACGAGTCCTAAAATGCTATATTGAACCTATCTTGTTATATGGAAGTGAATCATGGACAATAGGCAAGTCTGCACAAAAATCAATGGAAGCAGCAGAAATGCGGTTTATTAGAAGAATGTTGTGAATCCCCTGGACAGCAAAAATAACTAATGAAGAATGTATGAGAAGAGCTGGAGAGACAAAAAACCTTGTCAAAAAGATAAGAGAGAGACAATGTACTTTCATAGGACATGCAATGAGAAGAGGGGCATTGCAAATATTATAACAACAGGAAAAATAGAAGGAAGAAGATCAAGAGGAAGACCAAGAGAAATGATACTGGACAGTCTGACGGGATGGTGTGAGAGTAGATCACCAACTGAGCTGATGGCCTGCATGAAGGATCGGGTACTCTGGAGAAGCATAATAGCCAACGCCAGTCGGCACGGCACATGATGATGATGAATGTGACTCACCACCCCAAGGAAAGAAAATCAGGGCTTCAATATCGTGTGTGTCCTCCTCGGGCAGTTATCACTTCTTGACACCGCCTTCTCATCGAACCAACGACACATTGTATCAGTTGTTGAGGCATGTTATTCCATTCTTCTTGCAACGCTTGGGCTAATTCTTGGCGGTTTCCAGGACGATTGTGTCATCTTCGCAACCTGCGGTCCAGTTCATCCCAAATGTGCTCGATAAGTGACAGGTGCGGTGAAACTGCTGGCCATGGCAAGGCAGTAATCTGATGCTGTTGAAAGTGGTCCCTGACCACACGTGCAACATATGGACATGCGTTATCTTGCTGCATTATCACGCCTTGTCCATTAGCATCCAGAAAAGGCAATTACGTGGCGTGTAATGATTTCGTCCCCATGTTGTAAACCTGTAAGACTGCCATTGAGGAAGACTAGATTTGTTCGGCCAGCATAGGGAATTCCTCCTCAAATCATTACACTGCTTCCTCTCCTCCTATCCACTTCTAACACACAGTTATTCGCAAAGCATTCTCCTCTTCGCCTGTACACTAAAGCCACCCATCATGGCCTTGCAGACAGAATCTGGAGTCATCAATGAGTAGGATCCCTCTCCATTGATTATAGGGCCATGCTACGTGGTGCCTGGCCCAGGTCAACACGTCTGTGGCGAACTGTCAGTACTGGTCTAACTGCAGGCCTATGAGGTAAGAGATTTAGCTCTCTGAGTCTGTTCCTTACTGTCCTGCTCGACACATGTCTTAAACCTGGAATGTTGCTGGCAGTCCATGTTGCCTGTAGAAACCTGTTATGAAGGTGCATGAGGTGGATGTAGCGGTCTTGTGCAAGGGTGGTAACTCGTGATCTACCGCTTCTATGACGATCAGCAAAGGAACCATTTTGGTTAAAATGACTTTGAAGGCGTGATATTGTGCTTCTGTAAGTATTAAAATGTTGAGATACTGGTGCTACTGTTGATCCAGCGGTTAACATTCCAACATCTATTTCTCGCTGCTGTTCGTTCAATCTTGGCGTGATGAAAAAATGTTTATGTTGGAATTCCACTACTTCTTTCTTCAACGATCACGTGAAGAGATGTTTGAGAACAGAATTACACACTTACCCTCATTTTATCCGTGGTCAGTAAGCAGTCATGGATCACTGCATGTGATTTCACTGGAGCTGTGGTTATCTCCCCATGAATAGTGCGATCAACTTCGTGCAGCACTGGGAAGTGGACAACACTCAGACAAAACTTCGTGCCAAATTTCATTTCATTTCTCTCATGACAACGTGATTAGTGCGCTTGACACCACTGCGCACTTACTTTTTTTCCGTGAGTATATATATATATACTATTATTAGGAAAGAAAGGTCATCAACTTGCATTGTTTTTATTAAATGTAAATTGCTGTGAATTAACTACACTCCAACAACGCTGTGGACCTTATGCACCTCTCTGGTGATATTTGTTTTTCTGCCCCACTCATCCTGTGCTGGGTGAGCATACTATAAGCATACCACACTTAACAGTTTCTGGACATTGGTCAGTGCCGTTAATGTTGGCAACCATGCGCCTTTTGTGGTAGTTTTCACAACCACACAGTGACACTAGTCCTTTATTGTGGGTAACGTGTTATTCATAATGTTATCATATAATGTATATATCCACTACATCTCGTTTACTTGTAACAGTGTAAAATAGTATTGTTAATAACTGCTGTTTTGAGTCGAGTTTTGTGTTGGTATTGTCGCAGAAACAGAGTCGTGGAATCGTGTTGTAGCGTTAGCCTCATATTCTGTATCGCCGTGTGTAGTAATCAAGTGCTATGATCGTGTTTGCGCAAATTTTGTAGTCGAGTATATTAATGTTTTCGTCTAATGGCTGTGATTGTTGAGTCTTGTAATAATTTGTATCAAACCCCAAATCAAGTCTTGTGTCGGTATTGGATGGTATTTGTAATCATGTATCATTCTGTTACATTTTTTTAATGGTTGATTCATTTAGTACTTTTGTTGTGATGTTTGTTATTTAAATCTGAATAGGTGTAGCTGTTTAAACAGTGCTGTGAGATATATATGCGTACATTTTCAGTATCACCTTTGAAATAGTTTGTGTTAAGTTCACCTGCTGTCATGTGATAATAAACAGTGCTACCTGCGGCTGTCAGATCCGCTCTCTTGTTGGCTTGGGAGAGGCTGAGGCAAGGAGAGTACTCTTGACATGAAGATCTGGAGAGAGAGAGAGAGACTAAGGCTGCTGTTGGCGAAAGGAAAATCGGTGGAGAGAGAGACTCTAAGGCTGCTGTTGGCGACAGGAAAATCTGGAGAGAGAGACACACACACACTTTATATCTTAACCGAGTCAGGGATCTCCTGTAACTGCTAGATTTCTAAGCGTAGGAACCTCGCACTTCCTTTGAAGCTCATCATGAGTTTCAGTAAGGGATTAGTGCAACGTGACCAAGCCACTTGCTCCATGTTATTTATCTCAGCGAAACAAGAGTTATATTTAATGTCTTCAGAACTGTCTTATTATAGGAAAATAGTCATTACTATGTTGAAAACAATAAAGATCTTTTGGTAAAGAATTTTATTTGTGAGTCATTTTTTGACGTAATTCCTTATTGAGAATGGATTTCCAGAGTTGTGTTGTTGTTTTAGGTCTCTTGTTCGTTTCATGTTCTCTTCTCGTGTTCTTGTGCCAGGCTCCTCGAAACCTGCGACAGGAAGATCACTCAGTCGTGCCATATATTCTCTGTTTTTATCTCTTTCTACTTTCGTATGCCGATTATTACACAGGAATTCATGAACAGTTTTTGTGCTGCATTACAGGGTAAGTAGCCTTATAATTGCAAAATATATATGCTTTATAGCATGG
Organism: Achatina immaculata; assembly: GCA_009760885.1. NCBI lineage: Eukaryota > Metazoa > Mollusca > Gastropoda > Stylommatophora > Achatinidae > Lissachatina > Lissachatina immaculata. The sequence continues at coordinate 7,260,781 of CM019719.1, read as the reverse complement.
TGACCAGCGAGAAAATAGACTTGCTATATAACATGGTGACCAGCGAGAAAATAGACTTTTGCTTTATAACATGGTGATCAGCGAGAAAATAGACTTTTCTTTATAACATGGCGAGCAACGAGAAAACGGACTTTTACTTTATAACATGGTGAGTAATGAGAAAATAGACTTTTGCTTTATAACATTGACCAGCGAGAAAATAGACTTGCTTTATAACATGGTGACCAGCGAGAGAATAGACTTTTGCTTTATAACATGGTGAGCAACGAGAAAACATACTTGCTTTATAACATTTTGAGCAACGATAAAACAAGGCTTTTACTTTATAACGTATTGACCAGTGAGAAAATAGCGTCCATTTACATCATACAGTATGGTATTCTATGCAAGTGTCTATGAGAACTACTGATAACTACATTTGGACACACAAACACCACTCTAGGCTGCATTTTTCTAAGATCACGAAGAAAATAATGATAGTGTGATACTCGTAGCTTATATCCTGGCCTAGTCTACAGCAGTGTTTCTCAGCCTTTCTTACTTTTTTTTTTGTACGGACCCATTTCTGGTGAAAATAACAGCCTTTTAAATACAGTTGCCTATTATTGAAAAACTGTTATGTTTATGTTAAAACTTCTTTTAGTAGTACGGTTGCAGCACACACATTCACAGTTTTACCGTCCGTGTGAGTTATTGCCTGGTCAGTGTGACTCCTTAACTTGGTGAAGGGAGGCAAGTTTTTATTTGTTTTTTTTTTAATGAGAGGTTCCGGTGAGGTAAGTGATAAGCGAAGATACCTATGTTCGCTATGTCCGGGTGTGAATGCATTTGTATTAAGAAATAACGCGTTCGCTGAAACCTGATTCTACCAAATATGACGTGTAAAATGCCATGAAGAGTAGTTTTCCCTTCTCCCAAAGCTGTGGAAACTGTTTTGGAAATTGCAGTATTTACACAAAAAATGATGTTTTTCTAGTGTACAACTTGCTTGGACTTCTTATATCGCTTGGCAGTTCGATGAGCAGTTCTTGCATCGTGACGTCGGCAGTCATTCACCAGAAATCACTATCCGCGCAGGAATATCCAGCAGATTACAGAAACGAAATGCAATATCATAATTTAGTTGCTTCACCTGGTCCGCATACTGGAGTATGTCATCATCTTTTATTTCAGAAGCTGTTCCCGCCAAAGACGACGACACGGAAAATTCCCAACGACTTATTTTTGTTTGTGTACAGTGTCAGCTTTCCATGACATGACATAATTTCTTTGCGTGGTAAACTGAGAACTATCAACATTTCTTCTTTTGCCGAGCTGGCCAAGGTTGATCTGATAAGAAAGGAAACAAAATAGCAACACTTTATATACAGTCGAACCCGTTTAATGTCCCATGGTCAGGACCATCACAATGTGATGACAATAAGCGGAGTTGGCATAAACAGGAGTCCATTCAAAAACGATTTAACTGGGCCATTGTGTGTGTGTGGGTGTCCGTCCGTCCCACATTGCATTTGCTACATAAAATACATAACAAACAACCAAAACTATCATGATCGGACACAAAATGTACTAATCACAAAATATATTAGTCGCAAAATATATTAATCACAAAATACAGTAAGTCTTAGTCTTACAATATAGAAAACACTATATTGTAAGCAGCATCTGACTTGTCAGCAGTAGTACTTTAAAAAATGCGTGATTTTGCGTTGTGTAGTCTATTAACTGGTCTATTAATTAAAAAAGTCTTTTAAACACGATAGAGCACTAAAAGTCCGTGGACTCGGTGACGTCATCAGCGCTATCCTCAGCGTCGCTGTCTACCTTGCTTTTACTGCAGCTAGCGACGATCTCTTCGACTGAATACATTTTCGCTGATAAGCAAGCCGTCATCAGCTGAAACGAACTGATCAAACGTGACACTTCCATCCAAAATTACTGCCCACTCTTCATATGTGATCAAGTCCAGGGAAACGTTACAAATATCGCCGGCATTTGTATTGATCACTGGCTCGGGCAAAAAAGTAAACTGCGATTTACGAAAGCAGGTCACAATCGTTGACAGTTTCATGCCCCATGCATAAAATTAATCGCTATCTTGATGTCGATCTCGGCGACAAGCTTTTGTTCCACAGCATACAGCACATGACGCAATATTCGCTCTCTGTACTGTTGCTTGAAGGCCTAAATGATACCTTGGTCGCAAGGCTGCAGCACGCTGGTTGTGTTAGGTGGCAGGAAAACAAGCTTTGTAGCCGTCAGATTGGTAACGTCAACTGTGTGCCGGACAGTTGTCAACGAACAACAAAACTTTTCTGTCCATTCGGTTCATTTTGTTGTCGAAAGAAATGACAGAGTCCTCAAACAGTTCACTTGTCATCAAAGCACGTAGGTTGGCCTTGTAAGTGAGGAGCAGACTCTTTATGTTCTTGAAGCACCGCGGATTTCGTGACTTTCCGATAACAAGGAGCGGAGTCTTCAGAGTGCCAGACATGTTTCATCACGTGACAGCTGTTAAGCGATCTTTAGAGCGTTTACCACCGTGGCACCTCTCATCACGAAAGCACAAAGTCCTGTTCGGCAGCAGTTTATACAACACGCCTGTTTCATCCATGTTAAAAATGTTATCTGGGCTGTACGCATCCAGAAATTTTGGCAAGCGAGAAACCCAATCATTAACGACGTCGGTGTTAACTCGGGCCGCTTCACCTGAAGCGACCTTAAGTATTATGTTGTGGCGTTTCTTAAAGCGCCCAAGAAAGCCGTTCGAACACTTCCAGTCAGGCATATCTATTTCTTTCGCAAAACGTTCTGCGATTTCTGCCATCGTAGGACCGCACACAGGCAACTGTGCAGAACGTGTCTGAACCATTTCACCAGAACACACTCAATATCCATGTAGGAACTTGCACACCATCGCTTACAGTTTGACCTAACTAAAGACGAGTGAAAGTCTCGTTCAGTTTTGTTTCGGTTTTTAACAAGTTTCAGTACAGTTGAAGCGTCAATTTCAAATTTATCTTTCTTGTAACTTTTTGATCAATTTGCTTCACAACATCCGTTTTACTGTTCAGATCTAGATCAACGCGTTTGCGTTTAGTAGCCATTATCTATCACAACGAGAACCAGAGAGACGTTCCCGGCTATACGATTCACAGTACACTATTCGAGTATGACTAAATATCACCTCACGTTGCCAATTTAACACCGCCCACGTCTCGATAAAGAAGCCAGTGATCGAAAAAAAAAAAGATTTTAGTCACGAAAGGGCGGCCGTGGTAAGCCTTTCATTCACACCAGGTGAGTTTCGATGCCCACATGTTCAAAAGGTTGATGCGACAGTTACTCGTAATCAAATGGCCGGCCCATTTTTTGATGAATCACGAAGTTGATAACGCTTTGTGAGATGTTTGTAGCTTGTACTCGCCCAGTCTGTGATACAAAGCGGGGTCTATAGCTCCTCCGGGTGCAAAAATACCGAAGATACAAATTTCTGTGACAGTATCCAGGTGGTGACATAAAGCGATGTGATATTAAGTGGGTTCGACTGTATATTGATATTTTTTAACAGTCAAGCAAGGGTATTTAAAAAAAAACCTTTACAGAGCTTGAAGGACAGTAATGGAAGCATGATAAAAAATGAAGAGAAAATCTGTAACTAATGGAAAGAATATTTTGAAAAACTACTAAACTGTGAAGAGCATATGAGAACATTAACTTGCGAAGAAAAACAGATTTGTGAACCTGAAATAGAGGAAACAGACTTAGAAGAAGTCATCTATAGTATCATGCTTCTACGAGAGAACAAAGCAACGGGTTCAGATGGAATTGCTGCAAAACTGATTAAGGAAGGAGGTCTTCTTCGTTCGCTTCTACCACCAAGACCGCCCTATGATCCTACTGAATTTACTCATGTGGTCCTCGATAGGTCCCGTGGTCCCCCCTGTGGTCTCCGAAAGGACAACACGAGATCCACAAGAGTTTCAGAGTATTCTCTGTGGGTCTCAGAAGCGGGATTGCGTGACACTGTGGTTTTCGTTGCATCAGTTTAATCTAGAGTTGGACTTTCTAACTGGAAAATCTCGGCGTGTTTTGGATATCAGTATATCCCCGCTGGGTGAGAGATGGTTGCGTTTCCAGCCTAGAGTTGGACTTTCTCATTGGAAAACGTCGACGTGTTTTCGGGATACCCGTGTATCCCCGCCGAGTGAGAGGTGGTTGCCCATCCAGTCCAGCGTTATACTTTCTCTCTGGAAAACCTCAGCGTGATTAGGATACGCATACATCCCTGTCGGGTGAGAGGTGGTTGCTTATCTAGACTGCACTGGTCCAGTGTCTCTGACTTAGCAGTTTGTGGTCGTGGTCGCTACCCTTCCTAGTTGTGACCAGGACAGAGCTTTTGTCCAGGAGGACGAATCCTCGTCACTAGTAGATTTCACCTCTGGGTTAAGCCGGTTTAGGCGTATTATCCCAACATGGGCGTGTGAGCGATCTCTAGAGCGGAGGTACCGTGTCATGAGTAATCATCAAGTTTCACCCCTGGATTAAGCCGGTTTACGCATATTTCACCAGTATGGTGTATATTGGACGTGGCCGGCCTCTAGAGCAGAGGTGCTATGGCATGAGTAGTCCTGACCTCGAGGCTACTAGTCACTTCACTTAATCCTTCACCTTTTCCACGACGGCGCTGCGCAGCAACCCTAATCGCATTTTTCTTCACTGGCCGGGAGGAGCCCCACTCCATGCACGGCAGATGAAGAATCCCGCCAGCAGCGGTAAATGAGTTACCAAACATGACTCTCATCTACCAGAAACGTCTGGTTTTCAGGCGCCAGTTATTCGTCTTCGCCCCTTCTTCTGTCAGCGTGGACAGTTCTGCCACGAGAAGGCCAGGAGCCGGACTTGGCTGTCAGAGGCTATTTGAGACGCACGCCTTGGAGACATTTAATTGGAGTGGAGAGCGTATCCTCCACTCCACATCCGGCTGTAACAGTCCTTAGAACCAGGAAGGGGGTCTAAATCTAGTTAAACAAATATGTGCATTAATACAACAAATATGGAGAGAAGAAAACCTCTCTAGTGCTTGGAGAGGATCATTACTGATCCCAGTATTTAAAAAAAGCCGATAAGAGCAAATCTGAAAACTACAGACAAGCAACAAAATACTATATGTTATACTTTTAAATAGATTAAAACCATACAGCGAGAACATACTGGGAGACTATCAAGCACGCTTTATGATCAACTGTAAACTAAATATTTTATCTACGTCAAAGAGCAGAAAAGTACTGGGAATATGGAAAAAAAAAAGTACATAATATCTTCATTGACTTCAAGAAAGCTTATTACAGCATAGATAGGAGCAGCCTATGGAAAATTATGAAAGAATTTGAGATACCTAATAAACTAATTAATTTGACCATAATATACATGAAGTTTGCACAAAATATAGTAATATATAAAGAAAGAAAGTCAGAACCCTTTTATATAAGAACTGGTTTAAAACAAGGTTATACATTATCTCCATTACTATTCAGCCTAGTACTAGAAAAGGTAATCGGAAAAATGAAAGAAGAAAGAACACGCTAAAATAGTAGGATACGCTGATGACATCGACCTATTTGGGGGAAATTATGCAAGAAGTCATCAATACCTGTATACACATGAGAGATGTAGCACTAAAAGTGGCTTGACCATTAACCAAGATAAGACAGACTATATGAAGATATCATGGGACCAGAGGCAGAATGATCTAAATCATATAAATGTTGGCGATATTAGGAAAGTAGAAACATACAAATATCTAGGCACAACCTTCAAGAGAAGAAACGTAGAGATGAAATTAAAGAGTACAGATAGGGAATAAAATATACTTCGCCTTGCGACACCTGATAAAATCCAAAATCTTGTCCCAAAACACCAATCAGAAACGTGGAGTACAACAAAGAAAGATGAACAATTGCAGGTCTGTGAGAACAAGATCCTAAGATGAATGTTTCGGCGCATGATACAAACATTGGAGAATGGAGAGCTAGAAAAAAATACTGAACTTAACAGCTTATTTAAATGTCAACGAATTATAAATGACTTGAAACTGAACAGATTACACTGGTTGGAGCATGTTGAAAGAATGGAAGAGAACAGAGAAATGAAAATGACGTATGCACAAGAGATGAGGGAAACAAGACCATGGGCTAGATTAAGACAGAGATGGAAAGACGACATACGAAGAAGAGGATATAAAAGAAACTGTTGTCACCAACTGGAGGGAGAAGATTAGGAATAGAGAGGTTGAGGCTAACTTTATCAGCAGCAGTGAGCCTTAATGTCTCGGAAAGCTGAAGAAGAAGAAGAAGGAAATAGTTTTGCTAAAATGAAAAGTTTACGTAACATAAAGGAACAGTTGCAAAGCTCACACCGTGCACCAACCACTGAGTTAATGTAGCCAGGAGCAGTAGATTCCAACTAACTGCTAGATCACGTGCAGTACACAACCAGCACAAGAATCATTTCTATAAAAATCCTGGCCGAGCATGTATGGGCATATCCCGAGTGTAATGAGGCCTCTTCCCAAGACCAGCATCAGAGCTAGGCCTTTTTCTGTTTCCATTTACATAATATAAACTTAGGGATTCATTATGTTTAATGGCACCTAAGACTTCCTCGTCAAGTTTTATCCGCATCACCATATATCTGAAGACACTCTTTATGAATTCGTGTCAAAGTAATAATAAAATGGTCGAATGACTTCTGTAACACTGGATAGGTACCTAATGAACTAAAATCCACTTTCATGGCTTTGTTAAAGAAGCCAGGTGCCAAAGAGAGTGAAGACTTCAGAACAATAAGCCTTTCATGTCATATCACAGAACTATTACTGAGAATTAGAATGAGAAGAACTAGACACAGAATAAAGATGGAAATAGCATATGAGCAGTTCGGGTTTTTTAGAAAGGAAAGGAACACATAATGCCACATATGCATTAAGAACTCTGATAGGAAGAATTTAGAAGTAAAGAATGACTTATTGATATGTTTCAGTGACGAAACCAAAGCATTTTATAAAGTAAAACGTGACGAAATCATGAAAATGTTACATTATATAAATATTTATCGCAAATATCTGAGAACAACATTTAAAAAACATGTACCGGAATCAAGAAGCGGCCATCATAGCAGAGAATATGAAAGGCAGGCATCAGACAGTAAAGCAAATAGTTAGGCAAGGTTGTGTCCTCTCACTAGATTTGTTCTCACTCTACAGATAAAATATCATTAAGGAAATAAAAAAATAAATAAGGAATTCGAGTTGGAGGCTTCAAAGTGAATACTCTGCGATATGCAGATGATACAGGACTAACAGCCAGAAAAAAAGAAGATCCTACAGAAATTGTTAGACATAGTAGATACAGAAAGTGAGAGGAAAGGACTCGCCCTACGTAGCAAGAAAACATAAACAATGGCCATATCATGAAAGAAAAACTCACCTAAATGGAATGTTAAGGTACAAGGATCAACCTTGAGACAAGTGCACACATGTAAATATGAGTTCACTCGAGTAACATCAAATAGAAGGTGCAACTCTGAAATCAAGAATAGAATATAGCAAGCCAAAACAGCTTTCCAACAAATGAGAAACATCTTGTGCAATGTATCAGTGAACATCAGAAAGAGAGTTCTATTTGTTACATTGACCCTATCTTGTTCTATGGAAGTGAGTCATGGACAGTCTACAGATCGGTGGAAAGTCACTTGAAATGTGGTTCATTACAAGAATGCTGATAATACCATGGGAATGTCTGGCGATAGCAAATGAATAAAGGAACCTAATTAAACCCATAAGAAAACGATAGTCATCGTTCTCTGGGGATATAGTGAGAAGAGGAGGACTTGAAAACATCGTTAACAACGGGGAAAATGGAAAGAGATGCAGAGGAAAACCATGTGAAAAGAAACATGGATAGTCTGACGCGATGGAACAACAACAACAACAACTGAGGTGATGGAAAATATCAAGGAACGAGATCTGTGACGAAGATTGAGCGCCAACATAAGGCACCTGATAGCATAAATACGTTTAAAAACCGGAAAGATTCTCTGCTGTTATAAGGAACCTGGTTAACGGGACAGGGTTCGTGCTGGTGGAGTTTGACCGAAGCTTGCTTGTGTGGTCACCCTCCAGATCTTCATTACCAGTTGTGTACGACGCTTGCGTGTCAGAGCTTTCATGCGCCAGTTTCTGAGAGCAGTCTACTGGCCACTTGTACGTTTGTTAACACTGACTCCAAATATAGCCATCAATCTCCAGCTTTATAGTTATTTTATCTCTTTAGTTTTTAAATGTTCTAGTTTTTTTTTAAAATTTATCTATTTTAGTAGTGCATAGATAGAATGCTATATTGAACCTATCTTGTTATATGGAAGTGAATCATGGACAATAGACGTCTGCACAAAAATCATCTGACGCAGCAGAAATGCAGTTTATTAGAAGAATGTTGCGAATCCCCTGGACAGTAAAAATAACTAATGAAGAATGTATGAGAAGAGCTGGAGAGACAAAAAAATCTTGTCAAAAAAATAAGAGAGAGACACTGTAGTTTCATAGGACATGCAATGAGAAAGGGAGCTTTGTTTTCAACAGGAAAAATAGAAGGAAGAAGATCAAGAGGAAGACCAAGAGAAATGATACTGGACAGTCTGACGGGATGGTGTGAGAGGAGATCACCAACTGAGCTGATGGCCTGCATGAAGGATCGTGTACTCGGAGAAGCATAATAGCCAACGCCAGTCGGCATGGCACCTGATGATAGATAGATAGACAGACAGATAACTCATTACCAAAAATAGCACTAAGATGGACACCACCAAGGAACAGGAGTAGGCGTAGACCAAAGGAGACATGGATAAGAACAACAGAGAGGATGTTGAGCAATAAAGGGCTCACCTGGGCAAGAGCGGGAAAAGGCGGACAGCTGTTTGTGGAAGACCCTTGCGGAAGCCGCATGTGCCTTGGGCACTTAAGGTTCAGAGAGAGAGAGAGAAAGAAAGAGACTCAAAGATGTATGATATAGTTTTATATAAGAAGTGGTAAAGAATAGCTAAAGAGGCAATGACGTAAGCAAGCAGAAATGTAAAACAAACCAGCATTTCGGCAATAGGCTTTTATGAAGGACGGCTAAAATAATAAATACACACAAACATGACATTTGAGCAAGTAATTATGAAACGTTTTACCGCAGTTTTACTCAGCTAGTTTTTTTTCTACAAAATAGCCAGTTCTTCATTGTATCCTTAAATTATCTTTTAAGTGCTCTTGTTTAATTAGTACTAAGAAAGCATGGACAATTAAACACAGATATTGAGACAGTGCTGTGTTACATAGATACAGGGATGTATTTTTTGTTATCCCAAATTTCTGGCCAGGGTACCACAGTTTGTACCCGCTGAAAATCGTTCTATCTCGAATGGAGCACTTTTAGATCGTCTCAGGAATTCAAGCGAATTCTTCACATTTCACAGTCGACCCTGGTTTTTACTTTGACTCTCAGTTTGGCTCGTGATTTACATTCCATTGTTTCGCAATCATTGGTTCCGTGCGCCATGTGCGCCGGACGCCGCGCCAAGCTGAATATGATGGTCGCTTGAAGGTTAAACAAGTGGAGACAATCAGTCGAATGTCGCCACTTGGCCCGGCAGTCGAAAGTGCCACTCGCACAGCAAGTCGGGGGAAAAAGCCTCGAAGACAAACATTTACGTGTGGGGCGGGGGGTTTCCAGTTTCTGAATTCCCTGTCGTTATATTTCTTTGTTTGTGTGTGTATGGAATGTTAATGTTTATGAAGTTTTGTTTTTTTTCCATTTTGTTTTGAAAAAAAAGAAAATTTAAGCTACAAAAGTATTTAAATAAGACAGTTAAATTTTCTTGGACATGTCCTGGTACGACAGAAGTTACAGAAATTGGTAATGACTGGAAAATCCACGGGGAAGTAGAGGAAAGCAAGGAGACATACAGCGTGTCCATAAAATCCTGGCGCGGTTTGAAAACTATTTCTTTTAAAATAACCATACATATTATATATTGAAAATATACACTATATGAAAGAGTAAAACATAAAGCTTTGTTAGATATGTCAAGCCATTCACGGATTCAAATTTGGCAAGCCAGAGAAAAACACACTGAACCTTCCTCTACAGTCTTTTATTCATCATCAAATGATGCGTCACATGTTGGAGGGATGGCGTTTTGTATGCGTCACAGTCACGTGACTAACTACATGTCCGGAAACCAAATGCACACATCCTAAAAAATGTTTTATCTGGTCTTTAAGTATTGTTGGTATCATGGTTTTGTTACATTTTGTTCTGATACTTTATTAGTTCCAAACTGCGCCATTTTTTTGCGGACACATTGTATATCTCAGCAGACTAACCACGTGGCATGGTGGAACGGGGGGGGGGGGCATTTTGAACTGATGAGAAACACCAAGAATCACACAACATAACGGAAACATGGTCCAGCGTGACACGTAGTTAATGAATTTGAAAAGAAGAAAAAAAATGTATGGGTGTGGGAGTAAGTGTACTTATTGCATGCTTTCTTACATAAAAGGAAATCAGTGACAGTGAAACAGGCAAGATTAGTTTGTTTATCTAATCATAACATTTCTGTGAGAGAAAGAAGACTTATCACAGCCAGACTGCGCTAGTTTAACTCTGGTAAAGGTATAATCAATTTTGACAGAGATTTGAACTTAACAAATATTTTCTGCCTAGGAGCCACAACATACTTTGCTGTGTATACTCATTATGTTCCAGCAGTTACAGTCTTTGTGTTGTGAGTGTATCTGTATCCTGGCTAATGGAGCCATGAAATTTGTCCACAGTTTCAGTGGGATTTCGTGACTCCAGCTTGAGAAGCCCTGGTTTCGATAAATTGATTTCATGACCCCAACTTCAGATGCCCTGATTTAGATAAACGGGTTTAAAGGCCTCAGTATGACAACCCATAAATTAGATGATTGATTACTGTAGGACTAGTATCGTTAACAGAGTGAGAGATATAGAGAAGAGAAGAAGAAGAAGAAAGATAGCGGGACAGAGAAAGAAAGAGAGAGAGAGATAGAAGGGAAAACAGTTTATTATATATGGGACCAGGAGACTGCCGAAGGACTGTTTTGTTCCGCGTGAATCACTCCGCAGGCATTCCTTGACACAAAAGTTCGAATTCTTGGTTCCTTTACAAAAACGTGGAATTAACACTCACCATCCTTCCTCTATCCATGTGCCAGCAACACTCCTAGACGAGCTAAGTGATGAGGATAAAGAATGTTAATACTCTCATTTGGAAGTATATGAAAGCATAGATGTCGGATAATAGTTTATCCGTATGTAATGCGCGGACCATAAACAGAATAACTTTAGTGTAATCGAAAGTTACCGAAATGCTCATTTTTACGACAGAGCCGAATAAAAACGTAATGTTTTCGTGTCGGATGTGTTTTTTCGGTCAGTGGATTGGCGCGCGTTTCTTTATTGTGTGTCCTTTTTTTAAAGTCGCTTGACAAAAAAATAAAAGATTTTGTTGATATCGACTATCTTTTTTGCATTGATCTACTTACATGCAACTTACTTCATGATATTATATGTTAGTATTTCTTAAATAATACTTTTGTTACTTTGTTTTCGTTGTACATGTGTATATGTCGGCGCTGACATTGTTAATACCCTCAGAGAGCATGGGATAGAGAAGGACTTTGAGAGGGGTGACTTGACATCGCTGTCTCGGATGTACGAGCTGAGAGTGAAGGATGGCAATGACTGAGCAATGTTACCCGGCGCGTTAAGAGAGGAGTCGTGGTCAGCCAGCTCCGACCTGGCACACTGTCAGTCGCTGTACGCTGATGGATATATTGAGGAGGAGGAGATCGGGGCACCTATGGGCGTGTCAGAAGTGCAATGATGATGATGCATCTGTAGCGTAACATAACATAACATAACAGCGCTGATATCGGTAGACAGCTTTTTGTTTTGTTTTACACCATTAAGCAGATGATTTTAAAAAAAAACAACAAAGAGAAGATGTGTCAGGTTTTGGAGGAAGATAGGATAAATGGCCAGGACAACCACGAAAGCAAATGAATGGATCCTCGAAATAGTTTCACGGCACAGACAGCTAATTAGTTATAAGAAAAAGACAATGATTTCTTGTAATAAAGGTAAACAGATGCGTGTGGATCAGTTTTACTGGGGAAAAGAGAGTGGGGCCAGTTAGCAAGAAAAGATGGGCACGTGCAAATAAGGAACATACAACGATCCAATATTTCGGCAAGTGCCTTTTTCAGGGGCCGCATAGAAAAACAATACAATAAAAACACGAAAAACAGATGGCAGATGGATTGCTTAGCTCTTTTGGTATCCTTGTACGAGAGACAGGCACAGAATGCGCCTCATTTTCTATTAGTATTTTGTGTATAGGTTGGTTGTATATTGAAAACCGTCAGATTTCTCTGGCGTGCCCTGTACATGTCATGTAATGGCAACAGTTAGAGAACTTGGCAACGACTGGAAAATTCAGGGGAAAAAGAAAGAAAGGGAGGCAGAGAGAAAATATCTATCCGGACTAACCAAGTGGCGTGGAAAACAGAAAAGCATTTGAACTGATTGCAGACACCAAGAATGACAGAAGATGGTCGTCAACGCTGTTCGGCACAGCACGTAATGAGGCAGTCAGATGCTGCATTACTTCAGAAAAACATGACAGTTACTTTGGTATTTTCATTTCAAATTTTCAAAATGTATTTACCGCCAGTACATATTATGTGCTCATATTACTTGTACTTGTGTCCTTCACTACGTGAGCACTTCCAAGATCGCGGTTTTAAAGCTGTGAACCGGAAGGCAAAATATCAGACGAGCCTGCGTGCCAAAATCTTCACCATTTTGAAAAATAAAGTTTGCTTGTTTCGTGCGTTCGCCCCTGCGCTGTACTTTTAGCTACCTCCTGTACTTTCTGCTGTCAGTGTAATTTTCTCTTCATTAATATGTTCCGAATCCCAAAGCTTATCATGACATGCTGCACTGAGATGCCTTACTTTCTCTACCGGAATTCATCCCATACAGCAATGGTTTCCAACATTTAGTCGTGATCCAGATTATGGTTGGGGGTGGGGGTGGGGGCAAGGATTCCATTCCAGCACCAGTGAAGCGTGTCAGAAAGCTAACTTGACATTCAATAAACTTGACATGGTCAAGAGTTTTTCAGCAAAATTGACCTGCCAATCAGTCTTGTAAGATCAACAGCCACACTTAGTGTGCTAGATGACAAATATCCATGTGACACCTGGATACGTGTGTATACAGATGGATCTGCACATAATGCCATAAAGAATGGAGGGGCAGGAGCATATATTGAATATCCAAACAACACCATTGACAAGATTTCCATATCCACTGGTAAATACTGCAACAACTTTGATGCAGAAGTTAGGGCAATTATTGCTGCAGTTGAAAAACTATCAGACTCCAGAATTGATACATGTCGTGTAGTAATTCTCACAGATGCAAGATCAGTACTGGAAGCTCTTCAGTGCAACAAACTACCAGACCTTACAGATGCCTTGTCAAAAATTGGCTTACAACATGGAGTCACTTTGCAATGGATTCCCTTCCACTCTGGGATACCAGGCAATGAGAAAGCTGACCATCTGGCCAAAGAGGGCACTGAAGTGGAGCAACCAGGCATACCAGTCACCTATAATCAGAAGAAAAGCATGATAAAAACCTACAGGAAGCCACAAACACCACCACATGATGACTATCACATGCTAAACAGAAAGGAACAAGTCACCATCTTCCGTCTCCGAACAGGACACAGCCGACTCCGAAGTCATATGTATACAAAGTTTAAGGTTGGTACTACTAATTTATGTACATGTGCCCAGGTGCCCCAAACTGTGGAACATATCCTCCAGAACTGCATCAACTACGAGACACTGAGAAATAATTACTGGCCCAGTGAAACCACTAAAGAAGATAAGCTCTACGGTTCCATACATGAGTTACAAAAAACAATGAAATTTACCCAAGAGACAGGACAATGCGAACGAAGAAGAAGAAGACCTGCCAGTGTCTGTCAATGGATTTAACATCAAGGAATCATCGTTAAACTTTGACATGTCCAGGTCTCTCAAAGGAACGTAAAAGTCGTTCCATGGAATTGCGTTCTTTAAGTAAACTTGACAGCCAGTAACTATCAGCGATGCAGAATATATATTCAGTAAATTTGACTGTAGTTAGTGTTCTTCGTGTAACTTCAAGCATTGAACACACTGCACTCTCTACTAACTCAGCGCTGAACACAACAGATATGTGCTATTGAGAAAGGGGTTTGTGTCGAGTGCTTTATGATATATGCTACTAAGAAAGGGATTTCTGTCGAGTACTTGATGATATGTGCTACTAAGAAAGGGATTTCTGTCGAGTACTTGATGATATGTGCTACTAAGAAAGGGATTTGTGTCGATTACTTGGAGATATGTGCAACTAAGAAAGGGATTTGTGTCGATTACTTGGAGATATGTGCAACTAAGAAAGGGATTTGTGTCGAGTACTTGATGATATGTGCTATTAAGAAAGGGATTTGTGTCTATTACTTGGAGATATGTGCTACTAAGAGGGGGATTTGTGTCGATTACTTGGAGATATGTGCTACTAAGAAAGGGATTTGTGTCGAGTACTTGATATGGGGTTCCGGTAGCTGAAACAGTGGTTCCCAGCCTTTTGTGGCCCATGCACCCTTTTCACCAAAATCTCTTCTCCCTCCTCTCAAGATTGTCTGACTCAAAAGATGCATCCCAAATACATGGAAATTAATATTTTAAAACTTTTGAGTCAATCAATCTGTGGTCTCACTTCCCACATCCTGAAATCCTAAAATCCTCAGTGTTGGTAAAAGCGGAGGAGGAAGGGGGAACTCCCACTGAGACACAGATTTCACGAGAGGAGGAACAAAAGTAAGAGAACAGTTTGAAAGTGAGAGCTCCTTACAGAAAGGAAAATGTTTGCCCCTGCCTCAGAGAATCTGCGAAACAAAGTTTTTTTTTTCTGTTTCTGTATTCGCTTGTTTGGTGACGAATGTCCCTGAGAAATACAAAACTAAGAATATAACCGTATAGTTTCTTATGGATCAATCAGCTAGTGTCAGTTTCGTAACTTTCAAACCATATGTTAGGGTAGACGTAAAAAGCAGGCGCATTTGCTGTTTCTGGTTTACCTTTCTTGTATTTTACCTTGTTGTTTTAACGTCACGCGTCCAACAATAGCGTAAATCTATGCATTGTTGGTGTGAATGTTAACATGTTAGGCTTATATTTTTTGCCCATTTGGATGTATTACTTGCGTAAGACTGCTGTAATGGGATTCCGCTCATTCGACGTTGTTGCAGCATGTTCCCATTTAGTAGTTTTATTTTTGTGTACAGAGAAAAGCCATGGGAAATCATTTTACTAAGAAATAGATAGGTACAGCTTATACACAACTTACAGCCTTTGGACTTCTTGTCTTCTTCAGACACACATGATATTCAGACAGACTACAGCAGACACAAGGTAACGTACACATGGCGGGACAGACTACAGCAGACACACTGTAACGTACACAGGGCAGCTGGCGGGACAGATTACAGCAGACACAGGGTAACGTACACATGGCGGGACAGACTACAGCAGACACATGGTAACGTACACATGGCGGGACAGACTACAGCAGACACATGGTAACGTACACATGGCGGGACAGACTACAGCAGACACATGGTAACGTACACAGTACGGGACAGACTACAGCAGACACATGGTAGAAGAACTGGAATAAAACGTAATGATACCAGCCAAGAGCTTCGTCTTCAGTGCAGAAGTGTACATCAACATGGAACTCGTGTTATCAGCTTCTGTAACACTGAAGGATATGTCATCAGTCTGTGTACATTGAAGGATAGTCTGTGTACACTGAAGGATAGTCTGTGTACATTGTACAATAGACACATGGTAGAAGAACTGGAATAAAACGTAATGATACCAGCCAAGAGCTTCGTCTTCAGTGCAGAAGTGTACATCAACATGGAACTCGTGTTATCAGCTTCTGTAACACTGAAGGATATGTCATCAGTCTGTGTACACTGAAGGATAGTCTGTGTACATTGAAGGATAGTCTGTGTACACTGAAGGATAGTCTGTGTACATTGAAGGATAGTCTGTGTACACTGAAGGATAGCCTGTGTACATTGAAGGATAGTCTATGTACACTGAAGGATAGTCTGTGTACATTGAAGGATGTTTTATCAGTCTGTGTACACTGAAGGATATTTTTTCAATTTTTACTTTAAAAAAAGAAGTAGGAACAACTTTATTCGTGAGCGGAGTACACACACACACAAACATAGAGAGAGAAAGAGAGAGAGAGAGAGAGAGTTGTAACGTTTCGGCTTACGCTTTATGCATATAAAAACATACAGGACGAATGAGTATGGAAAGAAGAGAAAGGTTGAATGTACGTTTATAATTTGTAACACATAAAAACGATAAAGAAGGAGAGTAAGTATCTCGTGACTTGCATGATGCTGCACCCACGACTCTGTCTGATTGTCCTTTATCTAATTATAAACTAGGATATGCCAGTCTGAGAGTCGTCTCTTATCATAACGCAGACACTCTCCTCAGGTCTGAAAGTCGTCTCTTATCATAACCCAGACACTCTTCTCAAGTCTGAAAGTCGGTTCTTATCATAACCCAGACACTCTTCTCAAGTCTGAAAGTCGGTTCTTATCATAACCCAGACGCTCTTCTCAAGTCTGAAAGTCGTCTCTTATCATAACCCAGACGCTCTTCTCAAGTCTGAAAGTCGTCTCTTATCATAACCCAGACACTCTCCTCAAGTCTGAAAGTCGGTTCTTATCATAACCCAGACACTCTCCTGAAGTCTGAATGTCGTCATTTATCGTAACCCATGCACTCTCCTTATGTCAGATAGTCGTCTCTTATCATAACCTAGACACTGTCCTCAAGTCTGAAAGTCGTCTCTTATCATAACCCAGACACTCTCCTCAAGTCTTTGTCTGATTTGCCTGGAACTACAAACTGCTGTTCGATGCTAATGGCTCTCTCTCTCTCTCTCTCTCTCTCTCTCTCTCTGTGTGAACCTTAAGTGCCCACAGGACATGGGGCATTCGCAAGGGTTTTCCACAAACGCCTGTCCTTTGCCTTTTTTTCTGCTCTTGTCCTTGTGAGCCCTCTATTGCTCAACATCCTTTCTGTTATTTTTCTCCATGACTCTTTTGGTCTACCCTTACTTCTATTCCCCTGTGGTAACCATCTTAGTGCTATTTTTGGTAGTGAGTTGTCAGTCATTCCGAGCAATATCTAATGGCTATTCATGAGATAATGTTCCAAAATGCCACGCCTGCTTTATTTTCCACATCTCTCACACACACACACAAACACACACACACACACATATTCTCTATCTCTGTGAACCTTAAGTGCCCAGAGCACATGAGGCTTCCGCGAGGGTTTTCCACAAACGCCTGTTCTTTTCCTTTTTTTCCGCTCTTGCCAAAGTGAGCCCTCTGTTGCTCAACTTCCTCTCTGGTGTTCTTCTCCATGCATTTTCCACAAAGTATTCACATAAATACATCATGTAAATTACACCCCATCAACAAGGGATCTGCATAACGCAGAGCAAATCAACAACCCATCCAGATCTTTCAATAGATATAATCTCTTCTATACAATGCCTGTAATGAATAGGATTCTCACCTTTCGTTTTCTGAATACTTCTTTCCCCCCTTCTCCCGAACCTTTCATATTCTGGTATTTTCCTGTGCTTGCTTATCTTACACAGCTGGCTTTAAGCTATTTTTTTTACTCCTTGGCAGCGCTGAAGGGAAAATGACAGCGCTGGAAAATGTATCAGAATTAGATTGAAGAGGTGTCAATTGTTTTGCTTATGTTCGACACCTCGTCTCGACACCCGTTTATTCCCACAGCTGATTGCTGTAACTATGTTCGCTGAGGAATTTACGGAAACCCATCTAGGTTACAATTATTGTATGCACATTTTTCAGAGTGTTTCAGGAGAGAATGCAATAAAGGCATCGCTGGAGTAAAGAAACAGACAGGTAGTGGTTTATGACGAAGTAAAAAGCTAAAAATAACAGTATTTAATGAATAAACAGTGACAATCTCATTAAATAGAAAGAAAGAAAGAAAGAAAGATGAATGGTTCGCTGTTGTAAGATAAGAATGTTATCTCTTATGAGAGATAAGACTTGTAAGGGTTATTGAAGCTGGTTATTGAACGGTCAGCGACCCCCGTCTAAGTGGTTGCGTCAGAGCTGGTAAACTATAGCCAGCCAAGACCTTGTTCTGCCTCCCAATGTTGCCTCTGAAAACAAACTCTGGCCAGGTGATTAGGAATCTCAAATGGAAGACAGACCTGATCCTTGCACTGAGCCGAAGTGGGATCTCTGGGGCCTAAAGACGCATGAATGCGACACAACGTAACCAATGCAATTTTGAGTGCGAACGACGAAGAAGAAGAAGAAAATGAGGATGAGAGCATGGCGTTAAGTAGAGTTCGGTCAATCTTCACAAACCCCTTGGAAGCAAAGCATCAACCGAGGAAAATTAAATTATGTCTTGATAAGGATCTTCCAAGTAACTACACAAATCGTCGAAGCTTCAACTCTTTAACAATTAAAAGACACGTGTAAGGCTATAGGTCTGCTTTTATCTGCTTCATAATCTGGCGTTTTTCTACCAAGACAACGAGTATTGGGTACCGCTGTAGCTCCAGGCAGAAGTGCATCCGCCTGATGTTAACGACACTTGTTTCCATCACTACTAACCCTTATATCTCTCTAATCTCCCTTGTCTGAAGTCATGTTAACTTCCATTCCCTCCTTTAAATTACCTGCAGTACCTCTTACCGCTACAAATGAACTGAATCGGTCGACCCTTTCCTGTCACCACGAACTGCTGAAAGGGTGACACCACAGCCTGGCTGATGGACTTGGACTTGATTTATTCCCCATCAGATGCAGCCAACTAAGAAGTCTGCATCTTCGGAGATTACCAGAAGTAAAGGAAGACTCATGCAACGCGTTTTGGTGTGTTTTTGCCGGGGGCGTCAGCTGCCATGAACTCCTCTTTCATAGGAACACAGATATCTCACAAGAAGAACTCTTGTGCATGGAGATGTTGATCTTGAAGTCCGTCATTATTTAAGAAATATCGCTCCAAGGTAATAAGATATGAAAGACTACTGCAGACTAAAAGACTACTTAGATGAATATAAAAAAAAATTCTGGCGGATACTGAAAAGTGGATGTTGAGGGACAAAGAATGTTAAAGTACAAATGTATATATGGAGACGGTGTCTGAGTGGCGAAGTGGTTATTTCACTGGTCTCTCATGGCGAAGGTCGGGGGTTCGAATCCGGCCGGAGCCACCCCAGTCACCCAGCTGTAGAAATGGGTACCTGACTTCTTCTGGAGTTGGGGAAGGAAAGGCGGCCAGGCGTGATACTGACCATATCACCCTCTAGTGTGCTGACAGGTCAAGGAAAATATGGGCACTAACACCATATCCCTATGTGCCTCTAAGGCATGACAGTATTACCTTTACCAGTTTTTTTACCTATATATGGAGAACAAACCTAGAGATTTAGTGGAAACAGTTTTTGTTTTTAACTTTTATGAGCTATATTGTAGATTTTCTCTGTCGCAAAGAACATCAATTATGATGCAATCAAAGAAGAGATATCGTGTGTTTCATTTGCCTCGTATGAAATACGAGAAGAATTTGACAAGAGCATTTTTGTACACAAACGTGCCAAGAATTTCCTAAAAGATTCGGAGAAATATTTGACACAAGCCAGACTGGCCGCATTTTTTACAAGAAATAAGGCCGTTGCTCCGCGAATAGTTTTGATTGGTCCAATTTTCTGAAATAACGCCATAATGATCTTATAGAATAGATCGCAGGTATGTATTGATTGATACAATTGATCTAATAATGGCACGACATATTTACAGAGTAATTCGCAGGTGTTGTACGTGGTTCAGTACCTGTTTCCAGTTATCACTGTTTAATATCAATATCATATAAACCATTTGTCATTGTCACCTGCTTTAAGTGATGCCAGTTTTTCAACCTGGCACGTGGTGGTCTTGAAGAAGCCAAGGAATTTGCTGTTCAAAGTTTTAAGAATTCGCCACACGTGGTTAAATGGAGGACAACTGATACCAGGGTTTTTATAAACTTCGACATTTGTTTCTTTTTTTTCCCCTTCTTTGTAGTTTTGATAGTTGACAGAATACAGAAAGGTTGATGTCGATGATATACGGAGTACTGTTGAACGTTCGTGAATAATAAAACCAACGATGATTATAAGGACATCATTAGGAATCTCTTTTCCAACATCTGTGCATGCTTCATTGTCTTTATAGGATTTAAATGTATATTTCAAGTGTATTCTATCCATAAGACTTGTGCTTGGTCTTAACCCTTTCCTATCCATGTGTAAACCAAGTAACGGTGAGCTGCACAAGTGTGTGTGTGTAAACTTCATTTCACTTGTTTGTTTCTTATGTGACATTTCATCAAATTTCTTCACGAAACAATGTTAAAAGTAAAGATTAAGTATAATGGTGTATTGTGCGTTGTCTGTGATTTTAATTTCTTTTTTTTTTTCAAAATGTTCATTTCTTGTGCAAGAAAACTTAGACACGGAAATACAACATCAAAAGATTGTATGTGAAAGAGTTAAAAAAGTTGCCTGTCAAAGAATTCAAAATGTTGCCTGCCAAAGAATTCAG
The DNA here is from genome assembly GCA_009760885.1 of Achatina immaculata. Classification (NCBI taxonomy): domain Eukaryota; kingdom Metazoa; phylum Mollusca; class Gastropoda; order Stylommatophora; family Achatinidae; genus Lissachatina; species Lissachatina immaculata. The sequence goes on along the minus strand of CM019719.1, from coordinate 7,239,910 downwards.
AAAGTTGTCTGTAAAAGAATTCAAAAAGTTTTCTTTCAAAACATGTTAACAGAGAGAGAGAGAGAGAGAGAGAGAGAGAGAGAGAGAGAGAGATTACATAAGCAATGAATATATTAAAAGTGTATCACTCCATACCCACCCTTTTTTAACACTTCTGCCCTCGCCTTACACCCGTCCAGCTGGAAATAAGGGTTCTCGGCAGTTTGTGTTAGTGCTTGAGGGTCATTGTAGGTGGCCTCTCACAAGAAGTCCTTATATGCTCCGGCCCTACCCTTGGAAAGAAAAGATGACGGGAAATGTAAAATGAAAAAATAATAATGATGAAGGAGTATTGTAATCATTTAAGAAACATAAGACACATTCAAAGGAAGAAAGAAAAGAGGCAGGTAAAGAGAAAAAAATCTTCGCGGATCGACCAAGTGGCGAGGAAAAGGCACAGCATTGAGTAAAGCCTTTGTCCTCCATTTTCTTGGGGCACTGCAGTAATACACGATGCAGCTTTGTAACCTATTCAGTTCTTGATCTATCTTTGTATGTTTCCCGGGTGTAGGAAATCTACTGAATTCACTGGACCAGAAGTGTGATCTCCAACCCCGTCCCGGTACTGCTTATAATGAATGAAAGTGCATAACATTTCTCGAAACGGTAAAAAAAAAAGAACAGAAAAGAAATCCTGTTTTCTTTCCTCACTTAAACTTCAAACAGAAGCTGTTAGAAGCTGACGCTGTGATGATGTGTTGTGTCTCTTTGAGAGATGGCTACAGGGGCTCGCATTCAGACTCACGCGAAAGAAACGAGCCGAGCTTCTGCGAGCACTGCTGCTCTGTGTCCCAGATCCCAGTCCTACTATTTCAGCTAGAATTCTCCCTTATATAATAACTCCCCAGATCCCAGTCCTACTATTTCAGCTAGAATTATCCCTTATATAATAACTCCCCAGATCCCAGTCCTACTATTTCAGCTAGAATTATCCCTTATATAACTCCAAAGATCCCGGTCCTACTATTTCAGCTAGAATTATCACTTATATAATAACTCCCCAGATCCCAGACCTACTATTTCAGCTAAAATTCTCCCTTATATAACTACCAAATTCATTCCGTGAAAAAAAAAATTCTTAAAAAATCCCTTCCCGATTCCTCCTATGGAAAAGAATTCCTCCCCTTAGGCTTGAAAGTTGTCCCTGGGGAGCCACCTGTGTTCCTGCTTAGAATCACTGTTCTCTGCTGACTCTGTTACAGTGGAGGCCATCGTAATGAAAGAAATCACATCAGCCTTTGCTTCTTTAGCCAGACGAGTCTGTTACTAGGAGCATCATCGGAGTTGTTTTGGGGGGGGGGGGGGGGGGGGGAACCGCAGTTAACTCTGATTCTACGTTCTTGGTAACCATACCATAAATCAAGCACAGTGGTTCTCATACTTTTTTAGGGCTGTCACCTCACTGCTTCCCAGACTACATCCTGCCACTCCCTCTCCCTACTTTACACACATGCACCTCATCTGACTTTGGTGCTCTCTGCTATCTCCCTCCTGCCTAACACCCCCTCCTGGAGTATTCCCCGCTCCCATGGGGTGATAACATACACTTTGGGAGCCGCTACTCAAGCACATTCATCTTTGCGCCCAGTGAAAGAATAGCAACGGTATTGTTTTCTACCTGAGCTTCTATCCAGGTAGAAAGAACTCGGTCAACCGCCTTCTTCTACTCATGACGACAAGCAGTGAGTAAAGCCTTTGTCCTCCTACTCATGACGACAAGCAGTGAGTAAAGCCTTTGTCCTCCATTTTCGTGGGGCACTGCAGTAATACACGATCCAGCTTTGTAACCTATTCAGTTCTTGATCGTCGTATGTTTCCTGGGTGTAGGAAATCTACTGAACTCACTGGGTCAATACATCACTAGATCTAACGTGAGTACAGTTGATACAGACGTAAATAGACTGGGCTTTGCACCATAAACTTGACTTATTGCCGCTGCGGATGTTTATAGCAGTCAAGTATTAATGGAATGACTCATGAGATAATTTGCTTAGAAAAATGATACTCGGCAGCAGTCACTATCTTGGCTTCTCCGCACACCAGGCATTCCCATACGTGCTCCGCCTTCCGTTCCAACACCCACTGAAGCGTACACATACTGATGGAGCCAGTCATACAATGCAGTGATTAACAGCTGACAACTATCCGCTTAAAAACTACGCAAAAGTAATATAGATTTGTGAATGTAATAATGCGAAATGGCCACGTGATTTTGCCTGCGAAAGAGATCAGTTTCAGGATTGATTAAGAACCAGAATATCCTCACTGTATCTCATTCAAGTTAATATCATCTCGTTAATATTTCAGCAGAATAATGAATATTAACTTTTCTTAGTGTTGAATAATGCCGTGCACATATACCTATGTATCTCAGTCACGAGCAGAATCTTGGATTTATTTTATAAATTAAATAGAAAATGACTGCAGCGGTACACCGTAGATTTGTACAGGTATAAACTTGGAAGAAGTTGGCAAGGCGGTTAAGTACGAAAATAGCGGCTAGAAATTCCTCAGTTACTACTCCTACTACAAAACGTGGCTAGTCACCTCACATCGAGTCTAGCGTACGGAGCAGCGGAAGGTAGGCAACCGGAACGCTGTACAAAGTTTGTTCCACGTGCTGGTGACGAGAATATCAGCCACAGATAACGGAGTATGTACAGCATGCTTGATTGCAAATTTTATTATTAATTTTTTTGCAGCACTTATGTGTTTTATTTATTTCATTTAGAAATCAGAACAGTTCTCTCCCCCCCCCCCCCAATTTTCCGTCAAAATCAAGCGAAAGAAACTATTCTTAATGCCATGTTAAGATTGCATCAGTCTTTCTGTATTAAACACTCAGAAGTTATTTCTGCGGCAATTTTTTTTCCACAGATGTAATAGATAATATTTATAATATTTATAGCGATTTTTAGAAACAGTATTACATAAATCTTTGTACATTTTTCTCTACTAGCAAAAGTAACTACATTCTAGTAAAAGCTACATTCTGTTCAGTTCACCTGTACTACATTCTTAAGAGGCCTACATTCTTTTAAAAGCATCTGCTTCCTTTCATGAAAGCTACTTTCCTTTGCAAACATTTACATTCGGTAATAAATATCTAAATTCTGTTAAAACATCTAAATTCTACTAAAACATCTAAATTCTGTTAAAACATCTAAATTCTTTATGAAAGGTGTTTTGCTACAAAAAAAATGCAGTATGCTGTTAATAAACTTAATAAACTACTGATACTTTTGATAGAACGGTGCGAAACAAAAACCACACGAAACTTTTCTGTGAGGTGCAGTCGATTCAAGATTCCTTTGACAGAGAATAATACTGTAATTTATAATTGAAGAATTAAGGTACAAGGATAGCGGCTGTAGTATGTCACAGCTATGATATAATGAGTATAGGCTGTGGTATATCTGTAGATACGGTATAGTGAGTAGAGACTGGTATATCGGTAACTATGATATAGTGGGTAGAAGCTGTGATATATCTGTAGCTGCAGTATAATGGGTAGAGACTGTGGTTTATCAGTAGGTATGATACAGTGGGTAGAGGCTGTGATATATCAGTAATTGTGATATAATTGGTAGAGGGTGAGGTGTATCGATAGGTGTCGTATAATGGGTAGCAGTTATGATACATACACCATTGTAGTATAATGGGCAGCGGTTGTGATACATACTCTACTGTGATATACTGGGTAGGGGTTATGATACATACTCTACTGTGAGATAATGGGTAGCGGTTATGATACATACTCTACTGTGATATACTGGGTAGGGGTTATGATACATACTCTACTGTGAGATAATGGGTAGCGGTTATGATACATGCTCATCTGTGATATAATAGGTAGTGGTTATGATACATACTCTACTGTGATATAAGGAGTAGTGGTTATGGTACATACTATAATGTGATGTAATGGGTATATTAAGGTAACTAAAATATAAGGATGCTTGTAAGACTTCATGATAGATTTCTTCACCAGTCATCGAAACTTGGAATAACTGGCTAAAAACCGTGGCAGAGGTTGAATAACTTCTACGTCTTTAGAGGACAAATAGGATGGGCGGAGATAGACCTGAAGATAAGTGATACGACTTACCAGGAAACCGGAGCATGTTTAATGTTGCTGTGACTGATATGGTATTAGAGTACTGACAGAGAACAGCCAGTCATTAAAATAATGCTCGGCAGCAGCTTCCACAAAAGCTACTGTCTGCTAGCATCACAACCAGTATCTAAGACAAACAGTGCCACTACTGTACTGTATCAGAAAGGTAACTAACTTAGAACCTACTAATATGGGAATGGGTACCACTAAATACACACATTCATTTATGCCGGGTACTATGCCTTCTTCTGTCAATCTCTCCAAGCTGTTGTGTCTCTTGATGTGGCCGATGTATCTCAGTTTTCTAATTTTTATAGTGTTAACAAGCCAGTTTTCTGCGACACCTAATCCCATCATAATCTCTTTATTTGATTTTCGTTCCATCCGTGATACTCTAAATGCCCTTCTGTAACATTTCATTTCATATGGTGTTATTTTTTTCTAGTAATTTTTTAAGTGTCCATGTTTCACAATAGTATATTGCACTGGGAATATGTAAGCTCTTAGTAAACATAGCTTTGTTTTCTTGTTGGTAGCTTTCCACATACTCTTCATTTGTGCTAGTTTCTGTGATGCAACTGCAATTCTTCTTTGGATTTCCACTGTGCAGTCGCCATTGATAGTGATGATTGAACCTTCGATCACGAACTTGTAACAGTCACTGCTAAGAAGGAAGGGAATGGCAAACTACCTTCTCATATTGTCAAGAAACCTAACATGGGTAGTCTGAAGAATTACACACATATCTTCTCTAATAACCACCATCTTGTCGGTGTGATTACGTTATACTGATTCATATTGGGAATTCAACTGAAAAAAGTCGGTTGTTTTACCCTCAAGTAAAATTTCTCCAGGAAAGGTTGCCTCTCATACGTTTTTCTTTTTTTCTCAGATATAAAGATAAAACATGTTTCATGGTTTGTGTTTATTATTTCCATTTAGAGCCGTAAAATAGAGTTTCATGGACTGCACAAATGCATCTGATCTGAAATCCAACAAATTCTGAAGTCCTGTAAGCACTGAGTCTATAGGTTTCCAACTGATAGTTATCTCTCTTACTTTTACATTGTCTCCAAGGTAAGAAACTGATTGCTCGTCAGATTCTCTCAGACAGTAACCGAATGTAGTTAACGGTAAAATATGAAATATAAAGAGTTGAATACTTCAAAAGCATATGTGTGCCCTTGGCCACAAGTCAGGGGTTTTTGTGGAAAGAAAAGAAATGGATATCATGAGTGTTCAAAGACATCTGGAACCGGTCTGCGCCAGGTCGTGTAGAACAGTGGTTCCCAGTATGTGGTCCGCGAAGCACAAGTTGTCCCCGGAGAATTATCAGGTGGCCAGCAGCTGTGTGATCTTTTTCGGTATTAAGAACCATGTATTGAAAAACACATCAAGGAAGTGGTCATGGCGTTACTTATAAGATGATAGTAGGCAACTAATATGTTCCAGGAAAAGTGCCTTTTGACGCTGACGGAACATGAGAGGCTAGAAGTGCATTAGCTAGTACTCCTCTCTCTCTTGGTCGTTGTCTATTTCTCTCTCTTTCTCTCTATCAATTTCGTTTTTTTTCTCCTTTCTTTCCTCTCTGTCTCTGTCTTTTTCTTTTTCTGCTTTCTCTCTCTCTCTCTCTCTTCTCTTTCTCTCTTCCCCCCTCTCTCCCTCTCATATCCTTTCTCTTATTCTTACTTTCTCTATCTCTCTTTTTCTCTTTCTTTCTCACGCTCACACCTCTTTCCTCTGCTTCTTTTTCGTTTTATCTTTCCTTTATTATAATTCCCGCTTTTCTAGCTGCATTTTAGTGCACATTTACTTTCTTCCAGTCTGAGTTTAGTGCCACAGACGCACGGATCACTGACCATTCATGTCTTACCTGGTAGCTCTCACACCTAGAAACTGATATTTTCTTTAAGACAGCAAATCTCTGTTTTGCCGACTGTGGTATTATAACAACAGTGGAACCGGAAGACTGTGCTAAGCAAAGAATGTTAACGAAATTGTGAGAAAGATAGGGAAACTGTACTAAACAAAGAACTTTAACGAAAGTATGCAAATGATAGGAAAACTATACTAAAATAAAAGAATATTAACGAAAGTGTGCACACTATGGAAAAAAAGGATGTTAACAGAATGTTAACGAGATTATGCCGACGATCGGAAAGGTCGAACGTGAGTAGAGAAAAAACTCACTCATAGGAAGAAGACGAGCATAAATACGGACCATATTTAAAGTAGAACACCAGACTTAGTACTTTTATATTTAATCCTACAAGTTTCTATGACTTTTGAAAATGTACTGTCACTTTCATGTCCAGTAGCATTTCTGTGTGACTACGTAATGTGGAGAAGATGGGGACTTGAAGAATACAGGTGCCATGTCAGTGTTATACTAGGTGTAGGGCATTGGAGTGGCTTAGAGGTTAGTGTGCTTATCTCTCACCTGGAGGTCGATGGATTACGACATCCAGCTGTAGAATGGATACTGGGCTCGTCCTGGAGATGGAAAAGAACGTGTGGTCAAGCGTCATGCTGACCACATCACCCTCAAGCGTGCCGATGACCACATCACCTTCTAGCGTGCCGATGACCACATCACCCTCTAGCGTGCCGCTGACCACGTCACTCTCCAGCTTGCCGATGACCACATCACCCTCTAGCGTGCTGCTGACCACATCACCTTCTAGTGTGCCGCTGACCACATCACTCTCTAGCGTGCAGCTGACCACAACACCCTCTAGCATGCCGATGACCACATGACTCTCTAGCGTGCCGATGACCACATCATCCTCTAGCGTGCCGCTGACCACATCACTCTTCGGCTTTCCGATGACCACATCACCCTCTAGCGTGCTGCTGACCACATCACATTCTAGTGTGCCGCTGACCACATCACTCTCTAGCGTGCCGCTGACCACATCACCCTCTAGCGTGCCGCTATGTGAAGGAAGATATAGGAACTAATACTGTAGCCTCTAGGTGCCTCTGTGATATGGTAACAGCACGTCCATTTATAAGTCGGTGTTATAAAATGCTATACGTTGGTGTTATAAATGATACAAGTTGGTTTTATAAATGAGAGAAATTGTTGCTATAAATGGTAGAAATTGGTGATATTAAATGATATTAAGTTGTTTCGCATATCTTTTATCATCATCATTTGTCTATTCTACTTGTCAGTTACATCCTCCTCGCTGTATGTTGCTTGGGACCATAGAATACATTCTCTGTAGATATCATCACACTATCTTTATGGTGTATCCAGATATCAGGTTGAAGAATTGAGAGATTAAAGACAAGACGGTCAGAAGAAAATCCTTATTTCCAAAATTCTGCTTTCCTCATTCTCTGGATATTACATCTGTTGTTATTACTTGCTTATTATAAACACAAACTTTTTTCTTATTCTTTTCATAAACATCATCTTGCTCCACTGTGTTTGTCATAAACAGCGTGGCCATTACGCTGTAACTTTTTTCTTCATCAACATCCTAACCCGAACCTTTTTTTTTTCAGTTTTATCTAGCCGTAAATAATGTAACCAGTAAGTTTTCTCTTGCCGTAAATAATGTAACCAGTAAGTTTTCTCTTGCCGTAAATAATGTAACCAGTAAGTTTTCTCTTGCCGTAAATAATGTAACCAGTAAGTTTTCTCTTGCCGTAAATAATGTAACCAGTAAGTTTTCTCTTGCCGTAAATAATGTAACCAGTAAGTTTTCTCTAGCCGTAAATAATGTAACCAGTAAGTTTTCTCTTGCCGTAAATAATGTAACCAGTAAGTTTTCTCTTGCCATAAATATTGTAACCAGTAAGTTTTCTCTAGCCATAAATAATGTAACCAGTAAGTTTTCTCTAGCCATAAATAATGTAACCAGTAAGTTTTCTCTAGCCATAAATAATGTAACCAGTAAGTTTTCTCTAGCCGTAATAATGTAACCAGTAAGTTTTCTCTAGCCATAAATAATGTAACCAGTAAGTTTTCTCTAGCCATAAATAATGTAACCAGTAAGTTTTCTCTAGCCGTAAATAATGTAACCAGTAAGTTTTCTCTAGCCATAAATAATGTAACCAGTAAGTTTTCTCTAGCCATAAATAATGTAACCAGTAAGTTTTCTCTAGCCGTAAATAATGTAACCAGTAAGTTTTCTCTAGCCGTAAATAATGTAACCAGTAAGTTTTCTCTAGCCATAAATATTGTAACCAGTAAGTTTTCTCTAGCCATAAATAATGTAACCAGTAAGTTTTCTCTAGCCGTAAATAATGTAACCAGTAAGTTTTCTCTAGCCGTAAATAATGTAACCAGTAAGTTTTCTCTAGCCGTAAATAATGTAACCAGTAAGTTTTCTCTAGCCGTAAATAATGTAACCAGTAAGTTTTCTCTAGCCGTAAATAATGTAACCAGTAAGTTTTCTCTTGCCGTAAATAATGTAACCAGTAAGTTTTCTGTTGCCGTAAATAATCTAACCAATAAGTTTTCACAATTCCTGTCCTGACGTATGTTTTCTCATTGCTTGATTGAGCAATCAGCCTTTCCTGTATGCTCTCATTGTGTTTGTCATGATCAGTATGAAAGGTATGCTTTCACTATGTTTATCAGAAACAGCCCTCTCTCTCTCTCTCTCTCTCTCTCTCTCTTTCCCCTCTGTCTCTCTCACTGTCTATTTCTATTTCTCCCCTCGCTCTCCTTCCATCTCATCTCGCTCCTCTCTCTCTCCCTCTCGCTTCCTCTCTGTCTCCCTCCCTCTCTCTCTCTCTCTTTCTCCCTTTCTCCTTCCTCCTCTCTATCTCCCCTTTCTCTCTCCTTCCTGCTATCACTGTCCATCTTTCAAAATCTCTCTCCATCTACCTCCCTTCTCTCTCTCTCTGTCCCCTTCTCTCTCCTTCTCTCTCTCTCTCTCTCTCATTCCAGATCTTTAAAACTCACTTACATTTTCTTACAACCTTCCCGTGCCGCTAAACGTCACATAGGGCCCGCATGGTAGTTCAATAGGATTTCCTGTCTTCGGCGAGTTTTTCAACCTCATCAAAGGCCACTGAACTGGCCTCTCTTAACAGTGTCCTCTTTAGAGTTTCACGTGGTCGACCTCTTTTTCTTCGGCCTGTTGTGTTCCATTTGATAGCTTGTTTCGGGATCCTCTGATTGTCTCTTCTCATCACATGACCAACATATGTCCATCTCCTTTTCCTGATCACCCATGAGACAGGTTGTTGTTTGCTCATCTGACTTATCTCTGCGTTGTTCTTGAATTCGTTCCAATTTATACCTAGTATTTTCCTTAGGCATTTGTTTTCGAAAGAGTCTAATTTATGTTTCTTTTTCTTTAGTTGTTTTCCAGTTTTCGCATGCATAAATGAGGGTGGATATTACATTTGAATTGAATAATCTTAACTTGGTTTTTGTGCTTATAACTTTTGAATGCCATATATTCTCATGATTCTTGAATGTAAATGCTGCTTTTGCAACTCGAATTCTAACTTCCTTTCTGGTGTCACCATCCTGGTCTATTAAAACTCACTATTGCACGAAGAACCTGCCTACAACTATCTATGTTCCTGGCTTTCTCTCTTTTGGTTGTATAATCCAAGTTTTCTAAGATGTTACTCCACGTCTTCTCTTTATCTTTGTTATTGTCTGTCCCTGAATCTTGCTCTCTCCATCCCCTGTATAGATGTGAATTTTTGTATGACAAACTTGCAGACTTGTCATGGGGATTATTCACTTTATAAGTGGTAGTCTGCAGACTTGTCATGGGGATTATTCACTTTATAATTGGTAGTCTGCAGACTTGTCATGGGGATTATTCACTTTATAATTGGTAGTCTGCAGACTTGTCATGGGGATTATTCACTTTATAATTGGTAGTCTGCAGACTTGTCATGGGGATTATTCACTTTATAATTGGTAGTCTGCAGACTTGTCATGGGGATTATTCACTTTATAATTGGTAGTCTGCAGACTTGTCATGGGGATTTTTTGCCTTATGATTGGACGACTGCAGATTTCTCATGGAGAAATTTTTCACCGTTTGTTTGGAGGACTGCAGACTTGGCAATGAGGTTTTTTCACTTTATAATTGGAAGTCTGCAACCTTGTCAGAGATATTTTTGTAGTCTTATAATTGGAAGTCTGTAACCTTGTCAGAGATATTTTTAGTCTTATAATTGTAAGTATGCAAAACTTGTCATCGATATTTTTAGTTTTATAATTGGAAGTCTGCAACCTTGTCAGAGATATTTTTGTCCTCATATAATTGGTAGTCTGCAAACTTGTCAGAGATATTTTTGTAGTCTTATAATTGGAAGTCTGCAACCTTGTCATCGATATCTTTAGTCTTATAATTGGAAGTATGCAAAACTTGTCAGAGATATTTTTAATCTTATAATTGGAAGTCTGCAACCTTGTCATCGATATTTTGAGTCTTATAATTGGAAGTCTGCAAAACTTGTCAGAGATATTTTTAGTCTTATAATTGGAAGTCTGCAAAACTTATCAGAGATATTTTTAGTCTTATAATTGGAAGTCTGCAAAACTTGTCAGAGATATTTTTAGTCTTATAATTGGAAGTTTGCAAAACTTATCAGAGATATTTTTAGTCTTATAATTGGAAGTCTGCAAAACTTGTCAGAGATATTTTTCGCCTTATAATTGTAAGACTGCAGATATGTCAAGAATATTGTTTCGCTTTATTCGACGATTCCTGGTGTGACAGACAGAAAATTGTTTTTTCTGACTTTCAGAAATTTGCTGGTTTGATATCAAAATAATTGTTCACTGTCCATTTCGGCATTAATTGCGTGGTACAGATGAGACTGTTACTTTTACTCTGAAAATAGATGGAGGAGTATGGTAGAGTTTTACGAAAAGATAGAGAGGAAAATGGGCAGAAACAAGGATGGGCACATAGAAGATGAAGAACATACAACAATCCAGTATTTCGACAACGGTCTTTTTCAAGGACCACATATGAAAACAACACATCAGATAAAAACCGAAAAATAGATGGAAAATATAGACTTAGCCCCCCCCCCCCCCGAAAATTGGGCACAAATACTCTTCTCGTAAAACTGAACCATACACCCCTCTATTTTCATTACTAGAACCAGTTTTACCGCAGTTGTCATCTCTTTAATTTTACATATTCCTACCTTGGCATGGAAATGATTGTTAATTTTTTTACACCTGCAAAATTACTCGCATGATACATAAATGATTGTTAATTCTTTTACATCTGCAGAATTACTCGCATGATACATAAATGATTGTTAATTCCTTTACACCTGCAGTATTACTAGCATGATACATGAATGAGTGATGCTTGGACGCTGAAATTACTGCTGGCTGACTCAGTAAAAAACCAGGTCAAATTTAAGAATATACTGTACATAGCCAGAGTTGCAAAACAGGAACTCAGTAAAGATATACATACACTTCAACCGTTGTTAACAGGAGATTAAATGTTAATATTCTCTTGTAAGTTATAATTTCACCAATTGTTACAAAGTAAGAATTATACTTCCAAGCAAAAAAAGCATACTTTAATCAGGAAATAAGCTGTATTCAACGCTTATGAATGTACATATGAGGTAAGTGGAAGAGTCAAGCATACAAGTAATCTACTAGCTAAAGCGCAGATAGTGAGCAGAGAAGATACCTGCCTCCAGATTCGTGTCAGCGACCGCAAAATCAGCGGATCAGGCGCACATTTTTGGCATAGTTTTAGTCTCAGAAGCGCGCCATTTGACGGTAGTCAGAAAGGTTTGGTTAATTACTTGGCCTATACAGGAAAACACGCCGTCTTCGTTCGCAATAATTGGATCTTTTAATTTGCCACGTTTAATGACACGTATACTCTTTCCCTAGACAGTGTTAGGATGTTTCGGGTGAAAGTTCTGAGTTCCATTCCCCTGACTTCACTGCTCCTGGGTTTTTGTTTGTTTGTTTGTTTGTTTTTTTACGTTTACTTGAAATGATAACAGTAAGTAATGTGCGCTTTTTTTTTTTTTAAAGATGGGAGACTTGCGTCCATTGCCAAATTTACTTCATTTACTTTTTTTTTCGTCCCACATTGTACTTCTTTTCCTTCCTTCCTTCCTCCCTCCCTTCCTTCCTTCCTTCCTTCCTTCTTTCTTTCCTTCCTTCTTTCCTTCCTTCCTTCCTTCCTTCCTCCCTTCCTTCCTTCCTTCCTTCTTTCTTTCCTTCCTTCCTTCCTTCCTTCCTTCCTTCCTTTCCTTTTCTACTTCTTCTTCTACTACTGTGTTCGCCCTCAAAAGACTTTAGATTCATTGTGTCTGTATGACGTATTTTGTAAGCACCACACTTCCGACTACGCCAAATTTATCAGCGATAATTCTTTACTCACGCCAGAAAGATAGAGTAACGTTTGATACATTTTGTTGAAATATCTAATGAGTCCTTAAAAGGAAACTTTGAAGCAAAATAGAAGAGAAAAATGTATCTACAGTAATCTGGAACCGAGCTTCATAGAACAGAGAATTTATCTGTAGTAATCTGGAATTAAGCTTTTTAGGATAGAGAATTTATCTGTAATAATCTGGAATTGAGCTTCATAAAACAGAGAATTTATCTATAATAATCTGGAATTAAGCTTCTTAGAGTAGAGAATTTATCTGTAATAATCTGGAACAAAACTTCATAGGATAGAGAATTCATCTGTAAGAATCTGAAACCGAGCTTCATAGAATAGAGATTTTATCTGTAATAATCTGGAATTAAGCTTCATAGAATAGAGAATTTATCTGTAATAATCTGAAACCAAGCTTCATAGAATAGAGAATTTATCTGTAATAATCTGAAACCAAGCTTCATAGAACAGAGAATTTATCTGTAATAATCTGGAATTAGCTTCTTAGAATAGAGAAATTATCTGTAATAATCTGGAACCAAGCTTCATACGCGAGAGAGAATTTATATGCAATACTTAGACGTTAAGATTCATAGACGAAAGACAATAATATTTAGAATGTATATGAAATAGTTAAACGCTAAGATTCATACCATCAATCAATCAAGCGCCGTGCCGTGTGGAGTAGGCGATCATTTCTTTCCACAACTCCCTGTCTTAGACTTGATTATGAGATCCACCAGTGACTTTCTTCCTTGCCACACTGACAGCCCATCCAGTAACTTCTCTCTCTCTCTCTCTCTCTGTCTTCTTCTGTCTCTTCTTCCCTTAATTTTTCCAGTTGCCACAGTGTGTTCTAATTTTCCTCTTCACAGAAAATGTCCTAAAAATCTCGCTTGTTTGCCTCTGATCTTTTGCTGTAACTTGCCTTCTAACTCTAGCGACTTGTTCGTCGGTTTTCTTAGCTGTCCATGGTACCTTCAACATCCTTCTTATGAACCATATTTCCATGGCCTTCATTTCTCGCTGTACTCTCTTATTCATGAAACATACTTCACATCCATAAAACAAAACTGGCTCGATGTAACATTTAAGTACTCGGAATCTTGTTTCCATTAATATGGATCTGTTGCACAAGATGTTTCTCATTTTCTGGAATGCTGACTTGGCCTGAGCACGTCTGCTTTTTATTTCGTTGTGATATTTCCCATCAGCTGTTATAATTGTTCCTAAGTACTTGAATCTGTCGACTTGTTTCAGTTATGTGCCATCGATGATAATGGTATATTTTGGTGGTATTTTTTGCTTTGAGATGACCATCACTTCAGTCTTCTATGATTCATACACGAAAGACAATAGAATTAGAATTTATATGAAATAGTTATACGCTAAGATTCATACACGAAAGACAATAGAATTTAGAATTTATATGAAATACTGAGAAGCCAAGCTTCATAAAAGTGAGAGAATGTATAAGAAATGAGAAATCCGACTTCGTAAAAGACAGAGAATTCATCTGAAAAAAAAGCCAGGAGTCGAGCATCATATATGAAAGTTAAGACATGGAACACTGTAATCAGCGAGACACTTAGCCAGTATACCAGTGTTTCCCAATATATTTCAGATCGCGGGCTCAATAATTCAATGAACTCACAATACGCTGCCCCGACTCTTCGTATTAAATTGAATTTATTTAAATTTATTCATAACTTGATAACGTATTGGATTAGGTTGTTTGTTATTAGAAAATTACGAATAATTATAGAATACACTTGCTGTACTGGTCCTCATCTCATGAACCTTAAAAAGATAGACAACTTAAAGCATATTTTTTTCTCTTTAATCTATGGAAGTTTTATATGGTAAAGATATCGTGGGAATGGACAGGTTTGTATGTGTACATGTATCTTCATTCATTCATTTGCATGTCCCTTGCGGAACTTTGCCACCCAAACAGCACTCCTGTAGGCATCTCGGTTGTGAGCAAGATGGCCTGCCGCTGATGCATCCATTTGCAAATCCTCAACGATGTCTTGCAGCCATCTTCACCTTGGTCTTCCTCTTTTTCCCATTATATACCCCTCCAAGACTGTCTTCTCTGGACTATCATGGCGTTTAATGTGTCCAAAATAATTATGTTTTCTCTCCCTAATCCTCTTCACTAGCCTAGATATGTATCTACGTTTATAAAATGATAGTCTGATTATAAGCTGTGATACTTGAGATCATACATACGAGGAGTGACGTAAAGTTCTATTCTGGTATCGCCACAGAGGTCTGCGTGCAGTCGCTTTTTTGTGTGTGTTGTTCAGCAGGTGTATGTATGTATATAGGTCAGCTCGATTCAGTGATCAAGACATGTGAAACACCTGTTCTTAGACTTCAGATTAGTGTTTCCCGTAACTGTGTGCCGTGGGGCTTTACTGTGTCAGAAGAGTATCAGAGCTGTGCCGCCGGATTCTGGTAGTAAAAACATATTTCTGTTCAAACTTCAGCGTACTTTTGGGTATTACTCTTTTTTCCTTTATATTTGTATAAAAACTTTCGCCAGGATAATTTTTATAACATTATTTTTTCTATAGTATTTCTCAGCCAATAGAGAATATCGCAGGCTCACAATTTTATACTACAAGCAAGATAACTGTCTAATAATAGTCCACAGTGTCTTAAATATTTCATTTTATCACTCCTTAGTTTTTCTTAATCGGATTTCAATATAGTTAAGTGTATTTAAGCCGACAAGACGTTGCGCCTCAACATCTTTGCTGCATCGGCTGTAAAGAACACGAGCTGGAAGTTCTAGGGAGATTGAAGAAGTTCAGGAAACTAAAAGTGTTTTCTCTTAGTTTATTTTCAAAAACGTGAACAAAAGATTAATGGCTTTCAAGACACTGAAGACCGAAGTAATATTCATAAATAAAGGCTTTCAACAAGACACTGAAGACCGAAGTAACATTCATAAATAAAGGCTTTCAACAAGACACTGAAGACCGAAGTAATATTCATAAATAAAGGCTTTCAACAAGACACCGAAGACCGAAGTAATATTCATAAATAAAGGCTTTCAACAAGACACCGAAGACCGAAGTAACATTCATAAATAAAGACTTTCAACAAGACACCGAAGACCGAAGTAACATTCATAAATAAAGACTTTCAACAAGACACTGAAGACCGAAGTAATATTCATAAATAAAGGCTTTCAACAAGACACTGAAGACCGAAGTAATATTCATAAATAAAGGCTTTCAACAAGACACTGAAGACCGAAGTAATATTCATAAATAAAGGCTTTCAACAAGACACCGAAGACCGAATTAACATTCATAAATAAAGACTTTCAACAAGACACTGAAGACCGAAGTAACATTCACAAATAAAGACTTTCAACAAGACACTGAAGACCGAAGTAACATTCACAAATAAAGACTTTCAACAAGACACTGAAGACCGACGTAATATTCATAAATAAAGACTTTCAACAAGACACTGAAGACCGAATTAACATTCATAAATAAAGACTTTCAACAAGACACCGAAGACCGAAGTAACATTCATAAATAAAGACTTTCAACAAGACACTGAAGACCGAAGTAACATTCATAAATAAAGACTTTCAACAAGACACTGAAGACCGAAGTAACATTCATAAATAAAGACTTTCAACAAGACACTGAAGACCGAATTAACATTCATAAATACTTTCAACAAGTCACTGAAGACCGAATTAACATTCATAAATAAAGACTTTCAACAAGACACTGAAGATCGAATTAACATTCATAAATAAAGACTTTCAACAAGACACTGAAGATCGAATTAACATTCATAAATAAAGACTTTCAACAAGACACTGAAGACCGAAGTAACATTCATAAACTCTCCTAACTAAATGTAAAATTTAGTATTACTAAAATAATAGACCGCGGAAAAGAAAATGTGGAAACGGTGTTCTGTAAGATTGTTCCTCTGATGATCAAGGGATTGTGTGTAGATGTTTCGTTCTCTGTAACATAAAACAGAGAATTCTCTGCCTAGGTTCGATGACAGAAATTCCGATGCCTTAATAGATTTATTCAGGTCTACGGTTGTACGTTGTGGACATTTGTTGTGTAAAACGTTTTCCTTGCCGCACTGAACTCTCTTAATCTCCACTTGCTCCTTGTTATGTCTGAACATAGGACTGTTAGAATACCATCATTTTCCTACAAGTTCTTTACTGACATTCATCTTATTCATTTATTTGCATGTCCCTTGCGGAACTTTGCCTCCCAGACAGCACTCCTGTAGGCCTCTCGGTTGTGAGCAAGATGGCCTGCTGCTGCTGCGTCCATTTGCAGATCGTCAACGATTTCTTGCAGCCATCTTCGTCTTGGTCTTCCTCTTTTTCTTTTTCCCATTATGTATCCTTCCAATATGGTCTTCTCTAAATTATCATGACGTTTAATGTGTCCAAAGTTAAGTTTTCTCTCTTTAATCCTCTTTACTAGCCAGCCTTCTTCAATATTAAGCTCTTGTAGTATAGATATATTTGTTCTTTTTTGTGTCCACGATATTTGGAGAACTCTTCTTTGCATTTACATTCAAAGGCATTTATGTGTTTCTCAGCTGTTTTGTTAAGTGTCCACGTCTCACAGGCATATGTTGCGATGGGAAAGATGCATGCCCTTAAAAATCTTATTTTTGTAGTTCTGTCTGCTCCTCTCCACAGATTCTTTATTTGTTTTACTTTCTGAAGAGCAATAGATGTCCTCCTTTTAATTTCCCTCATTGTATCTCCATTATTAGTTAGCAGTGATCCATTCATCTTATACTAGTATCATATTTGGTTGGTGTAGCTTTAATTTTTTTCCTTATATAGACATTCCCTGACTTACATATCTCGGACATACGTAGTCGAGGTGTGCACAAAATGTGCGGAATTTTATGAAACAAAGTGTTAACTTAAAATATCTCCAGTTATATAGCACAACATAGCTCCGAGCAACGTAAAACTCGTTTACACTTTGGGTTGTGAAACGATACGTAAGAAAGTTAAGTCAGAGACTTACTGCTAGTCGAGATGTCAATCCATCTCCTGGAAACAGGTCGGTAAATTATTTCAACATGTTAAAAAAGGCTAGTCCAAGATGATGGAGCCTTATCAGAAAACCTGCTTCCTATATCAGCTCCAGGAAATCAGGGAACACAAAGTCAGAATATCTTACTTAGATGTCAGCATATGTCAGCTCTGAGGTACCGGTAGAGTTTTATTTGTACATGGTGTTGATGTAGCCACGAAAGCATTACTGAAACACTGTACCGTAATGGTTCTTAACGTAGGAGCCATGGACCGTCAGGCACTCCACACACCAGCAAAAGGATTTTTTTTAAATTCAGGATACTTTCGTTTCATTATTTCTAATGAAGGGTCCACGGCCAGAAAAGGTTAAGAACCGCTGAAGTATTGAAATAAAATATGTTACTGGTGTAGTTTTGTTGTGTTTGAAGAGGACTGCTAAAATAAATGTAAATATGATTAGTGTAGCTGATATTCAAATAATACATCTGGGAGAAATATAGCAGGATTGCTTAGTATTCAAATAAGAACTACTAAAATGAGCGTAATAGAGTTATCTTATCTTATATCCTTCCCGCGCCGTTAAACGTTAATAGAATTAACGACGTCAAAATACGAGTACTGGATAAGATTAGTTGCACATTAAAAAATGAACGAAAATTAATTCCTCAGCTCCTTTGAAGAAAAAAAAGGAGTTATACTACGTTAGTTAGGTTAAACAGAAGAAGGGATGAGTGAATGGTTCCAGATTGAAACAGGCGTGAAACAATGATGTATACTGTCTCCTTTACTTTTTGGGATTACAATAGACTTCATAATGAAAAAATGCTGCACAGGTAACACAGGTATTGACTGGGTACATGGGACCCAACTAGAAGATCTTGATTTTGCTGATGACATAACTCTTATCAGTAATAATGTGAATTCCATGCAAGAAAAAACAGATAGCCTGTCTTCACTGGCTAGCAAAATAGGACTTGAAATTAACAAGGACAAAACAAAAATAATGAAAATTCCCATCAATCAAAATGGAAAAATACACATAGAAGGGACAGATATTGAAGAAGTCAATCAATTTGCATACCTTGGCAGCTACATAGACCAGGATGGTGACACTAGAAAGGAACTTAGGATCAGAATTGCAAAAGCAGCATCAATCTTTAAGAATCTTGAGAACATATGGAATTCAAAAGTTATAAGCACAAAAACCAAGTTAAGACTATTCAATTCAAATGTAATATCCACCCTCATGTATGCATGTGAAAGCTGGAAAAAACTAAAGAAACAGAAAAGAAATTAGACTCTTTTGAAAACAAATGCCTAAGGAAAATACTCGGCATCAGGTGGAATGAATTCAAGAACAATGCAGAGATAAGACAGATGACTGAACAACAACCAGTCTCATGGGTGATCAGGAAAAGGAGATGGACATATGTTGGTCACTTGATGAGAAGAAATGATCAGAGAATCCCAAAACAAGCTATCAAGTGGAACACAACAGGACGAAGAAAAAGAGGCACACCGCGTGAAACTCTGAAGAGGACATTATTAAGAGAGGCCAAGTTAACAGGCATAAAATCCTTTGATGAGGTTGAAAGACTCGCCAAAGACAGGAAAAATTGGCGAACTACTTTGTGAGCCCTATGTGACGTTTAACGGCGCGGGAAGGATATAAGATGTTAGGTTAAACGAGTCAGCGGAGCAGCAAGAACAGTCATGGTTGGTGGGATTGCTGTTTAACGAATAAAGGTGCTGCCGAAGGGACGCAGGGCCCAGGGTTCCAGGATGGGAACATTGCTTTTACTACAGTAAGCATCGCGGCTAGACAGAGGATTTTTAGACCAGCTGTGAAGAAAGCTAGCTCCTTAGTTACCAGTTGAGTACAGCGGTGTTCTCTGTTAGTGGAGGTTGGTGGTTTGAATCAGGCACCTAGTTGTAAACGCGGGTGTCTGACTCCTTCAAGATCTGGTGAAAGAATGGCGGTCAAATATAATACTGATCACCTTCTGTTGTGCTGACAGATATAGGTGGAAAGTACTTCGTTACTACAAAAGTAACAATGTTTTTATAAATAGGAAACAACGAGGCTTTCGTGCCGTAAAGTAAGAGATCACAGTTTTGTAGGATTAGACCTCGAAAAAGTCGTAGACAAAGCACTTTAGTGAGACGTGAGAGAAAGACAAATCAATGTTCTCTCGTGGCTAGACGGCTGCTCGTCCTACCAGAGTCCGTGGTTCGAATCCCAGGTAATTCTCTTGTGATTTGTCTTTCTCTCACATCTCACTAAAGTGCTTTGTCTACGATTTTTTCGAGGTCTAATCCTACAAAACTGCGTTCTTTTACTTTACTACAAAAGTACTACATTGTGGTACTGACGCCATATCCTTTCCTCTGTTACGTGTTACAGTTTTCAGCAATTTTTTTCTCTGTTTTCAAGATGGCGGTCAGGTCACGTTATTTTAAGACGTCCCAGCAATCTATATTTAGATCTAGCTGGGGGCGTGTCGCAGCTGAAACACTTGTGACGCAATAGCGTCGTATTTGGACTCCAAACCACTTGTGGCTTGAACAAACGAGTTAACTCTCTTGGTTTGGTGGTCTTTTATGTAAAAGCCGATGTGATTTTTCTTTCATAATCCAAGCCGCGGATAGGACGCACATAACTTACGTCATTCATCTTCCCCCGGGCTAAGTTAACTCTACCTACTTTCAGACACTCAAATGGCTTTGAAGAAAGATTGCAAATAAAACGAGTGCCTTTATACAGTCTAATTCATGTCTTTGGAAAAAAAAAGTTTATATTACAATATAAACTCATGTACGTCATTTCTCAGTAAAATATGGCTGACATGTTTACTATAAATATTTGCTGTAGTCTTTGAACGTTAAGAATCGAGATGTACATGGTTATCGATCATTTTGACGACATCTAGTTCTCGTTTTCTTGTTAATCGTGTGACAGATAGAAAATCTCTGAATTCTGGAGACAGATCACAGACATCCAGTACCGGGGTTCTTATTCAGGATGTGTGTGATGTTTCTCTCCGCCCAGAGAATGCTGGCATTATTTGGCCGTGGTGAGTGAAGCCAGTTGCTCTTTTGTTTTCCAGTGAGGTCATAGGAACGTAAGATCATGCTCTTCCATAGAGTGGTGTGTCGGGTTTGTTAGTTACACGTACGGAAATCACCTTGACCACTACCTGTATCACCATGTGCACAGTCTCTTTCCGAGCAGCACTTCGGATCATGTTTTAAATATATATATATATCTTGAGAATATGGAAAATTTGACAGATTAACCATACTCTCGAGCGTGGTCACCATATTAGTTATTTCTTTTCCGTCATTGTGAGACTAGCTGAGGCTGGTATAAAGTAAATGAAAGATATATTTAAAATCTTCTGCTGATACATTGTAAGGCAGTTGCTAAGTATATTCAGATTAACTCTTTACTTCCGTAAACCCGTGACTAGTGAAGTGGTTAGTGCTCTGGTCTGTCGTGGCGAACGTTGGTAGTTCAAATCCGGTTGTGAATGCCACCAGTTACCCGTCTGTATGAAATGGTATCTGATTCTGTCTGAAGCTGTGAAAGAAAAGGCAGTCAGGCGTGATGCTGACCACACGACCGTCAAGTGCCTGACAGTTCAAGGACAATATGGGCAGGAACACACTTAGGTGCCTTCATGGCATAACAGAGTTACTTTTACCTTAATCTCTCTAAACTGAAATATATTGATAAATAAACGTAATTTGTGCCAGGAAATCCAGTTCTCTTGTCTGCATATTAAACGTCGTGAGAGTGTAGAAAAGACAGTCTTGAAAGGGAAGAATAAAGAGAGGAAGACCAAGGCGTAGATGGCAACAAGGCTTTGTTGATGATCTGCAAATGGACCAATCAGCAGCAGGACATCTTGATTATAACAGAGAGGCGTCCAAAGAGTTGTCAGGGAGGCAGCGTTCCGCAAGGGAAATGCAGATGAATTAATGAATAAATGAATGAATGAATTAATGAATGAAGGAAAGAATACCTACATAAAAGATTTCCGTTATTTCCATGGCAACATTTTGTTGGGTAAAATGTTTATTTGTGCTTACGTTTCACATTTATTCTCGTGAACTCGTATTTTGATCAAACTCATCCAAAATTTTTCCGGTATATTTACAGTGGCAGTAAAGTCTTGTGTGGTTTATAATGTTAATAACTTATGTTCTCTTGGGAATTATTTTTTCATCTGTAAAATGTTTTGGCGAAATGATTATTCCAATTTTAACATATTTAATTTTGGAATAATTGAGCGGAAACTTGTCCACAAACCTCGCGAATATAAAAACGTGATTCGCTAGTTCTACGAATGAACTACACTAGAGGTTTTCTGTACTGTTACTAATCATATTAATTATCCTTGTGCAAATACCATATAAAGAGCGAGATTATGTTGAGCAAACAACAGCTGTAACACCTTCATGTTCTACACACATACACACACGAGCATGCTCCATTGGCGGGATGAGGGTTGAGACGCGAAGACGTTGTCGATTTGTCTAATTTGATAATAAAAACCCGTAGCGAAGATGCTAGCGTCGGAATTGGCGAACCATAGCTGACCAAGACAATGTCCCACTTCTTTGTGGTCCTTATAACAGACTTAGCTTGCTTAACAGCGCAGGGGTCGCCATAGCCCCAATGGAGTGGAGTCTGCTAAAGAAGTATTACACAACCCTTCCTTTTTAGCTTCGCTCGGAGACTAAAAAAAAAAAAAGCTGCCACGACCCGCTCCCAAGCCGACACAAAGCTGTGCCTGAACATCTTCACTGCATCAGCTGCAGAAAACACCAGTCAGCAGCTCCCGGGAGATTGAAGACGTAGGGACAAGGCATTGGCTTCTCACATGTATGAGAGCCGTAGTCATATGTTTGGTGCTTTTTTCCAGTCCAATGTGGTGACAACGTTAAGTAAAATGGTTTATTTCTTGAAAGAATTGAAGAAGAAATTAGCCACATTCAGCAAACATTACGCGGATAAATATTAGAACGTTGCACCTTTTACAGAACAGATATTTTCAGTATTTATACGGCACTAGGACTTCACATTGTGTCTACATGAACAAGGCTTTATGATGAGTATTTGGATATAAACTGTTTTTATTTTTTCCCAATTGCTCTAAGAAGTTGAAGTGCCATTGAAGATTACCAAGACCCTGCACTACTTCACCAAAACCCAGCATTACTTCACCAAAACTCAGCACTACTTCACCAAAACTCAGCATTACTTCACCAAGACCCAGCATTACTTCACCAAAGCCCAGCACTACTTCACCAAGACCCAGCATTACTTCACCAAAACTCAGCACTACTTCAACAAAACTCAGCGTTACTTCACCAAGACCCAGCATTACTTCACCAAAACTCAGCACTACTTCACCAAAACTCAGCATTACTTCACCAAGACCCAGCATTACTTCACCAAAACTCAGCACTACTTCACCAAAACTCAGCATTAATTCACCAAAACCCAGCACTACTTCACCAAAGCCCAGTATTACTTCACAAAAACCCAGTTTTACTTCACCAAAACCCAGTATTACTTCACCAAAACCCAGCGTTACTTCACCAAGACCCAGCATTACTTTACCAAAACCCAGCATTACTTCGCCAAAAGATCCTGCATTATTTGTCAGAGTAGTTCTGTGGAAACAGGCCAAGGTATTAGAGTTTGGTCAGTGAGGTAATCTGTTTTGTTTTGCTGCAGGAAGATCTGACATGTCTGGCACGGAGATAGTTGTCTGAACTTGAGCTAAACGCCACAGGAAATCACGAGGACCACGGCGTCCAACCCTCGTTATCATCGTCATCGTCATCATCATCATCAGCGTCAGCATTATGTAAACAAAAGAATAACCCAGACAGATCCTGCCGAACTGACAACAAGGAGAAGAACATGCCTCTGTTTTTTTCTCATGCTGTGAAACATCTGAGGAAGGCATTGTTATCGATTCGTCGCTCGGTATGAGGCCTGGTATGTTGTTATTAAACGTGATATAAAGCAAATAAATTCCAAACCCAAAATCAGACGCGCAGATAGGGAAAAATACCTTCAGCGATTCTGAATTAATATTGTAGTATTTGTGAATTCTTCACATCGCTAGCCAGTTTCGCGTCTTATCTTTCACAGTATGGGAGGCAACACCTTTTATTGAGAGAGTGCAGAGTTCCCTAACGGTGTGGGTGTATTTTCTTTCAAGAAAAGGTGATTCGCCTTTATAGAATAATAATTATCGTATATCTTAGCAGTGAAGTCGCTCGCACGTAGGTTTCGTCATGCACACAGCATCGCTGTCTGTGGGTAGTAGTTTGCTTTTTTTGTCTCAGTTTTAAATATAATTCTGGTTTTAAACATTCTTTATAAATTCATTTAAATGGGAGGTTATGAAGCCTTGAATAGCTGTTTTGCAGAGCGCCTTTACTGGGGTAAATACATTATTGATCCGAACTTGTGTGACTTAAGCTATATAATGTAAGTACTAGGCTAATATATAATATAGATATTTTACTAGTAGCATAAAACATAAACATAGACAAATACCCGCCACATAAAACTGGCGCATAACGTAATATTTAGTCCTGGTAATGTGTTCATTATAATGAAAATCATGTCTTGTATTGATAACATTCGATAATGATAATCATGTCTTGTGTTTATAATATGTATGTTCTTTGTGTAATGAGTACGATGTGTTAATACATGTAAATTCTGTCTGTGGGGGAGACTAGGTAAAACTGTTCATGTAATGTGAAGCTGAGTACATTGATATAAGAGATGTCAGGTTTATCAAGGGGAGGTTAATGCCCTTGTACTGAGAGAGAGAATTTTTTTCACCCACAGATACGAATCAGTAGCAGCATAGCACCTGTCTGTTTGTCTGTTAACCTGTTTACTTATCTGGCTGTCTGTTAATCTGTCTTCTTATCTGTTTGTCTGTTAATCTGCTTACGTATCTGTCTGTCTATATGTTTGTATGTCTGCATGTCTTTAATCTGCCTACTTACTTGTCTTGTCTACTTAAATGTCTGTCTGTTAATCTGCAGACTTACCTATCTATCTGTCTGCATGTCTGTATGTTTGTCTGCATGTCTGTCTGTCTTTAATTTGCCGATTTACCTGTTGGCCTGTGTATTTCTCTTTGTGTGTGCAGGATGTCATTCTCGTCATTTTTCAATGTCTTTCTCGTTACTATGACAACATTGATTCATTTAATAAGCACATGTACCAGATATAGTCTACTTACTCTTGTCTGGTCACTGCAGGACCGGACTTGTGGCCGGGTAAACAAATGACCAGTTCATCCGAAAACACATTCAAAATGCATACCTGGGCCTAATTTTAAATTAAGAAAAATATTTATTAATGTGTTTTTTTTTTGTTGTAAAATAAAGAAGGACTGTGAGTATTTGATTTATTTCAAGCCCGTCTCATCAAAATGTAGATTTGCCTGGAATTTCTTTCGTGCACAAAATGTAGGAATTTTTTTTTAGAAAACTGACTTGCAGAATTTCTTGTTGCAGATAGTTTGTTGTGTCAGTAAATATAGTTTGTTGTGTCAGTAAATATCTAAATACTGAACCCCATGACCCTTTTGTCACCCGTCACTACGAAGAAATTCTTCTCCACTGCTAACTTTCTTGTGGAAGTATAATGCCTTGACGTATGATACAGGACTATAAGGGATGGTGGTCTTTGGCGTTTACGTATAAGCAATATCCATGGAGATTTCCTCCAATATTTCAGTTTTTAGCTTCAAATGATGGACACTTTTGGTGGTATTTTTTCTGATTCAACTTATAGTGTGAAAACTTGAAGAGATTTCCTCCAATATTTCAGTTTTTAGCTTCAAATGATGGACAGCTTTGGTGGTATTTTTTTTATTCGACCTATGAAAACTTGAAGAGATTTCCTCCAATATTTTAGTTTTTAGCTTCAAATGATGGACAGCTTTGGTGGTATTTTTTTCTGATTCAACTTATAGTGTGAAAACTTGAAGAGATTTCCTCCAATATTTCAGTTTTTACCTTCAAATGATGGACAGCTTTGATGGTATTTTTTCTGATTCAACTTATTAAAACTTGAAGAGATATCCTCCAATATTTCAGTTTTTACCTTCAAATGATGGACACCTTTGGTGGTATTTTTTCTGATTCAACTTATGAAAACTTGAAGGGATTTCCTCCAATATTTCAGTTTTTAGGTTCAAGTGATGGACAGCTTTGGTGGTATTTTTTATGATTCAACTTATAGAGTGAAAACGTGAAGAGATTTCCTCCAATATTTCAGTTTTTATCTTCAAATGATGGACAACTTTGGTGGTATTTTTTCTTATTCAACTTATAGTGTGAAAACTTGAAGAGATTTCCTCCAATATTTCAGTTTTTACCTTCAAATGATGGACAGCTTTGATGGTATTTTTTCTGATTCAACTTATTAAAACTTGAAGAGATTTCCTCCAATATTTTAGTTTTTAGCTTCAAATGATGGACAGCTTTGGTGGTATTTTTTCTGATTCAACTTATGAAAACTTGAAGGGATTTCCTCCAATATTTCAGTTTTTAGGTTCAAGTGATGGACAGCTTTGGTGGTATTTTTTTCTGATTCAGCTTATAGAGTGAAAACTTGAAGAGATTTCCTCCAATATTTTAGTTTATAGCTTCAAATGATGGACAGCTTTGGTGGTATTTTTTTCTGATTCAACTTATAGTGTGAAAATTTGAAGAGATTTCCTCCAATATTTTAGTTTTTAGCTTCAAATGATGGACAGCTTTGGTGGTATTTTTTCTGATTCAACTTATGAAAACTTGAAGGGATTTCCTCCAATATTTCAGTTTTTACCTTCAGATGATGTACATCTTTGGTGGTATTTTTTCTGATTCAACTTATAGTGTGAAAACTTGAAGAGATTTCCACTGTTTTTTTTTTCGCCGGTTCTTGTCTGTATTATCTCCAACAATTCACTTTTCGCGCGTTAGCCTTACAGCAGGGACTCTCAGCAGGGAGACCAGTGGCTCCCGGGGAAGGAGCCTCAAGTCTAACGGGAAAAATTGACAGTGTAAAAGAATGTGCATTGCTGAGAATCATATCTGGATGACTTCAGATATAGGGAAAGATTCAGGAGCAACCTGTTTGAAAAAGGGGCATTGGGACCTGAGATTTTGAGAACTTTTCTTGCAGGCTCATTTCATTTAGCGTCCTTAGCTTGACTGGTTGGAGAGTCACTGTTTATGTTCAGTTAAAATGAAGTACCATATAGAAAATGTAAATACTCGAAAATGAAACAGGTAGAGAGTACTGCGCACAACTGATCGCTTCATACAGCAATCAGTGCCTTCTTCTTTCTGCATAAATGGCAGTCGTACAGGACGAAAAGAAGATTCTCTATCACTCATAAATTTCCTGGCGTAATTATACCTTGCTTTCTTGGCTTTTGACTTTTTCCAGATTATGGTTAAGTCTTATAATACGGTAATGCACTCAGGAAGCATGATTGTATCTTATAATACGGTAATACACCCAGGAAGTGTGATTGTGTCTTATAATACGGTAATACACCCAGGAAGTGTGATTGTGTCTTATAATACGGTAGTACACTAAGGAAGTATGATTGTGTCTTATAATACGGTAATACACCCAGGAAGTGTGATTGTGTCTTATAATACGGTAATACACCCAGGAAGTGTAGTTGTGTCTTATAATACGGTAGTACACTCAGGAAGTATAACTGTGTCTTATAATACCGTAATACACCCAGGAAGCGTGATTGTGTTTTATAATATACCGTGATACACTCAGGAACCATGATTGTGTCTTATAATAGTGTAATACACTCAGGAACCATGATTGTGTCTTATAATAGTGTAATACACTCAGGAACCATGATTGTGTCTTATAATAGTGTAATACACTCAGGAACCATGATTGTATCTTATAATAGTGTAATACACTTAGGAAGCATGATTGTGTCTTATAATAGTGTAATACACTTAGGAAGTATGATTGTGTCTTATAATAGTGTAATACACTTAGGAAGTATGATTGTGTCTTATAATAGTGTAATACACTTAGGAAGTATGATTGTGTCTTATAATAGTGTAATACACTTAGGAAGTATGATTGTGTCTTATAATAGTGTAATACACTTAGGAAGTATGATTGTGTCTTATAATAGTGTAATACACTTAGGAAGCATGATTCATCGTTTTATAGAAACCGTGACCGGATAATGCCGACTGGCTTTAAAACCGAGACAGAACAAAGCTGCTGGTAGTAAAACGGAGACAGAACAAAGCTGCCGGTAGTAAAATTGAGACAGGACAAAGCTGCTGGTAGTAAAACCGAGACAGGACAAAGCTGCTGGCGGTAAAACCAAGACAGGACAAAGCTGCTGGCAGTAAAATTGAGACAGGACAAAGCTGCTGGCAGTAAAATTGAGACAGGACAAAGCTGCTGGCAGTAAAATTGAGACAGGACAAAGCTGCTGGCAGTAAAATTGAGACAGGACAAAGCTGCTGGCAGTAAAATTGAGACAGGACAAAGCTGCTGGCAGTAAAATTGAGACAGGACAAAGCTGCTGGCAGTAAAATTGAGACAGGACAAAGCTGCTGGCAGTAAAATTGAGACAGGACAAAGCTGCTGGCAGTAAAATTGAGACAGGACAAAGCTGCTGGCAGTAAAATTGAGACAGGACAAAGCTGCTGGCAGTAAAATTGAGACAGGACAAAGCTGCTGGCAGTAAAATTGAGACAGGACAAAGCTGCTGGCAGTAAAATTGAGACAGGACAAAGCTGCTGGCAGTAAAATTGAGACAGGACAAAGCTGGCAGTAAAATTGAGACAGGACAAAGCTGCTGGCAGTAAAATTGAGACAGGACAAAGCTGCTGGCAGTAAAATTGAGACAGGACAAAGCTGCTGGCAGTAAAATTGAGACAGGACAAAGCTGCTGGCAGTAAAATTGAGACAGGACAAAGCTGCTGGCAGTAAAATTGAGACAGGACAAAGCTGCTGGCAGTAAAATTGAGACAGGACAAGCTGCTGGCAGTAAAATCGAGACAGGACAAAGCTGCTGGCAGTAAAATTGAGACAGGACAAAGCTGCTGGCAGTAAAATTGAGACAGTGACAAAGCTGCTGGCAGTAAAATTGAGACAGGACAAAGCTGCTGGCAGTAAAATTGAGACAGGACAAAGCTGCTGGCAGTAAAATTGAGACAGGACAAAGCTGCTGGCAGTAAAATCGAGACAGGACAAAGCTGCTGGCAGTAAAACCGAGACAGGACAAAGCTGCTGGCGGTAAAACCGAGACAGGACAAAGCTGCTGGCGGTAGAACCGATTCTGAATAAAGCGGTGAACGTAACGGAGTGAGTGTCTACCGTAGAACACAACTGAATGAATGTTTGCATTCTGATAAGGACTCATCGTTTATAATAGCTTTTTATTCTACTTTTAATGATCTCACTAATATGGCATATATTTAAAATATATTGCGGTCATTTACATGAACACTAATGTATTACTAGTCTGGTAGTGATGGTATTCCGCCATTATGTACAAGCGATGAGCGGTTATGTTGTGGCAGACAATGATTACTTCTGCACTGGCACACCAAGCAACGACTCTGACTTCATCTTGTATAACTGGCTCTGACATGTGGGTTAATTGATAAGAGGCGGGATGTTTCTAGAACCCTCTTACGTTTGGCAATGCAAAATCTGGGTTTTCATACGCTGTAGGGTCCCCTCCCCAGCCCTCTCCCTCAAGTATTACGGATTTTTTGTCAGGAGTTATATGTGTGTGTGTATGTGCGTGCGTGCGTGTGTGTGTGTGAATTCTCGCGCCGACAAGTACTTGTGTACTTGTCAAGATCATTTGCTCCCTAATTACCAGGTACCCTGAGACGGTGCTTACCTTTCTTTAGTATCTGTTTTACTGTGCTTTGTTGGTGCACTTTCCGTCTCTCTTTTTCTGGTATACCTGGGACAGCGGATCAGATTTCTAAACATTGTGTTAATCATTCTGTTAAAGAACATCAACTTTAGAAAACCCACTTGGGAATACTTTTGTTTCCTGTTCTCGTGTATAGCCACCAGTTTGAAAGATCACATCCCTTATTACCTGTAGTACTTGATGTTTCTGGCAATGGTCTGCCATTGTGTTGCATGATTGTCCTGCGTCTTTAGGGGTTGTCTCGTTAATCACGTCAGTCTTATCATCTCAGTCTTCTATAGCGAATATACGGGTTACCAGGTGAGTCGTTGCTGTTCAGGCCATCTGAGTAATTGACCACTGTGAACGTTGGCCATTTGGTCATGTGACTGAGTTGGTATTAAACTTGCTCACTGCTATGGTTTTTTTCCCGTTAGTAATTTGGAGAGGAGAACAGCAGTACAGAAGCTAGAGGATGGACGCATGGAAGTATGCGAGGTCTTTATCCGTCTACATGAGTGCTGGGAAAGTGATTCAACGTCTTGCAGTTGGACTTATGCTTGGACCGGATCTTCAATATAGAGACCATTGCTGAGTAGCAGTCAAAGTCAGCGTGAAGTGTTACTTGTTTGAGTATTGCTTTATGTTGGACTGTCACTAGTAGCAACAAGACTCATCATACATACACTCATCCACCACTAGATCGAGCCAGAGGGGACACAGGTGTACACTTCTTTTCTCAGTGAGCATCCATTAGAATCTGGAAATCCAGTAGGACAGCAGAAACTGAATGAAGAAGTAAACCGCCGTGAAAGATGTAGTTACTGTAGAAAGTAATGAACGACATAGTTAATGTAGAAAGTAAAGTAAGATGTAGTTACTATTGAAAATAATGTATATTGACACCTTTCGACTAAGGAAACGTACTGAAGCAAACAAATGCTAGCATTATCTTACTGAGTTGAACTTCTCTCATAGCAGACTCTAGAAATGTTGGATCTGAGCAGTCGGTTACATAGCAGCAGCGAGCAGTATCTATGTCCAGTTTCCTTGCCCTTCAGTTTTCTCATTTAACTTCGGCCCTCATTCTTTCCTCGCATGATGCTGCGCCCTTGCACCAAGTGACTCTTCACATGACATGCTCTTTCGCAGGTTCTTCACAGACCTCGTGACTGACAGACAGACATGGCATTGATGACTCACAAATAACTTGATATCTCCGTTTAGGTTTACTATATGGTCTCCTTTCCGCCAGAAGTTCAACATACAAAACCTGCTTGGGAATACGACTGTCATCCATTCTTGTTACATGTCCCAGATATGTGTCTTCAGCCGCTTAGTATTGCCATCATTGATGGAAGCTTACACGTTACAGAGCTTCAGAGTTGCTTACGTTATCTTGCGACTTGATGTTTGTTATTTTGTGAAAGTAGCGTTAACTGTTACATTTTTTTCCTCATGTCTTGCACATGATTCTCCACATTTCAGATCTTTTATTACTTGAATGCTAAACACACAGATCTGATGAATCAGAACGTTTGTCTTCAATGTTAATCTTCTCTTGTTTCATGCCCTAGTCTGCCAAAAGTTGCAGCTGCCTTTTCTATTCATGCCTTGATTTATTCGTCTAAGGAGAGGCGGAGGTAGCTGTAAATTAAGACAGCTGAGCATGTCCACTGATTCCAGCAGGTTCCTGTTCAGTATTAGACAGATCTGTGTCTTGTCGAGAAAACCATCTTGTTGATACTTACCGTCAGTGAAAATTGGTCATATTCTCAGGCCATGTTGTTAATCAGTCTGCAGAGACGCCTCTCTGTGTGTCAGCAAATACAAGCTCATTAACTAGGGTTGTTTTTGTCTTGGTTCGTCAAGACCGGTTAAGTTAAAGAGCACTCTAATTCATTACCAGTGATGTCTATAAATGTGCAGATGAAAGTAACGAAAGATCTAGTTACTGTTAAAACTAACAGTAGGTTCACACAACTTAGGTTTTAACAAAGGGTTTTGTGAAAGAATACAAGACACCGTTTTAAAGCGGCATGGATTTGATTTGTGGAAGAAAGAAAGAAGAACTAGGAACATAATTTCGTTGTAACCACCGCAGAAATGACGGTTTTGAGACAGAGCCATCCAGCGAAATACAGAATTGGCTACAGTGCCCAATTTCGGACCTTCACAAATGAATCATACAATGAATAATACTCTCCAAGCCAGGATTCAGTGAAACAGCATGTTTCATGGAGCACGTTAGGAAAGTAAAATGAAGTCTTGGCCATCTCTGGTGTTTGGCAAACCCTCTTAAAAACAAAAACGTTCCCCTTTTGATATAGTCGCCTTCGCTGTGCATGCTGCACATGCACCTGTTCAACAATCACCAGTGACAAGTTTTCCTGGGTGATACGTTTAGCTAGTGCCTCTTTCGTTTTATTATACCCCAAGTGCTAACTTGTGAACAAATACCAACTTTTATCGCTGACTGATTTGAAATTTGGCTGATTTTAACTCATATCTTAGTTTCTTGTATCATCTTTCAACAGCCAGCAATCGTCATTTTCCTTGTATAGTTTCTTGTTAATTATTTAAATCCACGAGACATGTACTAGTCTCGGCTCCATCTTGCAGGTGTTCAGAAAGTCGCCGAATATCTCAGGTGATGCTTTATAATTCAGTATCTCTCCCATGTTTTTCTCAACTACGGCGAATCGGAATTCGTCTTGCGAGGAATTTCATCGGAATTTGACTGGCAGCCAGAAGCAATATAGGATCGAAGTGTGCTGCACATAAGTGAAATAACAGCGATAGCGCAAGTAACACAAACATTTGGAGAGTTCATCTTGAAGAACGCGCGGACTGGCACTAACCAACATATAAAAACAAGTGAAGTTTATCATTTTTTTAAAACATGTTTTTTGATGTAATAGCTAATCGTACACATTGAGACAGATTGGGTTATTCGAGTCATTAAAATTGTTACTGCCAGCAATGGAAATCATATTTGTTAAACATAAAAGCACATTAAAATTAAATGTTTTTTTTTCTGAGACAGCATTCTGTATATAAAACAGCATGTCTCTCTAGCCATTATTGGCATATATATATATATATATATATATATGTATGTATTATAAATTTAATGCTTGGGGTTAGTCGTACTTTCCTGGAATGATTTTCAAGTTTTCCATTCAGATGTGTCTCTCTTTCAAACACAGTCTATGCGATCTATGGTGTCAGTGACGTGGAATCTACAGATGTCAGGATATACTTCTGCGCTTGTGGTTTTCCTGTGTCTTGTAGGTCTCACAGGTGAGAAGTGTCTTTTCATTTTATTTGCTGTTTTGTTTGTTTGTTTGTTTGTTTGTTTGCTTCTTTGTTTGTTTGCTTCTTTGTTTGTTTGTTCCTATGTTTATTTGTTTTCTATTTCCTTCTTTGTTTGTTTATTTGCCTCTCTGATTATTTGTTTCTTTGCTTGCTTCTTTGTATCTTTGGTTCTTTCCTTCTTTGTTTCTTTGTTTACTTCTTTGTTTATATGTTTGTTTATTTGTTTCTTTGTTTGCTGCGTTGTTTATTTGCTTGCTTCTTTGTTTGTTTGTTTGCTTCTGTGTTTTATTTTTTGCTTCTTTGTTTGTTTGCTTGCTTGCTTCTTTATCTGTTTGCTTCTTTGTTCGTTCGCTTCTTTGCTTCTTTGTTTTTGTTCGTTTGTTTGCTTTTTTATTTCTTTGCTTCTTTGTTTGTTTGCTTATTTGTTTGTTTGTGTTTTTGCTTCTTTGTTTCGTTATTTGCTTCTTGCTTTGCTTGCTTCTTTGTTTGTTTGTGTTTTTGCTTCTTTGTTTCGTTATTTGCTTCTTGCTTTGCTTGCTTCTTTGTTTGTTTGTTTGCTTCATTGCTTTTGTTTGCTTCTTTGTTTTTTTGTTTGTTTGTTTGCTTCTTTATGTGTTTTCTTCTTTGTTTGTTTGCATATTTGTTTGTTTGTTTGCTCTTTGTTTTTTTTTTGTTTCTTAGTATGCTTCTTTATTTGTTTGTTTGCTTCTTTGTTTGTTAATTTGTTTGTTTGCTTGCTTCTTTGGTTGGTTTTTTTTCCGATATCAGTCATTATTATCTCATATGGAATCATCGACCATTATCTTTCATATAACGATAATTTTGCTGTCGCCATTGATACTAAAGTCATCTATCATTACTGTATATCATCCCATGATATTGTATTTAGGATAACTTAACCTCGTCCTGAATACAGATACTGTTCTTTATTAACGTGAAGCTTGTTTCATGCTAGACTAAATTAATGTCATCTTTGATTTTCTGATATCTGGATGTTATTCAGAGATCTGTACGTGATATCAAACTATGTAATCGGTGCTATCAGTTAATATCATTCTCGGTTACATCATCGTTCGTTAGCGTGCGTGATAGCAAGTCACAAGCATTATCTTACATGTTGTCACTGTTGAGAGAGGAGGAGCTGGCCTTAGCTAAGGGCGGCAGACTTTTAGGGCGATCGACGAACTTGAGCAAGCCATAATTCTATCCATCTTCCTCTTCATGTTCTTGTTATTAGACTGGGACCGCCCTTCAGACTGGCTACCGTAAGTCAGTGCTACCAGCCAACACGATGGTCGCACTTCATCGTCATCACAGTGTTGGCTGCAAGAAATACCAGACTTACACAAGGTTTTATACCATTTTTCCTTCAAAATTCTCACTGAAATCACCGTGTGTGTTTAAAATTTGCTGTTCATGGGAGATAACACACACACAAAAAAGGATATTGTGCGAGATAATTCAACAAACAAAAATTCTTGACGAATTCATGTGTCTGCACTAGGACTAAGCTGAGCCTGCAGGCACAGATAAACGTCATTGTTTTCTTTCTTTATGTGTGTATATGATTAGTTTTAATTTTCCTTGATGTTTTGGTATTGGTAGCTATTCAGAAAGTAAAACAACTAAAGAATCTATAGAGAGGAACAGACAGAACTACAGAAATAAGATTTTTAATGGCATGCATCTTTCCCATCGCAGCGTATACTTGACAAAACACCTGAGAAACACATAAATACTTTTGAATGTAAATGCTGCAGAAGAGTTCTTCAAATATCATGGACACAGAAAAGAACAAATATGTTCATACTACAAGAACTTAATATTGAAGAAGGTTGGCTAGTAAAGAGGATTAAAGAGAGAAAACTTAAATATTGAACACATTAAACGTCATGATTTGGAGAAGACCGTAATGGAAGGGTACATAATGGGAGAAAGAAAGAGAGGAAGACCAAGGCGAAGATGGCAGCAAGACATCGTTGATGATCTGCAAATATATGCATCAGCAGCAGGCCGTCTTGCTTACAACCGTGAGGCCTACAGGAGAGCTGTTAGGGAAGCTAAGTTCCTCAAGGGATATGCAAATGACTGACTGGCTGAGCCTGGTTGTGCTGTTTGAAAACGATCACACTAAAGTTTAGCTAACTGGACTGTTGTTATTATCTATTTCCATATTAGGGATATGTGCAGTCTCAGTGTTAACCGTATCTTCTAGTTTGAGTTCAGGAGATTTCAGGGTTTACTAAATGAGTGATCTCATTGTGACTGCGATTTTGAAGTTCTAGCAGCTGAGATTGTGGTGAATTCTGCGGTAAATATGGGAATCATAAAGTGGTGGGAATCATAAAGCGGTGAGAATTATAAAGCGGTGAGAATTATAAAGTGGTACGAATCATAAAGTGGTAGGAATCGTAAAGCGGTGAGAATTATAAAGTGGTAGGAATCATAAAGTAGTAGGAATCATAAAGTGGTAGGAATCATAAAGTGGTGAGAATTATAAAGTGGTACGAATCATAAAGTGGTAGGAAACATAAAGTGGTGAGAATTATAAAGTGGTAGGAATCATAAAGTGGTAGGAATCATAAAGTAGTAGGAATCATAAAGTGGTGAGAATTATAAAGCGGTGAGAATTATAAAGTGGTACGAATCATAAAGTGGTAGGAGTCGTAAAGTGGTGAGAATTATAAAGTAGTAGGAATCATAAAGTGCTGAGAATTATAAAGTAGTAGGAATCATAAAGTGGTGAGAATTATAAAGTGGTAGGAATCATAAAGTGGTGAGAATTATAAAGTGGTAGGAATCATAAAGTGGTGAGAATTATAAAGTAGTAGGAATCATAAAGTGGTGAGAATTATAAAGTAGTAGGAATCATAAAATGGTGAGAATTATAAAGTAGTAGGAATCATAAAATGGTGAGAATTATAAAGTAGCAGGAATCATAAAGTGGTGAGAATTATAAAGTAGTAGGAATCATAAAGTGGTGAGAATTATAAAGTTGTAGGAATCATAAAGTAGAACGTAATAAGAGACATTAACCCAGATCTGGACACGGCTACAGTGGTTTTTCTAACTTCCCAAAGTTATCTTAAGAGGCAGGCTTCTCCATTAACTCCACCACCATAGGGAACGTTTTGATTTCCCCTGCTTGAGATGTTACCAAGAGAAGCGCTTGTAGGTCAGGACCGGGTCAACTTTGGTTCACAGGTCACAGTGACTTGTGACAGTTATTTCATGTCAGTGGTGTTAGATACTTGCTATTACGAAGTAGTTGCTTGCTTTCTTGAATATTCTTTGTTGTCTTTTCGTCGTCTTTCTCTTCTTCATTCTTTTAAAATAATATTCGTTCGTTCATTCTTCTTTTCTCTCTCTGGTTTGTAATATCATACTCATGCATCTGTCTGTGCCTGTCACAATCCCACATTGACAAAATATGTCACTCTCTCAGTCTGTACAGGCGGTTCTCAAAATAGACAGTGACGCCCCTGGGAGAGGGTGGGAGTTAGGGGAGGTGTGAAATCAGAACCAGATGAACACCAATAATAATAATAATAATAACAATAATAATAATAATAGTTTGGGAGGCAAGGGGGCGGCTACCCAGAAAAGTTTGGGAACCTCTGATCTGTACAAACATTTCCTATAAAACTTCCTCCGTTGGAAAGATATAACAATGTTTTAGTTCTTTTATATTGTTCTTTATCATTGTTATTATTGAATGTTCTATTATCATCACATCTCACCTTGGTACATCACACGTCGAAGTTTCACATACATGGCAATAGAAGATTTCTCATGAACATTTCACTGATTCATTTTAATTTGACAAATAATATCAATATGATCAATACGTATAGCTGATAACTCACTTGTAATAATAGGCATAGGCAAGATTATACACATTTCATTATTTTCATCATAGTAGTACGAAATCTCACAAAATCACAATATCATAAATCTCATAATTCTACAAGCAGTATTTAAGCAGCGTTCACAATATTCAGTAATACAAAAGCTCTTGGTAACAATTACTGTACGATCTCTTGCTACACTAGTTCAATCTAACACTATGTCTCTATCTCTACATTTCTCTTGCTGAATGCCTCTTCCCCTCCTCTCTGCGTCTCCTCTCTCCTCTCTCTCCTCTCTCAGACCCCTATCTGCTCTCCGCCGGCCCTCCTTTTTTCCACCTGTCTACCTCTCCTTTTATATTCGTAAATTCCGTTCCATAGACCACGCCTCCAATTGTTGTATCGGTCATTGGGTCATTGGGTCATCCTTTGTTGCCCAAAACCAGTCGCACCATCTCTTTCATGTTACCTGCTTCGGGACCTAGTCCGTTCTCTGTTCAGTCTTTGATCTACTGGTCAATTGTTCCCCCTGGGCTACTGCATGTGCGCGCGAAGTCGCACCTCTAGAACCGGACCACTCTCACGATCTATCAGATCTATCGATACGGTTTTACCTTTGATCAGGTCTTTGAAGTACCGAGTATCCGTTCCTCGCTCCTCTAACTATACCTTCTTTGTCGCCGTTTGCTCTACTATCCTGCCCCCCCCCCCAATACATTCTTTATTCCTGATCATGTCACTAATAATAATAATAATAATAATTATAATAACTATAATCATTACTTACAAGGCTATGCTACAAAGAGAGACCCGCACTCACACTGTTCTCTGTTTGTACTGTGTCCGCAGAAGGCGCCATTCTACGACCATTTCGGGAGAATGTAACCGACATATGCGCAGAGCCCGACTGGAGGACTGAGAGCCCAAAGTGTCATGACCAACTTTCCTCATCCATCGTCTCCAGCACCCTCTACAGCTTCCAGCCCAGCTTGGAGCGATGCTGTCAGACCGGGAAACGAGTGGCCAAGAAAAACATGGTTTGCGATGTAGCAATGCTGGCTGTCCTCCGCAAGTACTTCTGTGAAAAGCGTAAACATTCGGACGGAAATTCTAACAGATTTATCAAGCTCAAACCAAGAAAGCAACTCATTAAACTGTGGGTGAAGATAGACAGATGTTCTGCCACGTGCCCGAAGTACTTCGAGAAATGCTGTTCAGAACACAGAGACTTTCTTAAACACACCAAGAAGTGCCAGATGAAGCCCAAACGACAGAGACGCCAGTGCAAACAGAAAGTCAAAAAACTGTTTCTGAACATTTCTCAGGGGAATCTGTTGCGTAGATTTTGATAACCGCGGCAGTTGTCACCGGTGTTCACTTACAGTTGTTTACTGGAACATAAATGCAACCAGAGCTAAGAGATCGGTGTTCACTTACATTTTTCTCCCCGGAACATTGTGTCGACCAGGTTTCAATCATATCGTTAATTTTAATGATTGAACTGTTTAATGATTATGTTTTTCATGTTTAACTCGCGTTAATTTACCTCTTGTTTCTGATGCATCAGTGCAAGAAATGAGTCATGTTAATGTCCTTAAAAAGCCTTCGTGCAAGTCATTCGACTGAGCATTATTATGTAAGAGAAGCGTCTAATCAGGGATTCTCGAACTTTGCGATCTCATGGAGTTGTTTTTAATGTAAATACTTTCCCTCGGATTTTGAAAAGTAATGTTTGCATTTGGTACTCGCTATATACTTACTTACTTAAAAGTAAGATCTGAAAGTAAACTCTTTCAAATAAGCAACAAGTATTTTTATTATTGGATTAACTAAGATTATCTTTTAAATCACTTTTAGTCTCCTGTGAATAATTTGATCTTTATAAAAATTGTCTGTATGTAATTACAGTAACACACGGTGTATATACTTGTTTGATTTGTAAGCGAATAGCACTGGCTATATTTTATTCATAATGAAGTCGGCTGTGTATTTAAAGACCACTAATTTATTTTTCCCATAATTTTGTTCTTGAAAGAACACTCCATGTTCATGTGATTTTTATATCGTGTAATGTCACAATTTTCTAACAGACAAATTATTGTCTTAGAAATTGTTTATAAGACCGTGCAAATTCTCTCTTACATTTATCGAAACATCTTGAAAGTAGAGAGACATGAAAGCAGACAAATCACGTTAATTCTTTCCTTTTTCTGATATCATGATGAGTACACTGGTTTTTCAAGACCCTTGTGGTCACTTGGCTTTTGGGTCGTAGTCTAAGCCATTTTTTTGTATTCTAAATGTCATGATTGTCTGCTGAAAGAGCATGTCTTTCATTTGCTTTTATGACCTTATTTTGTATCACTTCTGATCATTCTAGTTGGGCTGCAGATGTTTAGCGTCAGCCTTATAGCATATACTAGTGTTCATTGGTAATATTCTTGTAGCTGCAGGGCTGGCCGGCGCTATCCTTAAGCAGACAATAAGATTGACTAGATAAAGCTCGGACATTCGTTGTTTGGAAAAAAAAAGGATTGAAAAGAACTTTTTAAACAAATTTCTTGTTTTTATAGTCCTGAAGCTGAAAAACTCGTGTTGTGATGATGTTGACAGACGACATTGTATCGCTTGTAGAGAATTTGTTACTGTGGCTTGATAGAATGCCCTGAATGCATCTAAGAATGAGCTTCTAAGTAGGCTCCGCCACCTTAAGAACCACAGCCAGCTCCAACCATTTAACCAGACTCAAGGCATACATCTTGAAGCAGCACAAGGAGAGAGAGGCAGAGTCTCGACCAGCTGTAGCTCGCCAGGCAAAGTGTCAGTGTGGTCATGACGGTACAGTCATCTTAGCTTCTGAAAGTAAGAAAATAATTTACTACATGTCAGTAAATACCCATTTTTTGTCTGAAGTATGACGTCGGTGAGAACTGAGAAAAGTATGCGTGTAAAAACGCACTAAGAAGTGCCAGATGAAGTCCAAACCACAGAAACCTCTGCACGAACAGAAAGTCAAGGAATTATTTTCTTGGTAGCAGCACAGGAAGTGTATTTCTGTAAGGGATCTCTTGCAGAGTTTACACAACAGTGAAAAGAAGCAATGTCCTGGTCCTTCCTTGATGTTTAACCTTTACGTCCACGTATTTCACAAACAGGTTTTCTGAATTGTAACAAAAATTGTGTCACTCCAGACTTTACTGAAACAAAGTCCGTGCTGCAGCATTCGCCCATCGTTGGTAACCCTACTTCATGTGATGCCAAGTTGCGTATGGCCAAGGAAAACACGTGCTCAGATCACGTGAGAGCGTCCTATTGGTAAATTGGTTGCTAAGCATCAAAGCGCCGGCCTTGTCCAATCAGAAGCTTCTCGTGGCCATATTACTCCAGGAACGCCTTTGCAATTTATTTGTATGGTGTGTATGTGTATCACCTGAAATGATCAAACAGTTAATCTGATTTGTTTTGTTTTTCGTTTCTTTTCTCAGGATAACTTTTTGTTTTTGAATTGCAACAAAATACCTGATATAGTTCACTGATACGGGTACAAAATACTTTTGATTATTTTGACATCCGCACAAACCAGAGACGCTTTGGATGTAGAAATACTGTTTTGTTGAATTATTGTTACCTTGATTTTTTTTTTATATTCTGATTTCTTGATGTTTGTCAGTCATAACTGGAATACTTTTTGTAATTGTTCTTGTAATGTTGTTCTGGGCGTTGTAATGAAACTTCTAAATGCTATATTTGGCCCGAGATCTCAAATGAATGATTCATTGAAATATTGTTTTGTACATCTAGGAATATTGTTTTAAGCATTATTACATATATCTAGGAATACTGTTTTAAGCATTATTACATAGATCTAGGAATATTGTTTACTGTGTCATGTAATCTTTTATTGATGAGTATATTGTTTCATTGTTCTCAAAATAATGTTTATTTTATCTAGTGGCGAATTATCACCAAAACTGTAAGGTCTTAAATGTGGAGGTCCTGAGGAAAGGGGGCCCGACGCCAATGCGACAAAAAAGTCTGGAAATACAGGCCCTTACTAGATGGGGGTATGTGTAGTAGAGGCAGGGTCCCTTACTAGATGGGGGTATGTGTAGTAGAGGCAGGGTCCCTTACTAGATGGGGGTATGTGTAGTAGATGCAGGGGCCCTTACTAGATGGGGGTATGTGTAGTAGAGGCAGGGGCCCTTACTAGATGGGGGTATGTGTAGTAGAGGCAGGGCCCCTTACTAAGTTTAGCCTCAGCCCTAGGTGATGGTTAACTTTATCTAAAACTGCTATTTCCTGTATTAGGCAATATTCATATGAATTGTTTTTAATGGCAGACCCCGGGTTGCGAACGTTCGATTTACGTGCAACCCGTAGTTACGAACGAACCCCCCCCCCCCATGTAAAACCTATTATATTAAACATGTGTTTCATAAACAGACAAATACGGTTATAGTATATACTATACAGCTGACATTAGGTACGGAACGTTCCTACTTGGTACAAATTCGACTTACGAACAGACTTAGGAAAGACGCTTGTTCCTAACTCGGGGACTAGCTGTGTTTGTTCCAGAAACACTGATTCTAATCATTTTATGTTGAGAGTTTAACAGTCTTCTAAACGTTAGTATAGCTGTGTGAGTAATTAAGAGATGGCGAGATTAATATAGCGATCTAGATCAAGACGGAGATCATAAGACAATATAAATAATGCTCTACAAGAGTTTTTTTTACAAAAGTGGGCGGTACCCCTACCCCACGAGAAGTTTGGAAGATCCAGGGGCCAATGAAAAGGAGCAGGCTGGGGAGGGGGATATCAGAGCCAAAAAGTGTTTGGGGCTTAAGAACCGTTAACCCACAAGAACTTTGAGTCTCTGCCAGGAGAGATAGCCACACACAAGCATGAGCAGAGACTAGTTTCGCTGCAGCAGTCAACCTTAGCTGTTCACTTAAGTGAAGTAAATAATAATAACAATAACAACAACAATAATAATAATAATAAATAATAATAAGAATAATAGAAAATGAAGTTGATGATTCTACAGAAAATCGAAAGTATTTGGATTTCTTATTTCTTCCAGATTGTTACATGCAGTTTATTGTTGTCATTAACCATGTCAGACCTTCTCCTTTATTTATAACCCCCTACCCTCCACCCCCATATCCTACCCCACACCTTTCCATTGTTTTGCAGTTTGTTGGGAATCTATGCAAGTAAATTAGCCATTCATGTTGAGGCTCCATTACTCATCAACGCTTTGCCAACATTGTGATTTACTCCAGGTCTGACAGGTTTTTTATCATTTTATTTGAGGATACGTGTAGAGAAAAGTTTGTAATGAATGCAGTTAGTTTTTTAGCTGTGTGTGTGTTCGTCCTGTAGGTTAGTGCAGTTTAGATTCGGCGATTGTGCTTCAGTAGTTTCTTGCTGGGCTTCTAAGTCTCCGAGTGCTGTAACATGGTGAGACAGTGGCAGGTGATTCAAAGGTCGGATTTTGTTATCGTTTTCGTTCAGAGATAGACATGTCAGTGCTCCCACCATCAGAAGTTGGGATGTATGGATACGTCAGTGCTGTGAGGAGTTCAGGCGAGGATGTATAGATACGTCAGTGCTGCGAGCAGTCCAGGCGAGGATGTATAGATACGTCAGTGCTGCGAGCAGTCCTGGTGTAGATGTATAGATACGTCAGTGCTGCGAGCAGTCCTGGTGTAGATGTATAGATACGTCAGTGCTGCGAGCAGTCCAGGCGAGGATGTATAGATACGTCAGTGCTGCGAGCAGTCCTGGTGTAGATGTATAGATGCGTCAGTGCTGCGAGCAGTCCAGACGAGGATGTATAGATAACGTTATTGGTGCGAGCAGTCTAGGCGAGGATGTATAGATACGTTAGTGGTGCGAGCAGTCCAGGCGAGGATGTATAGATACGTTAGTGGTGCGAGCAGTCCAGGCGAGGATGTATAGATACGTTAGTGGTGCGAGCAGTCCAGGCGAGGATGTATAGATACGTTAGTGCTGCGAGCAGTCCAGGCGAGGATGTATAGATAACGTTAGTGCTGCGAGCAGTCCAGGCGAGGATGTATAGATAACGTTAGTGGTGCGAGCAGTCTAGGCGAGGATGTATAGATACATTAGTGCTGCGAGCAGTCCAGCCGAGGATGTATAGATAACGTTAGTGCTGCGAGCAGTCCAGCGAGGATGTATAGATAAGTTAGTGCTGCGAGCAGTCCAGGCGAGGATGTATAGATACGTTAGTGGTGCGAGCAGTCTAGGCGAGGATGTATAGATAAGTCAGTGCTGCGAGCAGTCCAGGCGAGGATGTATAGATACGTTAGTGGTGCGAGCAGTCCAGGCGAGGATGTATAGATAAGTCAGTGCTGCGAGCAGTCCAGGCGAGGATGTATAGATACGTTAGTGGTGCGAGCAGTCTAGGCGAGGATGTATAGATAAGTCAGTGCTGCGAGCAGTCCAGGCGAGGATGTATAGATACGTTAGTGGTGCGAGCAGTCCAGGCGAGGATGTATAGATAAGTTAGTGCTGCGAGCAGTCCAGGCGAGGATGTATAGATACGTTAGTGGTGCGAGCAGTCCAGGCGAGGATCCTTCTTGAGTCATGAACACGGGAAAAGGAAAGAGACATTCCTGCGCCGGTCAGAGAACAGAATGTCTGGAGGAAAGAGACATTTCTGCGCTGGTCAGAGAACAGAATGTCTGGAGGAAAGAGACATTTCTGCGCTGGTCAGAGAACAGAATGTCTGGAGGAAAGAGACATTCTTGCGCTGGTCAGATGACAGAATGTCTGGAGGAAAGAGACATTCTTGCGCTGGTCAGATGATAGAATGTCTGGAGGAAAGAAATGCCAGGGAAAATGGTCTTGAAGAATTGGTCTTTCGTCAGTCACAGCTGTGCACAGCCAGAAATTCTCAGAACTTAGTTAAACAAGGATCTGCCTTCAGCTGCAGTGCTTGAGCGATCTGTTCTCTGTGTCACTAGGAACAAATTCAAGATTGTCCTTCATGTGATGAGTTGTTCAGTAGCGAATTTCTCGTAGACTTCTTCCTATAAAATTCTGATGTTCCCTTGCTATACATATAAATGTCAGGTCTCCCAGTACCGCAGATATAAATCTCGTTGTGTTAAATATTAAATAAGATCAGGCGCAAAAAGGGGCATGTGTGTTCATGAAAGATGATGGAACGCTTTGTAGAACTACTTAAATCAGTGAATGAGATCATTCTTTCCCCGGGCCTCATGTTTCATCATAGGAGCCTTGTACAAGCGCTCTGTTCGCCTACCAAAACGTAATTATTGAATTCTCCTGTAGCTCAGAATTCTAATTCACACGATCGTCCATGATTAAATAGTTCAGTGAATACTCAAAGAGCCACAGCGTCAGTAGTGCTTGAGCAATAAACAAATACATGAAGCAAAAGTTTGGAAATGAAAAACTTCTTGCGAAATTTCATAACGTCATAGAA
Organism: Achatina immaculata; assembly: GCA_009760885.1. Taxonomy (NCBI): domain Eukaryota; kingdom Metazoa; phylum Mollusca; class Gastropoda; order Stylommatophora; family Achatinidae; genus Lissachatina; species Lissachatina immaculata. The sequence goes on along the minus strand of CM019719.1, from coordinate 7,195,723 downwards.
GAAATAAAGTCATGAGGAGAAGACAATCAGAATTCTTTGTACATGAAGTGAGAAGACAGGAGTTAGGGAACTTGACAGTCACTTGAAAATTCCACTAAGGGAGAAAGAAACCCGAGGGAAATCAAGAGAGAAATATCTGAAGAGACTCACCAAATGCCATGAAAAAAGAAACTCATCCTGTCTAATTAGAAATAGCAAGGACTGAACATAAATCGTAATCAGAGAAACAATTTCCTCTACCTACTTCCACACGAGTAGTCCTCGCTAACAGTAGAGTGTTGCACCAGTTCTTTCATGTACATACACTTGTACAGGCAAAGCGCTGTATTTATTTCATAGTGTAGTGTACTGGTTAATTTTGTGTTGAATGACAGCTCAAGAAGATGAGAAATTTAAGGAGGAAAACGAGAGCCGAAAACACAGACTAGATACTGCCTGAGGTCGGTCTAACCTGGGCACCGTGACATGTCTCACCACCAGTGAAGCTAGCGCTTCTGTCACGTTCGAGTTGTGTCTACGCGACACAAACAGAAGTCCATTGGCCACTAGAACTGGGAAGAACTGGTGAAAGATCGTGCTGTATGGAAAGCGGCCAGGCGCGTGAGCAGCGTTCATGTGAGTTATAACATGGACCAGATGTGAAAATAGAAGACAGGAGCGTGAAGACAGCGAACCTTCCAGAAACACACTCACACAAACACACGACTTGCTGGTTAGAGTACTGGTGGTTCCAGCCTTGATACATTCATCCATGGAGGAAGGTTCTCCGCAACTTCTGCAGACAGACATGTAAATTGCTGCCTTCCAGGACAAAACGATCGAATATTAATATTGGTGTGTTGTTATCACTGTGTATGATGTGAGACAAATGCTCCGTTATAACTTTCATAAACGTCATGCGTGAAAGGAATACTAGGTGATGTTTCTCAGAAGACAAATACCATCCAGGCGGTTGTAGGTGATCACATCGTCGACATGAATATAGTATTCAAGAATTACAATATTTCTATTCGTCATGGAAGTAATACGGAAACAAGATATTGTTTTCTAAATCAGGGACTATAATAATAATAATAATAATGATGATGATGATGATGATGATGATGACCTAGGACACAGAAACATTGACGAGATTAAGTGAAAGATGTCAAAAATGACCTACATGATCATTCAAAACGCCAGCGTAAAAGAGCAAATATATCTATACTACAAGAGCTTAATATTGAAGAAGAAGACTAGTAAAGAGGATTAAAGAGAGAAAACTTAAATATTTTGGACACATTAAACGTCATGATAATCTAGAGAAGACAGTCTTGGAAGGGTACATAATGGGAAAAAGAAAAAGAGGAAGACCAAAACGAAGATGGCTGTAAGACATCGTTGACGATCTGCAAATGGATGCAACAGCAGCAGGCCATCTTGCCCACAACCGAGAGGCCTACAGGAGTGCTGTTTGGGAGGCAAAGTTCCGCAAGGGACATGCAAATGAATGAATGGAATGTTCCCTCAACTCAAACTACAACAGCGAGCTACGTTTATCTGTGGACTGAACTTTCTAAACATTTACAGATCTTACTCAGTGTAATGACTGTATAAAAATGTAAAACCTTCCTTAGCAACGGGATTCAATTTCAAAATGTCCCACAGGCCCTATAACACAGAGAATATCACTTTCCTTCAATTGAACGTAAATATGATGTACATTGTATGATGTGGAACTGTAGTATCACACCTCAGAACCATTTACGACCGTACGTCGGTTCTGCTAACATTTACGTTTTTGGTTGCTTGGCGAGTTTTATGAAATACGAGTATTTCGAACGTAAACAGTAATTAGCCTGGGGTAATAAGTTTTTCCTGTATGATTTTATCAATAAATTTCTGTTGTTAAGACAAGCTTATATAAAGAAAGAGAAATCAGCTAACCTTTGTTAAACATGTCTCAGACGATCAGCTTATGCCAGAAATAGTTGAGCGGTTTTTTAAAATTAATTACATCTTACATCCTTCCCGTGCCATTAAACGTCACATGGGGCTGGCAAGATAGTTCGCCAAGTTTTCCTGTTTTCGGCGAGCTTTTCAACCTCGTCAAGGGATTTTATGCCTTCTAATTTGGCCTCTCTTAACGTCCTCTTTAGAGTTTCACGTGGTCGACCTCTTTTTCTTCAGCCTGTTGTGTTCCACTTGATAGCTTGTTTTTGGGATTCTCTGACTGTTTCATGTCGTCACGTGATCAGCGTGATATAATTAATTATATACGAAAAATCAATTCTTTCAAGATTTTCACTAGCTTATTTTTCATACATTTCACCATCAATCGGAAGTCCAGGGACAACAAACAGAACTTCCACAGTTACATTTTGTAAAACACTGAAATGAGACTACAAGGAATGTGGTTTTTTTTCAGTGACTAAGAAAGCGTTTTTATTACACAGATGATGTGTGTTGAAATGGTTGATTGTTGTATAGAGAATGAAAGAAAAATGAGAACGTTTTTATTTGACATTTTCCAGGTAGTAGCAATGACGAAAATGTCAAATTTTCTACGTTTTTTTTTTTTTTACTGGCTTTTCCATCTCTAGGTTTCCATAGTGTTAAACATTACCAGTCAACTCGGTTTTGTAACAAAATACGTTGTGAATACACTCAGTTTTGTAACAAAATACGTTGTGAATACACTCAGTTTTGTAACAAAATACATTGTGAATACATTCAGTTTTGTAACAAAATACATTGTGAATAAACTCAGTTGTGTAACAAAATACATTGTGAATACATTCAGTTTTGTAACAAAATACATTGTGAATAAACTCAGTTGTGTAACAAAATACATTGTGAATACACTCAGTTTTGTAACAAAATACATTGTGAATACATTCAGTTTTGTAACAAAATACATTGTGAATACACTCAGTTTTGTGACAAAATACATTGTAAGTACAGTTGGTTTTGTAACAAAATACATTGTGAGTCGACTAGTTTTTGACGAAAGTCAGTACACTTCTTATCTTATATCCTTCCCGTGCCGTTAAACGTCACATAGGGCTGGCAAGGTAGTTTGCCAATTTTTCCTGTTTTCAGCGAGCTTTCCAACCTCATGAAGGGATTTTATGCCTACTAAACTGGCCTCTCTTAACAGTGTCCTCTAGTTTCACATGGTCGACCTCTTTTTCTTCTGCCTTTTGTGTTCCACTTGATTGCTTGTTTTGAAATTATCTGTTTCTTCTCATCACGTGACCGACATATGTCCATCTCCTTTTCCTGATCACCCATGAGACTGGTTGTTGTTCACTCATCTGTCTTATCTCATTCTTGAATTCGTTCCACTTGATGCCAAGTATTTTCCTTAGGCATTTGTTTTCAAAATAGTCTAGTTTCTCGTCTATTTCTTTAATTGTTTTCCAGCTTTCGCATGCAAAAATCAGGGTGGATGTTATATTTGAACTGAATAGTCTTAACTTTTTTTGTGCTTATAACTTTTGAGTGTCATATATTCTCATGATTTTTTAAGGTCGACGCTGCTTGTGCAATTCAAATTCTAACTTCCTTCCTGGTGTCACCATCCTGGTCTATATAGCTGCCAAGGTATGCAAATTGGTTGATTTCTTCAACAGCTGTCCCTTCTGTGTATATTTTTCCTTCTTGATTAATGGAAAGTTTCATTATTTTTTTTACTTGTTAATTTGAAGTCCTATTTTACTACCCAGTGAAGACAGGGTATCTGTTTTTTCTTGCATCGGATTCACATTGTCACTGATAAGAGTTGTGTCATCAGCAAAATCAAGATCTTCTAGTTGGGTATCATATAACCAGTCAATACCTGTGTTGCTTGTGCATCATTTTATTTTCATTCTAAAGTCTATGACAATTACAGAAAGCAAAGGAGACAGTATACATCCTTGTTTCACACCTGTTTCAATCTGGAACCATTCACTCATCCCTTCTTCTGTTTTGACTGCACAAACATATCCATTGTAGAGATCCTTAATGATGTTGACAATTTTAGATGGTATTCCTTATATTCTTAAAATTTTCCACAATGAATCTCTGTGTATGCTACCAAATGCCTTTTTAAGTCTATGAAGTTTAGGATTAATGGTTTTTGCATTTCAGTAATTTCTTCAAGTATTGTTCTTAGAGTAAAGATCTGGTCGAGACAGCTTCTCCCTTTTCGAAATCCTGCTTGTTCTTCTCTCATTGCAGGATCCACTACATCCTTAATTCTATTCAGAATAACTTTGCAAAATACTTTTGACACAACTGATAGTAAGTTTACTCATTTGCAGTTATTGCAGTCGCTGAGGTTGCTTTTTTTGTATTTTAACAATGATCCCTTTTTTCCATGTAGAAGGGACCTTTTCTACTTTCCAAATTTTATTAAACATTCTCTGTAGTTGTCTCAGTACACTTACGAAACTGAAAATTCATCCTCAAAATTATCTCCTTTTGGAAACTGACTAGTTCGTGTACTCTCCTCTCTCCCCCTCCTCGCTCTCTCTCTCTCTCTCTCTCATACTGCAAAGAATGAAAGACAGAAAAGGCAAAAAAAGCCACTTTGGTTGCTGGAGATCCGCAGTGATTAGTGCACGCATTTCTCATGACGAAGGTTGGTGGTTTGAACCTGGCCAGAAATGCCTTCCTTATCCAGCTGTGAAATGGGTGCCTGTGGCAGCCATGACTTCCTTATCCAGCTGTGAAATGGGTGCCTGTGGCAGCCATGCCTTCCTTATCCAGCTGTGAAATGGGTGCCTGTGGCAGCCATGACTGATACTGACCCACCGTAAGTGTCGAACACTTGCACCATGTTTCTTCGCTCCTCGGTACCATAACAGGATCATGTTTTCTTGTAGAAACGTGTACCTTGGGTCATAATTAAATCCACGCTTTTGTAATATAGGGAATTTGAGAAATGTTCACCATCACATGCCCAGAAATCTGATGTTTCATATTCATCATGGCGGAAGCCCACATTTTCTTTTTCCGGCTTATCACATTTTTGTGATGTTCTTTTCCCGGCTTATCATATTTTTGTGATTTTCTTTTCTCGGCTTATAAATATTTTTGTGGTTTTCTTTTCCCGGCTTATCACATTTTTGTGATTTTCTTTTCCCGGCTTATCACATTTTTGTGATTTTCTTGTCCCGGCTTATCACATTTTTGTGATTTTCTTTTCCCGGCTTATCATATTTTTGTGATTTTCTTGTCCCGGCTTATCACATTTTTGTGATTTTCTTTTCCCGGCTTAACATATTTTTGTGATTTTCTTTTCCCGGCTTATCATATTTTTGTGATTTTCTTGTCCCGGCTTATCATATTTTTGTGATTTTCTTTTCCGCACGAGAAAGTAATTTTTGTTTTAAAATTATTTTTCATGTAAGAATTTCACAGTTGCGTCATATTTTATTTTGTATACTTTGTTTGGTAGTTGTGAAATACTGAGAAGTGTTAATAATGTCGTGCATTTTTATAGATAAAAATGTTACAAAGCATTTTGGCATGCTACTGTCAGCGGTATTTTTAGAAAATTACGTGTAGTTGTAATCATGTCCAATATGCCGTTCTGTCCAGCTGGTCTGCAGGTATCAGCTGTTAGGGTTTGTACTCGGCGCTATTTTTCTGAACAGTTGATCTCAAGGCTAGATTCATGGAGTGAAATATGCGTGCTAGAAATATCTTAAATTATGATGTTTTCAGATTCTACAAGTATAAGTGTATGTTACATAACATTATTTACACAAACTTAAGAGCACATAACATTATCTACACAAACTTAAGAGCACATAACATTATCTACACAAACTTAAGAGCACATAACATTATCTACACAAACTTAAGAGCACATAACATTATCTACACAAACTTAAGAGCACATAACATTATCTACACAGAATTGAGAGCACACAACATTATCTACACAAACTTAAGAGCACATAACATTATCTACACAAACTTAAGAGCACATAACATTATCTACACAAACGTAAGAGCACAGAACATTATCTACACAGAATTGAGACCACATAACATTATCTACACAGAATTGAGAGCACACAATATTATCTACACAGAATTGAAATCACATAACATTATCTACACAGAATTTAGACCACAGAACATTATCTACACAGAATTGAGACCACATAACATTATCTACACAGAATTGAAATGACATAACATTATCTACACAGAATTAAGAGCACGCAATATTATATACACAGAATGTAGATCACATAACATTATCTACACAGAATTGAGAGCACATAACATTATCTACACAGAATTGAGAGCACACAATATTATATACACAGAATTAACAGCACACAATATTATATACACAGAATTGAGACCACATAACATTATCTACACAGAATTGAGAGCACACAATATTATATACACAGAATGTAGACCATATAACATTATCTACGCAGAATTGAAATCACATAACATTATCTACACAGAATTGAGACCACATAACATTATCTACACAGAATTGAAATCACATAACATTATCTACACAGAATTGAGAGCACACAATATTATATACACAGAATGTAGACCACATAACATTATATACACAGAATTGAGAGCACACAATATTATATACACAGAATGTAGACCACATAACATTATCTACACAGAATTGAGAGCACATAAGATTATCTACACAGAATTGAGAGCACATAAGATTATCTACACAGAATTGAGAGCACATAAGATTATCTACACAGAATTGAGAGCACATAAGATTATCTACACATAATTGAGAGCACATAAGATTATCTACACAGAATTGAGAGCACATAAGATTATCTACACAGAATTGAGAGCACATAAGATTATCTACACATAATTGAGAGCACATAAGATTATCTACACAGAATTGAGAGCACATAAGATTATCTACACAGAATTGAGAGCACATAAGATTATCTACACAGAATTGAGAGCAAAATAGCATTGTCTACACAGAGTTAAGAGCAAATAACATTATTTACATAGAATTGAAAACAAAATAACATTATCTATATAGAATTGAGAAAAAACGACATCATCTACATAAAATTGAGAGCAAATAACATTATCTACACAGACTTAACAGCAAATAACATTATCTACACAGAATTGAGACCAAATAACATTATGTACACAGAATTGAGAGCAAATAATATTATGTACACAGAATTGAAATCACATAACATTATCTACACAGAATTGAGAGCACACAATATTATATACACAGAATGTAGACCACATAACATTATATACACAGAATTGAGAGCACACAATATTATATACACAGAATGTAGACCACATAACATTATCTACACAGAATTGAGAGCACATAAGATTATCTACACAGAATTGAGAGCACATAAGATTATCTACACAGAATTGAGAGCACATAAGATTATCTACACAGAATTGAGAGCACATAAGATTATCTACACATAATTGAGAGCACATAAGATTATCTACACAGAATTGAGAGCACATAAGATTATCTACACAGAATTGAGAGCACATAAGATTATCTACACATAATTGAGAGCACATAAGATTATCTACACAGAATTGAGAGCACATAAGATTATCTACACAGAATTGAGAGCACATAAGATTATCTACACAGAATTGAGAGCAAAATAGCATTGTCTACACAGAGTTAAGAGCAAATAACATTATTTACATAGAATTGAAAACAAAATAACATTATCTATATAGAATTGAGAAAAAACGACATCATCTACATAAAATTGAGAGCAAATAACATTATCTACACAGACTTAACAGCAAATAACATTATCTACACAGAATTGAGACCAAATAACATTATGTACACAGAATTGAGAGCAAATAATATTATGTACACAGAATTGAGAGAAAATAACATTATCTACACAGAATTGAGAGCAAATAACGTGATCTACACAGAATTGAGAACAGATAACATTATCTACAGACTTAAGAGCACTTAACATTATCTACAGAGACTTAAGAACACATAACATTACACAGACAAAAGAGCACATAACATTATCTACAGAGATTTAAGCACATAACATTATCCATAGAGATTTAAGAGCACATAACATTATCCATAGAGATTTAAGAGCACATAACATTATCCATAGAGATTTAAGAGCACATAACATTATCCATAGAGATTTAAGAGCACATAACATTATCCATAGAGATTTAAGAGCACATAACATTATCCATAGAGATTTAAGAGCACATAACATTATCCATAGAGATTTAAGAGCACATAACATTATCCATAGAGATTTAAGAGCACATAACATTATCTACACAGACTTAAGATCACATAACATTGTCTACAGGGATTTTAAGAGCACAAAATTGACCACAGGAAAATATCATGGCTAGTAGAACTGTGCAACACAAATGAAAACCTTATGTTGAGGATGAGATTCTTCAGTTTCTTTCTCTGGATGGCTGCGCATGTAAAGAAGAAGAAGAAGAAGAAGCATGAAAATGTGGAAATGGTGATGATTTGGAGAAGTGCCATATGTGAAGAAGGCATGTCAGAGCAAGGAACGTTGCCCAAGTTGGCTGCAGAGCTGTACTTTAACGTTCTCTCGTTTTGTATGTGGCTGTACTAGCACATTGAAGGAACTCATTTATTTCTGGCATTAGTTCATTTACAGTCATGTATACAGCGCCGTTTGGTGCGGCGCGGCCTGCCATGCGGGCAGATATGTTACTGTCATAGCCAGTAACATAACATACGTGTGTCAGGTACTCATTTGTAGGATATGTTGACTTCAGGAAGAAAGTAGTTAGTCATTAACACTCTGCCTTTACATAGGAAGACAACACACTACTGACTCCGCATTTGCTGTATTTGATGGTCTGTCAGGAAGGCTTAAGACTGGAAGACGGGCGTTATCGTGTGCTTCTTTTTTATTGAGAAACTGGTGCTGTGCTTGCTTGAATAAAATGATTGATTTGTAGTGTCTTTTGTTGAATAGAGCAAAGCTGTTAGCATACAAATCTGTACTGTTTGTTTGTTTGTTTGTTTGTTTGTTTGTTTGTTTGTGTGTGAGCCCTTGTATAGTTCAAGGAGAGATATGATAAGTGATGTACGATCAGTCTGTTTTCATGCGTGTGTATGTCCTGTGGCTCCTGTCCATCACAAGGTCCCTGGTTTGACTTCGCACTTGGGCGGAATTTTTCGGACCGACTGATACTGGGGTCAACCCAGCCTCCAAAAAAAAAATGGGTATCTCGGGTTTCTCTAAGAAGACAGTACCAGCGAGGAGCTGGGGTTTCTCTAAGAAGACAGTAGCAGCGAGGAGCTGGGGTTTCTCTAGGAAGACAGTAGCAGCGAGGAGCTGGGGTTTCTTTAAGAAGACAGTAGCACCGAAGAGCTGGGGTTTCTCTAAGAAGACAGTAGCACCGAGGAGCTGGGGTTTCTCTAGGAAGATAGTAGCACCGAAGAGCTGGGGTTTCTCTAAGAAGACAGTAGCACCGAGGAGCTGGGGTTTCTCTAGGAAAATAGTACCAGCGAGGAGCTGGGGTTTCTCTAAGAAGATAGTAGCAGCGAGGAGCTGGGGTTTCTCTAAGAAGATAGTAGCAGCGAGGAGCTGGGGTTTCTCTAGGAAGATAGTAGCAGCGAGGAGCTGGGGTTTCTCTAAGAAGATAGTAGCAGCGAGGAGCTGGGGTTTCTCTAGGAAGATAGTAACAGCGAAGAGCTGGGGTTTCTGTAGGAAGATAGTAGCAGCGAGGAGCTGGGGTTTCTCTAGGAAGATAGTAACAGCGAGGAGCTGGGGTTTCTCTAGGAAGATAGTAGCAGCGAGGAGCTGGGGTTTCTCTAGGAAGATAGTAGCAGCGAGGAGCTGGGGTTTCTCTAGGAAGATAGTAGCAGCGAGGAGCTGGGGTTTCTCTAGGAAGATAGTAGCAGCGAGGAGCTGGGGTTTCTCTAAGAAGATAGTAGCAGAGAGGAGCTGGGGTTTCTCTAGGAAGATAGTAGCAGCGAGGAACTGGGGTTTCTCTAAGAAGAAAGTAGCAGCGAGGAACTGGGGTTTCTCTAAGAAGAAAGTAGCAGCGAGGAACTGGGGTTTCTCTAAGAAGAAAGTAGCAGCGAGGAGCTATGGTTTCTCTAGGAAGACAGTAGCAGCGAGGAGCTGGGGTTTCTCTAGGAAGATAGTAGCAGCGAGGAGCTGGGGTTTCTCTAAGAAGATAGTAACAGCGATGAGCTGGGGTTTCCCTAAGAAGATAGTAGCAGCGAGGAGCTGGGGTTTCTCTAGGAAGACAGTAGCAGCGAGGAGCTGGGGTTTCTCTAAGAAGATAGTAGCAGCGATGAGCTGGGGTTTCTCTAAGAAGATAGTAACAGCGATGAGCTGGGGTTTCCCTAAGAAGATAGTAGCAGCGAAGAGCTGGGGTTTCTCTAGGAAGATAGTAACAGCGATGAGCTGGGGTTTCTCTAGGAAGATAGTACAGCGAGGAGCTGGGGTTTCTCTAGGAAGATGGTAGCAGCGAGGACAGGTGCTAACATCCCTGCCTCAGATGCTGTAGTCGTCTAGAAATGTGACTGCACTGACATTTCACACCTATACGGCATACAAATGGTACGAGACACAAATGCTACGGGACACGGAGATGGCAAATCCATGCCTTGTGAGCTCCAGGATTCTAATAAGCCTCGGAGTGACAGAGCTTCACCTCACTGGCCAAAGTCATGCAGCGTAGCCAGGCTCCAGAGAGAGCCTCTGAGATGGATGTCCTGGCCATCTCTGATATCTCGCCAGACATATCCTGCGTCGTCTGGATGGACAACAGACTCGAAACAGTCACATGTGAGTGAAAAGACTGCGAAGTCAAGATGGAGACAAGATTTATTTTGCAAGAAACAAGAAGAATGGAGTCAGTGCTGGCTCAGCAAATGTCGATTACTCCGAAAAGTCTGCTATGATTTGGTTTTTTTAAAATCCAAAACAATACGTAAGATCTTATGTAAGAATGGAACTGAACGAAAAACACAGTCACATATTTAGGATAACATTTCAAAACTTATAAACTTACATCCGCGTACAAGTTTTTTTTTTTTTTGGTTTTTTGTTCATTCTTTCTACTGAAGATCTCCATTCCTTCTGTGCCTTGTCATGACTCCCACGCTTATCTACCTTTACCCAGTTAATCAAGTCCCATTATTTGATTACTTCCCTTTTCACGGGCGGATTAAAACCCCCAGATAAGACCTATTTTTTTTGGCGTGCGGAACTTGAAATGGGCGATGAATGCTTTCAGCTGTGCATTCTATTTTTCTCGTATATTTGAACACCATCTCAGCGACTCCCACGCTTTGTGTGTACGTGTGTATGGAACAGACATTTTAACTTGATCGGTGCATCAGACGAAGTCAAAAGCGAGTTCTCTCTACTTCGCAGGTCGCTGCATTCCGTTTGTCAAGTTTTCAGGGTCAAGCAAATCTTGCAACAGTCAGAAATAGAATCTATCCACGCCTCTATGACCTGACATTCTAGATTTTTAAAACAAGCCAGCTGTGTTGCGTCAAGAAATCATCGTGGCAGTTACTTGTATAGGGGTTTTAAGAAAACATACTAGATATCAAGTTTTTAAAACTCCAGTTAATCTTCCAAGTCACCATCATTATTATATCCGTTTACTGATGTATGTTCTTGTAGCAGCGAGGAGCTGGGGTTTCTCTAGGAAGATAGTAGCAGCGAGGAGCTGGGGTTTCTCTAAGAAGATAGTAGCAGAGAGGAGCTGGGGTTTCTCTAGGAAGATAGTAGCAGCGAGGAACTGGGGTTTCTCTAAGAAGAAAGTAGCAGCGAGGAACTGGGGTTTCTCTAAGAAGAAAGTAGCAGCGAGGAACTGGGGTTTCTCTAAGAAGAAAGTAGCAGCGAGGAGCTATGGTTTCTCTAGGAAGACAGTAGCAGCGAGGAGCTGGGGTTTCTCTAGGAAGATAGTAGCAGCGAGGAGCTGGGGTTTCTCTAAGAAGATAGTAACAGCGATGAGCTGGGGTTTCCCTAAGAAGATAGTAGCAGCGAGGAGCTGGGGTTTCTCTAGGAAGACAGTAGCAGCGAGGAGCTGGGGTTTCTCTAAGAAGATAGTAGCAGCGATGAGCTGGGGTTTCTCTAAGAAGATAGTAACAGCGATGAGCTGGGGTTTCCCTAAGAAGATAGTAGCAGCGAAGAGCTGGGGTTTCTCTAGGAAGATAGTAACAGCGATGAGCTGGGGTTTCTCTAAGAAGATAGTAACAGCGAGGAGCTGGGGTTTCTCTAGGAAGATGGTAGCAGCGAGGACAGGTGCTAACATCCCTGCCTCAGATGCTGTAGTCGTCTAGAAATGTGACTGCACTGACATTTCACACCTATACGGCATACAAATGGTACGAGACACAAATGCTACGGGACACGGAGATGGCAAATCCATGCCTTGTGAGCTCCAGGATTCTAATAAGCCTCGGAGTGACAGAGCTTCACCTCACTGGCCAAAGTCATGCAGCGTAGCCAGGCTCCAGAGAGAGCCTCTGAGATGGATGTCCTGGCCATCTCTGATATCTCGCCAGACATATCCTGCGTCGTCTGGATGGACAACAGACTCGAAACAGTCACATGTGAGTGAAAAGACTGCGAAGTCAAGATGGAGACAAGATTTATTTTGCAAGAAACAAGAAGAATGGAGTCAGTGCTGGCTCAGCAAATGTCGATTACTCCGAAAAGTCTGCTATGATTTGGTTTTTTTAAAATCCAAAACAATACGTAAGATCTTATGTAAGAATGGAACTGAACGAAAAACACAGTCACATATTTAGGATAACATTTCAAAACTTATAAACTTACATCCGCGTACAAGTTTTTTTTTTTTTTGGTTTTTTGTTCATTCTTTCTACTGAAGATCTCCATTCCTTCTGTGCCTTGTCATGACTCCCACGCTTATCTACCTTTACCCAGTTAATCAAGTCCCATTATTTGATTACTTCCCTTTTCACGGGCGGATTAAAACCCCCAGATAAGACCTATTTTTTTTGGCGTGCGGAACTTGAAATGGGCGATGAATGCTTTCAGCTGTGCATTCTATTTTTCTCGTATATATTTGAACACCATCTCAGCGACTCCCACGCTTTGTGTGTACGTGTGTATGGAACAGACATTTTAACTTGATCGGTGCATCAGACGAAGTCAAAAGCGAGTTCTCTCTACTTCGCAGGTCGCTGCATTCCGTTTGTCAAGTTTTCAGGGTCAAGCAAATCTTGCAACAGTCAGAAATAGAATCTATCCACGCCTCTATGACCTGACATTCTAGATTTTTAAAACAAGCCAGCTGTGTTGCGTCAAGAAATCATCGTGGCAGTTACTTGTATAGGGGGTTTTAAGAAAACATACTAGATATCAAGTTTTTAAAACTCCAGTTAATCTTCCAAGTCACCATCATTATTATATCCGTTTACTGATGTATGTTCTTGTAAATTTCGTTTCTGTTGTCCTTGATAAAGGCAATTTTGCCGAAATATTCGGTTGTTGTTGTTGTTGTTGTTCGTGACCGTTGCATTGTTCCTTCATTCCTTCTTTTCTTCTTTCTTTCATTCCCTCCTTCCATTCACACAGTCCGTCTGTCTGTCTGTCTGCCTGCCTGTCTCTCTGTCTCTGTCTGCCTGCCTGCCTGTCTGTCTGTCTGTCTATCTATCTGTTGCTTAAAACTGTGCCATATATTCCCATCTAACTCTGACCTACTAGTACCAGTTTGACAGTAGCAGCGAGGAACTGGGGTTTCTCTAAGAAGAAAGTAGCAGCGAGGAACTGGGGTTTCTCTAAGAAGAAAGTAGCAGCGAGGAGCTATGGTTTCTCTAGGAAGACAGTAGCAGCGAGGAGCTGGGGTTTCTCTAGGAAGATAGTAGCAGCGAGGAGCTGGGGTTTCTCTAAGAAGATAGTAACAGCGATGAGCTGGGGTTTCCCTAAGAAGATAGTAGCAGCGAGGAGCTGGGGTTTCTCTAGGAAGACAGTAGCAGCGAAGAGCTGGGGTTTCTCTAGGAAGATAGTAACAGCGATGAGCTGGGGTTTCTCTAAGAAGATAGTAACAGCGAGGAGCTGGGGTTTCTCTAGGAAGATGGTAGCAGCGAGGACAGGTGCTAACATCCCTGCCTCAGATGCTGTAGTCGTCTAGAAATGTGACTGCACTGACATTTCACACCTATACGGCATACAAATGGTACGAGACACAAATGCTACGGGACACGGAGATGGCAAATCCATGCCTTGTGAGCTCCAGGATTCTAATAAGCCTCGGAGTGACAGAGCTTCACCTCACTGGCCAAAGTCATTCAGCGTAGCCAGGCTCCAGAGAGAGCCTCTGAGATGGATGTCCTGGCCATCTCTGATATCTCGCCAGACATATCCTGCGTCGTCTGGATGGACAACAGACTCGAAACAGTCACATGTGAGTGAAAAGACTGCGAAGTCAAGATGGAGACAAGATTTATTTTGCAAGAAACAAGAAGAATGGAGTCAGTGCTGGCTCAGCAAATGTCGATTACTCCGAAAAGTCTGCTATGATTTGGTTTTTTTAAAATCCAAAACAATACGTAAGATCTTATGTAAGAATGGAACTGAACGAAAAACACAGTCACATATTTAGGATAACATTTCAAAACTTATAAACTTACATCCGCGTACAAGTTTTTTTTTTTTTTGGTTTTTTGTTCATTCTTTCTACTGAAGATCTCCATTCCTTCTGTGCCTTGTCATGACTCCCACGCTTATCTACCTTTACCCAGTTAATCAAGTCCCATTATTTGATTACTTCCCTTTTCACGGGCGGATTAAAACCCCCAGATAAGACCTATTTTTTTTGGCGTGCGGAACTTGAAATGGGCGATGAATGCTTTCAGCTGTGCATTCTATTTTTCTCGTATATATTTGAACACCATCTCAGCGACTCCCACGCTTTGTGTGTACGTGTGTATGGAACAGACATTTTAACTTGATCGGTGCATCAGACGAAGTCAAAAGCGAGTTCTCTCTACTTCGCAGGTCGCTGCATTCCGTTTGTCAAGTTTTCAGGGTCAAGCAAATCTTGCAACAGTCAGAAATAGAATCTATCCACGCCTCTATGACCTGACATTCTAGATTTTTAAAACAAGCCAGCTGTGTTGCGTCAAGAAATCATCGTGGCAGTTACTTGTATAGGGGGTTTTAAGAAAACATACTAGATATCAAGTTTTTAAAACTCCAGTTAATCTTCCAAGTCACCATCATTATTATATCCGTTTACTGATGTATGTTCTTGTAAATTTCGTTTCTGTTGTCCTTGATAAAGGCAATTTTGCCGAAATATTCGGTTGTTGTTGTTGTTGTTGTTCGTGACCGTTGCATTGTTCCTTCATTCCTTCTTTTCTTCTTTCTTTCATTCCCTCCTTCCATTCACACAGTCCGTCTGTCTGTCTGTCTGCCTGCCTGTCTCTCTGTCTCTGTCTGCCTGCCTGCCTGTCTGTCTGTCTGTCTATCTATCTGTTGCTTAAAACTGTGCCATATATTCCCATCTAACTCTGACCTACTAGTACCAGTTTGACAGTAGTTACCAGCACAGTTATCTTACAACTACGAGAGTGATAGTTAACAGCACAGTTATCTTACAGCTGCGAGAGTGATAGTTAACAGCACAGTTATCTTACAGCTGCGAGAGTGATAGTTAGCAGCACAGTTATCTTACAGCTGCGAGTGTGATAGTTAGCAGCACAGTTATCTTACAGCTGCGAGAGTGATAGTTAACAGCACAGTTATCTTACAACTACGAGAGTGATAGTTAACAGCACAGTTATCTTACAACTACGAGAGTGATAGTTAACAGCACAGTTATCTTACAACTACGAGAGTGATAGTTAACAGCACAGTTATCTTACAACTGCGAGAGTGATAGTTAACAGCACAGTTATCTGACAACTACGGGAGTCGGTCCTGCGAGGCTGTTCAAAAACTGACGTTCAGTCGGACGGGTAAAAGTTTACGGTGGAGAGCACCCAAGTTTCTCCACAAATTCCACCACCACAGTATACACGTCCATCCTTCAATGCATCTCGCCTTGTTAAACTGAGGGGGTAGAGTATGGCCCATTTTTAGGAAGGGAAGGAGGGAGAGGTGGAGGAATATTGTTAATTCTCCTTTATTACTTTTCCTGCCTGTTGTCGTGAAGCTGCACCACGTACCTCAGTCTAACTCTTCTAGTAGCAGTTTTACAGCAGTTACTGTCACATGAATTCTTTCACTCAAAACAACACAGGCAGTGATGCAGATCTTGCACATCTTTGCAAATAAATGCCCAGAGTGGTATTTAGGCAAATATAAATAAAATGAAAAGTGACAAAAATCTTACCCACATTTTTAGAGTATCTCCCTTTCAGTTTCTTCCTTACCAACATTTTTAGTGTATCTTCCTCCCAGTTTCTTCCTTACCAACATTTTTAGTGTATCTTCCTCTCAGTTTCTTCCTTACCAACATTTTTAGAATATCTCCCTCCCAGTTTCTTCCTTACCAACATTTTTAGAACACCTTTCTCCCAGTTTCTTCCTTACCAACATTTTTAGAACACCTTTCTCCCAGTTTCTTCCTTACCAACATTTTTAGAATATCTTCCTCCCAGTTTCTTCCTTACCAACATTTTTAGAATATCTTCCTCCCAGTTTCTTCCTTACCAACATTTTTAGAACATCTTTCTCCTAGTTTCTTCCTTACCAACATTTTTAGAACATCTTTCTCCTAGTTTCTTCCTTACCAACATTTTTAGAACATCTTTCTCCCAGTTTCTTCCTTACCCACATTTTTAGAGTATCTCCCTTTCAGTTTCTTCCTAACCAACATTTTTAGAATACCTTTCTTGTAGTTTCTTCCTTACTAACATTTTTAGAATATCTTCATCCCAGTTTCTTCCTTACCAACATTTTAAGAATATCTTTCTCCCAGTTTCTTCTTTACCAACATTTTTAGAATACCTTTCTTGTAGTTTCTTCCTTACTAACATTTTTAGAATATCTTCATCCCAGTTTCTTCTTTACCAACATTTTAAGAATATCTTTCTCCCAGTTTCTTCCTTACCAACATTTTTAGAATATCTTCCTCCCAGTTTCTTCCTTACCAACATTTTTAGAATACCTTTCTCCCAATTTCTTCCTTATCAACATTTTTAGAATACCTTTCTCCCAATTTCTTCCTTACCAACATTTTTAGAATACCTTTCTCCCAGTTTCTTCCTTACCAACATTTTTAGAATACCTTTCTCCCAGTTTCTTCGTGACCAACATTTTTAGAACACCTTTCTCCCAGTTTCTTCCTTGCCAATATTTTTAGAATACCTTTCTCCCAGTTTTTTCCTTACCAACATTTTTAGGATACCTTTCTCCCAGTTTCTTCCTTACCAACATTTCTCATCAAAATGTGTTGAAGGAAGGAAGGAAGGAGGTAAGGAAGGAAGGAAGAGGAGGGAGGGAAGGAAGGAAGGAAGGAAGGAAGGAAGGAAGAGGAAGGAAGGAGATAAGTCTGAAAGTAACAAATGAATTTAGAATTCTGGTGGCTAAAACAAAGTGAGCAAATTCTAAAACAAGGCAGAAATATGCACATGAAGAAGAAAATGACAAACCGAGGTTTAATTAAATCACACAGCCCACAGAAACCATTCATTGTTCTGTATTTGGCGAGAGAAAGAAAGTCTACATATGACCTGTCTTCCTCTATGTCAAGCCGCGACAGTTTGGCTGCTCAAATAAATTTAAATCTCCAGGAAACAAAATCTCAGTGTTAAAAGTCTTGTTAGAACCGCAGCCATCTCATTTGCATAATTTCCGCATAACTCCCGAACATCTGCCTTATAAAAATAACACGAAGCGGACAATACACCTTTAGTAAACTTTGCTCCGGCGAGCATTAACCCCCAAGTCATGCATAATTCAGACCGTGAATTAGAAAAAAATCAAAATCCTTAATGAATTTGAAGGACTCCGTTCTGAAAGAGAAGACGGCGGAAAATATGTTGAGCAAATTTGAACAAACGAGAGTGAACACTCTTCTTGTGGCTATTCGCACGGCGTAGGAGGCACAAAAGATCTGCTTCTCTCGTTCCGTAACTTTCTGATTTTTCAGTCAAATTTTTGTTTCTTTGAAAAATATCAGATTTTTGTTAGGTAAAAACAGTGATGGTGCAGTTTTATGCTACTTATGGCGTCTTTCAGGCAATAAATATGTTTAATTAACATTGTTTGGCACGCTTCTGCTATTGATCTATTTAGATCTTGTCCTGTGGCCATGTGGTTGTTCTTGTAAGTGACTTATAACTGTTATGTTGTTCTGTGCGTATTGGTTTTGTTGCTCATATTTATATTATTTGTTGTAATTTTCTGAATGTAGGCGCTGCCACAATAGGACATGGGAGGCTACCAAAGCATTTATAATTGTACCCCCACCCCCGGTAAGGTGGTTACAGCAAGTGTCATTGATAAATAAACTCGCAAATTACGTTAACAAAAATCTGACGGTACATAAAGTCAAACAGAGTAGAGCAGTCATGATGATTTAGCATAATACTAGCAGTCTAGTCAAAACAAAGAGAGACTTGACAACAAAATAGACAGGTGGATAAAATAAAGTGTTGGACTGAAAGCGACTTGTCATGTTCAATTTACAGGCAACATAAAAGGATGATGATGATTATTATTATTGATGATGATTGATGATCATTATTTATGATTGATGAGGATGGATGGATGGATGGATGGATGGATGCCTCTTAAATCTTCGAAATCTACACCCAATTTAATTTTCATTAAACATTCTTCGGCTACATTCTTCAGTGTATGTGAGCTACATCCTTCAGTGTATATGTGCTACTAATAACTGCACTTGTCTTTTTTATGGAGACCTTCTCGGAGCTAACTTTTCTACAAGTGATAAGACACCGAGTGATAACAGCAACAAGCATACAAAAAATGTAGTACAACATAAGAGTACACACTTACTGCATCAAAAAAGGATCACAGAAAATCTGTAGACCAAAGGTCTATACAAAGATCTCAAAAAGGAACTAATTACACATTCTTTAGTTCGGCAAAGTTATGACAGGGAACGAAATGCTTGACATTATGACACTGACAAATACCTGACTCTTTTACTAATACCATCATAAATGAGAAATAATCTCATAATGTCTCCAAAAGGAGCATTCTATACACAAGTCAGCTACATGACAAAAATCACTAGCACAGTGTACTATAGGCTAGGAAAAATCACATTCTCAACTAATCATGCCTAACCATAATCCTAACACATTCACAACCGAGACTTAATTCAAACTCATTCTAATCTCATAATCATAATTCATCCTATCTATCCATCCCAAATCTCGGTCTCTCATTCCTTAAATATGTGCTAACTATCGCCCTAAATCTTCCCGAAGTTTCTATCCCGAGAATCACTCAGCCCGTGATTCTACCTGTTTACGACCTTCAGAAGAAAACTCACTGGACATTCAGAAAATAACTTTTCTGGTACTAACATGTCAAGGATAAGTTCATAAAAAATCTCGTTGAATTTAGCGTCTCAACCTTGACCTTTCAACTGAACTCTTGTACAACAAAAATACCAAGGGCTTTAAATCAAATGGTCAAAAATATTAAAATACCCCGGATTATATCCCTTCTGTGAGAATTCCACCATCGGTAACGGTACATTCTCCAATATACTGTTATAAATGAACGTGCACTGAAATACCAGAACTCGGTAAGTAATGACAGAATAGGAATAACGTGTGAATGTTTATAAAGTACGTACAAATTCTGGGTCACCGTTTAACTGTCCTCGCAAGTTAATACTCTGTATTTGTTTAAACACGTGAAGAGGTCAGTTGAAGATCGCGATGTTGACGCTTGTTCTCACCAAAAGTGTGACAAGTGCGCGCGAGACTTTAGTCATGACATGCATTACGTGGTATTGAATCAAGGGAGATAACAGAAGAAATTCATTGTCTTTGAACTCTCCAACAATTTTAAGCCACGAGAGGACAGAAACGACGAAGGTGGCAAAATGCGGGACTCGTGTTCAGAAGTTCACTGAGCTAAGACTCGATGCTTAGACTGTGCAAGAAAATCCCTTCACTGGGGTTTTCTATGCAACTGTGAAGATATTCTGGAACTGACGTCGTGTCAAATGGAAACTGGATTAGTGTGATTTGCTTGAACATTTTGAGTGGTGGACCTAAGAAGTCATTCCAGGCAAACTCCACCAAAATGTAGATCGCTACAAGCTCTGCCACACTAGCCAGGCAAACTCCACCAAAATGTAGATCGCTACAAGCTCTGCCACACTGAGAAAGCTAGAAGCACCCAGCAAGTTAGCCTTGGTTGGCCATATAACCCGATGATCACTCTAGCAGCCTCTTTGCTCCTGCTGTACAATTAGAACTCTGGAATTCTGATCTTTTATTTAACTTTATAGGGGAGTAAACCAGGGATTTATTTGGTAGTGGTATATATTAGTGGTTAGCGCCCTTAGTTTTTTGTTTTTGTTTTTGTTTTTGTTTGTAAAGTACAGTTCAACTATAGGTCAGGTTTGACACGTTGAAGGCCATTTCTTGTCATATCCAGGTACAGGATTTTTTACAGTTAACTAAAGTTATCTAGGACATGTTTGTTTAATTCGTTATTTTTAGTTACAGAAAAGCTTAAAATAGGATTGTCATTTTTAGTTTATTGTCAAAGGTCATAAACAGGTAATTTTTGTTTGGACTGATATTTTAGGCAGAAATGTTTTAATCACGATTTTCATCTTCCACGAGAGAGAATCTTCGGGAAGATTTAAGAATAGGAATTTTAGTTCATATTTAAGGACCAAACTCTTACATAGGATTATGATAAGGATTAGACTGATTAGCAGTTTGAGATTCATTATGATTGCAGATTCATTACGTAGAGTTTGACTAAGAAGGATGTTTCAGATAGGATGCTAGGATGTGAAGTGTTAGTTTTTTTTCCTCATGGATCCAGTGTGTAAATTTTTGATGCAGCTACGAGTTATTAGAAACAGTTTTAACTGAAGAAAATGTGAGTGAGTTCTATTGAGATTTATGAGGACTTTTAAGTCCGATATTTTTGGTGATGTGAAATTGTATGTAAGGATCCATGGAATTTTCAGTGAGTTAGTAAGTTAGCTCTTATTCCATCATGTTGAATGTCTGTTTTTTTCCTAGCTGAGAATGATTGTTGCCCACTCCCTCCCTCTATGGCAAACTAGTTCTCATCGAGATAGGAGTTGGATTATTCATTTGTTTACTCAATTTATTGCTACATCCTCACTTATTCACCATTCATTTTTCACATAATAAATATGTGTAATTGCTATTATTAATATGAGTGTTAGTGGTTCTCAAGCTGTTGAGATGTGTTCATTCTCAGTTGCACATTAAAATTCCTCAGATGTAATCAGTAGATAGAGTAAAAAAAAGTAGTACAGTTTATCACTTGGGTGGCGGCTTTACACAATTGCGAAGTACTTTAATTGGTGCCATGTCTTGGCACATACTGCCACTAAACATACTACTACTATACAATGAAAGAGAACTGTCTCAGTGTTTGCCCAACTATGAACATTTCCTGTTCAGTTTCCTGAATCTCCCACAGTCATCGTAAATGTATGTGTATACGTTTTTGGCCTTTGTGAAGACACAATGTTCCTGGGAACAAAAGAAACAGAGGGTGCCGACTCTGAATCCAGGTTAAGGTCTGTCCTACTTAGGGACACATCTCTAGGAACAAGAGAAACAGAGGATGATGTCTTAACGTCAGTATCCGTATCTCTTCTTGCCTTAGCCACTCATTCATATTGTTCTTTCTTTCCTGCTTTATACATCTCTGATACTAGCCTTGATTGTTTCTGTGAGTCCCATGGCTGTGATGACACTGTTACACTCATTAATGCTAGCATAATGACCCTTTATATAACGAAAATGCATACACATTTTGTTCTTTTTTTTCCCCATGTAAGTTATTATTCACTGCAATAAAACGATAAGCTCTTTATTCTTCATGCCTACAATCTATGTACAGCAGACAAGCAAAGCTGCTGCCACAGAACTGGCTCTGAGAGACAGACCACGTGTCCGTAAGCTGAGGTGAAAGTTATAAAAGTGAGAATTCAAACATCACTGAGTGGCGAATTATAGTCTACATATCAGATACTGAGGACATTCATCAATCAGCTGATTCACTCACAACTGTACATTCAAGTCTGTGGCTACATATACAGGACACAACTTCTCAGAGGTTATGATTGTAATTTATTAGTGTCTCACAAATTACAAGTCAAAGAAACGCTTTCAAGTTAACATGATGATACACTTCCAGAAATTGAAGCATATTAACAACTGATACATCTTCAAGAATCAGGAATCTTTCAAGAAGAACTGGACCCAAAAATCTGAAAAATGGAGCAAAATTAGAACAATGTTGAAATTGCTCTATACTACTCATAATCTGATCAAACACTTCTATAGCAATCTTTCGTGGGTGGCTGTAATCCCAAAGACTCCCCTTCAAGCATCAAGTCCAGCCACTGAGAGAACTACATCTTTCAAAGTGTGCATACCAGACAAGGTGAGAAGGCAGCTACTTTTCTGCCTTGCATGAGTGGATTTATGTGCTAGTATGCTGGATCTCTGGTATATGTCCCTGCCATATCACACTGTGGATGTATGGATGCAGGTATGTCATATGTCTCTGTCACATCAAACTGTGAATATAAGGATGCAAGTAATGTCCCTGCCATGTCACACAATGGATACAATTGAAATAAAGTACACCTTTATCTAGAGGAGACCAGTGAACATTCTTCAAGCATGAAATAAAGTACACCTTTATCTAGAGGAGACCAGCGAACATTCTTCAAGCATGAAATAAAGTACACCTTTATCTAGAGGAGACCAGTGAACATTCTTCAAGCATGAAATAAAGGACACCTTTATCTAGAGGAGACCAGTGAACATTCTTCAAGCATGAAATAAAGGACACCTTTATCTAGAGGAGACCAGTGAACATTCTTCAAGCATGAAATAAAGTACACCTTTATCTAGAGGAGACCAGCGAACATTCTTCAAGCATGAAATAAAGTACACCTTTATCTAGAGGAGACCAGCAAACATTCTTCAAGCATGAAATAAAGTACACCTTTATCTAGAGGAGACCAGCGAACATTCTTCAAGCATGAAATAAAGTACACCTTTATCTAGAGGAGACCAGTGAACATTCTTCAAGCATGAAATAAAGGACACCTTAATCTATAGGAGACCACTGAACATTCTTCAAGCATGAAATGTTGATCTGACTTTTAGAATTTGGGGGACAATAAACATTATACAGAGTGTACTGCAGTCCATCATGCCATACTATTACCTCTTGGGTATCACTCTCATTGCAGTTTCTGTTTTTAACTTCTCCTTGGATGTCATTTCTCAAGAGTGTGACAATACCCCTGCATTTACCACACTCACATTTGTACATGGTGTATCCAGGCACTGAGTGATCTTTTCTATATAGAAGGGTTTCTTGTATGATCGCAATATGGGTGTTGACTTTTTTCAGCTGTTCTGACATTTTCCTATTGGGGTTTTTGTCCTAAGTTTTTCTTTCATACCCAGGAGGCCCTTCCAGTAGGAAGCTGAGATCAGGCCCCAAGTGCAGCACCGGCCCATCCAACAGCTCTGAGGCAGTTTCACTGAGACATTCTGACTTTGGGACGAAGGATCCGATGATGTTTCAACGATGTCCATTCCCTGCCACCTACAGTCTGCTGGCTGCTTTGTTTGCCTCATTCTGATAGCCATTGTAGTAGAGACCCATATGCTTGTCACGTCCTGGACTCGTCGATTTCCATCAGACTTTCCCCTTCCCCGCAGGTGATCTCTGTCCCCCCATCCATCCACCATCCCGAACAGCCCAGTGCGACCCCAAGCCACGATATCAGCTCCACCTATTGACGGGTGTGCAATGTCAAAAGCTGGAGCCTTCTATCCTAGGAGGGGGGGCCTTCTATCCTAGGAGGAGTATTTATGCTTGTCATTTTTCCCACAAGCAAGTGGGTTTTCTTAGTGTACATAGCATTTTGTCTGAGTTATCTGACACTCCTATAATAAACAAGAGGCTACTAGCAGATTTCTCAGTTCTATATTCTCTCTTTCTTTTACAGAAAGTTCTGTTCCCTAAAAATTCTGCCTTATCTCGAGGAGACCAGTGAACATTCTTCAAGCATGAAATAAAGGACACCATTATCTACAAACACAGAATGATTCTAGATCACTCCCCAAACTTCAAGAACTAAAACAGACATGCAGCAGAAACTACAGCACCATCTACTTGACTGGAATATCTCCTGCATAATGATATACTGCTGCCACCACCACCACCACCATCACAATGTACAGAAACAAATAGCATCTGCACCCAGAACAAAAACAAAACAAAATAACTCACCAGTTCTTATATTCTTACATTCAATAACTGAAGTTACACAGTTACATGTTTCTGACTGATTCATTAAATTAAGATTTTTTTTAAAAATTAACAATTATTAAAATTATAATACAAGGAAAGTATAACAAGTATGCATGGCTTTATCAATGGAATAAATATTATAATGAAAAAAAAGGCAACTAATTACAAGACAAGAAAGTATAATAAAAAATAATCAACTTTGGGGCAACTATTTAACTGAAATGTTCAAAAGTTAATTAGAATGATAAAATGTTTTCATTGTTATCTCCCTGTATGATGCCATGTGGCAGAGATAAACATTTTCCTCCCTAAATATTCACAAACAAGTCTACCCACCCATCCCTGTGTTGTTACACCAAATCTCTGAGCTATCCTTCTGTCCTGTATTCAAAGTTTTTTTCTTTTCTCTTCCCATTTATATCCTGGAACTTGCCTTCCCAGTTCCTTGTCCTCTACCTCTTGTAACCATCTCCCACTGTGCTGTCACAATCTCCTGTACGTTTAAATCTGCAGCACTGCTGCCTCCACTCACCTCATAAGCTTCATACAATAAAGGAAAACTTAGCATAAACAATAAATAAAAACAAGAACATACTGGCTGTGATGACCTGAGAAAAACAAAGTCTAGTGACTAAAGTAAAACCTGCACTTAAGAGGCTCTCTAATCTAACAGAAAACCTCGTCCCACCCTCCAGTCTTGTGAGTAAAGCTTCATGAAAGAAAATTCAAGAAACATAACAAAGTAAGTCCAAAACAGACAAGAATAAAACACACTATCTCTGACATCAAATAATGCATGTATACAACACACAGAAGATGGAGCACACTGACCTAGGCCCACAGTTATACACGGAACACAGACCGAGAGACACTTCTTTCATGCAGAATTCAAGAGAGTACAGAACAAACAAGGCTGATAAAGACATGAAATAAGTGTTCAGAAAGGAAACTTGTTTTATAATTTCCTACTGATTCATCCCCTGCTAACATTTTAAACATGAGCAAGAGACAAACTTAAGGTTCAAGGTTCCACACTCAGACTCTGGCTTCATTGGCTTAAGGACTACCCGTACATGCTCCACCACGTGCTGCAGCATCCATCCAAGAGTATGTCTGCTAACAGACAATTAAATAAATATGAAACATTTTTTAGTGTATCAAATCAAGAATATGCTCTGTTCCTACATCAAACTTCAACAGATTCTTGATACAAAACTAACAACAAAGCAACATTTCACACATCTGCCCTTGTACCATAGGAAATACTAAATACAGAAAATGAATACCCCAGTCACCTCAACAAATACACACATCATCACCACCAAAACTCTGTATCAGACAAAACTCTGTATCATACAAAACTCATGCGTATTAAGATCAGACAAAACTCTGTATCATACAAAACTCTGTATCATACAAAACTCATGCGTATTAAGATCAGACAAAACTCTGTATCATACAAAACTCTGTATCATACAAAACTCTGTATCAGACAAAACTCTGTATCAGACAAAACTCTGTATCATACAAAACTCTGTATCATACAAAACTCATGCGTATTAAGCTCAGACAAAACTCTGTATCATACAAAACTCATGCGTATTAACCTCAGCAAAACTCTGTATCGGACAAAATTCTGTATCATGCAAACTCATGCATATTAGCTCAGACAAAACTCTGTATCATACAAACTCATGCATATTAGCTCAGACAAAACTCTGTATCATACAAAACTCATGTGTATTAAGCTCAGACAAAACTCTGTATGACACAAAACTCATGCGTATCAAGCTCAGACAAAACTGAAAGACAGGAAAGCAAAATGCAAACAGACTGGATTTTACAACAAAAAAAAAAAAAAACCACTGTTATTTCTAGCAATCAGATATTGGTACAATTAGTTTCTCAACAAAATAACAGTCAGACAACTTGCACAAACAGTTCACATCTAACCACTTCAAAACTGTCAGATGGGAGCTATTATCGTTACAATTATTACTAAACTTTTAACAGATTACGTGTCAAATCAATATGAAAGAAAACAAGAACTTTAAAACAAGAAGTTGGTGATAACATATACAGGCATCCCCTGCACAATGTCCATGATTAACTTCTGTGGACTAGATTTGTTGTGATCTGGGCCTCAGTGAATGCCATTATTTATATAGATATATATATGTTCACAATGGCTGATAAGTAGCTCATACATGTATAGGACTATGCTCTGTGCTTAGTCCAGTTGAAGGGAAAATTCATGTAAAAATAACAAATGAAAGTGCAGTACAGTGCTTACATAAGCCAATAACACGGGCATCTATTATAGATATCAAGACATACTGTATTTATTATAGGTTTTATCTGTACTGTGTTTATGATAGGTTTTATCTGTACTGTGTTTATGATAGGCTTTATCTGTACTGTATTTATGATAGGCTTTATCTGTACTTTATTTATTATAGGCTTTATCTGTACTTTATTTATTACAGGCTTTATCTGTACTTTATTTATTACAGGCTTTATCTGTACTGTATTTATGATAGGCTTTATCTGTGCTGTATATATGATAGGCTTTATCTGTACTTTATTTATTATAGGCTTTATCTGTACTGTACTATTACAAAATTGGCATCACAAGCATTCTGTTTACATGAGATGCATGTGTTCTGTGTAGAAAGCTGTTTAAAGTTCACCATGTCCAGATGTGTCCGCTATGTCCCTTTCTCCAGTCAAGCTTTTTGTACTCTACTATAACATGATGGGACCATGTGGTAAAACATATTCCAAAAGGATGTTATGCAGGGAATACTGTATATGTGATGAAGACCATATCTGAAGTTGATCACGTTAACCTTCAGAACCTGAAACTTCAGCCACCATAAATCTCAAGCACTCTGGGAAATAGGAGGATCTGCACAATCTCTGAAATGTTGATCATAAGTGGAGTTATTCT
The DNA here is from genome assembly GCA_009760885.1 of Achatina immaculata. Lineage (NCBI taxonomy): Eukaryota > Metazoa > Mollusca > Gastropoda > Stylommatophora > Achatinidae > Lissachatina > Lissachatina immaculata. The sequence goes on along the minus strand of CM019719.1, from coordinate 7,168,264 downwards.
AACTGGAGTAACCTAGTTTATTAAACAATTTGACACATCTTCAATATCCAGGTCATTCATGCTGAATAAACAAAAAATATCTTAACTTTCACTACCAGGGACATTTGTTTTTCCTATTTTTAATGGGAGTTTGGGTTCAAGGGGTTAAACATCTTTACAAGCAGCTGACCAGATTTTTCTGCCTCTAGATCACATTAGAAAATATGTGAACATGTACACACTAAATTACGCTGTGGTCTCTGTTTATGTACACAAAAATACTTTCTAAATGGTTTTTTTTAAACTTTTCTGTGATTATGGAAGAAGATGTAACAAGGAAGAAGAAAATGTAACATGGAAGACATGGCATTGGAAGCTACACTGGTATGGCTTGTTGCTTTCTTTCTTTCTTGTTTTGGCAAGAACGATAAAAATCACAGATCTGAATGTTAATGAAACAAATAATATTAGCACAGACAATGAGCACATTCTGTTGTAATAAAATGTGTTATCTTCACAGTATCACAAGAATATCATCGCAAACATGTGCCGGCAACCTTGCTTCTCTGTTTACTCATATCTGTTACTTTTCCTGTCCTGTGCCACTTGACCAGCTCATCCTCATATTTCTGTCACAAGAACAGAGACACAACAAATGAACACAAGTCTTTTACCCCATCCACACACCTTATAGTTGTAAGTTAATCCTAAAACGAAGCCATCAAGATTTATAGCACTAACAAAAATATTAGATATATATATATATATATATATATATCACATATTGAAACTTTACTAACAATAAAAAGTACAATACAAATCCTTAATGGAGAAAAAAAAAACATTTTAAAAAAGTTTTTTTGGACACTGGTTCTCCAAAAAAAAAAAATGATACAAACAGTACAACAAAAATAAAAAGTCCAAAAGACTGTAATGTACACTCAACAAATTGAACATCAAACACTTTCTGAGCAGCTCTGTAGATATTTAGTTCTAAGAACTGGCCTCAGACCAGAGGAAAACTGGTGTGTAGTTTGTGAAGTGCCATGGTAAATTATTTTACCACACAAGAAAGCACACTTGGCTGTTTCATATAATATCACTAAACTAAGACAAATTATCAAAACTATTGCTACAGCACGTAAATATGTCAGAAGCTCTGTTGTGGTCTCAGCTACAAATATTTCACATAAGAGATGAGGATTGTTCACAGAAGAGTGACAGAACATACACTCCTACCAGTGTCCGTGACTCAAGCCACAGTCACTCTCTTACTCTTTTTACTTTCTTCCTTCACCATCTAAAGAGCTTTGTCTAGGGCTAACCATGAATGCTACATACAGTTCTTAAAAGTCTGAACTGAGTAATCTGTTATCAGTTAATAACTGTAATAAACAATCAACAGACATCAATACAGTAAGTTACATTACATTTACTTGAATAAAATAAATTGTAATAATTTTACTCTGTGGTCCATCATTTGGCAACGACGAGTGTTCAATTATTTGTGTCATTACAGTAATGAATTATAAATGTTCATGTTTAATAATTTGGTCATGCTGGTTTATGTTAGTCTTAGTTTAGACTTGATGAATGATGTCTTGATGCAACATCCCCTGCTTAGTCCAAGACTTGAGCACCGCTAACAACTTGAAGCATGTAACTTGGCTCTCAGATCAACTTCTGTGTTAATAAAATGACACTGATTATCTCCCTGTAGCAACAAAGTTTAGTTATCTGCAGAAGACACTAACGAAGACACTGAAACACAGCTACTGTCTGATTCTTGACAAGCTCCACCACTCTAAGTAAGGTGACCTTGACCCTGTTAACCACAATGAAACAGATGAAAACTGTACGCCAGCTACAGCAGCACTATATGGAGATGGCAGAGAGGACTTGACGAGGTCTGGTCTGAGAATGAAGTGAAGTATTTTAAGCGCTCATAAAACAATTCCCTAGCTCTTCTTTCTCTCTCTCATTCTCCCTCCCACCCCAAATATAGCTCAGAAAGCTAAAAAATACTGACATCAACAAAGACTCATATTTAAAAACTCAAACAATTAAACTACAATTTGTATGTCCACATTTTATAAGGCAATATAAGTTTGTGATAAATTTATACATAAGAATTTCCAGCAGAATGTTTTCTCAGGTAATAAACATTTTGTTCTCTTCAAATCATTGACAACATTTAATGATTTTGTACTAGTGGGCTGCATGATTTATCTACTCCTGAATCCTTCATTTTCCATAACAGAGAAATTCTTGTGTGAGTAAACTCATAATGATCAAACAACAGATAATCTGGATAAAATTTTGGATCATCAAAAAAATATAACTAATGATTCATTCTGTCAAAAGTTTTACCTGAATGAAATACTATTTTTAAAAAAAAATATATATATAGATATATATATACTTCAAAGTATTCAGAACACATTAGAAACTGACCTCTGTTTACAACTAAACCTTCATACCATCAAGTACCTCACACAGTTTATGTTTAGTGTTAAAAAAAAAAAAAAAGAAAACCCTAATGACAAATGATAATTATAAACAAAATGGAAAGGTTCCTCATCTTTGGTCACAAAATTTTTGCTGACTCAGCTAATACATGGACAATTCCAAACTCAACCTACAACGGGTTGGGAAAAAAAAAATTGGTTGCCATAGTGACACAGCAACCACTAAATGACAACTCAGTCCATTTTGTTCAGCTGTAAATGAGTAGAGACCAAGCAGTTGACCCTATAACTGCCACTCTCACCAGCTGAGAGGTCAGTGGAGTGACAAGGATGACATTCAGTTGTGACTGATCAACTCATTAAAAAAGCCAACTAAGTCCTACATGAAAAACATCAATTCATGATGTCAGATCTTTCTGATGGAACTTCCTCAAATTTTGAAGACTAGTCCATTTTGAAATGTCACAGAAAGACTGGGTTATCACAAGTCTGTGCTTGGTAGCTACATACAAAACAAATGAACTGACTTTCCCAGTTGCTACAGGAAATGTGCTGTGTCACTATGGCAACCAATTTATTTTTACCAATTGGAGACTTGATTCTGGAAAGTCCTCATACATCTGCACAATAAGTGAATTTCTTATTTTTACTCTGTTATCTTTGCATATTTACATGACTGTTAAATTACATGTCCAAATTCCAGAATCTCATTAGACTGGTAGCTTGTATATTTACAAAATGATATGTGATACAATAAATTGTGATCACAATTAACATCCTATTGTATTTTCATCACTTACCAAAGAAATGAATGCAGGAAGGCATGTGCATTAGTGTATATAACACAACTCATCATGTATTTAACTTTATGAAATGTTATTATTACTTGTTATAAACTGCACAAATTGTTTACTACAGGAGACTGAGTGCTGTAACTTGACCTAAACATACAACCTAAGCAAAACATAATTACTGGAACCTCTTTACTGTTGAGGCTGGGAACTGATGTAACAACCGGATTTCTAAGTCTCTGTAGCAGATTCTCTTATTTTTTAAAAAATCTGAATACAAAATTAATAAAACTTTTAAAATGAAGAAAATCTTTAACCAAAGACTGAAGAAAAGTGTTGCCCTGTCATACAAATTAAAACTTATTCCTGCCATTTGTTATCCTTTAAGTTGCCTGCCTCAACTTTGACATCAGCGGTTTCATGTATATTTTCAGTCTGTACTTCTGTAAATAATACACAGATAGAAGCAACACGTTTTTTTAGAGAATGATTTAACATACTTGAGATGACCAGAAAAACAGACCAAGATGATCTCAAGGCTGTTTTAGAGCACTTTAACCTAGAACTGTGATGAAACAACAATATTTGTTGTATGGATATCTTGAAAAAACTGAAACCTAAAAACAAAACCTGATGATCAATGAAAAACTGAAGGGATAAAGAAAAATATGGAGAACAGGAGAAAAATATCTGAATAAGTGGCACATTAAACAAAAAAAAACAAGGCAACTGACCTGATTAGAATCATCATGGGTCACACAAAATCAAGACACCATCACTAATGTTTATTGGCACAATGAATGAATGAATAGATGAATGAATGACTGAATGAGCATTTGTAGGCATGGTCTCTTCGTGCTAGTTTCATTATCAAAACAAGTATCATCACTCCCACTGATAAATTTTACAGGACTCCGAAATTTAAATGATAGATAAGGGTAGGTAAAGGTAATCCTGTCATGCCTTAGAGGCATATAGGGATATGGTGTTAGTGCCCATATCTTCCTTGACCTGTCAGCACACTAGAGAGTGATATGGATAGGACATTTATAAATTTTTAAGGACCCTGGAAATTTAAATTTACAGGCAGGTCTTCTGTAACTTTTGGATAACTCTGGGAAGTTGAATCTTCTTATATGAGAATCACCATACTGAGATCACTTTATACTGACAGTAACTGCCAAACTATCTGCTCAGAGTGTGCTCAGAAAGAGCCAAAATAACAGTAATACTATAACATGGAAATAACAACTGAAACAAGGAATCATGTGAACCAGACTAACACAACAAAACACAAGCAGGAATAAAATGTGTTCACAGAACATCTATGAAGTGATATCACACATTAAATAATGCACTAGAGCTGTTCTTTCTCCAAGAAAAAAGGTCAACAAGTTCTTGGTTACTAATAATACCATCCTTGTGTTCTTTTAAGAATTCTATCAACTTTGTCAACTGATCAATTCTGGACTGTGTCTCCAGAAGTTGTGTCCTCAAGAAATCTGCACTCATTTTTCTGTAACATCCCTCGGCATCGCTGCCTGCATGTACTTCTGCCGGCTGAGGTAGTACATCTACAAGTTCATGTAATTTTGTTTGCAGTTTGGTTTGTTTGTTCTGGAGTCTGTGCAGCAAGGAGGTGCTGCGCCCGAGGTTCTGCTGGATGCAGCTCCTGGAACAAATATCTGAGGCCAGCTGTAGTCTGGTGTCAAATGTTCCATGTTTAAGAACAAAATGTACTAGATTCACCAGAGTGAGGTCCTTGTTCACTGGGAACAGGATGCTGTCAGTTTTTCTGAGAAGATAAAAAGAAAACTGATTCATTAAAACCAAATACCATACAATTAACCTAACAATAAGTCTGATACATGCGACTGCCAAACCTACTTCTTTGTGGAGGTAAAGTTAAAATTCCTGTTTCCATGCCATTAAGGCATATTGGGGATACAGCGTTAGGGTCATATTTCCTTGACCTTTGGCACATGAAAGTCTGATGTGGTTGGTAAGTGTGAAAGGTCGGTACCGCACTGGCCATGTTTACCTTCCCAGATATCTCTGGTACCTAGTTTTAGAGGCTTGGTGGATCCCAGGGCCTTTTTTTTTTTTTTTGGTGTTTACCAGAAAAAAAATCCCACTGCTGGAACTGAACCCATTGCCACTGGATTAGTAAACCGAGTGCTTTGTAGAGGGAGAGTTGAAAGTTAGGTGAGTAAACCACAACAGAAAAAATTTGGAGAGAAGGATCCTAAAGTAAACAATGTCAAGATTCTTCCATATCCATCTTTTGGCATCCATCGCAACTCTGCTGGATTTACAGACAGATGGACCTCATCTTTTGTCTGGAGTTGACTGGAAGAGTTGAAATGGGGTTAGCACAACATGATCAAGGAACTTGCTTCATGCTAACTATCCAGGCAAAGCCTACATACAACTACCCAGGCAAGGCCTACATACAACTACCCAGGTAAAGCCTACATACAACTACCCAGGCAAAGCCTGCATACAACTACCCAGGCAAGGCCTACATAAAACTACCCAGGCAAAAGCCTACATACAACTACCCAAGCAAGGCCTACATACAACTACCCAAGCAAAGCCTGCATACAACTACCCAGGCAAGGCCTACATAAAACTACCCAGGCAAAAGCCTACATACAACTACCCAGGCAAAGCCTACATACAACCATCCAAGCAAAGCCTGCATACAACTACCCAGGCAAGGCCTACATAAAACTACCCAGGCAAAAGCCTACATACAACTACCCAGGCAAAGCCTACATACAACCATCCAAGCAAAGCCTGCATACAACTACCCAGGCAAAGCCTACATACAACTACCCAGGCAAAGCCTACATACAACTATCCTGGCAAGGCTTACAAACAACTACCAAGGCAAGACCTAAGGAGTTGCTAGGCATCTTCCAAAACCAGCTAACAATCTGCCTGATTAAAAAACCATGTTTGAAGATTTAAAAAACCAGCTAACAATCTGCCTGATTAAAAAACCATGTTTGAAGATTTAAAAAACCAGCTAACAATCTGCCTGATTAAAAAACCATGTTTGAAGATTTAAAAAACCAGCTAACAATCTGCCTGATTAAAAAACCATGTTTGAAGATTTAAAAAACCGGCTAACAATCTGCCTGATTAAAAAACCATGTTTGAAGATTTAAAAAACCAGCTAACAATCTGCCTGATTAAAAAACCATATTTGAAGATTTAAAAAACCAGCTAACAATCTGCCTGATTAAAAAACCATGTTTGAAGATTTAAAAAACCAGCTAACAATCTGCCTGATTAAAAAAACCATGTTTGAAGATTTAAAAAACCAGCTAACAATCTGCCTGATTAAAAAACCATGTTTGAAGATTTAAAAAACCAGCTAACAATCTGCCTGATTAAAAAACCATATTTGAAGATTTAAAAAACCAGCTAACAATCTGCCTGATTAAAAAACCATGTTTGAAGATTTAAAAAACCAGCTAACAATCTGCCTGATTAAAAAAACCATGTTTGAAGATTTAAAAAACCAGCTAACAATCTGCCTGATTAAAAAACCATGTTTGAAGATTTAAAAAAAAAAGAAACCACTGCTCAGAGTTTTCCAACAAGTTAATATAAAACTCATTTTTACAAGAGAAGAAATACTTAAATAATTTTCTAGTTTACTGTTTTACATAGATGTAAGAACTAGACCAAATATAAAAGCCAAGGCAAGCACTGCAACAGATAGAAACTACCATGGAGAAGCTACTATCAGAACAAACACACACACACACACACACTCATTCGTTTATGTTTGCAAATGAGTGTGCGAGTATTAGAGGGTACGTGTTTGTGCCTATATATATATTTCATACTGAATTTGACTTAGGGGGAAAAAAAATAAAATAAAATGAAATAAAACAGTCACAACACTTTCTTTCACTCACCGTCTGGCTGGAAAGAAAATAACATGTGGGTATGAGTCAAATGTGTACTCCCAGGGCAAATCATTACTTGCTCCATTTATTCTGAAAGTTCAAGAAAAGAATTTATAAATTTTATTAAAGACACATTTTTTACTTGAATACTTGGATGAATATGTTATGATCTATAAGGTATAAATTAACATGTTAAGTCTATACAATATAGATTAACTTGTTACAGTTTATAAAATATACAAGCAATAACACTGACATATATTTATCAATACAAGGAAGAAGATTAATGGCAGAGAGAAATGGAGACTGATAAAAATTAATGCAAATAATTAAGCTGGCACTAAAAAAATTTAAAGTTACATGCACTGAACGAAGAGTCGCAAGTAGATATGAAGTTTTATTCTTCTTCAGTCACTCTCATGTGCTGACTTGTATATCTCATCATCATCAGGTATCATGCCAAATGTCGTTGGCTATTATGCTTCCCAGGAGTACCCGATCCTTCATGCAGGCCATTAGCTCAGTTGGTGATCTCTCACGCCACCTCATCAAACTTTCTAGTATCATTTCTCTCTGTCTTCCCCTGGCTCTTCTTCCCTCTATTTTCCTGTTGTTACAATATTTTCAATGCACCCTCTTCTCATTGCATGTCATATGAAAGTACATTGTCTTTCTTGCATTTTACAAGATTTTATTTGTCTATCCAGCTCTTCTCATACATTCTTCATTAGTTATTTTGCTGTCCAGGGAATTTGCAACATTCTTCTCATAAACCTCATTTCTGCTGCTTCCAATTAATTCTGGTCGACTTGTATACTGCCGAAGTAATCACTGGTCAGATGGAATTTGTTGTGTGCATCCTAATAGAGCTTCTCTTGGACTGATATAGGTTTTGGTCAAATCCATCTTCCCTGCACCTCACATTTTGGGCACTCCTCCAGAATAATTTTGTTGATTAGATGGGACAAACAGCTGGTGAAGAATTTTTTTTTAAAAAAACCATCCAAACCTTAGGATGAATAGAACGCACCACATCAAGTTTTGTGTCTGAAGCCTTACCTGACAAAAGTGATGTACTGGGATGGAAAGAAATACTCAGCCAGTGTTAGGAATGTGTGGCTTACAGTTTGGCAAAACCCACACCAGTGTGCATAGACTAAAACAACAACATCCTGTAGATGAAACAAAATGTAAAGTGCTTCAGTGGTTCACTCTACATCAGAACAACAACATTTTAGAAACATGAACAACACATACACAAAAAAAACATTTTATCTAGTCTGGATCGTCATCACTGAAGTCCAGACCAAGCCAGGTGTGTTCTCCTTATCTCTCAGTGTACAGCAAGTGATGAGTTCTCTGTGTCAGGTGTGTTCCCATCTCTTTATCTCACAGTGTACAGCAAGTGATGAGTTCTCTGTGCCAGGTGTGTTCCCATCTCTTTATCTCTCAGTGTACAGCAAGTGATGGTGCCAGTTCTCTGTGCCAGATGTGCTCCCATCTCTTTATCTCTCAGCATACAGCAAGTGATGAGTTCTCTGTGTCTTCCCCTGGCTCTTCTTCCCTCTATTTTCCTGTTGTTACAATATTTTCAATGCACCCTCTTCTCATTGCATGTCATATGAAAGTACATTGTCTTTCTTGCATTTTACAAGATTTTATTTGTCTATCCAGCTCTTCTCATACATTCTTCATTAGTTATTTTGCTGTCCAGGGAATTTGCAACATTCTTCTCATAAACCTCATTTCTGCTGCTTCCAATTAATTCTGGTCGACTTGTATACTGCCGAAGTAATCACTGGTCAGATGGAATTTGTTGTGTGCATCCTAATAGAGCTTCTCTTGGACTGATATAGGTTTTGGTCAAATCCATCTTCCCTGCACCTCACATTTTGGGCACTCCTCCAGAATAATTTTGTTGATTAGATGGGACAAACAGCTGGTGAAGAATTTTTTTTTAAAAAAACCATCCAAACCTTAGGATGAATAGAACGCACCACATCAAGTTTTGTGTCTGAAGCCTTACCTGACAAAAGTGATGTACTGGGATGGAAAGAAATACTCAGCCAGTGTTAGGAATGTGTGGCTTACAGTTTGGCAAAACCCACACCAGTGTGCATAGACTAAAACAACAACATCCTGTAGATGAAACAAAATGTAAAGTGCTTCAGTGGTTCACTCTACATCAGAACAACAACATTTTAGAAACATGAACAACACATACACAAAAAAAACATTTTATCTAGTCTGGATCGTCATCACTGAAGTCCAGACCAAGCCAGGTGTGTTCTCCTTATCTCTCAGTGTACAGCAAGTGATGAGTTCTCTGTGTCAGGTGTGTTCCCATCTCTTTATCTCACAGTGTACAGCAAGTGATGAGTTCTCTGTGCCAGGTGTGTTCCCATCTCTTTATCTCTCAGTGTACAGCAAGTGATGGTGCCAGTTCTCTGTGCCAGATGTGCTCCCATCTCTTTATCTCTCAGCATACAGCAAGTGATGAGTTCTCTGTGTCAGGTGTGTTCCCATCTCTTTATCTCTCAGCATACAGCAAGTGATGAGTTCTCTGTGCCAGGTGTGTTCCCATCTCCTTATCTATCAGTGTACAGCAAGTGATGAGGTCTCTGTGTCAGGTGTGTTCCCATCTCCTTATCTCTCAGTGTACAGCAAGTGATGAGTTCTCTGTGCCAGGTGTGTTCCCATCTCTTTATCTCTCAGTGTACAGCAAGTGATGAGTTCTCTGTGTCAGGTGTGTTCCCATCTCCTTATCTCTCAGTGTACAGCAAGTGATGGTGCCAGTTCTCTGTGCCAGATGTGCTCCCATCTCTTTATCTCTCAGTGTACAGCAAGTGATGGTGCCAGTTCTCTGTGCCAGATGTGCTCCCATCTCTTTATCTCTCAGTGTACGGCAAGTGATGGTGCCAGTTCTCTGTGCCAGGTGTGTTCCCATCTCTTTATCTCTCAAGGTACAGCAAGTGATGATGCCAGTTCTCTGTGCCAGGTGTGTTCCCATCTCTTTATCTCTCAAGGTACGGCAAGTGATGGTGCCAGTTCTCTGTGCCAGGTGTGTTCCCATCTCTTTATCTCTCAAGGTACAGCAAGTGATGATGCCAGTTCTCTGTGTCAGATGTCCTCCCATTTCCTTATCTCTCAGTGTACAACAAGTGATGGTGCCAGTTCTCTGTGCCATATGTGTTCCCATCTCCTTATCTCTCAGGGTACAAGTGATGGTGCCAGTTCTCTGTGCCAAATGTGTTCCCATCTCCTTATCTTTCAGGGTACAAGTGATGGTGCCAGTTCTCTGGGTCAGGTGTGTTCTCATCTTCTTATCTTTCAGGGTACAGTAAGTGATGATGTCAGTTCTCTGTTGATTTTCAGCTCTTCCAGTGCTGATGTTCAGGTCTGGCATCTTCACAGTTTACTCCCAAGTCTTTCATCCTAAACAGAGATGCTATTTCCCAGTATTTGCTGAAACCCTCAGTTTTATCTGCCTCTTTGTGAGTGCTAATAATATCTGCCTGATTCTGGATCTACCAACATTATTTATCTTGGCAGTAGACTGGTTAATGAGGGAGGCAACATCAGACAAATGAAGAGGATTACAATGGACCCTTGACACAGTGTAGGAGGAACTTGACTTTGCGGACGACATTTGTCTACTATCATGCAGCCACAAACAAATGCAAGATAAAATAAACAAGCTAACTCAGAATGCAAACAACACTAAAGATCAACATAGGAAAGACAAAGTTAATGAAGCAAAATGTGAACAACACAAATGTACTCAGAGTAGATAGCAAGTTAGTGGAGGAGGTCAATGAATTTGTATATCTTGGCAGTAGAGTAGTAGAAAATGAAGACACCACAGTGGACATGAACAGCAGACTTACTAGAGCAAACCAGGCTTTTGCAATGCTGCAGACTATATGGAAATCTAAAAAACTAAGCATGAATATGAAAATCAGGATATTTAAGAGTAATGTTCTAAGTGTACTACCCTATGGAAGTGAATGCTGGAAAATCACCAAAACCATAGAAAACAAGTTGAATTCTTTCCAGACTAAATGTTTACATAGAGTTAGAAAAATATTGTGGCCAAACACCATAAGAAATAACATCTTATTAGCAGAAATGCAGATGAAACCACTGACAACAATTATTGAGGAAAGATGCTGGCGATGGTTGGGACATGTGCTCCGAATGACTGACAACTCACTACCAAATATAGCACTAAGATGGACACCACAGGGGAACAGAAGTAAGGGTAGACCAAAATAGACATGGAGAAGAACAACAGAAAGGATGTTGAACAATAGCGGGCTCACCTGGGCAAGAGCAGAAAAAAAGGCAAAGGACAGGCATTTGTGGAAAACCCATGCGGAAGCCCCATGTGTGGGCACTTAAGGTTCAGAGAGAGAGAGAGATTCTGGATCTGTCACACAGAAAATGTATTAAGCAATTTGCTTCATCACCTGGTCTGCTCTTTCAGTTCCAGAAATACTGACATGCCTTGGGACAAAGATGGAAGTGATGTTTTACTACATTTACTTTCACAGTCTTGAAGTAAGCAAGTGTCAGCTGTCTCTAGAAGTTGCTAATCACTGCTTGTTTAGCATCACTGTTTCCTTCACTCTACCAACTTCTAAGTCTCAGCAATTTATAAACTTCGAATACATTCTACTAACATACCTGATCTTCTTTCATGACAACATCAAGGAATGTTTCTGAACTGAGCTCTTTCACACAAATGAGGCCCTGCTCATTACAGAAATTGTGTTCAAAGCTGTGTGACTGTTGGTGTCTTCTCAGCCTTCCTTGCTCATAGTCCAGTATGAAAGACACTGCTCGGATACAAATGAGCAAAATTAATTTAAGAGTAAAAAAAATAATATTGAAATGTAAAGATATTTTTAAAATAACTTAAAAATGAACTCCACTGTGACTGGTATCAAGCCTATGCTTACTGTATTATGAAATAGTATAAAATCTATGTTGCTGCATACAATGACTTTAAATAAAATTATATCTCTAACTTGCTATGATGATTAAGTACTAGCTAGAAAGAAGACGTCATCAAAATAATGTGTGACATTATGTTATGTATCACTTGGCCTAGCACAGTCAAAATTTCTTGGATACGTCACAAGAAGACAGTCTCTGGACAACCTAGTCATGACCAGGAAATTCAAGGAAAAAAGGAAGAGAAGAAGGCTGACCAAGAGGCATGAAGATAAGAAAATCATCTAAACTAATCAGAAACACCAAGGACCACACAAGATGGACAAGTATGAGCCGACACTATTAACACTTGGCCTATGGCTTTAAATAGGCCAAGTCATACTTCTGATATGTATCCGTCTGAATGTGCACCTCCAACCTTTCATTACACAGGATCTGTGTTGATCTAAGGCTATTTACTGAATATTCACAGCCATCATCAACACTCAGAGACTATATAACATCCGTCAAGGACAGATTCCTCCTCCTCGGAGCTGGCTTATTTATCAGCCTGTCCTTCACAGAACATTACAATCTTCACAGTCAATCTTCAAAATCTCTACCTGCCAGAATGCCTGCTTCAGTAAGTGTGACATTTAAAGTGTCTGGGATACCCTAAGGCCAAACAGCTGGCTACAACTTGTACACTTGTATGAACTCCCTGTAACTGCCAGCTGGTGTTCTTTGCAGCTGATGTTGTAGAGATGTTGAGGCACAGCATCATATCGGCGTGGGAGCGGGTTATGCCGGCTACTTTTCAGTCCCGGAGTACAGCGAAAGAGCAGGGGGTGTGCAATACTTCTTTGGCAGACTCCATCACCATGGGGACTATGGCGATCCCTGCCCCATTAGCCAGGCTAAGCCTGTTGCTGGGGGTACCATGGAGAGGTGGGACAGAGTCTTAGTCAGCTCTGGTTTGCTAACCCTGATGCTGACATATCAGCTATGGGTCACTGACTACCTCATCGGACAAGCGACTTCACCCCCACAGCTGGCTACAAATATATAAATAAATATTAAAAATAATAATAAACACAGAATCATTCTACAAAATACTTTACAAAATAGGTCAGCAAATCTTTGGTACTTACTGGTATTACTGGCAGTAAATGAACCTTTCATTATATAGTGTTGCTCATTCTGAAACAAAAATATGTATATTTCTGCATAACTGTTCCATTTCCTGTTTCCAAATCTTTCGTGAAGAACTCACTCATCAGAAAATAAAATAAAAGCTTTCATGACATTTCCTTAAAGAGCAGAGTGCTAAAGTGGTAACAGAATCAATCTTACAAAGTACATCAAACCCTCAATTTAACAGTAACAGAATCAATCTTACAAAGTACATCAAACCCTCAATTTAACAGACTAATAGAGAGAACTGGTGCCTGATAATGCCAAAGGTCTGTCAAGTCAAAAGTAACCTGTATGTGGGGTGGGGGGGGGGGGGGGGTGTGTGGTGGCTGTGTGTGAAGGTGTGTGTCTGCATGGACATTGAATAAATAAAGTCACAATTCTGAAATCATAGACACACTCTGTATACAAGATGACAGCAAGAAAACTTGAGGCAGACTGAGACTAAAACAAAGAGAATCTACTCCACACTGTCCAAAAAAGTGCAATGTGAAATGTGCATAATGTGGCACTCAGTTTATATCTATCTACTCTATCAAATATTTTTTCTTGATCTACGTAAGCTATATGCAGTATCCGGTTGTGTTCAACTGATTTTTCTGTTAGCTGTCTTAGGGAAAAGATGGCATCTGTACAGCTTCTATTTTTTCTAAATCCCATGTGAGTTTCATTTAACTGCAGTTCAATCACTGTTTGCTGTCTGTAACCTAGGATCTCATAAAACATTTTTCCAGCATGGCTTAGCAGTGAGATGGCGCTATATTGGTTGCAGTCCCTTTTTACTGCCTTTTCTCTTCCATATTGGAACAATGACAGCGTTTCTCCAGTATGTGGTGTTTCTTGTTTTTCCAACACCAAGTTAAAGAGTCTGTGAAGCCAAGTTATTCCAACCTATTTTGTGTATTTGATTAACTCACTGGGTATTCCATCACATCCTGGGGCTTTTTTTATTGGGACCTTTCTGACGGCTTCTCAGCTAGTAGTACGTCTGGTCCCAGTTCTATGGGGTCAGCTGTGTTGTTATCATGGGTTTGGCTTGCCTCAGATGATATATTGAGTAACTTGTCAAAGTACTGTCTCCACTGTTGTATTAGCCTCTCTGGTTCACATACTGGATCACCATTTACACTGTTCACAATCTATGTTGGGTCAAAGTGCTCTGCTCAATTTCTCATTGCACTGATCTTTTTATAAAAGATTTTCATAGCTTCTTTGTGATTGTTGTTTAATACTTCACTGTGTTCCTGCCATGATTTTACCTTTGCTTCTTTTATTACCTGCTTAGAGTGTCTTCTTGCAATTCAATATTCAATGTAGTCTAGATCCTCTTTACTTCTCATCCATTCTTTATATTTATTTTTCTTTTCTTTTACAGCCTCTTTCACCTCATCATTCCACCATGTTGTTATTTTCATTTCTTTACCTCTTTTTTTCATAGAACCACATGTTTCCTTTGCTACTTGCAAAAAGCTGGTTTTCAACAAGGCCCATTCCTCTTCCACTGATTTTGTTTCTGTTGGTAAGTTTATGAACAATTCTCTTATTTTCTTCTCACATTCTCTTCCTTGAGCTTGCTTAGTTTTATTGTTTCACTTTTCTTCTTGGGAGTTCTGTCACGGCTTTTCCTGTGTGTTCTGATGACTGCTACCACTGCTTTGTGGTCTGTGCTTGAACTCAGGTTGGGTATTGCTCTTGCATCTATGACTGACCTTTCTTATTGTTCCTTGCCAGTATGAAATCAATCTGGCTTCTGAATGTCAAACCATTCTATTTGTACCAGGTATATATTTGGGACTCTCTGTGTTTAAAGAATGTGTTTGTCATAAAAAGATCATGCCAGCTGCACAGTTCCAGGAGTCTGCTACCATTTTCATTTCTAATGCACTGCTGGTCACTGAAGGCACCCATGTGGACTGCTACATCAGCTCTACTAGTTCCCGCTCTTTCTTGCTCACTTACTCTGAAGTATAGGAATACATAATTCTGATGTATTTGTTTACAGCCTTTAGCTCCGAGTTTGGTGTGTGTAGCTCCCATTATCTTTATTTTTCTCCTTTTCATTCCCTCCACTAATTCCTCCTTTTTATCATTTATGCCACATACGTTGATAGCACATAATTTAAGAATTGCTTTTCTGTCTCTTTGAAGTTCAACATTTCCGAGTCATTTTCCGTTTATGTCTATCCATCTATTCTTCTTGTGTTTTTTATGAGCGGTAAAGAGATCCACTGTCTGCGTACTGGGCCAGTCGCGGTTTGAAGGCAGAATTTAACCCATGGGAGCCCATCTCCCTGAATAGGACCACAAAAGTACTTCTACCTTAACCCTTTAATATCATCTGTGCTAGAATGACAGCAGTCATCAGAGCTAGCAAACCAGAACTGGCCAAGACCCTATCCCCATCTGCCCATTGCTGATCCCAGTAACACATTCAAACTGGTTAATGGGACATAATTTGGCAGTTTCCATGGCAATTGAGTCTGTGGGAAGCCTGATTTTTAAGTCCAATCTGGATCTTCACACTAGCCACCATAAACCATTCCCAAGTTCAGATGATACCTGTCTCAACATCTTTACACTAGCCACCATAATTAATTCCCAAGTTCAGATGATACCTGTCTCAACATCTTTACACTAGCCACCATAATTAATTCCCAAGTTCAGATGATACCTGTCTCAACATCTTTACACTAGCCACCATAATTAATTCCCAAGTTCAGATGATACCTGTCTCAACATCTTTACACTAGCCACCATAATTAATTCCCAAGTTCAGATGATACCTGTCTCAACATCTTTACACTAGCCACCATAATTAATTCCCAAGTTCAGATGATACCTGTCTCAACATCTTTACACTAACCACCATAATTAATTCCCAAGTTCATATGATACCTGTCTCAACATCTTCACACTAGCCACCATAAACCATTCCCAATTTCACATGATACCTGTCTCAACATCTTCACACTACCTATCATAACCCATTCCCAAGTTCAGATGATACCTGTCTCAACATCTTCATACTAGCCACCATAACTAATTCCCAAGTTCAGATGATACCTGTCTCAACATCTTCACACTAGCCACCATAACCCATACCTGATTTCATACGATACCTGTCTCAACATCTTTACACTAGCCACCATAATACATTCCCAAGTTCAGATGATACCTGTCTCAACATCTCTGCACTAGCCTCCATAACCCATTCCCAAGTTCAGATGATACCTGTCTCAACATCTCTGCACTAGCCACCATAACCCATTCCCAAGTTCAAATGATACCCGTCTCAACATCTCTGCACTAGCCACCATAACCCATTCCAAAGTTCAGATGATACCTGTCTCAACATCTACACAGCACTGGCTGCTAAGAACATCCTGTTCTTTGTTTCAAGGATATGACACAATAACAATCCTTATGCTATCTTTTTCTTTTTTTCAAAGATTTGCTAACTGGACCGATTTTTGTATTTTGAAATTTTGTCAGAACTTTTCTTTGAGAATTTGCTCATTTAATTAATTCTCTTAACAATAACATACATTCAAGAAAATAAAACATCTTGAGGAGTAATCTGCATTCTTTTCATTTTTTGGTTTTTAAACCACCTCAAATTTTATGTAGCAACAAGATTAAATGGTGAAAACATTTCTGTACCCCCACCTAAAAAAAAAAAAAAAAGGGTAGACTGGATTTTAAAACATTTCTTTGTATCATCTTTTGTTCTACAAGCTATAGGACTAAGTTCTCTGTATTCTTCACTCCAGTGTCAATAATAGTGATGGCAGATGATAGAGGATTGTCATGGTTTTCTTTCAGTTCCTAGTCCATACACAAAAACACTAAGTTGATGAACCACCACAACAGACCTCTTAGTAAGATCAGTCACAACAGAGACCATACTGGTTTCTGTCCTAATCTCCAGGCTGCCATAGAGAACTGCAGGGATGAGAAATAAGGTCTTGGCTGGCCTTTTGGTTTTTAAAATTAGGCAAAAAAAGAGTTAAATCAACGATAAAGGTAAACTCAGACAGATCATGCAACATATAAGGGGTTAATAAATGGTAAAGATAATGACCATATGATTAAACCAATATAAAACAAGGATAGGGATAACACTTACTGCTTTATCAAACAAAACTGCTGTGGGTGCCCCTCCACTGGCTAGAGGTTTCATTCCCAGGACATCATAGAACATCCAATGACTCTGTGAGTCTACTGCATAGAAGTTCACGGACTTGTTGCTTGTGCAGCCCACATGTCTGAAACTCTGCTCTTTCAACTCAAAATCTGCATCATGCATTTCAAACCCTGAATCCAGAGACCACTGGGAATTTAAACCTTGCTGCTTTTCTACAGCAAGTCTATCACAAAGTCTCCTCGGCAGGTTCTCTAGGTGGTGCCTCACATATCGATCTGTGGGGCGTCTGTTCTGGGCATCTGCAGTATCATTATTCCTCAAATAAAAGACATTCATATCCTCACTGCTGAAGTTCAGCCTGTAACTCCCAAAATTCTTCATCCAGCGGGTCTCCTCATCGCCACTTGATTCATTTCTAAACTGACAGCAGACAGTCAGCTTCTCTGACCAGCTGTAGTTAAGGATAATGTTGCGACAACTCAAGGGAAAAGGATGGCTCTTATTTAAGGCAGAAGACACATGATGAGGAAGCAGCCTGCATACTCTGTTCTCATGACAACACACATTGCAGATTTTGCTGCTGTTGCTCTGTGTATAGTAAAAAAAAAAAAAATCACTTTAAAAAGCCAAATGTTATACTGTTACAGTACAGGGGACGTAAGTGTGGAAAATTATGAGGAGGTTTTGCTCTAACAGACAGTGAATAACATCCCCCTAATTTTCTGGACCAGTCTGGACCTAACAGGGCAGGTGACTGCTTTCTGATTGGCTGGAAGGCCATGGTGAAATATTTAGAATACAATTTGTATCTGAGTGAGCCAGGGAGAACATGAATTTTCTGTTGTAGTGTGTTTCTGTTCTGGAAGACTGTGTGTTATGGGTTGACTCTCAGGTGACGGTATCTGTCCTTTTTAGGACAATGTTCAGTACAGGATTGTAAGTGTTCTTGGATCTGTGGATGCTTAGGTAATGCTGCCTTTCTGGATGGAGTTTGTGTACAGGTATGGATGAATTGGTGTGTTAGGTTGCTAAATTCCATATGGCAATATAATCACTCGGGTATTTCATTTATATTATCCATTGAGTCTGTTTCTCCATCATGATAATTCATATCACACCATCGCTTCTCCTTTCATATTAACTCTTCTCGTGCCACAGAAAAAAACGCGGACCTTCCCATCTGTGTCATACAAAAAGCACAGGTCTCAATATGTATATGGGGTATAGTTGTAAAAGTGAATGTACAAAGTACTTCCACTTTAAAAGTATACATATTATGCATGAAAACAGTTGTAAATGTAGGAAGATTTCATAAATGAAGAGTTTTTTTAGGAATAAAGAAGTAATGTGATGATTTTAGCTGATAATTGTGTAGTGCTTACCATCGACGATTTCCAGATCTACTTAAATTTTCATCCGATCTCGTCGTGTGGTGGCATTCTCACTAAAATAATGTCTGAAATAACCTTCTAACTACTTCTCCAGTCTATTTAATAGGTCTAGATGTTCTTGGGGTACATTCAGGAACAGTGGTCGGGTCATAGGACATGTCCTTATGATTCCGAAATCACAATAAATACTGAAATTTCTCCGTTAATTCATCGCTTTCGCTCAGTTGTTAGCCACGCTTTTTTGATTGAACTATGAAAAGTCACCAGACATGTGCAGATAAATCGTGTACAATAAAAAGTTTTACAATAGCTTTACATTGCAACGAAACAATATCGCTATAACGGCAATGGCAGACACTGGACCAACAGGAAGTTCTCACTATCATGACAATGGCAGAGAAAGAGTTAAATTTGTGGTGTATCTAGATTATTGCCTTGATTGCTGATTCTAAACAATGTTAATTTTTATCACACTGCACTGCTGATCGTGGTTCATGTGCTGTTGATGTAGTGGCCTTGAATATTGTCTGATGTTGAAATACTGTTGGTATATGAGTTGGTTTCTCTGCGAGAATTTATTTATGCATTTATGCATGCGAAAGCTGGAAAACAACTAAAGAAATAGAAAAGAAATTAGACTCTTTTGAAAACAAATGCATAAGTGGAATGAATTCAAGAACAATGCAGAGATAAGACAGATGACTGAACAACAACCACTCTCATGGGTGATCAGGAAAAGGAGATGGACATATGTTGGTCACTTGATGAGAAGAAATGATCAGAGAATCCCAAAAACAAGCTATCAAGTGGAACACAACAGGCCAAAGAAAAAGAGGCAGACCGCGTGAAACTCTGAAGAGGACATTGTTAAGAGAGACCAAATTAACAGGCATAAATTCCTTTGATGAGGTTGAAAGACTCGCCGAGGACCGGAAAAATTGGCAAACTACTTTGCGAGCCCTATGTGACGTTTAATAGCACGGAAAGATATAAGATATATAAGATAAGATATGAGTTGGTGAAAGTTATGTTCCTGGGTGTGTTTCTGTTTACACTGTGTATAATCTATGTAAATGCTTTCTAAGTGTTGGTGTTAGACATTACATTATCTTGTCTAACAGGTACAAGCACAGTAAATTGTGAGACTATTACACAAATAATAGAGAGATACTATTTTAGTCTAGTTTCATAGAGCACACTAAAACACTGCTTTAATAATAACTTTCAACAAAGTTAACACAAACTGATATAGGTTTCTAAAATGTATACAATTTTCTTTAATTTTTATGTAAAATATAAACTGGTGTAAAAATAAAACTGGCATGGCTAAAAATATAATACTGTATATATATATTAAAACTGCATCAATTACAAATGCTAAAATTATCACAGTAACTTAAAAGTCTGAATTCTTGGTACGTTATAAATGCATTTTTTCACATAGTCCTAAGGAAGTGGCAGCAAGCACTGCCTTAAGTGCTCAGGTATGTCAAAATAGTCAGTGTTAATCATAAGAGAAAAAGAAATGGGAGCTGATTCAGACTTTCACAACTTGATCTCTGTGAGCTTCAACCCTGTCCTTAGGATCATCAGACTGACCAGGTTTAGAATGCTGAAGACACACAGACTTAAATCAATTTCATTTTCAATTTAGGTACTATAATACTTATATCATGCATTTTCCAAAACCTCTGAATACTCATAAACTAGGTAAAACCTATGAAGAATGATAAACTAGATAAAACCTCTAAACAGACTGTTAAACTAGATAAAACCTCTAAACAGACTGTTAAACTAGATAAAACCTCTAAACAGGCTGTTAAACTAGATAAAACCTCTGAATGTATGATGTAAAGAATACTCTAGCCAAGATAAGAGAAAACTAGAACCAAGAACTCTCCCATGAAGTAACTGTCCTCCGTAAACTCTCAGACGCTAAACTAACCCGTCTCTCACCACGCGTAACCCATGCTCAGTGCCGAACAGTGGGTTCTCCACATGGAACATGATGAATGCTGGACCTCTGCTGATCTCTGCTGACAGTGCTCGACTCTTAATGCCCTCTGGTGATAGTCTTTTCACTACTTCCTAAAAGTACAAATGAAATAGCAACAATATTAGCACTTACAATAAAATGTTAACATAATTTTACTAAAGAAATACTGAAAGCTTTAACCCTTAACACTGTATGAGGAATACAATACCAGTGCAACTTTTTCAGAACTTACTAACATCATCAGGTAGTAGGGGATGATCTGGCTTCCTTTGTGTGGTCCTTTCTGTCTCTAATCAGAAATTTAGGCTTCCTTTTCCCATGTCACTTATTCAAACTTGTCTATTGGGTATTTCTCTACAGGTTTCCCTTTTCTTCTTGCCTTAAACTCTACAGTGACTGTTAGACCATTAAACTGCTCTATTCTCTCGATGTACTGAAAGAATTTTAATTATCTTCTTCTCACTCATTTTACTGGTCTATGATGTTCTGCACCTTCTATAAGAACTGCTGATGTTTTTCTAGTAGATCAAAATGTACACTGTAGTTTTCATCACAGCCACCTCTCTCTTGATTTTCTTTGTTATTTGCTTTCTTCTTAACTGTCCAGAGCTAAAATAATAGGAAGCAAAAGGACTACCAAACCATTCTCACTTATAACCTTCAAGACGGCTTCTAACTTAAAAAGTGTTCTTTATGTCACAGAAAGCTGTGAGGTTGTTTCAAACATTTTAGAGCATGATAAATGGGCTGATAATTTTCTACAGCATTACATTATAAATGTATCTATATGAAAGGAAGATAAAGCAATACATGATAAGTGTATCTATATGCAAGAAAGATATAGCATTATGTGATAACTGTCCCGAAACCAGTCCCGAATCATTTTAATGGCCCCAATCACAGAGGCAAATCTGACTTTCTGGTAACAGCCATTAAACAGTGTCAAGCAGATGACACAAGCCGCCTAGTGCTTGAGAACCGCTACATTCAGGAATATGGGACTCTGGAATCACATGGAACTTGCTATTCAGCTACACCTAACATTCTCCTCTTCCATAATCATAATCCCTCCCCACTAAGTTCCACTCCCTTCTCTCTTGTTACACATAGCTTAGAACCTCTTCACAGCATCACATTACAACCTTCTACCCTACTATACTCAGATATTTCACCTTCTCCTGGTTAGATTACCATTGTACGAGGGGTGATTGATAAGCTCTCGGCATAAGGTACAAATACTTGAAACACACAGCTGATATTAGGTGCATTTGTAGATCAGGTTAATGTAAGATGAAACACCAAGTTTCAAGAAATTAACTGCAACCAATTTTTTTTTTTTTACAGGCTACTGAAGTGGTAAGGGGTGGCAGAAATTGAGAAAATGGTTAAAATTTCTCATCAAGCAGTCATTCATTACCTCCGCATCAAGGGCTTATCATTGATGGAGATCCATGAGGATATGGTGGAAACTATAGGGGAGAGTGTCCCTTCTTATAGCACAGTTAAGAAATGGGCAACTCAATTCAAACATGGAAGGGAGAGTCTGGAAGACGATCCCCGTCCAGTAAGACCAAGAAAGGTAACCACCGATGAAACCATTGCCAGAATCTATGACATGATAATGGAGGATTGACGACTAACTGAGCGGTACATTCCTAATGAGTTGGGCATCTCCCAGGAATGTGTTCATGCCATTATTCACAATGATCTTCAAATGACAAAGTTCTCTGCTCAATGGGTCCTGAAACTTCTTGGAGCTGATCACAAATGACAGCATCTCAATATGTCAAGAGGCAATCTTGGCCATTTTTCTGCAGATCCTGAAAAGTTTCTTCAGCAATTTGTGACTATGGATGAGACTTGGGTTCATTATTTTCAACCAGAAACAAAAGAACAGTCAAAGCAGTGGAAACATCATGGATCCCCACCTCCAAAGAAAGCAAGGGTGGTTCTGTCTGCAGGCAAAGTGATGGCTTCCATCTTCTAGGATTCAGAAGGTGTGCTATTGGTAGACTATCTTAAAAAGGGCAGAACGGTCACTGGGGCCTATTAAGCTAATCTTGTGAAGCAACTGCGGGTCAAATTGAAGGAAAAGCGTTGAGGGAAATTGACGAGAGGTGTCGTCTTTCAGTAAGACAATGCTCCAGTTCACAAGTTGGCGGTGGCAATGGCTGC
The DNA here is from genome assembly GCA_009760885.1 of Achatina immaculata. Classification (NCBI taxonomy): domain Eukaryota; kingdom Metazoa; phylum Mollusca; class Gastropoda; order Stylommatophora; family Achatinidae; genus Lissachatina; species Lissachatina immaculata. The sequence goes on along the minus strand of CM019719.1, from coordinate 7,145,268 downwards.
CATTCATGAATGCGGCTTTCAGCTTCTTGAACATCCTCCTTATTCCCCAGATTTGGCCCTGTTTACCAAACTCAAAATGGAGCTCAATGATCGCAAATTTGCTTCAGATGACGTCATTCATGCTGTAGACCTACTGGCACAAGATGCTGACTTTTACAAAGAAGGGGTCCGTATGCTCCAGGATTGCTGGACTAAGTGCATAAACTTGCAAGGAGACTATGTTGAGAAATAACCCCAAAAAGTTGTCCACAAATAATCCATTGTACCTTATGCCAAGAACTTATCAATCACCCCTCGTATCACTCTCTTCTCCCCCCCACCACTCTCAGTTACAACCCACCTATTATACATCCCAAATCTCTATTTAAATACTCTCTACACTCCACCATGTGCATTTCTGACACACAATGTCGGACAACCCACAGCTTCTTACCTTACAAGTCACAGCTAAGTGCTCTATTCATTTCCTTTTTTTTAACATAGCATTCATGTGAATTTATATTTCATCTCCTCTCTCTATTTCTTCATGCTGTATGTTTTTGTATGATTAAGGCTCACGCCGAAACATCACAACTGTCTACTTGTTAAGTAATAAAGCTGTTCCTACCTTTTTTTCCTAGTTTATACATTATGTAATAGCTGTATCTATATGCAAGGAAGATATAGCACTATGTAATAAATCTATATTTAAAGAATATATAGCAATAAGTGATAAATGTATCCATATGAAAGGAAGGTATAGCAATAATGAGAAACTGACAGAAAGATCAAAAGACCTATAACTTAAAAAATCTATTGAAAGTTGATAGCACAATAAAAAGATATGATAATGTGATAAAAGAAACATCTAAACAGATAAAAGATACAGAATTTAACATTTTGGTAACTCAATAAGATATGATAAATTGAAAAAATAACCAAGTCTTTATTGGAAAAGATATAAGAAACTGAAGAAATGCAAGTCTTTGCTCAATAAAATATAAGAAACAGATAAATACCAAGTCTTTATTTTGGAGCACCCAGTTGATCAGGTTGGAGCTTGTAATATTATTCACGAATGGATATACCTGTGAAATAAAATGTATAAAACATAAAATTAGACAAAACATCAGCAGCAACTCTATTCTAGTTCAAGAAACACTGGAAGTATAGGATCCTTTCATTAAACACAGAAATGAACGTCCTGCAGTTGATAAAACAAGGTTCTGTATGTATATAAATTCAATTTCCCCCCTCCCTTCCCCCATGTGTAACTTTGCTAAGGAAGGCTTGCAAGGAAAACCTAATTTTCTTAAATAATGAAATTAAAATGTAAAATTTTCCACAAAAATCATATTTTTCATTACAACTCCTTTTATCTAGTATTGAAAAGGTTAAGACTAATTAACATCTGGCACTGAGAGGGTTAATAAAGACTCTAACTAAACTAATATGTTTTCTTACCAAGAACACATTTGTAAGTCTCAGCATGACAATGTCTTCAAATGTTGTGAGATTGAATACTTTTGCTATCTCACTCTGTGTAACAATCAGGAACTTGGTGGGCTGCAGTGGTTCTAAAGACCAAAGAACAACAATAAGCAAAACAATTAAAAGCAACCTTGCTCTTATTCTAAATGCTGAACCTTACTTGGTTAACTCATTTTTTTTTTCCTATGATGATGATTATGCTGATAATGGGCAACCATGATTTTTCTGACTTCCTAGTGTAGGGGCTCAAGCTTTTCCTGCATGCTACCTTGCCAAGCTTCTTATTAGGCTCCATCTTCATTTTTACACTTATTACTGTTCTTTACTTATTATTGTTGAAAGTGATGTTGAATGAAATCATAAGAATGAAAGCTGAGTGATGAATGGATGAATGGTAAAATATCAGTTGGGCCTATGTGCCTCACTTTTCACCCTCTGAAAATTAAGTTCACTCCTTCGTACCCATGAGACGAGGATTACACCAGCTACTGTCACAGCTTGTCCCAAGTAAGCTCTTCGGGGGAAAATGAGGTTAGGTTCTTAACCAGCTGTAAGTTGCTAATACAGACAAAAGAGAGGATGGCCATGCTTCCATCCATGTCCTTAGATGCTAACATATTATATAGCATGTCACTGGGAGTCTTGTAAGTCTCTCCACTTTTCATGGTCTACAGTCAGCCTTTGTATAGTGCCATGACTATTTTACCAAGATCTTTCCCTCAAAAATATTAATTTCAGCTGAGCAAAATTTCAGTTCAAACTGGGTTGAGTTCATAATGTATGAGTGCAGTAATGCTGATTCCTAGACTAAAGATGAGTTCATGTTGTCTTCTTTTGTCATTTCCTGACTACATCTGCTCCACTAATATCAGTTTTACCACAGACATCATAACACTAATCTCTGGGATATAGTACTTACCAACATCTCTCTCTCTCTCTCTGTGTCATATGTGGTAAGACTAAAAGATGAGGATGAAGAACAGAATGTAGGATGGGCCTGCGTGCCCAATTCTTTACCCTTTCAAAATAATAATTCTCTCTCTCTCTCAATATCTCTCCCTCTCTCTAGATATTTAGCATTCACTTCTTACCTTCCATTTCTGCTAAAATATGAAAAAAAAAAAAAAGCAAACTAAAACATGCACAGTAATATGTACAAATATATGAATGCTGAGAAAAACAACAAAGCTTCCACCTTTTTCCAAAATACGCATGGAAGCATAGTAAAACTGTCTGTAGGTTCCGATGCTGTTTGATGCTGAGAGGTTGAAATAACCTAGAACAACTGTCTGTAACAGAAATATATGAGATGTAACAAACTGTAACTCATAAAGTTAACACATCTTCATTTTATTTAAAATTATTACATTACAAAGTGAATCTTTTTGTTTATTTTATTTAAACTGGATTTTTAAAAAATTGAAAGAAATGATTTAATGGAATTTAAAGAGGAAAAATTGGAAGAGGTGGAGAATTTTTAATATCTTTGATCGCTACTAACTAATTTTAACTAATAATGGGGATACAATGAGGGAAATTAAAAGGAGGACATCAATTGCTCTTCAAAAAGTAAAACAACTAAAGAATCTGTGGAGAGGAACAGACAGAACTACAAAAATAAGATTTTTAAGGGCATGCATCTTTCCCATTGCAACATATACCTGTGAGACCTGGACACTTAACAAAACAGCTGAGAAACACATAAATGTCTTTGAATGTAAATGCTACAGAGGAGTTCTTCAAATATCATTGATACAAAAAAGAACAAATATATCCATACTACAAGAACTTAATACTGAAGACGGTTGGCTAATAAGGAAGATTAAACATAGAAAACTTAAATATTTTGAACATATAAACATCATGATAATTTAGAGAAGACGGTCTTGGAGGGGTACACAATGGGAAAAAGAGGAAGACCAAGACGAAGATGGCTGCAAGACATTGTTGATGATCTGCGATTGGACGCATCAGCAGCAGGGCATCTTGCTTACAACCGGGAGGCCTTCAGGAGAGTTGTTAGGGAGGCAAAGTTCCACAAAGGACATGCAAATGACTGACTGACTGATTTAATGGTGAGGTTTTGTATATGATTATTGTGACACCAAGTTATATATAATGTATACCTTGCCCCAGTCAATATGGCTATAGAATCTAGTACCTGACATATGTTAGGAAATTGAATAGGAGAAAGTTTGTCTTCACAGCTAGGTACACTAGAATACATTACACATAAGGCTGTTGAGGTAATAACAGAAACTGAGGGTATTCATGTGAAATCAACAGGACTATACCAAAGTCTGAAAAAAAAAAAAAAGAACAAAACTAAGCTGCTGATTTAATATTACATGATAATATCATTTACTCTGTTGGATAAGATGCTGTCTGCAGGTACATTTGAGTTACAGCAGAAAAGATTTAGAGACATTTTACTTCCTCTGCTGTCAACTGTTAGGTTATGCTACATCTGCAAATCTGTGATGTGAAATCCATACTTTTCTCAAGATCCTGGTGGTAGCTCCACAGTTTCTGCCCTAGATCCACAGTCTCCAGGTAGCTTGCCTGGGAAAGACTGCATATGCTGGATACTCTTCAACATGGGATGCACACCTTACTAACCAAACTTACAAAGCGCATGTTTATGAAGTGAATAGACTGGTTTAAATCAAAACCAAAGGAAAGCATAAGGTTTCTTACATCATGTTTAGCTATGTGTTCTATAGCTTCTGTTCTGGTATGAACAATGGTAAGGGGGCCAAGAAGATCCTCCACAAACTTTATCATCTGATCAGCTCTTGGTAAACCTGGATGTTACACAGACAAAACAAACATTCAACACTTTCAAACTATGTTAAATGTTAACCCCCCCCCCCCCCCCCCCCCGCCTTTTTTTTAACATCCGCTGTTGAACATGAAAGCTGCCAGCCCCCATAGTTCATTATTCCTCATTCATCAGTTTGGTTAAGTCTGTTGCTGTTTTAATTTATTTTGAAGAAATTTTTGCTTTTTTTGCATTCATAGCCTTTTCTCTCCGCCATTCTTATTTCAGTTCAAACATACTCAAACATACTCATTTATAAGAGTTATTATGACATAAATATCCTGTACTGTCAGCCAGCATGTACCAATACATGATATTTTCATGTACTGTCAGGCCCACTGTATAGCAATACATGATATTTTCATGTACTGTCAGAGCCAGTGTATAGAAATACATATTTTCATGTACTGTCAGGGCCAGTGTGTAGCAATACATGATATTTTCATGTACTGTCAGCCAGTGTGTAACAATACATGATATTTTCATGTACTGTCGGAGCCAGAGTGTACAATGTACTATATAGTTTAGTAACATGCCTTTCTCAGCTCCTCATGCCTGATCATCAGTTTCCATTAAGTGTCAGGGTCTCATTTTTAGTCAGGTAGACCACATAATAATAACAACATAACAGCAAAGATAAACAGATGCTGCAAGGATGTGGAAGATTTTATGTGTAAGGTTGAGTAATGCATCACCTCACTATCTACTGTAAGACAAATGATGTCATTCTGGAATTTGTCAGGATTCTCTCCCCTTTAACTTACAACTCTGCCAAACCACTCAAAGGTAACAACACTTAATGATATAATGTAATACATATCGTGTTGCTGCAGTGTCTCCATACTCACAAACATGATACTCCTGCCAGAATTTGCCAAGGTGAGTATCTTCTAAGACAAGCATCAAAGAGGATGTGAAACAAAACACTTTACCTTTCATTTAACTCACAGAAAGAACAAATCTAACAAAGAGCACATTTTTCAACAAGCTCCATCACCTTCTTCTATAACCTGCCTGCAGTGTCACAACAAAGAGCATATTTTTCAACAAGCTCCATCAACTTCCTCTATAACCTGCCTGCAGTGTCACAACAACTTTTTTTACCAGAAGCAAAACTGATTGCCTCAAATAAACAAATAGTAGCATTATAACAGAAAACAAAATGACATCCTAATAATAAACAAATAGTAGCAAAATAACAGAAAACAAAATGACATCCTAATAATAAACAAACAGTAGCAAAATAACAGAAAACAAAATGACATCCTAATAACATTCAACTAATAATTAAATAAGATCACTTAGACACAGGGTAGACCAAAGCAGACATGGAGAAGAACAATAGAGAGGATGCTGAGCAACAGAAGGTTTAAATGGGCAAAAGGAGAAAGAAAAAAAAAAGAAAAGGCAAAGGACAGGCATTTGTGGATAACACATGTGGAAGCCCCATGTGCCTTGGGCAATTAAGATTCAGAGAGAGAGATTTAGACACAGAACAGAATCTTACTGAGACAAAAACTTTTCTTATACACACTTAGTGTATGTTTATTTGACTGACTTATATACTAAATGTTCAAACAACCTACCAAAGTATCTATAGCCATCCAGGTTGGTGTGATATGCCATAAATGCAGGAAAGAGCAAAAACTTGTAACGTTTTCTACACTCCCCTTCTGGCCACCAGCAGTTGACTGCAGCAAACTTTACCTGCATAAATTAATCAAAGGCAAATGTTGCTTATGGTATTTGTGAAATGTCTTCCCATAGACAGAATAAAACAAGCACTAATATCAGATACAGGGGAAGCAATCCATGAAATAAGTATCTAACAGAGTGAAATAATCCATGTAATGAATACATCAGATATAGATGCAGTGACTCATGTAAAGAATATATCTGATGCAGGTGTAATTAATGTATACTTAATGTATATAAAATGACTTTAACCTCTCACACATAAGAGATTTTTCTTTCTTGTATCCATTTATTGTTATATTTTCTGTTGTCCCTGAAAAGGGCACTTGTCAAAATACTGGTTGTATTTGTTGCCTCTCCTTCATTTTCCTTTCTCCTTTTTATCTTTACACCTGTAAACACACTTGTATTTACCTCCAATGGAACTAATGTAAGTAAGCAAAACTGACTTAACTATTTTTTTAAAAAATGAATTATAAAGGCACCAGGTGAAGACCTACAGACAAAATGCTTGAAACAGATACAAATAAAGAGTGAAGCATCTGATCCCTCAATCACTGTATGAGGTTATAAAATCCTGGTGAATTTTTTTTTTTAAACTCCTGTGAACGTGAATTTGAGATCTCTGCATGCTGATGATTAAGTAGGGGATATGATGATGATGATCTTTAAACACAGGGACAAAGTCTGATGGGAAGTGGGCCATAGTGGTTTCATTTAATGTCTGGAACACCCCCAAAAACACAAGCTCCACCACCAGTAGAAACATTCCAATCCTAATCATAGTGTCTCGGCTGAGCTACAGCTTGTATGAGGGCTTACTATGGAGGTGTTGTGAAGGGAGGGGGAATATGGTCACAACTTCACATGACAACTCAGTGTCTGCCAGAATTTATTCCCGTGCTACCATCTCTAACATGACCCCATAACACACTGTAGCAAATGTTGAGTAACTCTTACTCACAAAGTAAACAAACTACAGCGTGTAGAATTACCAGAAACATATTTAACAACAAAGGGACAAGGACTGTCCAGTCACTGAACTTCTGACTTGCATAGAATTCCTAAATATTCTTCTTTACAGCTGATGCTAAAGAATGGGCATTGTGTGGGATAGGATCTTTTGTTGGCTTGCTGGAAGACCCTCTGTGGATCCAAGAAACAAGTTTTCTGTTCCACTGTGTTAAAAATGTGGAAGCCATTGTTCAGCCTAATCTTGTGAGTCAGGATGAAGAAGTGTAACAGTCTACTGAGGTTCAATGCCTTGTGCATAAGCATTTTGCTCTTTTGCCTGGCATTTATGTCAGTCTACATCCTGAGGTCCATTCAGTCTTGTGCTCCAACAGACTCATCAGGTGCTTGTTTCCAGGGCTTTTCTGAAGGCCCAGAGTCTGGTACAGGCAAAGTAGCCTATGTCAGCTCAGGCAAAGTAGCCTATGTCAGCTCAGGCAAAGTAGCCTATGTCAGCTCAGCTTTACTGCAGGTGCCATGCTTTTCAACATGCTTCTTCTAAATTTGGGGACTACCTATTACTAAAAGCAACAGGAATATGGTATAGGATCTCTTCCACTTCTGGTTTTAGCACCACGAACAGGATCTTTCAGTTTTGTATTTCTTATCCCGGCAGTCTGTAGTACTTCTCAAGAATAGTCATCTCTGCTCCCAGAATGCTAAACTATGACAAAAAAACAGACCATACAACAGAACTTACATCGCCTTTAAAAAAATTAGCTGCCTTCACAAATTCTGTCCTGGCACTCTGTGACTTTGAGCACCACGGAGCATAATACATGACGAAGACAAACTCCTCTTGGTTCAGGAGCTGAATGAGCGGTGCTAGGGCACCTCTAGGAGAATCCAGGACCAGAGTTGCCGGTGAGAACATGTACTGTGGCTGTTTTGCTGGCATGGTCATGGGTTTTGCTTTGAAGCTGCCATAGTTGGAAAATGAAAACTATCACTGACAAAAAGCTTTCTATGACAAATTTTTTTTTTTTAGTATATTTGGAAATAAGACTTGTGCACAACATGTGAATAAAATGCTCTGTCAACAAATTTTCTAGGCAAATCCAATCTAGCATTATTTATAAAATAAAGGACTGTTTCAGTTGAATAAAAAAAAAGCACACCGTTTAACTAACAACAGTATATGTACTGGACACAACCTAGTCACAAGAGCACCTGAGATATGAGACTTCTCCATTATGTCAACAAACAAAACTGATGGTAAATATAAATTCAAAATTACACAGGTATAAGATGATGAATAGTCTAAAATAAAAGTTTTAATCTAAAATAAGTTTTAAAACTAAAGTAAGTGGGAGATCCATGAAAAAGAAAAGAAAAAAAATAATAATTCAGACAAAGTGCACAGACTTAAATAACTGAAAAATGAACCTCATAGGCCAGTAAGATGGGCAACCATCTTGGTAGCTGAGGACAGACACTAAACTATCCAGAAACTAGGTCAGTGTTGAACTATAACTACTGATTTATTGTTCTTTCAAACTAAAACTGAATTAAATAATCTGCATATTCCAGGCAAATATAGTGTTTATATATACACACATGAACAGAGTGCAGTACTTTGCCAGAAAGAAACTTGGTCAACTGAAACTGAAAAAACTTCAGAAGCAGACAATTAAAACAGTTTGATCGTATCAAGAGGCATAATGCCTATGAAAACCATAGTAAAATGATAGGAAAAACGTAAAGACAGAGACAAGACGATGTCAAGAGATGGACTGGAATAAGTTTGGTCCAGTGCATCATGGCAGTAAGTTTCATAGAGCAAGACGGTGATCAGTTACAGTCAACTTTCCTGTGGTTATGGCACAAGATGACTGTGAATGAGAGAGGAGTGGTGAGTCGGTACACCGCTCTGGTATCTGTGGGTTTTATTTCATGGGGGGGGGGGCGTAGTGGATGAAAACAATGCTTAATAAATAGATCAGCGAGCCTGGAAAGTTTTGAACCTCTTACAAGATTCTACTCTGTGGCCCTGGTAATGAATGCAGTTTTTGTACTGTGTAACTTACTGTTACTAAACTGCAATAAATAAAGCAATAAGTAAACAAACAGCAAGAACACCAGTGAGTGCAGTCAACTTTTATAGAAAAAACTGCAACAGGCGTAACTGGTAGAAGTCACAATGTACATTCAGTGAGTGGAGATATATGCCAAGTCATTCAAATAATCAGTTACCTGTTCCCATATTTAATTATAAGCGTAATCACAAAGGCTAGCACAAGGCAGCATAACTCCGGGTGACGTGCCATTCCACGGAACAACTCATTTGGCCTCCTAATGATGCAGGCAAAAGATCGTGCTACGATTGTACCGACAACTTCTGCCATTAGCGGACGCACACGTCAATTGTTTGTCTCATAATAGTGATCTCTCGTACAAGAGAGTTCTACCTTCACGTCTGCATAGGTCGTACTTGTCTCCCCTAAGTTCTATTTCCACGTATTCTGTGATTTGTTCACGTCTATACAGTACCAGTGAACTGAAACCAGGAATGCAATGTAACAGAAGATTTGACACATATGGTGACACCTGTACTTGAGGTGAAAGAAATGAGCGTAAAATATACTTATTCCATCATGCTAAGTGCACTAGATTAGTTGTAAATCAATACAGAATCAGTATCATCAATCCTTGTAAGTGGGAGTTTATTAAGAGGTTATCTTTCCAGAACGACAAGCAGACGACGCTGTGAAGATGGGTAAAAATGTCGAAATGTGGATTACAGTGGCTTGTCTGAAGACCCTGAATGGACTCAAACAAGCTTCTTGGCACACTCCATAACTGTACGGATCAATGCAGATCCTGTCCCGGTTGCCAACCTATGTCTGTTACTACAGCACAAATGGTGAGATCGGGCAAGGTCATGGCCAACTCTAGTTCGCGGATCCTTACTAACGTGCCATTAATTTAGCACTGTTATTTTTTAGCTCACATTAAACAGTGACTGGAGCAGATTTAGATTTTTTCATAATACAAACCAAGCTCTCTTATGTATATATCTTATCTTATATCCTTCCCGTGCCATTAAACGTTACATAGGGCTCGCAAAGTAGTTCGCCAGTTTTTCCTGTCTTCGGCGAGTCTTTCAACCTCATCAAGGATTTTACGCCTTATGTATATATACTGTTAAAAAAACGCAACACTGCTGTAGTCGTAATGGACACCAGATTTCAAACTTCTATCAAAATTTTATTTTACGGAATTAATGTTTCAATCTCAGCATGAAGAAACTTTAAGACTTTAACAATGAATTGATGTTCATTAAATTTGGCTTGGACTTTTATTCTTTGCGACTGAGGCCTCCGTTTCAGTAAGGTGTATGGCCTCCTCTGGCCTGTATCAGAGAACGACATCTCCTTGACATGGATCTGATTAGTCGTTTGATCTGTTGTTGTGGCATGGCTGCCCCCTCTTCCCGCAGTGCAAATGACAACTGTCGAAAATTTGATGGCGCCACATCTCGCTGGCGGACTTGTCTGTTAAGTTCATCCCATAAGTATTCTATTGGGTTCATGTGATGACATGGATGGCCACTGAATGATCTGAACGTTATGTCAGCGAGGAACTGGGTGGTAAGTTGTGCCACATGAGGTCGAGCGTTATCTTGCTGAAAAATCGACTCTGGTGCAGCCAGAAGTGGAAGGACGAGAGGACTAAGAATTTCAGCGACGTATCGTTGGACATTCAGGCATCCTTCAGTTTGCACCAGGTCACTTATTCCCATGAAGTTGATTGTTCCCCCACACCAGTACACCTCCACCACTATGTGGAGGAGCCTCATCCACGCAGTTCTGGGCGTAGCGTTCATGAACTGTGCTGTAAACTCTTCTCCTTCTATCGTGTCGCTGGAGCAGAAAGAATGATTCATCACTAAACCAAACCCTTCTCCAATCATTCACAATGGTTCACTGACGATGCTGGTTCCCCCACCACAATCGGTTCTGGCGATGCCGGTCCGTAAAAACGGGACATCTGTAGGGTCTTCTAGCCCAAAGACCAGCGTCATGCAACCGGTTCCTGACTGTTTGATCTGAAGTTTGACGAGCTGCTGTCATTGACTGGACTGTTGAGGACGCAGATGCAAATCGATTCCTGAGGTGAGGCAGCTGTACGAATCGGTCTTCGGCAGGAGTTGTGACTATGGGTCTTCCACTGCGTAGCCGGTCTGCAGCTGAGCCAGTTTCTTGAAATCGTCTCCAAAGGCGACTAATGGTGCTTCTATCCACATTAAATTGTCTGGCCACTACACGTTGTGACTGTCCAGTCTATAAACATCCAATGATGATGAGTCGTTGCTCTATAGTGACATGAGCCATACTTGCGCATTAATTTTCAAATGAATTTATTCGAGGAGCGTTAATTTTTTATAGCCATTCAATAACACGGTCAATGAGTTTTGTGTTCAATAAGTTTCACGGGATTCTCGTGAACCTGTCATGAATTATTGTCAAAAATGCTGTTTTCACTAGTGTCGCTTTTCTGTGCTCATGAATCATCTGCTGAGTACAGTTCAGGTCAGCACATGAAGTTGATGTCCAAGTGAACGTTTCATGGAATTTGCCCTTGTCTGATCAGCAAACTTCAGTTTAAATCTCAACATCGTATTTGTTGCGTTTCTTTTTTTTTCGAACAGTATATAAATTTAGCAAATATTATCAACAAGGTTTGAGCACAGTAAAGTCTTATTCTCAGCAAAGTGTGGATGATTAGCCTGAAAAAAAAAACCAGCAGGCAACTGATACACCCTTTTTTTAGTCACCTTTTGACTATTATGGTCTTGCTTGAAATCAGTTGTTTTTTTTTTTTTTGGACAGAAGTGCAGATTGAAACAAACAACGGAATTTCTGGGTCATGACCTCATTTCCTTTTCAGATGTCAGGACTTCAGACACACATCGACTGTGTCTTCTCATGGCTAGACGACTGCTCCGCCTACCGGACTCCGTGGTGATAGTCACGGTGAATCTCTTGTCGCTTCTTTATCTCAACGTTTGTATATACAGTCACACATACACACACACGCATGCACTCTCGCACGCACGCTCACACAGTGGCAACTACCTCCTTTTTTCGCGGCAAATGCAGAAGAAGAAATTCTATATTTCTATTTTAGACCAAACTGAGTGAATATGCAACATATTTTTTGTGTCAGATTTTATCTTTTTTTTCTGTATGGTCAGGTTAATAATATAGAGAATGTCGTGTGAATTTATATTTGTCTGTTATAGACTATTCAAAGGCATTTGATTGTGCACAACACCAGAAACTCTGGGAAATAATGGAAAAAATGGGATTTCCAACGCATTTGATACAATTAACATCACTGCTGTATCTAGACCAACAAGCAGCAGTAAGAATAAATGGTGAAACAACAACTCGGTTTGACATAAAACAAGGGGTCCGTTAGGGGTGCATATTGTCGCCTTACTTATTTAACTTGTATATACTGAAAATATAACGAAGAATGTTAGAGAAGATGTAGACAAAGAATATTATGATGCCATAACAATTGGAGGTTATGATTAGATGACCAGAGATTAGATATGCTTATGACACAGTATTACTGCCCACAGCACAAAAAGGAATGGAAAAACTAATTACGTCAGTCCTTAAGATTAGTGAAGAGCAAAACATCTAGCTTAATGCGAGGAAAACTAAATTGATGAAAACTGACAAAACAAATAAGGCAGCTGAAATATGTATCAATGAGGAAAAATTAGAAGAAGTTGAGAGTTTTGAATATCTTGGATCACTACTAACTAATAATGGAGATACAATGAGGGAAATTAAATGGAGGACATCTATAGCTCTTCAAAAAAGTAAAAATAAAGAAACTGTGGAGAGGAACAGACAGAGCTACAAAAATAAGATTTTTAAGGGCATGCATTTTTCCCATTAAGTGAAACATAACAGGGCGAAGAGAAAGAGGTCGACCACGTAAAACTCTAAACAGGACATTATTAAGAGAGGCCAGTTTAGTGGGCATAATACCCCTTGATGAGGTTGAAAAGCTGCCGAAAACTGGAAAACTTGGCGAACTACCATGCGACCCTATGTGCCGTTTAACGGCACGGGAAGGATGTAAGATGTAAAAAGATCTTTCCCATCGCAACATATGCCTGTGAGACCTGGACACTTAACAAAACAGCTGAGAAACATATAAATGCCTTTGAATGTAAATGCTTTAGAAGGGTCCATCAAATATCATGAACACAAAAAAAAGAGCAAATATATCCATATAATAAGAGCTCAGTGTTGAAGATGAAAACTTAGGTATTCTGTACATATTAAATGTCATGATAATCTAGAGAAGACAGTCTTTGAATGGTACATAATGGGAAAAAAGAGAGGAAGACCAAGGTGAAGATGGCTGCAAGACATCGTTGACAATCTGCGAATGGATGCATCAGCAGCAGGGCATCTTCTTACAATTGAGAGGCCTAAAGGAGAGCTGTTAGGGAGGCAAAGTTCCGCAAGGGACACGCAAATGACTAACTGGTTAGATTAGTGAAGAAACATCCCCCCACTTTTGACAAATGCCTTGCATGGCACTAATAACAGCAGTTCTCTCTTGATTTATAGTCATTACTGTGACCTTAACATGACATTCATATCTAGCACGTCAGTTTTTTTTTTTCATCATACCCGATTCTTTTCATCATAAGGAACAGTTTTTGTTCAAATCTTATCCTACTCAGACATATGAAGATGTAATGCCTGATTGATCCATTACTTGTTCATCTGCTAATGTAGATACGGCTAGTCCAGTCAGGTGTGCATCAAAGGTGTGACAACAGTGGGTGACAGATATGTTCATTAAATATAATGTCCAAAAAAAGAAATGCATAGCTTATATAAGCTTAATTTTTTATATGTTATGACAACAAAATTTTCCCAGGTATCTCAAACCAAACCAAAAATTGTCACCAAGATAACAGGTCCGTGATTTAGCGTGAATTTTGCTATTCTCGTGTATAATCAGAACGCAGTAGCTGCCCTTGCTAATCAGGCATTTTTTTTTTAACCAAAGTCGCGTTATGGAAAAGACGTAATTTTTGTGGTGAGCACAATTTACTTCCCACGCAAATGAAGCCCTGTAAAAGGATGAGGTTACACAAATTCCGTTAATTTTCAAGCAGACAATTATGAAATTATCGCTAAATTTATGAAACATTCTGGTCGCCTGTAAACAGGCGAAAGTCAAATCAGGTTGCCAGGCGTTTAAACGTGCAGCAGATTACCATCAGTCGACTCTGGCACCGTTTACAAGCCACTGGCTCAAATGAAGACCGGCACAGCAGTGGACGACCCTGGGTGACAACAGCATCCTCTTAGCCCGGTCATTGCTTGCAGGACGTCGTGTCTGATCACTGTCCGGAATAGGCTGAATGAAGCTGGACTGGTGGCACGACAACCTCATCGAGGTCCTGTCTTAACAAGACGCCATCACCAAAATCGACTTGTTTGGGCCAACCAACATCGGCCCTGGACAACTGACAATCAGTGGCGACGTGTCTGGTTTAGTGACGAATCTTCCTTTTTGTTGCACTGCCATGAACGTGGGCCAAATGAACGTTTTGCCCAAAATTTCGTTGATGAAGCTCCGCCTCACGGTGGTGGAGGTGTAATGGTATGGGAATGATCAATTTCAATGGAAGGAGTCCATTAGTGCACACTGAAGGAGACTTGAATGCGCAACGATACGTTAATGAAATTCTTCGACCCCATGTCATTCATTTTTGGCTGCGCAAAGGTTTGTGTTTCAACAGGACAACGCCAGACCCCATTCTGCACGGTTCACCACACAGTTCCTGACTGCCAATAACATCCTCACCCTTCCCTGTCTCCAGACATGAATCCGATCGAGCAACTATGGGGTGAGCTGCAAAAGACGTGTTTGTCGTCGAAACGTTTCTCCAGCCAATCGTCGTGATCTGTGGTAGGCACTCCAGGAAGAGTGGGCAGCCATCCCACAGGTGCACATCAGACATCTGATCGCATCTATGCCCAGAAGATGCCAGTCGCTGATCGATGCAAGCAGAGGCCACACAGTATACTAACTTGAGAACCCCTGGGACTAACAAATTCTCGTCACACAGATGTAAGAAACTGTCAAGTGAATGTTTAAACCCTTAGGTATTATTGTGTGCAATATTGAAAATTTTATTCATTCAATTTAAAAAGCTATAGAATATCAAAGTTATGGCTAAAATTGGGTCATCAGTAGTTATGCGTTTTTTTTTTTTTTGGACATTATATATTTCTAAGTGAAACAAAATCAGACAAATCTTCTACCTCTGATCTGTTCGGTTGTTTTTATTTATTAACTCTTTTACCACCAGTATTCTAACCCTAACTCACTGACGATGCCTGGTAATTCTGATGTAATCATACAGATCAAGCAAATTATGTCTGTAATCATGTAAACTGAAATAATTTGGACATACCAAATGTCGTGAATATTTAGAGAAGACAGTCTTGGATGGGTACGTAATGGGAAAAAGAAAGGGAGGAAGACCAAGGTGAAGATGGCTGCAAGACACTGTTGATGATCTGCAAATGGACGCATCAGCAGCAGGGCATTTTGCTTACAACCAAGAGGCCTACATGAAAGTTATTAGGGAGGCAAAGTTCTGCAAGGGACGTGCAAATGACTGAATCATGTAAATTGTAAATTAACACCAGAAATCAATTACTTCTTACAATATTCATGTCACTTTATTGAAATTAATCACTGATTTGTCATTCTTTCATTATGTCCCTCCTTTAAACTGTCCCACCTAACAAATTTTTCAACTTTTTCATTTTCAAACATTATGTGAATAATCTGGAACTAAGATAAAAAAAAATTAGTTTATAATCTGTTGAACACTAAGATGAAAATGAGTTTATAATTTGTTGAACACCCAAGACGAAAATGAGTTTATAATTTGTTGAACACCAAGATGAAAATGAGTTTATAATTTGTTGAAGACTAAGATGAAAATGAGTTTATAATTTGTTGAAGACTAAGATGAAAATGAGTTTATAATTTGTTGAAGACTAATATGAAAATGAGTTTATAATTTGTTGAAGACTAAGATGAAAATGAGTTTATAATTTGTTGAAGACTAAGATGAAAATGAGTTTATAATTTGTTGAACACTAAGATGAAAATGAGTTTATAATTTGTTGAAGACTAAGATGAAAATGAGTTTATAATTTGTTGAAGACTATTTCCCTCATGGATGTCACCGAGCACCATCAACAGATATAACAGAATTTACTATCTGGCGCTAACTAAAGTAGTGTTGCGCCGTACTAAAACAGTTTCTTCTTATAAATTTCTTCTTGTTGTTCTAAAACCACCTAATTTTCTGTATTATACACTGAGAAAATACAAGAAGATACCCAGGCTTCCAACTCCACAGAATAATACAGATACAACAACTTAAACATAACTTGGCAGTCTTCCAACCAAAACAAACTGGTCAACAATGAGAATTCCAACAAAGCCAATTGGTGTAGTTTATCATCAGACAACACATATTTATTAATGGACCAAAATGAGGAGTGAAATCATGATGATGGGAATGTAGCCATCAGGCTGAACAGAAATTACAATTACAATGCCCGGCGTGAGCAACTACAACTCTACGCCATATGGGCAAAACCTTACACATAAAATCATACTTACAACGTTCCACCAAAAACCTCAGCCATCACAAGAAAACCTAATTCTTCCATCTCAACTACATAAAACCTGCCTTTAACAAAAGAAACTCTTCCTAAACGAGATTCCATCTACATCAAAACTAGTAAGGCTCTCCTTTTTAGACTAATCGTGAGTGGTATTTATACCATCCCTACCCACTCAGTTTTCTCCATGCTGCACGCTTTTCCCAAGACACCCGCTCAATGGTCTCAACCAACCTACCTCTCAAACAAGGGTACTCACTCTATTAATTATTTCCTAAATACCAATCCTGGTTATAACCCCTAGCCTATACTGCTATACAGAGTCCATTTTTTCCACTGTTACTTCCTACAGATTTTCTTCACAAAACATCCTGTGCATTAACTAACACTAAAAAAAACATCATATAGCTTTTCCAGTTAGTTTATTTTTAACGTAATATATATGAACATATAATGAAGTGGTCAAAAGATGCATGTTGTCCATAGAGTAAAATCCACATCTTACAGATGCTCCCCAACCTAATAATGGTTTGATTTAATGATATTTTGACTTGACAATGGTGTGGCAGTAGTCATCAAGTCACTGTACTGTAAAATATTTTTTTGTTTTGTGCTATACAGCACTGTGCATTTAGTGATAGGAAAAACTTGTATTCATTTACTTTTCACTTACCAGTATCTGGTTAGTTACAGTGATTATTTCTTTTATTTTATAATTCATGGACAGTAATTTTTAATTTCTTATCATATCATATGCTGATACTTTCATCATACAGTGGGTTCAGTGGAACATAACCACATCATAAGTTGATTTGCATCTGTACATTAAAGAAATGGATTTTAATTACATCAATAATGTAAAATTCATCTCACTCATGCAATTTAGAGGCACTAATCATCATCATGTGTTACTCCAACTTGTACAACCAGTCCTGTTCCCCCCACAGATTTTGAACTTTTATATTTTCCTTCAGCTCACTTGGTAATGTTTGTCATACACGTATTCTGGATTGTTCATTATCTTTTATCTTAGTCTTCCTCTGCTGCGTTCTGATACTTCCTTTTGAGGTACATTCCTTCTCATCATGTCTGAAGAATGCTAATATGGGTTTTCATTTTACGGAATGATAATTTTGTGCTTTGTGCTTCTACTTTTACGAGCACACTCTACAAGTTTATATCTACAGATGAAGGTTAAAACTGAAACTATGATCAGCTTTATTTAGTAATGTAGCACATACTTACATGCTGACTTTGCCTTTTTTTTTTTAAAATCAGGATCTGGAGAGAAGGCTGTATGGCTAGGGTGAGAAAGTACAGGAAGAGTATGTGTAAGGGAAACATAATCTTGTCTTAGAGGCACATATGGGTGGGATCTGTTGACACACTATGACATAAGGCTAACCATGACATAATTTAAGATATCTCCGTAGAATGGCATGTTTAGTATTTGCTGGGAAGGAAAATGGCAGTAAGAATTCTAATTTTTCATCATTACATGTTGCATATATTTACATACACCACATAACATACTGATGAGGAAGTTTCAAAAAATGACTCCAACGATTAAGTTTCAAGAAATGACACTGATGATTAAATGTCAAGAAATGACACTGAAAATTAAGTTTCAAGGAATGACATTGACAATTAAATTTCAAGAAGCAACACTGACAATTAACTCTTCCCGTGCCCAAGAAAAAAATGCGGACGTTCCCGTTCGTGCCACACAAAAAGCGCGGGTCCCGATCTGTATAGTGGGTATAGTTGTAAAATGGAATGGAAAACAGTATTTACATGTACTTCTGTGTACTTATTATGTTTCAAAGTATAACTAAATGTATGAAAATTTCATAAATGCAGAGTTATTTAGGAAAAAAGAAGTAATGTGGTGTTTTTAGACAATGGTTGTGCCCAGCTCACCATCGGCTAGGTCTAGATATGCA
This sequence comes from Achatina immaculata, assembly GCA_009760885.1. Taxonomy (NCBI): domain Eukaryota; kingdom Metazoa; phylum Mollusca; class Gastropoda; order Stylommatophora; family Achatinidae; genus Lissachatina; species Lissachatina immaculata. Next base: position 7,126,633 of record CM019719.1, on the reverse strand, counting down.
CTAATCTGAGATGTCTAGATCTACTTGTCGATCTCGTATTGTGATTCGAGGTTGCATTCTTGCTAAATTAATGTCTGAAATAACATACTAACTATTTCTACAGTCGTCTAATATGTCTAAATCTACTTAGGATACATTCAAGAGCAGTGGGGTGGTCACAGGCCATGTTCATACCCCTATCTACATCGTCAAAAATTGAAAAATTTCAATGTTTATTTTCGATGAACTGTTTCTCGCTCAGCATCGCTCGTAACTAAGGTCTCTTCCGCCATTTTGAAAAGTGTCACCGGAAACACGAACGAAATATGTACAATCTAAAGGTTACACCATTTGGTTTTATTGAAACAAATGAATTATCACTATAACGACTATGGCACAGGAAGAGTTAACTTTCAAGAAATGACACCGACAACTAAGTTTCAAGAAATAATACTGATGATTAAATTTCAAGAAATGACACTGATGGCTGAGAAAACACTCAAATTCTGAGCTCAAATGAAGAGCATTCAATTAAAAACAACACAAAAGTGCTAATTACTGAAATATTTATATTATTTTATTCATTCTGTATAACCAACGTTCATCCTGTTCAACCGAAAAAAAGACCATCCAGCTCAGGCTACCATGATTACAGTGCTGTTTTGAACCCATTTCCTTCACCTGGAGTACTGTGGTGGTGTAATAATTAGTGCACTCACCTGCTGATCTAAAACTCCTTTGCTCAATTCCAGACTTGAGCAAATTCTTTTGCCCCGAATGACACTGGATATGACAATGGGTATGCAGGGTTTCTCAACAGAGGCAGCGATGACGTGTGGTGGCATCCCTATCTCAAATGGTATAATGACCTAGATATTGTGAAGGCATTAGCGCACGCTCAGGAAAGAGGTCAGGAGGCAATAAACACCTAGGCCGCTAGAGAAACACCACCTTCTTCTCTAGCGGCACATTTCAAATGTGCAGTGTAACAAGGTAAACAAAGAATGATAATTTTAAACACTGTTAAAACTGTTCTTACAAAAATGCTGTTTTATTTTATCAGTAGAAAATTACATTTATACCTAAAAGAAAAAAAAGTACAGTTAAATTTGTGCCTCTAAATAAATTTGTGCCAGCAATAATGTAAAGAAATACATAAAACAACATGGATATCTCCAGATCCAGAAACCAAATTGATCATTTTTTGTATTAGAAAACAATTCTGAACATCTCTGGTAGATGTAAGAGCATATAGGAGTGCAGATGTCAACAGTGATCACAATCTGTGTATAGGGAGGATAAGACTTAAACTGAAAAGCCAACACAAGAAATCAATACTCAGAAAGATAACAGTCTTTTAACTATTTCCGTGCTGGAGGAAGAAAAGCGGACGTATGGTTGCGTACCAGACTAAAAATGCGGGTCTTGGTCTGTAAGGGGGTCTAGTTGTAAAATGGAATGGAAAACAGTATTTCCATGTACTTCCGTATACTTAATATGTTTCAAAGTATAGCTAAATGAATGAAAATTTCATAAATGCAGAGTTTTTTAGGAAAAAAGAAGTAATGTGATGTTTTTAGACAATGACTGTGGCCAGCTCACCATCGGCAAGGCCTAGATCTGCACTACTTACCATCTGAGATGTGTAGATCTACTTGTCGATCTCGTATTGTGATTCTGTGTTGCATTCTCACTGAATGAATATCTGAACTAACCTCCTAACTACTTCTCCGGTCGTCTAAATATGTTTAGATCTACTTAGGAAACATTCAAGAGCAGCGGGTGGCCATAGGCTATGTCCATACCCCTATCTACATCGTCAAAAACTGAAAAATTTCCATGCTTCTCGTCCTTTTTCTCGCTCAGCATCGCTCGTAACTAGGCACTTTTTCGCCATTTTGAAAAGTGTCACCGGAATCGCGGACAAAATATGCACAATCTAAATGTTACACCGGTTGTTTTATTGAAACAAACAATGATCATTATAATGACCATTAGTACGCAACGGGAAACTGGAAGCGTCATTATAATGACCAAAGGCACGGAAAGAGTTAAGAAGAAAATACCAACAGTGATTTCAATCTGGAACTTACCAAACATTTAGCAGCACTCAAAGAGGTAGACAAGACAGATATAGATGAATTATGGAATTCATACAGCACAGCCATAATCACGGCAGCAAAAGCAAGTGCTGGACTGCAATCGACAAGTAGAAAACATGGATATCAGATAACACATGGAAATATATATATGAAAGAAGAAAAGCCAAATTAGCCATGTTGAATGTAAAGGCAGATCTTGGAAAAATTTTGGCAAAAGCAACATACAAAGAACTAGACAATAAGTTCAATAACTAGACAAGTTCAGCTAGAAGAGACAAAAGAGAATATACTGACAATATGGCAAAAGAAGCAGAAAATGCAGCAAAAACAGGAGATTGTAAAACTCTGTATAACATACAGAAGAAGCTAACAGGTGTTATTACCTCCAGAGAAAGACCAGTCTTTAGCAAAACAGGCAACCTATTAACATCAAGTAAAGATCAAATACAAAGATGGGCCAAACACTTCCAAGAAATACTTAATTGACCACACCCAAATGAATTAATAAATCTTGAAACCAACTTACCAGTCATCATCATCAGGTGCCATGCCAACTGGTGTTGGCTATTATGTTCTCCAGAGTGCACGATCCTTCATGCAGGCCATCAGCTCATTTGGTGATCTCCTCTCACACCATCCCGTCAGACTGTCCAGTATCATTTCTCTTGGTCTTCCTCTTGATCTTCTTCCGTCTATTTTTCCTGTTATAATATTTTCAATGCCCCCTCTTCTCATTGCATGTCCTATGAAAGTACATTATCTCTCTCTTATCTTTTTGACAAGATTTTTTCATCTCTCCAGTCCTACAACTAAATGTCAACTTAGATGAAGTTACATTGAATGAAACTGAAACAGCAGCTAACAACAAAGCTGCAGGTGAAGATGAAATAACAGATGAAATGTTAAAAGCTATTAACAGTGACAACATGAGCCAACTATAAAGAATGTTTAATAAAGTTTGGAAAGAAGAAAAGGTCCCTTCTAAATTGAAAAAGAGAATCATTGTTAAAAAACCCAAAAAAGGCAACATTAGTGACTGCAATAACCGGAGAGGTGTCAAAGATGTTTTGTAAAGTCAGTCTGAATAGAATTAAGGATGTAGTGGATACTGTAATGAGAGAAGAACAGGCAGGATTCGAAAAGGGAGAAGCTGTCTCGACCAGATCTTTACTCTAAGAATAATACTTGAAGAACATATTGAAAAGCAGAAACCATTAATCCTGAACTTCACAGACTTTAAAAAAGCATCTGATAGCATACACAGAGATTCACTGTGGAGAATTTTAAAACTCTATGAAATGCCATCTAAAATTGTCAACATCATTAGATCTCTACAATGGATATATCTGTGCAGTCAAGACAGAAGAAGGAATTAGTGAATGGTATCAGATTGTAACAGGCATGAAACAAGGACATATATTATCTCAATTGCTTTTTGTAATTGCCATAGACTTTATAATGAAAAGATGCTGTGCAGGTAAAACCAGCACTGACTGGGTACATGAGACCGAAATAGAAGATCTTGATTTTGCTGATGACACAACTCTTATCAGTGACAATGTGAAATTGATGCAGGAAAAAAAACAGATTCCCTGTCTTCCTTGGCTAGCAAAATAGGTCTTGAAATTAGCAAAGACAAAACAAAAATAATCAAACTTCTCATTAATCAAGAAGGAAAAATATACGTAGAAGGAAGAGTTGTTGATGAAGTAAACCAATTTGCAGCTACATAGACCAGGATGGTGACACCAGGAAGGAAGTCAGAATTGCAAAAGCAGCATTGACCTTCAAAAATCTTAAGGACATATGGAATTCAAAAGTTATAAGCACAAAAACCAAGTTAAGATTACTCAATTCAAATGTGACAACCACTCTCATTTATGCATGTAAAAGCTGGAAAACAACTAAAGAAATTAGAATCTTTTGAAAACAAATGCCTAAGGAAAAAAACTTGGTATAAAGTGGAACAAATTCAAGAACAACGCAGAGATAAAACAGATGAGCAAACAACAACCTGTCTCATGGGTGATCAGAAAAAGAATATGGATATATGTAGGCCATGTGATGAGAAGAAACAATCAGAGAATACCAAAACAAGCTATCAAGTGGAGCACAACAGGCTGAAGAAAAAGAGGTTGACCATGTGAAACACTAAAGAGGACACTGTTAAGAGAAGCCAGTTTAGTGGGCATAACATCCCTTGATGAAGTTGAAAGACTCGCAGAGAACAGGAAAACTTGGCAAACAACTATGCGTGCCCTATGTGACGTTCAACAGCACGGGAATGATGTAAGATGTAAGAATAATATAATCACCTCCACAAGCTGTTTTTTTACTTACACAATCATATTAAAAACAGAAATCCCTGGCATAATTTAAAATGCATGCAGGCATGAAACAAATACATAAACAAGGGACTCTGCAAGCATTACATAAAAGAAAAATAAGACCAAATGAAAAAAAAAAAGCTGCACTAGAAAGAACAAAAATAAATATCACCCAAAAACTATGTGCATTAACAGAAATGAAATTAATATATACAATTAATGATTTACAAAAAAACAAAACAAAACAAAAAAGTTTTGAATCACAAACTTAGAATAAGTTTTTTTTAAAAAATAATTTATCTGATTCTAATACCAACCTAGTCCAATACAGATTGGGCCAATTTTTACTTGAATGTCTGTCCAGCCTTACAGCACTGACAGTTGTGTGTACAGTACTGAAGTGTGCCTCACCCCAGTTTTCTACACATCATTATCCCACGACTAATAGGATCAGGGCACGACAGGACTAAGATAACCACTCATTTATTAAGGAACAGCTCTTGCATGGTTAAACCTACAACCTATTGTTCAGTATGTGATTACTTAACTATCATCTCAGTTATGATATGGAGTGCACTGCATAAATATACTCTGTTTTGCTATGTTTACTATACAGATTGTGCAGACTAAAACAAATTCTGTTTTTACAAAATTTGTGTTGCTAATTATATGGTAAAATTTTCTGTTAAATACCACATTTGTTATAATAAATTGTCTGAGAAATGTACAACCCCCACATCTTTAATTTTAAATGAGAGTTGCCTTCATCAAAAGGTAAATGATACAAGTAGAACATTTAATGACAGAATGTATTAAAAAAAAAAAAAACTATATGTATTCAATACTACAGAATGGTCCATTTCTAGAACTAATAGAAAATCATACAGGCAGGTCTCAAATAATATAATACTCACATTCAATTAGGGCAAATTAAAACTGATAACCGATCTCAATTATTATGAGGAAAAATTCACTTACTGCAATGTATATGAAGAAATCAAAGGTTATCAAAGTTATCAATGAGGATTTTTCACATTGCTAATAGAAAAAAAAAAACAAACCAACTTTTGTTTCAAAAATTCACTGCATATTTCTACTTGTCTGGAACCAAATACCATATGTTGTACGGATATGAACTGAATCTTGTAATCACTTCATGGGGATTCATTACTCATACTAATGAAGACCCACCTGTATAAATGTTAAGTGTTTACTGTCACCTGTCTTTCCTTATGTGTTGTTACAGCAATAAGATGCAATGCCAGGCTTGTGATACCTAATGACCTCCCTCAGTTTGCACTTGATGGTGCTAATCTCTTCTGCTACATGTTGATGACTTGTCTTGTTAATATCCATAGAAATGAAGTCCATCAACAGCTTCCCAACCGTACCTGTTGTGAAAGCATCATCCACCAGCGTATCCTCACTGGAACGTGAAGACAGAGATGATGAAGCATCTGACTCCTTTTCTGGCCCTAAATCGGGATCATTATTTAACACAGTTGACGCATGAGGCCAAGTTGAAAGAAATAAAGTTGCAGCATGTTCAGGACCTACTAGTAAGGTCCCAGCACATGTTACACAACCCTCTGTAGCTTCTGCATCTAATCTTGAAACCTCTGCCTCTGTAGGGCTGGCAGAATGACGACTAGGTTTATTGCAACAGTTGGTGCTGCAACAAGACGATGTTTTATCTTCAGGTTTGTGTTCCTTCACGCAACTTTCCCCCCCCTGAATTAGATTCAGAAACCTGCCCTTCTCCTCGGATGTCCTTGTGATCAAGTACTCCTGCACAGCTTTGAATGTATCCAGGGTTTCAAGTTCTTTTATGAGGCTTCTGACAGCACATGTCACCTCTTTAAGCCCTTTGTCTGGTCTTGGACACTCAACAATGTACCCACCTTTGCTGTCAACTGTCCGCACAAATGGTAGTGTGAAACAAAACATGCTGATGAGAAACTGACCGTGGGCTTTCATCTCTAGCATGTAGGATAAAGCTTGATGGACAATTGATTTACGCTCCTCTGGGACATGTATCTTCGATCCGAGCCACCTTTGGAGAATGAAAAAAAAAACAACAAAATTTTCTTCCCACTTTGTATTATCAAGCACGGTAACTATGGAGAGTGCTAGAAGTGCTACAGTGAGTACTGACTGCGTGCATACCTGCAAACACTCCTTTAACAAATCAACCATAAAATATTGGCACCTAGAACCCCATGTGGTGGAGAAACCGGAGAATCTCCACCTGAAAGGTGAAATACACTGAAATACACTGCAGTCTTGGTTCTGTGAATGTACAACCTCAAGTCCAAAATGTTTTTAAAAAAAAGACAGACAAAAAGGTAATGCCTTGAAACAAAATTCCCCTATCAAGGATTTCTTTTCTAAAGCACTCACCAAGTTTCAGCTTACAGATGGGTCTGATTTCTACATCAAGTTTTTGGGGGTTTTTCCCCATATACACTGTTCCTGGTACACAGAATACTTTCATACACATTACACTGCAGGCTTGTATTCTCTATTCTCAGAGGAAGTTTCCTCTAACGCAAGTATCATGGACCCACTCTTACAAGCAAGATGATGGCAGCATAATGTTTTCAGTCTTATCACACTGAGAAGACAATCCACTAAAGAATGCGTTATTCCTGCATTCTATGAGGGTCATACGAAAAGTTGTGAGCAAAATTTTTTGTACAAATCGGAATTTATAGATAGATAAAATATAAATGTATCACCTTTATCTGCATCCTTTTCTTCACTTTTCAACATAATCTCCATTTCTCTGCATACATTTTTCCCATTGCTCTGCAAGTTTGAAAATACCACCCCAGTACAATTCCATTTCAGCTGACCGAAGGCACAGACACCCTGCTTTCTGGACGTTCTCTCCTGTGGGACCCAGCAAGCACAAACTTTTCTATAGCCCAGGGTTTCAATCATTTCCTGTACTACATTGTGTCCTATTCCAAGATTTACAGTGATTTCAGATACTGTGACATGTCTGTCTTATTTAATGATGTCGTCAACCCTTTCCACATTGCGTCCAGTGGAGGTAATTCGAGGGCGACCGCTGCGAGGCACATCTTGGATGCTCGTGTTTCCATCTTTGAAATGTTTCACCCACCTCTCAACACTGCTAGCATCCATACACACATCTCCATTAGCAAGCTGAAGTCTTTTGTGAATTTCAGCAGCGGGGATTTCCTCTTTAACGAGGAACTCAATAACAGCACGTTGCCAAATGAAACTTGAGCGCCTGCCATTTTTTTTTCTGTTCCACGTGGTCATGTGACACATGATGGTGACATCATGTGACCTCCAAATGAAGTGCAAAGGATGCAATTAAGGTGATATGTTTATATTTTCTCAATCTATAAACTATGATTTTTAAAAAAATTTGCTCATGATTTTTGGAATGACCCTCCTAACAGTCTAATTTCTTGAAAAATAAGCTTACATACAGATATTTTAATATGAGTAGGAAAATTATAAATCTGAATATTGCTAAAAATATATAAGAAACGATTTTGATAGTAATAAATAAATGTAGCACTGAACTCAGCCACAGTCATCACCCCACAACTGTTACATAACAGTCTCCGCATCAAAGGCGAACAAATCGGAGAAACATAAGGGGGAACTGGTATCCAGAACTGGATGACATGTGCTTGTCTGAACAAAAAAAAAAAAAAAAAGCCAACCACTGACTGATTTCTTGGATAACCAATCAGTGCACAAAAACAAAATCCACTTTACTAAAATATGTGAACAAAAGTGTTATAAAAAATTCTAAAGATTTAAAAATTGTGAACCTTTCTAAAAATGTACCTTTCATTTACATTTGATGTTCGTGGTCTCTCAATTCAGAAGCATTTTATGAAAATAATACATCACTGTACCTGATGGTCATACTCTCAATCCAAATCTATTTTTTAAAAATATATGCAGACATACCTTCCCCAATCCTTAGCAAAGTCCAGAAGTTGGGTATTCATTGCACCTTTCTTTGTATCAACGGTGAAAAAGCATGATGGGCGGAAAAGGAGGCCTGACTGCCTTCTAGCACTTGAAAGCAGGACATATCCTCTGGGTTGTCCTTGTGTGGGGGAAACAAAAAATAAGATGTATAAATAAAATTAATAAATATCCTACTCTCATCACCATCTTCATCATCTATTTGACATCTGATAGGAGTTGATATCTGACAGGAGTTGGTGATCACAGTTCTCCATTTCTTGTGATCTGTTACAATCCAGTTTGTTCACAAGCCATTCACTTCTTTTGCCAGGCTATCAGTCTCAAAAACTGTGTAAGCACATGCCTTCCCCCCCCCCCCCAACATGCCGCAATGCCAGACTTTTTAGTTAACCTCCACAACCATGAAAATTACAAACTCCGCTCACATAATTAATATAACATAAAGTTTCTGCTACATTTATCATTATTACTATCAACACTTACAAGCACTAACCTGTGTCGGGATCATGTGGCCGCATTGCATCTAATAATAGCTTAACTGGCACCCAGTGTGGTGGATATTTGAATCTCGCTGTATCGAGAATCAGAGCCAGGTCTTTTTCTTCATGATAGCTGTAGAAATGACAAAATAAGTCATCATCTAAGAAAAACATCAGATATATTTTTATTCGTAGCAGCTGTCTAGATAGATGGAACAAATCAACTGTGCATTCTTCTCATACAAAGACTGTGAGTTGGGGATCAGCTACTGATGTTGGGGAAACTGCCAATTAAAAAAAAAACTAAATTTGCCTGCAAGATGAGTCATACTAACTTGACTTTGACTTTTTCAATTCCCAAATTTAGGAGTTTTCTTTCTTTTTTTACTTTGTGCAGGGCTGTGGACTGTGCAAGTCTAATCTCCAAGAAGAATGGGTGACAGAGGAAGTTGGCAGCAGCAACTTTTTCCAAAGATGTTTCAATGCACTGTGGCTAGTAAGTGGTGTTTCAGCTTTTCATAAGATTTACTTTCTTGCTTAACGAAGACGATAATTACGGTACAAGCAACCTGTCATGGTTTTATGGTCATCCTAAGCATGTATGTATATGCATACATGTAAATGTGTGTGTATATACTGTCCAAAAAAAGGAACACATAACTACTGATGACCCAACTTTAGTCATAATTTTGATATTCTGTAGCTTTTTAAATTGAATGAATAAAATTTTCAAATACCACACAATAGTACCTAAGGGTTTAAACACTCACTTGACAGTTTCTTGCATCTGTGTGATGAGAATGTGTTAGTCCCAGGGGTTCTCAAGTTAGTATGATGTGTGGCCAATGCTTGCATCAATCAGCGACTGGCATCTCCTGAGCATAGTTGTCACCGAAACATTTCTCCAGCCAATCGTGATCTGTAGCAGGCACTCCAGGAAGACTGGGCAGCCATCTCACAGGTGCACATCAGACATCTGATCGCATCTATACCCAGGAGATGCCAGTCGCTGATCGATGCAAGCAGAGGCCACACACCAAACTAACTGAGAACCCCTGGGACTAACAAATTCTCGTCACACAGATGCAAGAAATTGTCAAGTGAGTGTTTAAACCCTTAGGTATTATTGTGTGCAATTTCAAAATTTTATTCATTCAATTTAAAAAGCTATAGAATATCAAAGTTATGGCTAAAATTGGGTCAGCAATAGTTATGCGTTTCTTTTTTTTTGGACAGTATATATATATAAAAAGATTCTTGACTTGGGTATGGTGAATCAGTGACCCATAGCTGACATGCTAGAGTCTAAGCTGGTGAACCCTGTTCCACCCTCTCCACTGATACCCCCAATAAAAAGCCTATCCTAAAGACAGACTGCACACCCTGTGTTCTAGCTCCACTCAGAGACTGACAAACAGCCACCATGACCTGTCTCAAAGCCAGTCTGATGCTGTGTCTCACCTTCTCACACCTCCAGGGAGACTGAAGAAGAAATTCTGGCCTATTTACAGTTATCACTTCTGAGAAATGAAATAAGAGGGGTGTTCAGAAAGTAATGCACATCTTTTTTCTCGGGAGTTTTTTATTAAAAAAACATGAAATTTATACACGATATACATAGATATGTCAGTAAATATCGGTATTATTCAACATAATCCCCATCAACTTGTACGGCTTTACGCCAGCACAAAACAAGTGCATATATTCCTAGCCCGTACCAGATTTTCTCTTGATTATGTGGCCATTTCTTCGTTGCATGAATCATTCCTTTGTCATCTTCAAATCTTACCCCTCAGAATGCATCTTTAAGTGACCAAACAGATGGAAATCAGAGGGTGCCAAATCAGGACTATAGGGTGGATGGGTTAGTACAGTCCAATCCAATTTCTTGATTGCTTCCTGTGGGTGAGGGCGCACACTGTCATGAAGGAGAAGCAGGTCTGCTGGATTCTTGCGTGGCCAAACTCTGCGAAAACGTTGAGTTTTTTCAATGTCTTAATGTAAGCTTGCAAACTGGTTGTCTCTCCTCTTGGCATAACATCCACAAGAATCACACCTTCAATGTCCCAAAAGACAGTGATCATGACCTTTCCAGCTGAAGGAGCTGTCCTGCATTTCTTTCTTCGTGGTGATTGCAGATGATGCCACTCCATTGACTGTCTTTTTGTCTCAGGTTCAAAATGATGTGACCATGTATCGTAGCCTGTTACGATCTTAGCCAAAAAGTTCTCTCCCTCATCACTGAAATGCTCCAACAATTCAGAAGAAATTGCTTTCCTTTGGTGTCGATGGTCATTTGTGAGACTTCGAGGAACCCATCTTGCGCAAACCTTAGAAAATCTCAGAGCTTTTATAACTGCATTTGCACTACCACTGCTGATTGCCAGCTTTAAGGCCAATTGTTGAGTAGTGATACGCCTATCAGTAAGAATAATACCCTCAGTGCATTTCAACATTTCTGCCTTGGTGGTTGTGGCAGGACATCCACAGCGCTGCTGATCATGCAACTCCTTATCTCCACTTATTGATTCTTTGATTCTCTGAACCCAGCAACTGAATGTACTCCTGTCAACTACAAAACTTCCACACGCATCACATAGACGCTTGTGAACATTCACAACAGTTTCCTTCTCTGCAATGAGAGATTCTATCACAATTCGCTTCTTATACCGCAAGTTGCTAACATGCTCCATTTTCAACAGTTAGGGCAGCCATATTCTTTGGCCAGTTGTGGTGCAATTTGGTTCACACAATCGGCACATGCCATATTTAAAGTGTGCAAAATTTCGTGCTTCTATCTTCATTATTAGCTGAAAAAAAAACAACGTGGTGCATTACTTTCTGAACGTCCTCGCAAGTTTTGGTCACATGTAGCTGAGCCCTGACATAGACCGTGTGGATTCTGCACAAAGTCTGATATAAGTTCTGATCAGAATTACTCAAATATAGCCCAGTTTGAGTTTCAAAATAAAAAAAAAAATTAAAAATGAAGAGACCTAAATGACAAGAAATGAAAAAAAAAAAAAAAAAGGCAAGTCAAAACATTTAAACTTACCCTGCAATTGGAGAAAAGTGGCCATCACCTGTCTGCCCCAGAATCTTCCTGGAGTAGGAAGCCACAAACACTATGTCTTCTCTTTGTGTTGCATTCTTAATCTGAAGTTAAATATAACAGGTCTTATCCAGCCTCAGCTTCAAAACTTGTATAATAATGTCAACATATCTTACATCCTTCCCGTGCCGTTAAATGTCACATAGGGCTCGCATAGTTGTTTGCCAAGTTTTCCTGTTCTTGGCGAGTCTTTCAACTTCATCAAAGGATGTTATGCCCACTAAACTGGCTTTTCTTAACAATGTCCTCTTTAGAGCTTCACATGGTCGACCTCTTTTTCTTCGGCCTGTCGTGGTCCATTTGTTTTGGTATTCTCTGAGTATTTGTCAACATATCTCTCTCTCTCTGAACCTTAAGTGCCCAGGGCACATGGGGCTTCCGCAAGAGTTTTCCACAAATGCCTGTTCATTGCCTTTTTTTCTGCTCTTGCCCAGGTGAGCCCTCTACTGCTCAACATCCTTTCTGTTGTTCTTCTCCATGTCTCTTTTGGACTACCCTTACTTCTGTTCCCCTGTGATGTCCATCTTAGTGCTGTTTTTGGTAGTGAGTTATCAGTCATTCGGAGCACGTCCCAACCATCGCCAGCGTCTTTCCTCAATAATTGCTGTCAGTGGCTTCATCTGCATCTCTGCCAACAAAATGTTATTTCTTATGGTGTTTGGCCAAAATATTTTTCTAACTCTTCGTAAACATTTAGTCTGGAAAGAATTCAACTTGTTTTCTATGGTTTTGGTGATTTTCCAGCATTCACTTCCACTGAGTAGTACACTTAGAACATTACTCTTAAATATCCTGATTTTCGTATTCATGCTTAGTTGTCAACATATACTACATGATAAATTAAGAATTTCTTTTCCAATATTTCCCATTCTGAACTACAGAAACTTATTAAGGCAGTAAGCACACATCTATCTCATGAAGATAACTGATAATGCAAGTGTATGAGCTCAATTATAAATTTCACATATGCATTTTTTTTTTCATTATAATGTCTTTTCTGGCATCTCTGAAAGAAATCTCTTGCCAAAACACTGTTGTGTTATTTTTTTCTATTGCATATATTCTCTTCTCTTCAGTTCATAGTAGTCATCACTTCACAGTTTATTATTTATACATCAATTGTTTCTGAATTTTTTGGAGAAAGGTAAAAAATCAAGTATATTTCTTCAGTTCTAAATAGCCACCAAAAGCTTGATGACTTCAGAAAGGTGGCAATACTCTGGACACTGCCTTGGCTTACTACAGTTTCTTTTATAATGAGGATGCTAAATGCCCTATAACTGATTTACATCTCTCAAGAACCAAACACAACTGTTTACCTGTCTTCACTACACAGACACACATCTAGCAGCCCATCCGACTTCACTGAATAGATGGCATTTGAGTCTGCTCTACAACAGCTGGGTTAGAAGTTCTCTATAGCTACAACAGTTGGGTTTGTAGTTTTTCTACATCTATAACAGCTGGACTAATAGTTCTTCTACATCTATAACAGCTGGGTCAAAAGTTTTTCTACAACTGGGTCAATAATTTTTCTACATCTATAACAACTGGGTCAATAGCTTTTCTACAGGTACTAAATCTTAACTGGTAATTTGTCTACATTACAAACATGACAGAACTGATAAAGCTCTGTAACACTACCTGAGTCCGAAGCTCATCAGCTGAAGCTATATCTGCAGCAGACTTGGCCACTGCTGCAAGGTTGTTACACCTCGCCAAGCATGTGAACTGCTCCATGTTTATGCCCTTCTCCCTGGCCACCTGTAAGGAAGTGCAGCAATCTAACATCTCCTCATGGTACCAGCGCCAAGGTCCTAGAAAACACAACAATCATTCCTCAGCCTTTATCTTCCCAACAGTTTAAGATGTAATATCATTTTTTTTTACAGTTAGTTTAAAACTTTTGTCATTGTGAAAAAGATATTCACTACTTCTGAGTACTCTATCAAATGTGTCTTGTGAGAATTCTGTACACATGCTACGATTAGGTCTCAGTTGTGGCCCTTGCCTACTCCTCTTCATGAAACATCTGGAGCTTCTGAGACACAGTAAAGTTCGAATCAGAAACAGGATTCATTATCCAAGCAAGAATGTAAATAAAATGAAAGACATATGAAGAGGTCACAACTCCTCCTTTACTGAGATCAAAATTAGCCTTCTTTTTAGCTTCTTCTTCTGTGTTCACGTGTCAGGTCATCCTAATCAGAAGCCAGGTTGCTAGGATGAAGTCCGCAGTTCCCTCCAGGTCCTCACTGCAACCCCGCAGCTTATGCTCAGGTCCAACCTCTTTGGCCAGGTCTGGCTTTATAGGTCAGTGAACACTGGGCCCTCTTTGGGTTTGTGCTCTGTCCCCACAAGAGCATGTGTCTATGTGAGAAATCACACATTTTTGCTTCTAAATGTTAATATCTTATTTTTCCCAAGAGGCTCTATCTTCTTCATTACAACTTCCTTTTTTTTCTTTTTCCAATTACCAAATTCTCCATGAATTTCCAAAGCATTCACCAGTTTAACTAAGACACGAGAGTGAAGATTTGTGAATAAAAGATACGCTGTCAATAGGTCAAGTGAACCACAGCTAGGCATGCTCATTTAGCACCCCCAAAATGTTGCTGTCTGTAAACAGGGCATCATGATATCACTAGACATAACAAATCAAAAATGATGAGTGAAGAAAAGAAAATATGATTTGTGTACCACAGCAGATGCTGCATCTATGTTACTGCATTATACAAATTTTACAGGCAACTCCATTTCTCCCCAAAAAGGTGGACTTAAAAGCAGTGTGCACGTATCACAGATGTTTCAATTAAAATGGCACACAATTTTCATACATGTGACACAGAAAGTAAACAGGAAGTGGTGGGACGGTAAATGAAAAAGTAGTTAAGTCTACACAATTTCAGGTAAGGACCAAATTTTTACTCACGGTAGTGAAGCCTACTCGAAGATTATTCTTTCACTTTAAGAAATCAACAAAAAAAAAATGGTTCAGCCCTTATCTGATAATATATCTCTTATCCAAGTTCACAGTAATAAAATGATATGACAACTGTACCAGACCCTTGTATGTTCTGCTACAACTGTACCAGACCCTTGTATGTTCCACTACAACTGTACCAGAACCCTGTATGCTCCACTACAACTGTAGCAGACTCCTGTATGCTCCACTACAACTGTACCAGACACCTGTATGCTCCACTACAACTGTACCAGACTTCTGTATGGTCCACTACAACTGTACCAGACCCCTGTATGCTCCACTACAACTGTACCAGACCCCTGTATGCTCCACTACAGCTAAACCAGACCCCTGTATGCTCCACTACAGCTAAACCAGACCTCCAGTGTGCTCCACTACAACTAAACCAGACCTCCTGTATGCTCCACTACAACTAAACCAGACCTCCTGTATGCTCCACTACAACTAAACCAGACCTCCTGTATGCTCCACTATAACTAAACCAGACCTCCTGTATGCTCCACTACAACTAAACCAGACCTCCTGCATGCTCCACTATAACTAAACCAGACCTCCTGTATGCTCCACTATAACTAAACCAGACCTCCTGTATGCTCCACTATAACTAAACCAGACCTCCTGTATGCTCCACTATAACTAAACCAGACCTCCTGTATGCTCCACTATAACTAAACCAGACCTCCTGTATGCTTCACTATAACTAAACCAGACCTCCTGTATGCTCCACTACAACTAAACCAGACCTCCTGTATGCTCCACTATAACTAAACCAGACCTCCCGTATGCTCCACTACAACTAAACCAGACCTCCTGTATGCTCCACTACAACTAAACCAGACCTCCTGTATGCTTATCTACTTTTATGACAGATTTAAATAAAGTACCTTTCCAGATTCTTCCTGGATCAATTTCCAAAACATTAAGAGCCATAACCAAAGATGTGAGACCACAATATGCTGGTTCATCTTGAGTGCGATACTGAGAGCACAACTGCAGATATATCAGAAATTGTAAAAATAAAACTAAATATAGAAGAAAAAAAACAAACCCAAAACTGTTAATCGGAATTATAAAACTATTTTAAAATTTAAAAAACAAACTCAGTCCTGTTAGTGATGCTAAAGGAGCATACCAGTCTGTTTGTGAGGCCTTTTGAGTGTCAGACCAGATCTGGTCTGCTGGCTACAGGTTTCTAAAAGAAAAACTGCACAAACTGCAAAGATTGTACAATCAATAAGTGTGTCTCAATAAAAACTATAAAAACTATTTTTAGACTGTGGAAACCGCAAAGATTGCCTAACTAGATGATAAAACTTAACACTCTGTATTTCTGATAAATCCCAAAGAGCCAGGGAGATGTACAGCACAGAAAATGCTGAAAAACAAAGAACTGACATAGGAGACAGCCAAGATGATAGCAAAATATTGACAAAAGTGGCAATCTCTTTCTACCAGCAGCCCCATATGTCTTGGGCACTCCAGGGACAAGAGAGTGAGAGAAAGAGAGAGAGAGACCTCCAGACCTAACAAAAACCAGACCCAGAGAGAGAGACTTTGATAAATAATTATACAAATAAACAAAATTTAAAACATAAACTGTGAAACTCTTAAAATGTGTTTAATATCAACTTTCTTGTCTCCTTATGCATGGAGATAAAACATGTTTTTGTTTGTAAAATAGTTCTTGTTCACCTCAGTCAAATGATTTAAGATGTACAAACAATTCTGTACATTCCCTTGCAAAATAATCTCTCGACCTTTGATTTATCAACTCCTTTCTGGTCCATATGTACAATCATCATATTTATCATTTGGGCTTCCCTGTGAACTAGAATGATGGTTTTACAGAGATTACCATTTCTGGAGCCAAAAAAACTGAAACTGACCAAGAACTTGTCCTGTTTTTACACTGTGCTCAGAGTAAACAGGCTGTCACATGACTTCACTCAGCCAATAGGGTAAAAAATGAACACATTCCAATGCTGATTCAGATTGTTAAGATCCACTTCTAGGAATTATGAAAATCATCCAGCTTGATGTTTGTTATCAAGATCTTCATCATGGCACTACCCACCAAAAACACAAGTGTATAATCACAGAATAACTCTATAACAAACATAAAGACAAGTTTCTTAATACTGAAAATATAAATATCCTAGCTATCTTCTTGGACACATTAAATGTCATGATAATATAGAGAAGACTGTCTTTGAAGGGTACATAAAGGGAAAAAGAAAGAGAGGAAGACCAAGGCAAAGATAGCTGCAAGACATCACTGATGATCTGCAAATGGATGCATCAGCAGCAGGCCATCTTGCTTACAACTGAGAGGCCTACAGGAGTGCTGTTATGGAGGCAAAGTTCCGCAAGGGACATGCAAACGAATGAATGAGCTATCTTCTAGATATCCATTCTTTTATCCTTTCATATTTGTATCCATTTTATACATAGAAGTCTCCATGAAGAGTTCTGCTCAGGAGCTCATTTATGTTAGCCCTTCCAAGCCAGCCACAGTTATCTCCTCATTATTACTCACACAAGAATGCTCTGGTTTTTCTGTGAACGAGAAAGATGGTTGTAGAGAGTATTGTTATCTGGGCCAGTGAATGAAGGCTGGCCAAGGACTAGACCTCCTCTTATGCTATCCTCCCAGAAAAGGATGACACACGACTTCACTCAACTAACTGGCTATGAATGAACATATTCCAATGTTGACTCATTATCTGCTTCAACATTATCACAGCAACAGCCAACAATATCTGAGGAGCTAAGCCTCCCACCACAAACAATAAAACATACACTTGTGGCCATCAAGAAGAAATCTCTAACCTTGAAAAAGCAGTTCATGTGACCTGTAGCCAATGCTTCTGCAAAAATCTTCTTTCCTTCCTCAGATGCAAAAGCTATGCAGGAAGACGGCAGCGGCCGTCTATAAAACTGTGTCTTCTGAACCTTCGGCATGTCCACAGGTAGTTTCACTTCAACATTCGCTGAACTGCTTGCCATTCGAATGATCAACAACACCCTCGACTTCTGAGCTATGACTGTGAACAGATTAACATGACAAACATAAACAAATAAGTTGACTATGAAGAGACTAAGTAACAACAAACACCACCACATTAGTTCTTTATACAAATGAGTTCTACTTGTGTTATCATGTTTGCACAACTGTCAGGCAGTTGATTATCTTTTTCCTATCATAAACTGAAAATATGCTGCAACAAGTTAGACTGAATTACACCAGATTAATCATCATTTTCCTCAAATGTAACTTAGTTCAGCTTCTGACAAGTGTTTTCACTGAACAACGTGACAAGACATTCTGATGAACTTGTGACCACGCTTGCTGAACTCAAGACAAGACACACTGCTCAACTTTTACCAGATCATGGAAAAATGAACGAATTTAAGAAATACTATGCAATAATAATTATGAACAAATGTGATATTTCAGAAAACAAAACAAAAAAAGGCTCTACAAAATTATCTGACACAATGGTTTTTACTGTATACAAAACAGCAATTTCATGGAAGTTACTAAAATTACTTTAAAAATCTCTCATGGGCAATTCTACTAAAGATTTGCATAATAAGGCAAAGAAACAACAAAATATTTTGTTGCATGGTCCAGTCACTTTGTGTCTGCATTTTCTACATTTTAAGAATGGGGGCAAAGATGATGACTGATCTGGCCCTCAGAGACCCATGGCTGACATGCTAGTATCAGGGTTAGTGACCCATGGCTGACATGCTAGTATCAGGGTTAGTGACCCATGGCTGACATGCTAGTATCAGGGTTAGTGACCCATGGCTGACATGCCAGTGTCAGGGTTAGTGACCCATGGCTGACATGCTAGTGTCATGGTCAGAGACCCATGGCTGACATGCTAGTGTCAGGGTTGGTGACCCAAGGCTGACATGCTAGTGTCAGGGTCAGTGACCCATGGCTGACTAAGACCTGTTCCACCTCTCTGTTGGTACCCCCAGTAACAGGCTAACGGGGCAGGGATTGCCATAGTCCCCATGGCGGTGGAATCTGAAAAAGAAGTACTGCATACCCCCTGCTTTTAGCTGCACTCCAGGACTGAAAAAAAATAGGTGCCATAACCCCCCTCCCAAACCGATACGATAATATGCCTCAAAATCTTCACAGTATCAGTTGCAAAGAACACCAGTTCGTAGTTACAGGGAGACACAAGACAAGGCATATTTTAAGAATGAACTATTTAAATGCCAAGATAAAACACTAAAATAAGATCCCTGGTGGTAATAACTTTTAACCCTTTCCAATCTTTTGTCAAAGATTTAAACAAGCCTCCAACATCTGGTACAAATTCATTACTGATTAAACTGACAAGGATATAATTTATTCAAGTTAGCTGACATGCTGACTGATAAATTTTCCTCATAAATTTAACTTTGATGTCAGAAAACTTTGAAGCTTTACAGCCAATTAAAAAATAATTGGTATACAAAGTTGAAAATAAGCTATAATTATTCAGGGTGAGAAAGGGTTAAGACGCTTTTCAAGATATGGCTCTCTCACACTGGCAGCATAAGCTGTTAATTTTTTCTCAAATTATTTATTTAACTACTGACCATTATACTGATTTAACTACTGACTAATTACTGATTTAACTACTGACTATTATACTAACTAAACAAGTTGAATTCTTTCCAGACTAAATGTTTACGTAGAATTAAAAAAATATTTTGGCCAAACACCATAAGAAATAACATTTTATTGGCAGAAATGCAGATGAAACCACTGACAACAATTATTGAGGAAAGACGCTGGCGATGGTTGGGAATTTGCTCCGAATGACTGACAACTCACTACCAAAAATAGCACTAAGATGGACACCACAGGGAAGCAGAAGTAAGGGTAGACCAAAAGAGACATGGAGAAGAACAACAGAAAGGATGTTGAGCAATAGAGGGCTCACCTGGGCAAGAGCAGAAAAAAAGACGAAAGACAGGCATTTGTGGAAAACCCTTGCGGAAGCCCCATGTGCCCTGGGCACTTAAGGTTCAGAGAGAGAGAGAGATTATACTAACTACTGACACTGATTTAACTACTGACTATTATTTAACTACTAACTGATAGATGATTTAAGTACTGAAACAAGATATGTAAATAATCATATGAAAAAGATCTAATTATATTCACTGATGTACTAATGACAAGTTCAGAACTGGAACACACAACAACAGGAAAGACAATGTGAAAAGAAGCAAGTGAAGGTAAAAAGAACATTAAAAAAATGATAATGATCAGTCTAATGTACTAATATCACAGTAAAATGTTAGACTATTTAAAACAAAATTAGGAACAGCTTTATTAATTAAGAACACTGCTGTAACATTTCAATTTACAGAGGCCTTGTGTGTTTATATTTTGTATATATACTTACACCCAAAAACTAGTTTGTATGTTTCTATCATAAAAGCAAACCACCAGATGAAATAATGGAAAGCATAATAAACTAAGATCTGTGAAACATTTCCAATGAATAATACTTAATGACTACATTATTAACCAACACAAAAATGACAAGGAAAATCAAGCCATTATCACACACTTCTCCTTTCTATGACCTCCTAGTTTGTCTTGCTTATCTTAGCAGACAGCTCAAATTTTGTGTGATACTTTATATCTTAGGGAACAGCTCAAATTTTATGTGATATTTTATATCAGAGTTTCTCAGTCTTTTTCTGCTCATATCCCCTCATGCCTTTTTTTTAATAAAAATGTCTCTATGTTTCCATTATCCTTATAGTTAAGTGATCTTTTTTTCGCCCATTGTGATCTGTGTATATAGTTACCTTCAGCACTTGTGATATATTAGCTTGTGTTATAGAAAGTGAATGTGAACCCTCACAGATATACAACTTTAACTGCCACCATTTGTTTCCTCTGTGTTATTTTTAACTATTTATGGACTGCTGGAAGCTTTCAAGTAATCTTTCTTTCTATGACTGTCAACTATTAGCAGAACAGAGCATCAGAAGTTTAAAGGGCTGAAATGCTTGCAAGGTGTGGTAATTTTCTGATGATCTGAGAAGTTGTGTTGTTGTTGTTTCGCTTTTTACAGCAGATAATTTCCTGCCTTTTGTCAATATATACTTTGTCTGTGGTTCTTTTATTTTACTAAAGTAACAAATACCAGCTTCAGCAGTACTTCCCTTTTTTAACGGTCATGTCTGACCTCTTAGGTCAAGGTGCTGCTTTCCTCATGACTTCTCATGTGGACATGAATGTTGGGCCATTAATTTGGATGATGAAGAGAAACAGAGGCAAGAACATCCATGAAAAAGATGGAGGACGGAAACTATAGAAAGCTTAAATATTCCCTTATATGAAGCACATCGCCAAGTCCTGTCAAGATGTCTGTCCATCAACAATGAAAGGTATATGATGAAGGGGACAAGAGAAGAAAAGAAATTCTTGTATTGGGTGAAGTGAGGTAGAGTACCAAACATAATATGCATGAAAGATTACGCTTGTTTCAAACATGCATCAGTTCATCCTCTGAAGTAAAACAAGGCAGCTATTTCTGTATTATGTTATTAATACGCTTATGCATTTTTTCTAAGATACAGCATAATGTCTTTAAAAAAATGCTGGAAGACAACTTTCCCATTAGAAACTGAAGGGGAAAAGGAAATCCTTTCAAGTCTGTGAGGCACCTAGAGGTCGTGGCGCTCATATTTTTCTTGTTCACACACCAATAGTGATGTTGTTTCCTAGCAGTCTTTATTAACCAGTTTCAGACGTAGTCAGTTTCTTGGTTCCATTTATACTACTCGGACGCCCATGGCCGATTCAAACCACAGACCTTCTCCATAAAATACAAGTGCATTAACTAGACTAACCATTTCGGTACTCATAACCTAGGACAATCCCATCTAGATTGATGAACGTCCAAAAATCTTTTTTATATTGAGCTGCATTAATTTACTTACGTGATAATGTTGTAAATCTAGTCCACGAATGCCAAACAGACATTACTATTGTCTCCCTGACATATACACCCAACTACCATTGTCCTTAGAGATTGAGAAACGCAAAGATTCTAGAACTGGTCTTAGTAATCAACCCGGAACAACATGGTGGCTACTTTTATTTGTTTCGTTTCTCTTGCGGGCTTTTTTTTTTTTCAACCTTACAGAGTCCTTGCGCGGTATCGCATTTTTCGTTAGCTATTCCGTATCATGTGGGACATCAAAGCAAGACAGGGAACAAGTAGAGAATATATGGCAGTCCATATGGGTGCCTTCGGTGACAGCAGTGCGTTAGAAATGGAAATGGTAGCAGTCTCCTAGAGCTGTGCAGCCAGCATGATCCTTTCATCAGAAATACATTATTTAAGGCTTTTCCTGTGTGTTCTGATAACCGCTATTACTGCTTTACGGTCCGTACTCAAGTTGGGCCTCTTGCATCTACGACTGACCTTTTCTTGTTGTTCCTTGCTAGTATGAAATCAGTTTGGCCTCTGCATGTCATATCATTTCATTTGTACCTGGTGTATATTTGGGACTCTCTGTGTTTTATCAGAACTCACAAGAAGAAAAGTGAAACAATAAAACTAAGTAAGCTTGAGGAAGAGAATGTGAAAGAATAATATGAGAAGAAAATGAGAGAACTGATCATAAACTTACCAACAGAAACAAAATCAGTAGAAGAGGAATGGGCCTTGTTCAAAACCAGCATTTTCCAAACAGCAAGGAAACATGTGGCACAATGAAAAAGGGAGGCATAGAAATGAGAATAACAACATGATGGAATGATGAGGTGAAAGAGGCTGTAAAAGAAAAGAAAAATAATATAAAGAATGGATGAGAAGTAAGCAGGAGTAAGATTACATTGATTGAATATCGAATTACAAGAAGATGCTCTAAACAATGAATAGATCAAATAAAGGTAAAATCATGGCAGGAGTACAGTGAAGTATTGAACAACAATACAAAGAAGCTACGAAAATCTTTTATAAAAAGATCAGTGCAATGAGAAGGTTAGCAGAGCACTTGGACCCAATAGAGATTGTGAACGATGTTAATCTCACTCTCTCTCTCTCTCTTTCTGAACCTTAAGTGCCCAGGGCACATGAGGCTTCAACAAGGGTTTTCTACAAATGCCTGCCCTTTGCCTTTTTTCCTGCTCTTGCCCAGGTGAAGGAAAGCAATGGTAAACTATCTTCTGAAAATATACCAAGAAACCCAAACAGCGACATGGAAAGTCAGATGGGAAAAAGATCTGGTGGTGAGGCCCCCAGGCCAGATAGATCTAATTTTAACACTGGGGAAGAGTGTGAAACAGAGGTCAGTACTAGTAATTGTGATGACGGACAAAGTCCTAACGATGTTACTAAGGAAAATCCCTGCATCAACTAAAAAGAAAAATAAGAGTAGGAACATGGAATGTGAGAAGTCTGTATGAGGGAAAGTATCAAATAATAAGAGACGAGATGAAAAGAACGGGGATACACATTTTAGGAATCTGCAAACATCGATGGAAAGGATCAAGACGCTTCAAGAGCGAGAATGATAATATCTTTAAATACTCTGGTGGAGAATTAGGAGGAAAGAATGGAGTGGCTTTTTACTTGGACAAATCAACATCAAAAGCATTACTAGGTTACAATCCAGTAAGTGACAGAATTCTCACAATCAGACTTAAGGGCATTCCTAGAAATGTAACAATCATCCAGATATATGCACCTACATCAGCAGCAGAAGAAGAGGAAGTAGAAGACTTTTATAACACACTGCAAATGACGATAGACCAGGTACATAAAAATTATATTGTATTAATAATGGGGGATTTTAATGCAAAGATTGGTACAGAAAGAGCAGAAGACGAAGGATATGTTGTAGGGAAATTTAGCATAGGACATAGAAATGAGGCAGGTGACAATCTAATGGCGTTTTGCATGGAAAATGAGCTAATGATTGCTAGCACACTTTTTAAACAACATCCAAGAAGACTTTACACATGGACATCACCTGATGGGAAAACCAAGAATCAAATAGATTACATTTTAGTGCAAAGAAGGTGGAGATCAAGTATAACATCAGATAAAACTTTACCAGGTGCTGATTGTGACACAGACCATGAGTTATTAATACCAGACATGAAGATAAAGATAAAAAAGATAGTTACGGGATCAAGACCACTCCACTTTGATCTTACAAAAATACCAGAACAATACAGTATAGAAGTGAAGAACCTTTTCGAAATCCTGATGGCTGTACAGGAGGAGATGACACCAGATGAATTGGCTACACAGGCTAGAGATATCTTAATAACAACAGCTAAAGACATGGTTCCAGTAAAGAAAACACAAAAGAATGGATGGATTACAGAAGGCACACTAGAAATGGTAAAACAACATAGAGAAATGAAGATGCAGTGGAAAATGACAAACAACAAAAAAAAAAGAATATAAATCTTTAACAAAAGAAGTACGAAAAAAACATAAGAAAAGACAAAAACAATACATACAAGATTGTTGTGAAAGAGTAGAAGGACATCAGAAGTGTAGAAGAGATAGTGAAACGTTTAAAAAAATGAAGACACTGACGAGAAATGTCACACCTAAGCTAAATGTAATTTGTGACAAGATGCGGAATACCTTGACAGAGGAAATTCTAGAAAAATGGAAGGAATATTGCAGAGAAATGTATGAAACAACCGACTGTGAAACCAGAAATCAACAGTGTGAATTACTGGAAGAGAAAGAACCCGAACCGACAATAGAAGTTTTATGGCCAATAAAGAATCTGAAAAATGGTAAATCACCAGGATGTGATGAGATAACAGCTGAACTTATTAAAGCAGGAAGAAAGGAATGTGCAACAGTCTATCATGCACTATGTAAAAAAGATATGGCATTCAGGTCTTTGGCCAAAAGAATGGAAAAGAACTGTATTCATACCACTGCCAAAAAAGGGTAACCTGAAATTATGCACAAACTACAGAACTGTTGCCCTGATTAGTCATGCCAGTAAAATTCTGTTAAAAATCATAATAGGTAGACTTCGTAAGAAAACAGAAGAAGTCAGTATAGTCCAAGCTGGTTTCAGGCAAGGAAGAGGATCAAGAGATCATGTATTCAATATAAGATTAATAATAGAGAAATGCAGAGAGTTTAATATGAATCTATATTTATCCTTTATAGACTACTCAAAGGCATTTGATTGTGTACAACACCAGAAACTCTGGGAAATAATGGAAAAAATGGGATTTCCAACGCATTTGATACAATTAACATCACTGCTGTATCTAGACCAACAAGCAGCAGTAAGAATAAATGGTGAAACAGCAACTTGGTTTGACATAAAACAAGGGGTCTGTCAAGGGTGCATATTGTCGCCTTACTTATTTAACTTGTATACTGAGAATATAATGAGGAATGTTAGAGAAGATGTAGACAAAGAATATTATGATGCCATAACAATTGGAGGTTATGAAATACCAGAGATTAGATATGCTGATGACACAGTATTACTGTCCACAACATAAAAAGGAATGGAAAAACATAAATACCTTTGAATGTAAATGCTACAGAAGAGTTATTCAAATATCATGGACACAAAAACGAACAAATATATCCATACTACAAGAACTTAATACTGAATTAGGCTGGCTGGTAAAGAGTATTAAACAGAGAAAACTTAAATATTTTGGACAC
Source organism: Achatina immaculata (assembly GCA_009760885.1). NCBI lineage: Eukaryota > Metazoa > Mollusca > Gastropoda > Stylommatophora > Achatinidae > Lissachatina > Lissachatina immaculata. The sequence goes on along the minus strand of CM019719.1, from coordinate 7,100,970 downwards.
ATTAAACGTCATGATAATCTAGAGAAGACCATCTTGGAAGGGTACATAATGGGAAAAAGAAAGAGAGGAAGACCAAGGCGAAGATGGCTGCAAGACATCGTTGATGATCTGCAAATGGATGCATCAGCAGCAGGCCATCTTTCTCACAACCGACAGGCCTACAAGAGTGCTGTTAGGGAGGCAAAGTTCCGCAAGGGATATGCAAATGAATGAATGCCCAGGTGAGCCCTCTATTGCTCAACATCCTTTCTGTTGTTCTTCTCCATGTCTCTTTTGGTCTACCCTTACTTCTGTTCCCCTGTGGTGTCCATCGTAGTGCTATTTTTGGTAGTGAGTCTTCAGTCATTTGGAGCATATGTCCCAACCATCGCCAGCATCTTTCCTCAATAATTGCTGTCAGTGGCTTCATCTGCATTTCTGCCAACAAGATGTTATTTCTTATGGTGTCTGACCAAAATATTTTTCTAATTCTTTGTAAAAACATTTAGTATGAAAGAATTCAGCTTGTTTTCTATGGTTTTGGTGATTTTCCAGCATTCACTTCCATAGAGTAGTACACTTAGAACATTACTCTTAAATATCCTGGTTTTCGTCTTCATGGTTAGGTTTTTTTAGATTTCCATATAGTCTGCAGCATTGCAAAAGCCTGGTTTGCTCTAGTAAGTCTGCTGTTGATGTCCTCTGTGCTGTCACACTACTCTACTGTCAAGATATACAAATTCGTTGAACTCCTCCACTAACTTGCTATCTATTCTGAGTACATTTGTGTTGTTCACATTTTGCTTCATTAACTTTGTCTTTCCTATGTTGATCTTTAGTCCTATGTTGTTTGCATTCTGAGTTAGTTTATTTTGTCTTGCATATCTTTGTGGCTGCTTGATAGTAGACAAATATCGTCTGCAAAATCAAGGTCCTCTAGCACTGTGTCAAGGGTCCATTTTAATCCTCTGTTTGTCTGATGTTGCCTCCTTCATTAACCAGTCTACTGCCAAGATAAATAATGTTGGTGATAGTACACATCCCTGCTTCACTCCTGTTTGTACCCTAAAACTGCTGACGTATGTTCTCCACAGATCACTTTGCACAGAAAACCTTCGTATAGGGCTATGATGACATCCATTGTCTTATGGGAGAGGCTATGCCATCTTAGAATTTTTCATAGGCCATCTCTGTTGACACTGTCAAAGGTTTTCTCAAAATCTATAAACAACGCATATGTTGTGCTATGCCACTCTTTTGCCTGCTCTAATATTTGTCTGAGTACAAATATGTGGTCTCTACGTGATCTTCCTTTCCTAAATCCTGCCTGCTTTTTTCTGAAGTTTTCCCCCAAGTGCTGGAACGATGTTAATGATGAACCAGTATGTGAACCAGAGAGGGTACCATAGAGATGGAGATGGTGCTTCGACAAGTTATTCAATATACCATCAGAGACATACCAAATCCATAAGAACAGCAAAGCTGGCCCCATAGAACTGGAACCAGACATACTATGAGGTGAAATAAGAGAAGTTATCAGAAAGACCCCCAATGAACAAGGCCCCAGGATGCAATGGAATACCTAATGAGTTAATCAAATGTGTGAAAGAGGATGAAATAGCTTGGCTTCACAGACTCTATAACTTGGTATGAGAAAAACAGGAAACACCACAGGACTGGAGAAATGCTGCAATTATTACAATGTGGAAAAAAAAAGCAGTAAAAAAGGACTGCAGCCAATATAGAGGCATCTCACTACTAAGCCATACTAGGAAAATGTTCTACAAGATTCTAGAGAACAGACTGCGACTAGTGATTGAACCACTGTTAAATTAAACTCAAGATGGGATTTAGAAAAAATAGAAGCTGTACAGGTGCCATCTTTTCTCTAAGACAACTAACAGAAAAATCAGTTGAACATAGTCAATACTGCATGTACCTTACGTAGATCAAGAAAAAGCATTTGACAGAGCATATAGATATAAACTATGGGAAATCTTACAACATTATGGAATTAGTACACATCTGATCAACCTATGCAAAAACCTATACGAAACAGTCAGCATACAGTTATAACAAATGCAGTAGACTGAACCATTCGTCATAAAATTTGGAGTGAGGCAAGGCTATGTACTATCTCCCTTACTATTCATAACATACACTGACAACATCTGCAAAAAAGCTAACATACATAGCAAAAACTCCACCACAAAGCTGCCCAACAGCCCAACCCCAGAAAGAATGCCAATAAACCTACAAAACCTTCCAGAAGACACACCCAATTGGAGAACCACAAACAAACTTCTTTTTTACTAACAATCAAGCACTTATAGCCACATCAGAAAAAGACCTACAGCAGGACATGGATAATTTAGCACAGACATGTAAAAGCCACAACATGAAAATCAGTGCTAAAAAAAATAGACGTTATGACCACGGCGAAGGAATAAATCCAAACAAAGATCTTCCTAGACAACTAGTCCTTGAAACAAGTGAAACATTTCAAATACCTAGGTAACATAATATCATCCTCAGGGACAACTGATGCTGAGATTGAGAATAGATGCAATAAAGCAAATCAAATCATTGGACAAATGATTCCTTAATTGAAAAATAAATACGTTACAACTGAAACAGAAAAAGCACTGTTCAACACAATTTTCCTGTAAGCTCCATGCTATCAATGTCAAACATGAACACAAACAGCCAAAAACAGGGAAAAATCATTACAACAGAAATGAGATGTTTAAGGAGAATACTAAATGTGACAAGAAGAGACAAAATAGGAAATGACACCATCATGGTGAAGCTTGAAGTCAGTCATTTGCATCTCCCTTGCAGAACTTTGCCTCTCTAACAGCTCTCCTGTTGGCCTCTCGGTTGTAAGCAAGATGCCCTGCTGCTGATACATCCATTCACAGATTATCAACAATGTCCTGCAGCCATCTTCGCCTTGGTCTTCCACTTTCTTTTTCTCAGTATGTACCCTTCCAAGACGATCTTCTCTAAATTCTTATGAATTTAATGTTACCAAAATATATAAGTTTTCTCTGTTTAATCATCTTTACTACCCAACCTTCTTCAATATTAAGTTCTTGTAGTTGTAGTTTTCAAGGTTAGAGAACACCAGTATTACACTATATCCAGAAACAGCAAGTCTAATGGACAGTGTATCATAGAAAATATTCACACTGAGATTTGTAAGTAAAAGAGATAGAGGCCGCCAGTGCAAGAGATGGAAATAGGAAATTACAGAAGCATTAAATATCCCATTATATGAAACAAATCGCTGAGCACTATCAAGATATCTATTTGTCCCTTCAGTACCGAAAGGTATATGAGAAAGGAGATAAGACAATACAAGTCAAGACAAGTCTATACAGATAGAATGTTAAAACTATTTAAGAAAAAAGTAGGAACAGCTTTACTAATTGCATAATGTGTGCAAACCAAAATATCACAACTGTGTGCTCATTAATTAATAAAGCTATTCCTACTCTTTTTCTGAAACAGTTTTAACACTTTGTTATAGTTTCACTACAGTGGCTTCATATATATTTGTATATTTGGTTTTATATATCTACACACTAACTGTTCATCTGTTACCAGTACAGAGATCTCTTGAGCCTATACAGACAGATCTCTTGAGCTATCTCCACAAGGAAGATGTAAATCTTCAGTGATGAAAAGGATGTTCAGCTTGTTCTGTTACCTTTTCTTATGAGGTACCCAGCCAAGCTGATTCCTATCAAACTCATGATGTTGTTCACAAACGTTTACTGTTGTTCTTTAACTCTTTTCCTTTCAACAGTTCCCACATCTGATTTCATAGTACAGTATTATTATGTCCCTTGACATGTCTCATTCTTATATTTATTTATTTTTTCATGTGATCTAGTTGCCAAAGCACTTTAGATATCAGAATAGTTCATAGTTCCAGAAAGAGATCAAAACAAGAACAGCCAACAGTATCTAAGGAACTACAGACACCCACCACAAACAATAGGTTTAAGCCATTAAGTTTTAAATGAAACAAAGTTCTGTTTGTGCAATCTTGTTTATCATATCTGCTTCGATTATTTACTCATAGATCTATTGTATTTTGTGATCTTACCTGATTTGAAGTTGCTGGCTTTGAGCAATGATGAACAGCCAGTGTGTGCTCCATGACAGAGAAACATTTTTGGTGATATCTTTGCAAGATAATGACTATTCAAACACATCATTCGTTACCTTGAGTGAAAACTTTTCATGGTATGTACAACTCATTTTTTTTCACACAGGACATGGCTGTTTTCAGTCATCTTATAGACTTTTTCCTAACAAATCTGTAGTGCTTTGTTTGGACATTTCAGATATCCTCAACAGTCTCTTGTTTCACTTTCCTCTAGTTTTCAAGTTTCTTTACCTATTCGTTCTGGAGTTGTTCTGTCTCCAGTTTCCTGTCTGCTGGCATTGTCTGCTTCAAGATTTATACCTTGTTACCTAGTCTTTCTTCAATTTCCTACTATTACATAGTCTGTCTTCAGTTTCTTACAGTTACATACGAATAGTTTGTCTTCAGTTTCCTATCTTGTTGCATAGTCTGTCTTTAGTTTCTTACATCGTTATATCGTCTGGTTCAAGTTCCTACCTCATTACATCATGTGAGTTTTCACTTTTGTGCCTTCTATCATCACAATGGCACCTTTTTTTTTTATTCATGCAAGTGATGGAGAGAGGAAATTACAGAAGTATTAAAATCCCATTCATTCATTCATTTGCATGTCCCTTGTGGAACTTTGCCTCCCAAACAGCACTCCTGTAGGCCTCTCGGTTGTGAGCAAGATGGCCTGCTGCTGTTGCATCCATTTCCAGATCGTCAACGATGTCTTGCAGCCATCTTCGTCTTGGTCTTCCTCTTTTTCTTTTTCCCATTATGTATCCTTCCAATACGGTCTTCTCTAAATTATCATGACGTTTAATGAGTCCAAAATATTTCAGTTTTCTCTCTTTAATCCTCTTCACTAGCCAGCCTTCTTCAATATTAAGCTCTTGTAGTATAGATATATTTGTTCTTTTTTGTGTCCACGATATTTGGAGAACTCTTCTGTAGCATTTACATTCAAAGGCATTTATGTGTTTCTCAGCTGTTTTGTTAAGTGTCCAGGTCTCACAGGCATATGTTGCTATGGGAAAGATGCATGCCCTTAAAAATCTTATTTTTGTGGTTCTGTCTGCTCCTCTCCACAGATTCTTTATTTGTTTTACTTTCTGAAGAGCGATAGATGTCTCCTTTTAATTTCCCTCATTGTATCCCCATTATTAGTTAGTAGCGATCCAAGATATTCAAAACTCTCCACTTCTTCCAGTTTTTCCTCATTGATACATATTTCAGTTGCCTTGTTTGTTTTGTCAGTTGTCATCAATTTAGTTTTCTTTGCATTAAGATAGAGGTTTTGCTCTTCGCTGTTCTTGCGGACTGACATAATTAGTTTTTCCATTCCTTTTTGTGTTGTGGACAGCAATACTGTGTCATCAGCATATCTAATCTCTGGTATTTCATAACCTCCAATTGTTATGGCATTGTAATATTCTTTGTCTACATCTTCTCTAACATTCCTCATTATATTTTCAGTATACAAGTTAAATAAGTAGGGTGACAATATGCACCCCTGACGGACCCCTTGTTTTATGTCAAACCAACTTGTTGTTTCACCATTTATTCTTACTGCTGCTTGTTGGTCTAGATACAGCAGTGATGTTAATTGTATCAAATGTATTGGAAATCCCATTATATGAGGAAAATCACTGAGCCATATCAAGAAGTCTATTTGTCCCCTCAACACCAAAAGGTATGTGAAGGAGACAAGACAATACAAGATATGAGAAAGGAGGCAAGACAAGATATGAAGAAGGAGATAACACAAGACAAGCAAGAGTGAAAGTGGATTTTTTTCCTTTATTTTCATAGCATACAGCATTAAGGAAAGTACATTTTTCTTTCATTTTTTTTTGGAGCATATCATAACAGAAAGAAGGCATTTTGTTTTATTATGCAGTCTACGATGTCATATTACATTCATTCATTTGCATGTCCCTTGCGGAACTTTGCCTCCCAACAGCTCTCCTGTAGGCCTCTCGGTTGTGAGCAAGATGGCCTGCTGCTGATGCATCCATTTGCAGATCGTCAACGATTTCTTGCAGCCGTCTTCGTTTTGGTCTTCCTCTTTTTCTTTTTTCCCATTATGTATTCTTCCAATACGGTCTTCTCTAAATTATGATGACGTTTAATGTGTCCAAAATATTTAAGTTTTCTCTATTTAATCCTCTTTACTAGCCAGCCTTCTTCAATATTAAGCTCTTGTAGTTTAGATATATTTGTTATTTTTTGTGTCCACGATATTTGGAGAACGATGTCATATATGAAACATAAAAGTATTACACTAGTGTCTATTTATTCAGTGTAACTGGTGATGTCGTGCCAGCAACTCGTACTTTACAACGTACTCTTTTGCTTGTGTCAGATCTTGAATTTTTTTTCTTCTGCTCTTTGTGCTTACTCTTAAACTGTGAAGTTTAAAAAGGTGGAAACAAGAGAAGAAGAATTACAATACTGACGTTTTCAGGTTCTTTTTGTTTGTTTTTTTTTTTATTAAAAAATCATCAGTTATTCAGAACATATAGAATTTTTTTTTTTTTAAGACAACGAAAACAACAGGCCATGACCCGGTGGTACTGCAAACCGGGTCCATCCATAATGAGATGTGGACCATACCCCCCCCCCCCTTCCCCAGCATTCAATGAGCAGGGCAGGCCTCATGCATCTCATTTAGTTAAAAAATAACGATGCTTTTATTTAACCAAAGGGCATGTTGATCAGGGTACCTGCCAGGAGGACACTTTGACCTCAGCCAAAAGACGCCAAGATATGCAACATATAGAATACCGCTGATAAAAGGTGCTTGCCTGTCATAGTTTATGATTTATGTTCAGTTTCAGTTAGTACCATATAGTTTTCCTAGTTGTGTAACTATGTATATTTAAAGTGCTTTACATACTAGTCAGCTAAATATGACCTGTAAGGTAAAGATTTATATATGTAAAACAGCCAGCTAATGCTGGCCTGTAAGGTAAAGATCAATATACTTAAAATCAGAAGATAAAGATCTACAACTACTGACTATTTTTGACCATTAAAATAGTTATCTATATTTGAAATAGTCGGCCTCTGTGGCTTTTAAAGTAAGAATCTACTCAAAATAGTCAGCTATTGCACGCCCATAGTGTAAAGACCTATATACTTTAAATAGTCTGCTATTTCTGGCCTGTAAGACTGAAATCTATATACCTAATTATTCATCTATTGTTAGCATTTCAGGTATAGTATTAGCTCACTGTTTAATTGGAAATGCTGAAGCTTCTAAAATAAACGCTTTTTTAAAAAATCATATGTGGCAATCTTTAGTGAAATCTACAGCAAAGTCTGATGTAATTGATATCAGTTCCATATTGGAAATTGATGATTTTATTTTCTGTACTTTATACATCAGGATTCTCGCAGGTGCTGTGAAGTATGTGCACTATGCTGAGATACTCATTAACAGGAGTCAGAGCACTTGTGGACATACATTGACGATAACCTTTTAACATTTAAACTTTTACCTTTAACATTTCAGGTAAAGATCTATTTAACTATTCAGCTTTTGCTAACCTGTCAGGTGAAGATCTAATACCTTTATAAGTATAAAAAAGTGGAGGTGGGGGGGGGTGTTTTCATTTTCTGTAAATTGTTTATGTAATCACAAATAATATATCAAATTTTTATATGAACATCTGTCATTTCCTGAATGTACTGTGCAATATTGTGTGGTGTCTCATCTTACAGTCATCATTCTCTATTTTTGCATCAGTTTTTCCAAAACAGATAGATCAGGTACCTATTGTTTTTAAAGCTGGTTTGATTGCAGAACCATCGGACAAGGTTTATAACCCTGTCTTTTGGAAACAAAAACCTGTTCGTGAAGTCGGTACTACTTCTTTGATCAACATTAGGTTTTAGTAATTGGATTATAATAGAGAATGTTTAAATGTTTATGGGAAATCACAGGCATCCATTAGTGCTCTGATCTCCTCCTGTCTTCTTCATTGCTGTATCAGACATTGATGCCAATCTCTCTCACTGATGCTGCAGTTCAGTTTCCCTTGCTGTGATAGCACTTCTCCTGTAGGAGGCAGGGGACCGGCCATGTCCTTGACTGGAGATGCTTTTGTAGGTGACATGTCTGGAGACTAGGTTGTGCTGTCTTCCTCTGTCCAGGAGGATCTCAAGACAGTGCATGTGCTTCTTAGCATCAGTGAGAGCTTTGATGAATGTGAGATACCATGCAGATTCAGTCCTATAAGTCTGCGATTGACTAAAAGACCGTATCCATACTGATTTCACCAGCTCTACTTTGGGACTTGTTTTGGGGATTATAATCAAGATTCAATACAGCTAGCACTAGTAAAAGCATGCATGCCCACAGCCACAAACATTGACAGCTCAGTTTGCCCAAAACACAAATAACCCCAAGAACATTTGATTTCAAACATTTATTTAAAAGGTTTTCTTCTGTAGTTGTTTATGTACAAAATGTTCTTTGAAGGAGGAGAGGAGTAATTTCCCCTTTTTGTGCTGTACAAAACAGATAGTAGCATTTATTGTAGCTTATAAATCAAGCATGACCATCAGGGCACTGAACTATACAAAAACAAAATTACAGAAAGCTTTATAATGACTGAATCTCTGCTTGGCCTTTTGGTGTTTGAAGTCCAAGTATGTCAGAGAGAGGTTGTTTTAGATTATGGCAAAGCTTTTATACAGAATTCTTTTCAAAATAGTAACATTTTCTTTATTAAAAGAAGTATTTGTAATATAAGACTAATGATTGATATAATCATTTTTATGATCAGTATAACTATAACAGTACTATAATTTTTGTACCTGTTTTTGTTGTTTCTAATTGTTGTTGTTTCTCCTTGTTATGCAGATCTTATGTTGACATTTTGTTTCTTGGTAATTATTTTCAGGTGAGAGTAAAATCTTTTCTAAAATTTGATATTTCTGACATGGAAAATTACTACTAAAACTGTTTGTTTTTTTTTTCATTGTAGTAGTTAATATTTAAGCAGGTGAATGCCAACAGTTAATGGAACCTACTCAAATTCATATTGATGACTAACTTCTCTCTGATTCTAGCAATATTTGTTAAGCATAACTAGCAAAAATAAAAGCAAAGTCCAGTCTCTTTATGCTTGCATCTAGTATCTACCAGCCTGACCCTTCTTGGTTCTTCAGATAAAGCCATGTCCATGTGTTGATTAAGCACTCTCCACATGACATTGTCTTTTGTCAGTCCTTTTGGGGTTGCTCACCATTTTAAAAAAAATGGCTTCATTGCAGACAGGATGTTCTCAAATCTGCTCTACCACCCTGTTCCAGTTTATTATCTCAGAATGGATGTTGCAGACAGCATACACACTTAAGTGCCTGCACCTACTACCATGGTAGATTTCCTAGAATTTTACCCAGCAGCCATCTGGCCTACTCTTCTTGTGATCTGCACCTACCAAGATATTTTTAATGTGCACGACAATGTGCACAAACTTCTATGCCATTATCTAGAGACCAGGTTAATTTATTGCTGGAGGATTCACAAGAAAAAAATCCCTGCCACATCTGGTGGAAACCCATACACTCCAGGTGAATGACTAATCCTGAAACCATGCAGCCCCCAGTTCTTTTGGGTCTTTATGTTGATGAAGAAATCTCTTTTATGGTTGTCCTAACACAAAAGCATAATTTCCTACATAGAAAATCATTGTATAGAGAACTAAATGTAAAAACACTGAAAATTTAGAAGGGAGTATCAGTATATTGATCTGTAAATAATTGAGATCTGACCTAATAAGTGTACTCTGACTTGCAGTTATTTAAGTAAAAAAATCTGGGGGACACTTTCACAGTTTACTTTGACATATCCCACAGTGCTTAACTGAGCATCATTTGCTAGCTGTCATCTTTTAAACACAAATTCAAGCAACTACATTTCAGCCCAGCTAAAGCAACACTAAACTGAAAAAAAGAAACTTTCCATAGAAATGAAATAATTGGAAACTGCTAATATATATATATATTAATGTTGTCATCATATCAGAATATTAGCCTGTATTAATCTTTCATTAAATTGGTCCTAGTTGACCATATTATCAAGTTTTGATTATCTGTCATTGGTCCTTTACAGTCTAAAATTAATTTGCTGTGCATCAAAATCTTTTCTCACAGACATTAATAATAATAAAAATTTACTGATACCAAAAGTTAACTGAATGCATATTGTTAACAAATTTCAGACAACTTAAAACAAAAAAAAACCCACTAATTCTACTTTTTTTGGTTCTCTTTTGCTAAAAATAAAAATCATTGTTAAAAAAGACATTGACAGACAATTTTCACAGTAAAAATAATGCATCTTTCAGTAACTGAAACGGCTGCCTCAAGCAGCTAGTGAAAGATAAGATAGCACTGTATTATTTTATTTGTAGAAATGAGCTATTAAAACTTTTGTAGAATATTTTGTTGTTGTTATGACATGCTGAATGCTTCATGGTCATGAAAAATGAGCACAGAATATAAATTCTGAGGAAAAATATGGTCTAGCATTAACATTCAGCCTTGACCTATCATAGTGAGACCTTAGTAGTGGCTTAAATCTAAATAATGTCTATTATAAAGACAGTGAAATGAGAAAAGATTTTGTGAAAATTTGTATTTAAAATAGCTTGAAAGTAAAGCACTACCATAAGTGTTTATCATTTGTAATGTAGGACACATAAAAATATGTGATATCATGTGATAACATCATTAAGGTCTTGTAAAATTCCACATACGCAAGTATTTACACTAGCCATGTCCAAGAATTGAACTGGTTTCACATTTGAAACAGCAGCTTAACATAAAAAGGACTGCAAAATGGAACTGTTGGTTGATTATATACATAAATAAAAGTGGAAAAGTCAGTTACTTAAATGTAACAGCCATAGTGAACAGATGAAATCAAATTAATTCTTGATTCTAGCCTTGAACCAGCATGTATCATTTTCTTTGTTACATTCATCTGTGAATGGAAATATCATAAATGCAAGTTATACTGAAAGTTTTTGTTACCACTGGATCTCTCTCAAATTCACTTAACAGTAATAATGGGATCTTACATGTGGCTTTGCCACACAAGCACAAATCTGGACACTCTGTAAAAGTGTTTTTAAACATTTGCTCATTATTTTCTTAAAATGCACACAGTTGCTTAGAGATCCATAATTTATTAGACCCCTGAAGTTCACCCACAGAGTCATTCAAAATATAGTTTTGCGAGACTCATTCACATAGCCCAGTGATACTCATTAACACGATTCCTTTGTTAGATAAGGCTCCATATGCAAGAAAATTCCAAAATGACTAACAGAGAGGGTTACAAAAGACTTTCACACATTAGACTCCATATGACTCTTGCTTTCACTAGATATTATATCTGACAAGGTATCATACAATTCAAGAAGGGGTTTCATTCAATTTATTTTTATAAATGACACACCACTTTTGACTGATTTATAGAACATTTTTTAAGATGTTAAAACATATTCAGATATCTTCCAAATTAATAGGAGACGGAGGTTTATGGTTCAGTTTGACAAAAAGATTGAAAGAGTGAGGAAAGAGAGCAGAAATAAGAATGGTAAGAAATAAGATCAGCTTGTATAAAATGCATTTTGTGGTCATCTTTCTTACTAAAAAAAAAAAAAGCTAAGTGTTTCATTTTTCATCTATTTTTTTATGTTTTTATCTGTTGTGTTGCTTTCGTATGTGTCCCTTGAAAAAGGCTTTTGCTGCAGTATTGGACTGTTGTATGTTCTTCATTTATACATGCTCATTTTACTTTCTGCCATTCTTGTTTCTGCCCATTTTTCTCACTCTTTCTATCTTTTTTTTTGTAAAACTGAACTGTACACCTCCATCTACTTTTATTACTAGAACCAGTTTTACCACAGCTGTCCTTTCTCTTATCTCTCTGAATTACAAGCAATTAGAAACACAAGATATTATAAGGCCTTATAGAGCCCATTCAAATTTTTGTATATTTTACAGTCGATGCAGACCCTCAGATATTTTATTTAACTCTCTGTCTTCCAAGCACTTGTCTAGCAACTGAATGGTTAGCCCAAACCCCAGCTGAGTGGGATTTTTTTTTCCAACCAGTACAGCCCCAAGGTTGACCCAGCCTCGTAATATAATATTACCAGAGAAAATGAACTGGCCATTGTACCTCATATGCTGATGGTCCATGCACAATGAGGTCTCTAACACTTCATCCGTTATGGCATTTGCTATGGGACTACGTACCGTACCGTCTTCCAAGTTCCCACAAAACAGGAACAAACAATGTGTCTTACTCCTTGAAGTCCTACTATAGCCTGATCTTTATCATTACAGATCTATAACATAATCCATCTTCACACACAATCATGTAAAATTTGGTCAGCTGACATCACATCGTACTTTTAAAAAATGCAGTCTTTGAATTTTGGGTCACATGATTACCAACTGACCCCTGTGTAATCTCCATAAATGGAGCCAGATAAAGTGATCATCAACATACATGATTCTTTGATATATATATATATATATAGGGTTAAAATAAATTGATTACAGAAGCCGCATTTAGACACAAACGTGTGGGGATAAAAAAAAAAAAAATGCACGTTTCAACTGTTTCAAGTATCAAATTATGCTATCTGACCACATTAGAGCATAATTTTCAGCATTTAAACATGATTACTCAGTATAATCACAATGCTATTCAGTGTTTATTTAATTAATTTTCAAACAGAAACTACAAATTTTAATTGAAAAACTCTTTAAAAAGCTAAATCAATTTTAATACAGTGTTTTAAGGAAGATAATTTTTCACATGTGCACCGCTTCAGATTACCTCCCCTGTTCTGAAAGTACATTATTTTTCTGTATATGTGTTGTAGCACATTCATATAAATCTATGCGTAATTCACAATTTCAACAGTAATAACAGAAAATAATTAAATGTATGCATCCGTAAATAATACTTATCTTCTCTATATCAGCTGAAAGACAACTACAATTTTTTAAAGTTAAACTCACAAGAAAAAAATGTGCTTATAACATATCTCCATAAAATAATTTATAAACAACTTTCACATGAGCACAGGTAATGTAATTTTTGTTTTTGACATTTTGTGTATTTTTAGCATAAACTTGTGATTTTAAAAAAGACTAAGTTGATTTTCCAAATAATTTGATCAAGGAATATTAATATTTACCAATTTCAGGTTAATAAATCATGAATTCAAGCCTGTATGAATTTCCTTTTTATATGAGAGTATCCTGAACAGTATTAGAAAAGTTAATCTTTTTATTATGATTCATTATTTTAGTCAGCTGTGGAAATGGGTACCCGACTTCTTCTGGAGTTGGGGAAGGAAAGGCAGCCAGGCGTGATACTGACCATATCACCCTCTAGTGTGCTGACAGGTCAAAGAGAATATGGGCACTAACACCATATCCCTATGTGCCTCTAAGGCATGACAGGATTACCTTTACCTTTTTTTTTTTTAACCTTTATTTTAGTCATATTTACACTAATGCTGAACTGCATTAATAAACTATGATGATTCACACATGAATGATACAGCTGGGGCTCCAGAGAGAAACTTTGTAAAGTTGTGTGAAAATTCCCCGCTCCGTCCAAACCACCACCACCATACTGATTAGCCATTCTATATTGATCTACTATGGACCCATCGATAAAGAGCCTGATTACAGCAATATTTTTTCTGCCTGTCTAATATAAAAAATATGCAATGATGCATGTAACAGACTTGATATGCTCAGGTTCAACTTCTGTCTTACTTTATTTTCTTTTTTAAATCTATAATGAAACAAATGTCTTACACCTTTGGTGAAACAAATGTCTTAGTTCTGTCAAATGAACACACATTTTAGTGCAGCTAAAATCAGCTTTATAAGCAAATACAAGCAAATGCTTTTTTTTTTTTTTTACATTTTGCACAGATGGTACACCATACATCACAATTTATCTTTGAAAATAACTATAAACTGAAAGATAATTAATTAATAAATTGATTTACACATTTAAAAGGACATGTAAGCTTACATAAAAACACATGCACATATGTGCTGATATGAAATATTAAGAATTTATAACACAGCGGTCACCTCAAGAATGATTATACTTTTCGAAAGACAACTAGTAAAAACTGAGAAATCTAAATAGCTAATGAATGAAATGATAAAGGAAAAGTAAGATTTAAAAACAAAAAAAAAAAAAAAAGAGGATACAATGGACAGTTAGATGAAGATGTAGAAAAATCTGTAATTATAGTGTACAAAACAGTTAATGGAAGAAAACAAAATGGATGAGTTAAACCAAAATGATACAGACATAAGACCATTAAAAGCAAGTTATAAAGGCTAATCATCAACTAGAATTGAAAAAGCTTATCTATCTGCACTTCAGAATGAAGCTCACACACTGACTGATGGTAGCTATTTTCATCATGGTACCACAGAATGAAATAGTCCTATCAGTCACTAAACAAGCCAGGTAAACATAGACACTATGGCCAAAAACACAAAAGAAAGAAACAACATTAACCCCATTACCTTCATGCAATTTCAACCTTTAAAAAAATCATTGGATAATTTCAGTTCAATATATACATACATACACAAGCAATATACAAGCCACAGGTAATAAATATCAAACAAACTTAAAAGAAATGATTTTTTAAAAAGTAGTGGTAATCATCATAGCAAAGTTTTATAATTAATTCATCACAGCACCACTTTGCCTTTGATTTTCAGCTCAGCCTTTTGGGCAAGAGCTGAAAGGTCAGTCTTAATGCAGCATACATTACAATACACAACACCAAGTTCAGTGTTACTACATTACACTGCACTTTATGATGTCAAAGAAAGTGACAGATTTAAAAAGAATTATGCACAAAATCTCCATAAAACTGTGACTGTCCCTGGAATAACATCATTAAAGATCAGCAACCAAGTTATTTATGTACTGATTTATACCTCCAGAAAGAAAACGACAATAAAAAGTATGTCCCACATAACTAACTTGCCAGCTTTGCATGCATTATTTACTGTAATTTATCTTTGTTTCTAACAATTTCTCTAAGTCTTTCTAACCATTCATTCATTCATTCATTTGCATGTCCCTTGTGGAACTTTGCCTCCCAAACAGCACTCCTGTAGGCCTCTCGGGTGTGAGCAAGATGGCCTGCCGTTGATGCATCCATTTGCAGATCATCAACGATGTCTTGCAGCCATCGTCGCCTTGGTCTTCCTCTCTTTCTTTTTCCCATTATATACCCTTCCAAGATGGTTTTTTAACCAAAGATATCTTTTCTCAGTTATGTGCACTGTATTATGACAAACAACAATACATTCATGTATTTTACATCTACCTTTTCCAAAATTCCAAAGATGTTTAGAGCTGTTGATTGTATTGTCATGTTTGTCAAATGTTAATGTTTACCAAGTTTTCTTCACCATCAGATTAAGTTTGCCCTCAGCTAAATCATTTTAAAATGTGTAAGCAAAATAGTTATGGGTATCAAATTCAGGAAATTATTTGCACAGAAATGGTGTTCTAGAGCAATTTCTTTTGATCAACTCATAATATTGTGAAATCTCAAAAACTTCTGGAACTGTCACCATGGTACTCAACAAAGCATAATATTCTAAAAGTAAATGTAAAAATGTTGGCACCTGTATAATATAAACTAGCTTGGTATTTTCACACTTTGCTAAGTTCTGTAATCTCCAACTACTGCATGTGGGATAACAATTGTAATTTGTAAGTATTTTAAACTTTTCTCAATCCATATAAATGAGCAAGGCAAAATTTATATCAGCAACATATTCAAACAAACATTTCACAAACACAATGGTTAGAAATTAGGTTATTTCCTATTTTTGCCCAAAAAAAAACAACAAAAAGTAGTTCATTATTTTCAACTGTCCATGAAGAAACTGATTACTGAGCTATGAAATCTGTTGATGAGTTCCTTTAGTGTTAAACTTTTGTCTTAGGTTGTTAACTCCACTATTTAAATGATTTTAACAAAATCTTAAAATATTATTCTCTGCATTACAACTTTTAATCTCATAAACCTGGCACAAGAGAAAAGTGAAAACTAATAGACCCAGGAACCATCAAAAATCAGTCACGGATTTATTAATATACACCATTCAAAACATTTGCCTTCACATTCATATTACTCGGTCACAGAATATGAATTTTTTGTTTCTTACGGAAAAATATTAGGGGATATGTGCAGGTTCTGGTAAATTCATGATAAATTTAATGCATGCAAAAGTGCAACATACTAACCTAGTGCAAATACTGAGTAAATGTAAAAAAAAAAAAAACTAAATATAAATGGGAAGGTCAGTTTTTGTTAACTGACACAGAATGATGGATGCCAGTCATGTGAATGTAAACAAGCCAGGTTATGCACTTCAAAGTTAACCAGAATTTTTATCTATTGTGTGACCATATTCCTGGTAATCTGGACTTACATTTCATGTGTTAAACTTCTATGTTAGGTGCATTTCAAACCATAAGACCTCCATGTCTGTAATAATGCAATTTTATCAGCATGACCGAACTGACTCATTTAACACAGGCTTATGTCAGCAGATAAAACAGGTATTCCATAAAAGCATGCATTTGGATTTTAAAATAATCTGACCTATTTTTTTAGTTTTATTGAAAGATAAGTGTTGTCTTATTTTTTTTTCATACACTGGCTATGTAAGGGTTAAAACCCTACAACAAACTTAGAATGGGAACTTCCAACCTCCACCCATGCAGATCTGGCAGAATAACACCAAATAGAGCATCCTACCTATGAATGAGACAAAAACGCTCCAAGAGTATCCAACTCTTGAAACCCGACCTAGCCACAAGGTCCAGAGTTGGGGTACACAAGATGTATGGCTGCCACCAAAACATGGGAAAAACCATGGACTTCATTCTGGCAACAGAGATCCATATAATTTGCATGTCCTAAAGCTTAGCACTAAAAATTATGATTAAAAAAACACCTTTTTTAACCAGAAAAAAATACTCCTCCATAACAAACTGCATGTGAAACAAATACCAGAGCTTGTCAGGAAAATATTCATGATGATGTTTACATGTGTATGTAAAATAACTGGGGTAATATACATAATGCTAGTTTGGACAATAAGAATAATGTTCAGATACTTCATAAAAGTTCTCACTCTAAACAGATTTTATAAGCATTCTATAAAAGTTCATGAAACAAACTCAGATAATAACAATGAAAGGTGTAAAATTTACTTCTATTTTAATCATTTTTGCTTTTATTTTCTTCATGTGGGCTAAGTGTAATTGTACATGTGTTCCCTCCAGTCACAAGTCAGTGTGATTAATATATCACTGAGCATTTAAAAACATATGAATTATTCTAAAATCTTAAAGTTAAATTTAACATCTTTTCTAACATGTAAAATTATCTTGTTGTAGGTGGAGAGCACATCAGATCCATTCCATTAACTACTAGGGTAACAGCAGGTAATCATTTTATATTTGATCTTGCAGTAGTAATATTAATGATCCAACTTCAACATCTCAAAAATTTTACATAAGGAAATGCTCTTGTGGAAACTGAATCCAAGCACCTGGAAACATTCCACAAAATTACTCATCCTTGGATGGTCTTGATCTCCAGACCTGACCACAGAGTATGCAAATGAGATAAGTGCTGAATCTGGAGAGGACCATCCACTGCATCTAGTATCATAAGAGTAGTGCATGAGTTTTGACTCTTGCTACTGTTACAATGCAGCTTCGTAGCCAGTCAGATTAGGTCTAATGTTAGGTTGCTATTTAGAGCATAATGATCAATCAGTTTTCTTATTTTAATAGATTTGATTATAAGTTTTATATTTAATATTCTAGCAAGGGCAAAATACTGCAAATCCATTGGTTATATTCACATTAGCAAATGTTGAAAGAGAAAGCTGTTATTTGTATTTAAAGAATATTAAAAGTTAAAAAGGCACAAAACTGCGCAAGTATTTTCTAATTTATAAAATTGTGGTCGGGTATCCTATTTTCACACTGCATAGGAAAGGCCCATGTTTCTATTTAATGTCTTTTTTATTACAGTCTGCCCCAGCTGAATGTCATAACTAAATTTGTTTGTAATCGAGCTGTGAAATCCCCACATTTCCTTCCCAAAATGAGTGTCTGAAACTTGACACAGCTGACAGTTTTCATAGATGTCAGTGAGTCTACTATTTAAAGCAAACACCATTCAGTTACTGGGGAGGGGAGGGGGGGTGTGGAAAAGAGAGACAGACCAATGGGAGCAGCGGGACATTTCATCCAGTGAATGAACCAGTTACCTGTTACCATCTGCATCCTGCCCCACTAGTGGTCTGTTAGAAGCCAGCTTCTTGTCTTATTGTAAGCCTAATGTCCATGTAGGTAGATAATAGAATGTTGCTCATGTTATACTGGTGACTGTCACTTTATGATGACCAGGCAAATATTAAAGAATTATTCCATGTCCTAACACACTGCCTTGCTGCATAGTCATATGAGCTCTAGATTGTTTTCATTCACCTGGACCATAATGGCAAGCAAACAACTGCTCCCCAGAACATGGCTGCCAGCATATACATCCCACCATCATATGAAGACAACAAAACATTATACTCTATTAAACTATGAAATCAGGCTGGAGATCTATAGCATGACCACACAATTTTGCAAACAGAAGAAGAAGATGAGGAATGAACATAGACAAACAAAATTCATATTAAATTTTTTTAAAATGCTTCAATCAGGTCGTAGTGTATCTGCGATGTTCAAATATTGATCTGCACAAAATTCTTCAGCTTAGATCCAGCTGAACTACAAAGCTTCTTCTCAATAGATCTAGCAGAAATCATCTTTGTAAAAAAATGTTTGTGTTGGTACTAATACATTGTAGTAATTATAACGAAGAACAGAAAAAGCACTTGCTCAGGCATTCTCAGGAAAATGTCCTTATCATAACCAACTTCCATTGTCTTTTTCTAGAACGGCTGCAGCATCCATGCGACCCATGACCCTCAGAATATTCATGAGGTCAGTGACGGCTGTGTCTTCTCTGTGCCGCGCCTCCCACAGGTCAAGGATATGTTCTGTAGGTGATGACTTGGTGGCAAAAAAGTTAATGTATCTGGAAAAGAAACAGCAGCAACGTATAACTAGTTTTGTATGATTAAAAATTGCCAAATGGTTAGTGCACTAGTCTCTGATTATGAGGGCAGTCTTCAGGGTCAGCTGGAGGTGCCCCAATCACCCAAATGTGGAAATGGGTACCTGTCTCCTAGCTGAGCTGGGGAAAGAAAGGTGGCCAAGCATGATGTTGACCACATCACCCTAAAGTATGTCAGCTGGTCGAGGAGAATATGGCCATTAACACTATATCTCTTAGACACCTTTATGTCATGATAGGCTACCTTAAATTTAATGATTAAGAAAACACTCAATATATATTAACTATTTTTTTTCTAAAATTATTGAAATAATATATTTTGTCCTGTCAGTGTTCTTTGTACATACATGACAATGCAACCTGGTTGACCTGCTCTGATAATATGAATGAAAAAAGACAAGGTAAATAATTTAATGGTTTTCTGGGGGGTTTTTTTGCATTAAGTTCTTGGGCATTAAGGTCTGAGAACCTTTGTAGTTTAGAACTACTAACCTAGCAGTTTCAAAAAATTTGGGCTGCTTCTTAAAATACATCCCTAAAGCCCCCCCCCCAGCCCCCACTCCTCTTCTATAAAAAGTGACTCTAAAGACAGAAAACCGATAATGCATGTGATTACAACACCATACAATAATGATACAATAAACACTCTATGAGAACATATACAAAGTATAGAAAAGTATCAAGATTTAACAGCTTATCAAAAATACATTATTAACTTTATTTCTGGGGGCTGGCTGAGACAATAATTATAGCAGTATGACACAAAGCCATTAGGGTAGAACTCTCAAGTCAGAGAAAAAAATTGGAGGAGAAGAAGATTGACATATGATAGGAACAGAAGGTTGCAAGGGGGTGGCACTGAGAATAATTACCATGTAGTGGTCACATTATTATTTTGTGAATTTTGAAAAAATCTGAATTTTTGATTCTCAGTTCATTCAACAAGTTTATGTTGTAAGAAAAATTTTTTTAACCAATGAATTATTTTCAAATTTAATTATCCTTCAAGTACACCTTGAAACTGGGATGGCAGTCACTAGAAAAAACTCAATTATTTTAAAAAGAAAAGTACATTTCCAACCACAACACAGTCAAAACTGATTGTACAAATATATAATTCAGAGGATATTACATTGAAAAATTCTTCTTACATCCTTCCCGGGCCATTAAATGTCACATAGAAGATTGCCAAGATTTCCTGTTTTCCACGAGCTTTTCAACCTCATCAAGGGATGTTACTCCCACTAAGCTGGCCTCTCTTAATAATGTCTCTTTAGAGTTTCATGTGGTCGACCTCTTTTTGTTTTGCCTTTTGTGTTCCATTTGATAGCTTGTTTTGGGATTCTCTGGTTGTTTCGTCTCAGCAAATGCCTGACATATGTCCATCTTCTTTTCTGATCACCCATGAGACAGGTAGCTGTTTGCTCATCTGTCTTATCTCTGCATTGTTCTTGAATTCACTCCACTTTATACCAAGAATTTTCCTTAGGCATTTGTTTTTGAAAGAGTAATTTCTTGTCTATTTCTTTAGTTGTTTCCAGCTTTCACGTGCATAAATGAGGGTGGATATTGCATTTGAATTGAATAATCTTAACTTGGTTTCTGTGCTTATAACTTTTAAATGCCATATGTTCTCAAGATTCTTGAAGGTCAATGCTGCTTTTGCAATTCAAAATTCTAACTCCCTTTCTGGTGTCACCATCCAGGTCTATGTAGCTGCCAAGATATGCAAATTAGTTTACTTCTTCAACAGCTATTCCTTCTATGTACATTTTTCCTTCATGGTTATTGAGAAGTTTCATTATTTTTGTTTTTTCTTTGTTAATGTCAAATTCTATTTTACTAGCAATTGAAGACAGGGTATCTGTTTTTTCTTGCACTGATTTGGAATATAGAAATAACAGTTCAAAATGTTGAATGAAATGGGCAGCACACACCTTCAAAAATATGCAAATGGTGATTTGAAACTGACCTACTGTGGCATGGATGTTACAATTTTTTCAGAATGACGCCTTTCATTGTAAGTGAGGCTGCATTTCAAACAGTAACACAAGAAACCTCTACCACAGCTCCAATACTAAACAGTATGCAGGTCACACACAAAAAAAATCTGAGCTCACCTGTCTACCGTCAAAGCTTGGGCCAACATTCTCCAGTCATTCCCTCGTGCATTTGGTGGGTCTAACAGCATACACAGCTGTGCCTTTATGTGGGATGGTAATCTGGAATACCAAGTATGCATGGTTATTCATTTATTTATTCATGACATCCATCACCAAAAAGCATTAATGATTAATCATCCTCATCTCTGTAGTCCTTGGTATTTCTAATCAAAATGAAAACTTTTGCCTTCCTGCAACACTTTATTTTCTTTTTATTTTGGTCTCTCTCAAGTTTCAATGATGCTAGATTCTCTTATTTCTGTTTTATCATGACATGTCCAAAGAACCTTTTTTCCACCAAATAATTTTCAACATTCTGTAACTTCTCTTGGTACTTCACTTGTTTTAAGGTTGTATAAAGATAAGCATTACATCTTTCTCTGTTGCATCCAATTTCTATTCCATCTGTCTATCTTTTTTTTCAACTATCAAAGTTTCTAGGATATAAAGTAATAATGGCTCAAAACTGAACTTTAAGAGTTCTTATCTCAGTGTTTAGAACATTCTTTTCTTAGCATCTTCTTCATGTTATTAGATAATGCTTTTGCCTTTTTTTTTCTTGTCTTAAAAGCTATGTTTTTTTTCATCTGCTTTTATTGTTGCTCCACGTAACCGAATTTATAAAGCTTTTTGTTAGCACTAACAATAAATATATTTTTGTTAAAACAAAATGATACATTTTCAAATGAAGTAGAAACTATTTGAATTTATTTAGATTAAAGTATTCATCTGCAGGAGGTACAGCTAACATGAGGAGGACTTGAATGTCCAAGCTATTCTAATGTTTTAACCTCTTTTGGTGATTGTTGGTGGCATGATTCTGACCAAAGCTAACCCCAGTTAAATCCACTGTGAGAATGAGAATCCTAGAGGAGGGAAAAGAAAGGCAGCCTGACATAGTACTGACCCTATCACTCTCTAGTATGTGCTGGCATGTCAAAGAAAATTCTTGCACTAGCACCGTGTCTGCTGTAAACATAGCATGGAACATGGCTTCCTTTTCACTAAAATAAAGTTTCTTGAACAACTAGCCTAGTTATTAGAAAGCTGTAGAAAAAAAAATATGATAAAGAGATATGATTCTCTGCTCACCTGAAGACCTGTACTGAAGGGTCTAACGTCACCATTGAATGAAACCCTGAACTTACTGTAGATGCTGCAGCGTTGACTGTTGAAGACCTTTGTTTTAAACTATTTGTTGTCCCAGGGCAGCTGGGAGTATTCTGTGAGAAGAGAAAACATTTTCTTTTAATTTTTCGGCTAAATATCTATGACGTCTATGCTGGAAGCTGACTCATTCATTCATTCATTCCTTTGCATGTCCCTTGCGGAACTTTGCCTCCCAAACAGCACTCCTGTAGGCCTCTCGGTTGTGAGCAAGATGGCCTGCTGCTGCTGCATCCATTTCCAGATCATCAACGATGTCTTGCAGCCATCTTCGTTTCGGTCTTCCTCTCTTTCTTTTTCCCATTATGTATCCTTCCAATATGGTCTTCTCTAAATTATCATGACGTTTAATGTGGCCAAAATATTTAAGTTTTCTCTCTTTAATCCTCTTTACTAGCCAGCCTTCTTCAATATTAAGCTCTTGCAGTATAGATATATTTGTTCTTTTTTGTGTCCACGATATTTGGAGAACTCTTCTATAGCATTTACATTCAAAGGCATTTATGTGCTTCTCAGCTGTTTTGTTAAGTGTCCAGGTCTCACAGGCATATGTTGCGATGGGAAAGATGCATGCCCTTAAAAATCTTATTTTTGTGGTTCTGTCTGCTCCTCTCCACAGATTCTTTATTTGTTTTACTTTCTGAAGAGCAATAGATGTCCTCCTTTTAATTTCCCTCATTGTATCTCCATTATTATTTAGTAGTGATCCAAGATATTCAAAACTCTCCACTTCTTCCAGTTTTTCCTCATTTATACATATATCAGCTGCCTTGTTTGTTTTGTCAGTTGTCATCACTTTAGTTTTCTTTGCATTAAGATAGAGGTTCTGCTCTTCGCTGTTCTTGCGGACTGACATAATTAGTTTTTCCATTCCTTCTTGTGTTGTGGACAGCAATACTGTGTCATCAGCATATCTAATCTCTGGTATTTCATAACCTCCAACTGTTATGGCATCATAATATTCTTTGTCTACATCTTCTCTAACATTCCTCATTATATTTTCAGTATACAAGTTAAATAAGTAGGGTGACAATATGCACCCCTGACGGACCCCTTGTTTTATGTCAAACCAAGTTGTTGTTTCACCATTTATTCTTACTGCTGCTTGTTGGTCTAAATACAGCAGTGATGTTAATTGTATCAAATGTGTTGGAAATCCCATTTTTTCCATTATTTCCCAAAGTTTCTGGTGTTGTACACAATCAAATGCCTTTGAGTAGTCTATAAAGGATAAATATAGATTCACATTAAACTCCCTGCATTTCTCTATTATTAATCTTAGATTGAATATATGATCTCTTGATCCTCTTCCTTGCCTGAAGCCGGCTTGGACCATATTGACTTCTTCTTCTATTTTCTTTCGAAGTCTACCCATTATGGAAGCTGACTATAATACAAGGCTGTAAGCTACATATTGTTTATATACGGGAAAGTAAACCATATATTGGAAGCTGACTATAATACAATATATGGTTTACTTTCCCGTATATAAACAATATGTAGCTTACAGCCTTGTTTTCTTTGCAGTCTCATATTGAATTGGTGCTTTAGAAGTCATTCTGTCTTAGTTTAATTAATCTAGTTCTGTTCTGGATATGCTGGATATATGTCTTTTTTCTTCTTTTTTTTGGGGGGGGGGTTCACACCTATTTTTATCCTTCATAGGCCGAATGTATAACAGGATTTAATAAGGTTAAATAATCACTTTCAAACTTACTGTGCTCGCCTGACACAGTGCTTTATTATTGTTGATAATCATAATGAAACCACAAATCACAGAATTTACAGGATTCTGATAACGAGAATCCTGAAGGATTTTGCGCAGATCTAGATAAGTGTATCTAGTCCTTGTGGATCAAAACTAAGAAACCAAAGTTTTCACAACTTCCTTTCCTAGTTATAAAATAGACTATGCTCACAACCATTTTCATTTATAATAACCCATCTATCTATAACCCATTACAGTTATTGGAATATTTGTCTTGAAAAAAAATTATGATAAAATGCTTTGCACTCAGAAGTTATAAGAAACAGTGTAAACTTAAATTCTATGATGACCAGTTGACTATTTATGAGACTAACTGTTTGACAACGAAAATTTTCACTCTTAATTTCACATTTAAGTGATTCCTACATCTCTTAAAAAGCTGAGGGAAAAGTTTATCCAAGTCCTTAATGGCTGTTAGACAAAATTAATGACTGTTAGACAAATTAATGCTAGCAAAAGAAATGTATGCTATTCAATGTGCCAGAAACAACTCATTGTCTATGCAGCAAAGATAGAGAATAAACAAACCATTTATTTCTTAGTTTATTTGTTCACGATAACTCCATAGCAGCTGAGGATGACTCTATTGCAACCAACATTGTAGTGTCGACCAGATAACAGAGTTTTTCCTTCATTCCTAGGGTGTGCTCAAAAAGCAGGTTTCTTCACAGATCTACTACCATCAGGAACACATCAGTCTTTACCCTTTGGACAGTGCTAAAGTAATTCAACAGGCAGCTTCCTGGAGCATCACTGGAGCTGTAACAGGGTTAGTCACTCCTGGTTCACCGACCTTAAACACTGCAAAATTGCCACACTTACAGTTGTCTTTGTTGCCAACACTTACATCTTTTAGGTTACAGTTAATGAGGAGGGTCTGTCTGTTACTGAGGATAGCCTTCTGGTAGACCTGGATCTTACATGTGATCTTCGATACTGCCCTGTCCAGTAGCTCCAGGCTGAAGGAGCAGTGGAGGTTGTTTTGGTTACCACTCCAGATGTGACGGAAAGGAATCTCCTGTGGGGTGAAACCAAGGCATGTTATTATTTAATGGCCTTTCAGCTAGTGATTTCCATATGTGAAATGAGTGGTTTTCAAAGTGTGGTAGGGTGGCTGTTTGTTCTGAGAGGGTTATGATGATGATGTGTCTATATGTGTCTGCTAGATGTCTGCTCATGGGTTACTGCCTGGCCTAAAAGTAGGTCACACTCCTTCACTGCTCACCACAAAAATAATGACAAAGACTATTGTACTGCCCAGGCATCTCAGGTTTATTGTACCCCATTATTAGAGTCCTTAGTAAGCTACCATCAGTAGTACTCATATTATTCAAACAGCAAAAAGTGCATAGATATTTGTGAATGCATGTACAGACAAAACATCTAGAGTAAGACTTGCTTATTCATCAGCAGAATTCCAGTTAGAGAAGCTTGTGCAATTATGAGTCTCAGAACTGATCTAGTCCCAGAACTCTACAGCATTAAACAAACTTTGCCTGAAATCTGAACCAGTGTCCATAAATGGAATGGTGTGAGGGTTCAAACATTGGTTAAACTCTGCTATATTTGGCTCAAACATGGGTTAAACTCTGCTATATTTGGTTCAAACATGGGTTAAACTCTGCTATATTTGTGTGTGATGTTCATCTAAATGACCACCACACAAATAAAAAATACACCAGTAAAAAATAACAGAATTGAGAGTGACAATATTACTTTTGCTTAACTCTTTCTGTGCCACAGGCAACAAATGTGGACGTTTTGATCTGGCCAGACAAAAAGCGCGGGTCTTGATATGTATAGGGGGTATAGTTGTAAATGTGAATTAACAATTTATTTCCACGTATTATGTATACGTATTATGCATCACAATATCTGTAAATGTAAAAAAGTTTTTTTAGGAAAAAATATGTAGTGTGATGATTTTAGCTGATATTTGTGCACTACTGTCCATCGGCGATGCCTAGATCCACTTGTATCTGAACTCGTCACATGGCATACTAAAATAATATAATATAATATAATAATAACGTCTGAAATAACTTTCTAAATGTAATTTATTTATTATCTTTACCTCCAAAGTCACACAGAAAAAAAATTGATATTTTTTCGTTCGATCGAAACATTAAACACCTGTTGTTAAGAATGCGTTCAAAATGGTGGCATGGGTCACTAGACATGTGCACTAAACTGTTTACAATCAAAAGTTACACTGGGTTTTTAATGAAACAAAGCTAGTGTATACATAAGTACATTGGCAGAAACGTGACAAACTGGGGAAGATTTAAAACTACATCATTTAGGGTGATACTTAAAAGATCAATTTTTCAAACTGCAAAACTGGTTGTCTTAAAAAAAAAGTCTAAAAAGAAACTAAGTTTATCACCAAATGGATTCTAATCATTCATGATTTCCTGCTGTTACTCAGACAGAATGAATGAAACTTGACGCTGAAGTTTCCATAACTGGAAATTTTAATATGATAATTGGTACACTGGCTAAGGAAATGAGCAAACAGTAAATATATACTAGCAGTACTACTGATGGTGGGTGTCTGAGTGGTGAAGTGGTTAGTGCACTAGTCTCTCATGGCGAAGGTCGGGGGTTCAAATCCAGCCGGCAGCACCCCAGTCACCCAGCTGTAAAAATGGGTACCCGACTTCTTCTGGAGTTGGGGAAGGAAAAGGCTGCCAGGCGTGATACTGACCATATCACCCTCTAGTGTGCTGACAGGTCAAAGAAAATATGGTCACTAACACCATATCCCTATGTGCCTCTAAGGCATGACAGGGTTACTTTTACTTTTCTTTTTTTTTTTTTACTACTGATGGTAGTAGCAGAATAAACTGATGTAAGCTTTTTCTTCTGGGAGTGACTTCCTTGAATAAAGTTACAACTGTTATGAACTGTGGTCATTAACCTGGGGTCCATAGACCACCCGCAGGCCCATGAGGAATTTTTGAGTGTCTATGGACCAGGAAATGGATTGGTTAAAAAAAATCTTAGCATCATTTGGATTCTGTTTATTGGTTTCTAGGTTCCATTTATTGTTTTATTTTTACGACTGACAACTGAGAAGTCCACAGCTGTTCTCAGGCTGGAAAGGGGGGGGGGGGGTCCACAGCCAAGAACAAGTTAAGAACCGCTGGTCTAAAAAATCTAAACTGGTTTAATCATGTTGAACAAATAACTTATATTCAAATATATTTTATAGTGTTTCATCTTGACATTTGGCCAGTAATAAAAAAATCCATTAAAATAAGCTTAACAATCATTTGATGTTTCACTAGTAGATTCTGGTGATCATGTTTCTCTGTGCTGACTGGTCCTTGCATCTCTTGTTTCTCTGTGCTGACTGGTCCTTGCATCTTATTTTTCTCTGTACTGATTAGTCCTTGCATCTCATGTTTCTCTGTACTGTCTGGTCCTTGCATCTCTTGTTTCTCTGTCCACTTGGTTATCAGTTAAGATACTTTTTTTCTGTCTCAACATTTCCTTTTTTTTTTCTTTCAGGTTTCAAGTTCTGTAACTTGTGTCATTTCT
This sequence comes from Achatina immaculata, assembly GCA_009760885.1. Lineage (NCBI taxonomy): Eukaryota > Metazoa > Mollusca > Gastropoda > Stylommatophora > Achatinidae > Lissachatina > Lissachatina immaculata. The sequence goes on along the minus strand of CM019719.1, from coordinate 7,072,962 downwards.
CAACATTTTGAATGATTCTCGCTGTCTCTTCTGTATGGTTTTTATAATTAGTTTTCAATGTGTTGCAGCTTGTCCGAAAACTTGTACTTTTTTTCTTTTCTCAAAACTACCCAGAGCATATGTTGCAGCTTTTATCAGAAACTGGCCTCTGTTGCTTTCATTTTTAAGACCCTTGTATTCATTCATTCATTCCTTTGCATGTCCCTTGCGGAACTTTGCCTCCCAAACAGCACTCCTGTAGGCCTCTCGGTTGTGAGTAAGATGGCCTGCTGCTGCTGCATCCATTTCCAGATCATCAACGATGTCTTGCAGCCATCTTCGTTTCGGTCTTCCTCTTTTTCTTTTTCCCATTATGTATCCTTCCAATACGGTCTTCTCTAAATTATGAGGTATAAATACTAAAAGATGCATGTAGTTGTAACAAAGCAACACTTGGAAGGTAATAAGATTTTAAAAAAGAAAGATCTACCTGGTAGTTGGCTGCAAGTTTGCTCCTCCAACCTGAGGAGAGCTCCTCAATTGTCAGGCACAAATTGTTGCCACCATCTTGGAATGGTACTTGCTTTGGTTTGTCAAGAAGTTTGCCTCCAAGTTTTCTCTCCACTTGAATCACACCCTGCATGAAGTTACATCAAAACTGTGCTTAAATCTTCAGAAAAACATAAACAAATCAAATAGCAATAGAAGAAATATAAAAATCAGGAATAATACAGGAAACAGTAACAGAGGAACTATACAAACTGGGAGTAATATAGCAAATACATAGCAACAGAGGAAATACACACAAAAGGAGTAATATAGCATATATTAAACAATTTTTTTCAGCAAAAGAAAATTATAAAGTAGCAGAAAATTATATTATGATGTGAGGAATTGAAGAACTCTCTCTGAAAAAAAAAACAACTTATCTGACCTAATATACAAAAGAACATGAAACTGCTAAAAGTAGTACTTTATAATCTTCACATGCAGTAAACTTTCTATTGAAAGTGAATATTTGCTGTAGTGAAGGTGTGTTGCAGCGAACATTGGATATAGTGAAAATCCAATTAATTTACGTTTTTGTTTTTTTTTTGTTGTTTTTTTTTGTTCATTTTTGATGTTTCTTATTTTCCTAGTTTCTGATATCTCTCTCTCCTCTCTCTCTCTCTCTCATCCCTTCAGTGCCCAAGACACATGATGCTGCTGGTAGCAAGAGATTTCCACTTCTGTCGGTCCTTCACTATCTTCTTAGCTGTCTCCCTTGTCACTCCTTTGTTTACCAGCATTTTCTCTACTGTGTGTCTCCATGCCTTTTGTTGCCTCATGCATCTTTTACCTCTTGGAGTTCACATCACAGCTGTTTGTGATAAGGATTTGCCTGCCATTCTCATAATGTGGCAACAGCATTGTTACCTTCCCCTACATGAAGTGTATAAAAGATCTCGGCAATACCTGTACTCACAGCTATAAAGAAAGAATTTTTTCCAATTTATAATTTGTTCCTGGAATAAACTGCCTATTTAAGAAAACTGATGCAGAATTTTAGCATCCTAGCTAGTCTACCTAATACAACTTTGACACAGGACAGGAAAATAAATTAACCATCTTAGAATGCAGGTGAATCAAATTACTTACATCTAATGCATCAATTGTATCCTCCACAACATAGACCCGTATGCTGTAATCCATGGATGGAGGCATGGCAGGGGCAAAGGCTGCCAGCCTGTAGATCTTCAGGGCTCGGCCACCAGGCACAGATTCTCCAATGAGAGTATAGCGGTTTAGGAACTCTGTCATCACATGACACTGGTTTGGATCCAGCTGAGTGTAGATTGGTGAGTTGATTGTTTCATGGCCAAGAACAACAACTCGCTGAAATTTGTATCAGAAGATGAAGAGATAACAGCTTCAGTCACAAAATATGCAATAGTTAGGCTACAAAGCAATAATTTATACAGGGCTAAAAGGTAAACAAAAATGTAATGGCATTGATCACATTACTAAAGAGGTCAAAAGTCAAAGATGGAAATGGCTGGGCCACATACTGCCTTGACTTTGACATCATCTTACATCCTTCTTGTGCTATTAAATGTCACATAGGGCTCACATAGTAATTTGTCAAGTTTTCCTGTTTTTGGTGAGTTTTTCAACTTCATCAAGGGATTTTATGGCTACTAATTTGGTCTCTCTCTTATTCTTTGGCCTGTTGTACTTTGACACCTCAAGGAAAAAGAGAAAGGGGTAGGCCATATCATATAAATATACACAAAGCATTTGTTGTAAAGCTGTGATAAAATAATAAACTGTTTAAAAAAATGATAGGAACAGCTTTATTCGTTGTGTGCTTATTAATGAATAAAGCTGTTCCTATGTTTTTCTTAATTTTCTAATATTCTGGAGAACATAGAACCCTGTGCTTACTACAGAAACCCTACACCAACAACACAGACATATGTATGTCCTCTCCAAGACTTACCCTCCAATAAGGTGGCTCATCAATGGGTGACTCACTCTTGTAGATAGAAAGAACCCATCCTCCTTGCCTCATGTTGGCACAGTGTTGGAAGGAAAGGATGACTGGTTTCAGGAGCTGGACACTGGGCGGGCCAACCAGAATCACAGGGCTCAGGATAGTCTGATGCTCTGTTCAGGGACACACCGGTACTGTTTTTAATATGTTATACCAAACAAATTTCCTTCAAAGTTTCGTACGTACAAGTTATATGGCTATTCTGAGCGCACTTAAATTTTGCTTGTTCTTCTATTGCAACTTGTTTGTTACTCTTTTAATGTTCATTGTAAGCTTCTTCTGGGTCTCATTATTTAAAGGATGTCTCAGAAGTGAAGTCAGTGTTTAGTGCACTCATTTCTCATGGTAGTGTTTAGTTCACTCATCTCTCATGTCAGTGTGTAGTGCACTCCTACCTTATGTCAGTGTTTAATGCACTCATTTCTCATGTCAGTGTTTAGTGCACTCATACCTCATGTCAGTGTTTAGTGCACTCATACCTCATGTCAGTGTTTAGTGCACTCATACATCATGTCAGTGTTTAGTGCACTTGTACATCATGTCAATGTTTAGTGCATTCATTTCTCAAGTCAGTGTTTAGTGCACTCATCTCTCAAGTCAGTGTTTAGTGCACTCGTCTCTCATGCCAGTATTTAGTGCACGTATCTCTCATGTCAGAGTTTAGCTGTTTCTCCCCTTATCTCGGTTATAAATTGTGCTTTTGTTCCATATCTCTTTCTTCCACATGATTGATATCATGTAAATAGAGGCTAATGTAAAGTTTGTGGGTACTTTCTAGGAGATTTTTTAAAAAAAATGCTTCCAATCTTCCTCTTCATTTATTTTCCCATGCTAATCTTTCAAGACATAGAGACAGGTCATTTCCATGTATCTCACTGCCAGACGTGATGCATGGATCAGTTTTTTTCCACTCTGTTTTCCTGCAGACTGGTTTAGGCTTGTCAGACTTTCTACAGACTTTCTGCAGTTTTCTTGGATGTGTTCTGGAGTGTGCAGACCACTAGGTAAAGTGCAGAGTGGCTTCTGGGGCAGTCTGTGCTGATTTAGATGGTTTGTAGTTGCTGCTTCCCAGCTGACCTGATATTGTTTGTCTGGATTTCTTCATCATGGCATCGTGTGCATGGAAAACCTAATCACATGAAAATCCTGCAACAAAAAGTCATGGATGAATAAAAAGTTGTGATTGCTTTACTCACCTGTTAGCTTTGGTCTATCTTTGTCATCCCTACACACGGCCATGTATAGCTCTTCAACGTGGCCCTTCTGAATAGCACCTTCTGGAACTGTCAGCATGACACCTGGGGAAAGAAAATGTTTTCTTTTTATATTAAATAAATATTAAAAGCCCATAAACTTTGAACAAAATGAAAATAAAGAAATCTATATTTTTGGGCCTACAGGCCTCATCAGTGCATGACAAATTTCTCATGTCATGACCAGAATAACTAGGATAAAAAAAAAGAGCTGTAAAGTAGCAATATTTTTGCATTATAATGTTGACATTCATAGAAGTATTTTTGTCATTTTTGTAATTCTCATGCTTAAAGTTTCGAAAACTTTTATTGTCTACCCATGCACTCTCTCTCTCCAGATCTCTCTCTCTCTCTCCAGATCTCTCTCTCTCCCCCCCCCCCCCTCCAGATCTCTAATATATTTACTGGCTGTTTTGACAGCCTTAACGTCGCTGACACTTCCTGGCAACACCTCCCCGACCTGAAATGCTAACATGCCTCTGGCATAGCAACTGCTCCAGTTGACAAAGCCATGTGGAATAAATGATGGTGCAATTACTACCAATAATGGTTAGGAACTGATTACTCAAATCTGAATGCCAGACACATATGAAAGATCCACAAATGGAAAAGCGGTGCTTCATATGACTAGACATTATAAATGACTGTGATGGTAAAAGTATGAAGAAAAATGTAAATCGGAATAAAATTATGAAACAATGTGACTGGTATTTTTTTTAATTTACAAAGGAAGTCTTACACACACACACACACACGCACACAAACAAAGTGGTTAGCAAAATAAACCAATATTTTCTGCATCTGAGCTATTTAAAGAAAAACAAAGACAGTATTGCAAAACAGATTATCTTTCACAGAACACATGACAAAGGAAAAGAAAAAAAAACAGAAAGATGGTTTTGTGGTAGTCAGAGTATTGAAACTTAACAATGAAGTAACAACTGAAACTTAACATGAAGTAACAACTGAAACTTAACATGAAGTAACAACTGAAACTTAACATGAAGTAACAACTGAACTTAATATGAAGTTAGAACTGAAACTTAACATAAAATAATGACTGAAATTTAACATGAAGTAAGAACAATGACTGAAATTTAACATGAAGTAACAACTGAAACTTAACATAAAATAATGACTGAAATTTAACATGAAGTAAGAACTGAAACTTAACATGAAGTAAGAACTGAAACTTAACATAAAATAATGACTGAAATTTAACATGAAGTAAGAATTGAAACTTAACATGAAGTAAAACTGAGATTTAACTTGAAGTATGAACTGAGACTTAACATGCAGAAGAAGAAAAACAGAAAGACAGTTTTTTTTTTTTTTTGGTAGCTCAGTCTGTGATATAACTGACACCAACCATGTAGATGACACCGACGACGTATGATAGCCACGTAGATGATACCGATGACGTATGATAGCCACGTAGATGATACGGACGACGTATGATAGCCACGTAGATGATACCGATGACGTATGACAGCCACGTATATGATACCGACGACGTATGATAGCCACGTAGATGATACCGACGACGTATGATAGCCACGTAGATGATACCGACGACGTATGAAAGACACGTAAATGATACCGACAACGTATGATATCCACGTAGATGATACCCACGACGTATGATAGGTTAAATTATCAGAAGCTAAAAGAGCGCGTAAAAAAAAAATTCGTGGCCTGAGGGCGTCATTATTAGTTGACGCTTTTTTCGTTGCTGTTGATGACAATCATAATAAACGATGTCAATAACGAGGACGGTAGCGATGGTGTCTGCTGTACTGGCTGGCTCGCGACAGGTGATGTTTTCTGTAAGAGTGATGACGGTTACTAATGTGTGAAACAGCAGACACAATGAAATGTTCAGACATATGGCGGACTAACCACCGCCCAGGCCCCTAAGGCCAAAACTTTGTAAATACAAATGATAAATTGAATAATAAATATATGGCGTGTGATAAAAATAGCCTGTATTTGTAGAATTTTATGTCGCTCTTTTGTGTCCTTCTAAGCTTATAGGCTTAAACCTATTCAGATTTAATATCTATAACGTTACAGATGAGATGTAATGAAAATATTAGACATAATGAAAATAGTAGACATAGAATAATAGATTAGACACACTGTAACAATTAGACATAATGTATTTTTGACATAAATTGAGGTAACGGTTTATAACAGATCAGAAATCCGTCGAAATGATGGACAGATCATGGAATGTATAGAAGATGGACAGATCATGGAATGTATAGAAGATGGACAGATTAAGTGGATAAATACACAGACGTGGATACACAGAAACTAAAAGAAATATTAGACATTACACTGATTTACGACAAACAGAATGGCAAGCCGGACGGACGGATGGATGGATGGATGGATGGATGGATGGATGGATGGGTAAGAAACAGACTGTCAAAGCTTCGACGAATCATCAGACTGACAGTTGGTGGCAGTAAAGAAAAAAAAACCGCAAATGATCTGAATGAGCGTGGTTGTAAATGAAAATGATAATGCTGATACTGACATCGATACACATGTAAATGATAATGCTGATACTGACATCATTACACGTGTATCATAATGGTACATAGAAGAAATGACAACTGCGGTAAAACTAGTTCTAGTAATGAAAACAGATGGAGGTGTATGGTTCAGTCTTAGAGAGAAAGAATGAGGAAAGTGGGCAGAAACAAAAATGTCAGAAAGCAAGATGAGAACATAGGACATGCAACAATCCAATATTTCGGCAAAAGCCTTTTTCAGGGATCACAGACAAAAACACGAAAAATGGATGAAAAATATATAGACTTAGCCTGTAGGCCTCCTTCTAGTAAGAAAGTTGGGCATAAAAAGCGCACAGGTAGTCGTAAAAGAGGATGAAGTGACAGCCAATGATTGGCTGAGAAATGTAGAGTGGTTGCCACATTTTTTTTTTTTGAGACAACGAAAACAACAGGCCGTGACCCGGTGGTACTGCAAACCGGGCCCACCCGTAACGAGATGCGGACCTTACCCCTGGCAGTCAATGTGCAGGGCGGCCTCAAACACCTCGTTGGCTCCAAAATAACAAAGTGTACATTCTACAGAGCGCAGAACTACACTTTGATCTTAGCCAAAAGTATAAGGCATCTATACTGATTTCACCTATTTATAAATGTATATACCATACGTCATTGTATACTAATAAACTCTTTCAGTGTTTGAAAAAAGAAATGTTTATACTTCTAATCACAAGGGTAAAAAAAGCTTTTGCTTCCACCTGTTACAATGGCAAGAAACAATTACTTAACAGTTGACGGTATTCCTGGAAATATAATCTCGCATCTTTCCTGTTTTCCAAACACAAAAAATGGAGAGAAATTTCAATGGATTTCACATTAACAAAGATGGATTGCTGCCCCCTGCCTGCAGTATTGTCCCTTTGAGGTAAATGAGAGAACGGATCTACACAGCCCACACACAGAACTAAAAAGCGACAGAAAATCTTAACAATACTTTGTTTTCTTCGTCTGAAAGAATGTTTCGTTTTAACATACGGACCAACAACTGTTTACTGGCTGTCTCAAATCCGCAGATGGAAATACAATTTCACTGTGTTTATCAACGGAGCGTGAGATCCCAAGGGAAACAACATAGAGATTACATGAGCAAGTTTCTTTTTAGTTCTAATCTCCCTTGAAGCATATGATTATGCGGTAGTTATAGGATTATGTTGAATGACGACAGTAAACCCTAACTGGACGAAAAAAGACACGTTCCTCATCTTCTCCACCACCTTGGAAACCACACCATGAAAACCGTTAACCCAGAACGAAAGAAGCGTGAGAACTCTTCGTCGAGTAGATGATATTAAGAGACTAGGTAGTACGACAATGAAAGAAATCGCGGGAGATAGCTTTCAGCTAACTGTCTAAAAGCAAAAGCCTGCGACCTCTTTGATCTCAGACAGTATGAACAATAGTCTAGATTACCTGGTCTTACATCACGTTAGCTTAGAGAAAGGTTTCAGTTTTGACTAGACAGTGCTGTGCGCTGTTCTGTGACCTCCCACAAATATATTTTTAACCTCCCAGGTAGTGGGTCATTCTGTTGCTGGCTGGGATCTGTAAGGTTGTTCTCAGTGTCATGGCCAAAAAAGGAGACAAACAGGGTGTCTAACAAAAAAGAAGACAAACAGGGTATGTCTAACAAAAAAGAAGACAAACAGGGTATATCTAACAAAAGCAAGTACAGAAAGAGACCCACTTAAATCCAAAAGAAAACGACAGTCATCTTCACCAGCCATAGATAATAATAAAACACCATAACAACAAGAAAGATAAATGGAAAGTGAGACAGGAGAAGACAAAGTAAAAAAAAAAAATCATGGACAGTCTACCATGATGGCACAATATAAAGTCATTAAGTGAGCTGACTGAAAACAACAAGGAGGGAGATCTTTGGAGAAGCATGACTTCCGATGCCTACCAGCACAGATGATGATGATGATGATGATGATGAGGGAATTTGTGAAGTCTTTAGCCAGAGAGCAGAAGTAAGAAACTTACATGAAGTAACAAGTGAAACTTTACACGAAAGTAAGAATTGAGAGTAATTTAATAAAAACTATGCGTCATGAACCACCAAGGACGTTGATAAGACAACAATGTAGGCGACTACATGATGATGAAGCTGTTGGTGGCCGTGTGAAGCTACAGGTATAACATGATACAGAAAACCTGCAAACATTACCTGATTCAGGTAGCACCAAACGTCCTCCTGTATTATTAAACGTGCTCCAAGTGACGGCTTCCGTGTCCACATTGCCAGGCAACTGGACCGAAATGACAGACTGTCTGCTGTCCTGAAGGCTGTCACACTGTGAGAGTGGTCTGCTCTCACAGGAAGATGTAGACGAGGGTGGTGGCAGGCCGCTTTTATTGTCTTTCATGCCCACTTTTTCCACTCCCGAGTTCAAGTTATGATTGATGGTCGGCTCCACAACAACTGTCTTGTTCGTGGGCACCTGGCCCATGTTGCCAGAGTTCCTCTGCGGAATTCCTGAAGCCCCCGTGGCTTTTTCCGAGAAAAACTGCGCTGAAGCTGGATAGGAAGGTGGCGCAGTCGAAGAAAAGGACTGCGCGGACTGCAGATTGAACTGTGGATGGCTGATCGGTGAGTATGGGCGTCCTGTGGCCATGTACTGGGAGTCTGGGACGCTGTACTGACCAGCGTCCATTGCGGACTGTGGGTACATGTTAGGAAGTTCTGGAACACTGTACGAGGGGGAGCTGTCGTGGAGGAAAGGAGAATCTGGGCCGTTACCTCCGGCGTATGTGGGGATCTTGTCCAAGGAGCTGATCATATTGTTATTGGGGGAGTCATTTGAGCCCTGGCTACTGTTGTAGGTCTGGTTGCTGTGGTTGTGCTGATGACTGTGCTGCACGGTGACGACAACTGTCTGGGTAAGGTCAGGCTGGACTGACATCATGTCTGAATTTTAGAGTAAAGAAATAAGACATTTCGAATTTATTTTGCCATAACGGCTATAAATGTCATGCTGAGATAAATACAATGTATATATATTTTTTTTAACCAGGGATCGGCAAACTATGGCTCATGGACAAAATACCCAGCCTGTCAACTATACATCAACATTATAATTAAAGACCATTGTCTTATGTCGTTATGGAAACCTGAAAGAGAAAGCTTTACAACGGTACACTGTATTTCACATGTTAACGATGCAGGATATGTCAAATATTTACAGTCACTTTAGAGGAAGGGAATTTTTAACTTGGAACGCTAACCACTCATAATTCTGTTTCCAAACGAAACAGTTTCTTATCTCTCGCAGTTTCTTCTGTTTATCTCCTCTCCCCCTCCCATTTCACCCATACCAACACACACACACGCACAAGATGAAAGATGTCTACTGTCTAACAATATTTAATAAATATTAAACTTTAGCTGATGTTGATAAAATTGTGGGGTCTGTAAGCCAAATTTTTTATTCTTATGTTTCTAATTTTCTTCTGTCCGACTCAAACCCCAGGTCTTTCATAAATGGTATATTTCTGCAGATTCTTTCTCTGACTACTCTATTTTTTCTACTGTCTGACTCCAGATATTCTACTTTTCATATTGTCTGACTCCAGGTCTTCTATTTTTTCTACTGTCTGACTCCGGATATTCTACTTTTCATACTGTCTGACTCAGATATCTCAAAACATCTTATAACCCGTTAAAGAATGCAGAAATCTTTAAAATAGCCCAGAAGGAAACTAAGGTAAAACACAAAAGACTGCATTATTCTATCCCAGCAAACGAAAAAAAAAAGTTATTTCTAATAAGATTCCTTCTAGAAATTGTTTTGAAATTTAAAAACTAAGTGAGGAAATGTCCGGTTTCTCTTTGAGGACAGAAAGCCATGGCAAACTCGGGCAAGTGAAACACGAAACTTTTTTTTGTTGTAAATCATTGTTTAAAGGGAGGTAAAGCAGGAATGAAGTTAGTCCAAACAATGATCTGAAAGGCAAGGGAAGGGAATTTGCTTCAACTGTGGGAGAAACCTCTTTTAAGTGGAGGAGAAGAAAGACAACTCTGCTTTGTTTCTTCCAGGATATTTTCATGACATTCCTCCATTTTTATGACAAAGTTATATCGCTTCTCCCATACCGCCTTGGCTCACAACAATACAGAAACGAGCCAGTTCTCTGCCCCTGCCAGACCAAGACTACAGAAAAGCGCCAGAAAAAGAGGACGTATCGTTGCTATCTGACAGCTTCGGCCACGGTAACACTGTTCAATCCTTTTATGATCCGGAAGGGGATTGGGAGAAAGAAGAAAGGGTGCCCCTCTCCTACCTCCCCCCCCCCCCAACCAAAAAAAAATCTTGAAAGAATAAATTTTTTTTAAAAATACTTCTTATGCAAGTTTCTCTCTGTCCCAACTCTTCGACTAGCAAAATGTTAAATAAAATAAAATCAAAATCAAATTCTACAAAGTCCTGAAAGGAGTTGGGAGCATGTAATGGGAAAACACTAATTCCGCTGCAGATCCTTGGCCAAGATTCCGTCAATATTTGCTACTGGTTATATAATGAGACTAGCATTAGTTCAGAAGTCTTCCCCCGCATCCCCGGTCATTCCCCGCTCCCGGCTCTTAAAACGTCCGCGCGTCCGACAAGACTTAATCTAGATTAATTTAAGAAGAATGAAACTTAACAATACCGCCCAATCGGCCATATTAATGCAGGCCTTAATCTGCTCTTGGTGAATATTTCAGCCAAGGAAACCATGTTTGATTTCGCTCAAGCCTTGTATTTTAGTCTTTGATTTTGGGGGTGGGGGGGGGGGACTGACTCAGTTTTGTTCCAGATTCTTTGTATTCTCTCCTCCTCCCACCCCCACCTTTTAATCTTCCCTTCTCCCTTTTCTTCCTACACCCACTGCACTGCACTGCACTCCATTCCACTCCACTCCACTCCACTGATATAAAGACACTGTTCGTGAACTAGCACTAGCTGCTTTATCTTTATTTCGCCATTTCTCTTTCAACAGGCTGTCCCAGTTGGTAATCAGCGACCAATAACTGACGTGCTAGCGTTAAAGCCTTGTCTCACCTCTCTTGTTGGTACCCCCAGTAACAGGCCTAGCCTAACTAACGAGGTAGGGATCGACATGGTCCCCATGGTGATGGAGTCTGGTAATTAAGCAACAGCGTACCTCCCTGATTTTTAGCTGAAAAAAAAGCCGCCACAGCCCGCTCCCAACCCTACACGATGTTGTGCCTCAACATCTTCACAGCATCGGCAGCAAGGAACACCAGCTCGCAGTTACAGGGAGACAGAAAAGAAGACACATTCGTGTTCGGCAGTTCCTATCTTCATCTTATTTAGCATTCTTACGTTACTGATAACGTACATAATGGGGAAAAAAAGAAAGAGAGGAAGAACAAGGCGAGAATGGCTGCAAGACATGGTTGATTATCTGCGAATGGATGCATCAGCAGCAGACCATCTTGCTCACAACCGAGAGGCCTACGGGAGAACTGTTTTTTTTTTTTTTGGAGGGGGGGGGTAGTGGGGAGGCGCGGAAAGTTCCGCAAGGGACATGCAAATGATTGACTGACTGACGTTATTGATTCTTAAGGGTATCTTTATGTGGTAGACAAGTGACTGAGAAAATAAAAGAAGAAAAACTAACAATTATCTCTATATCCCACGCCTGTGTGGGAAACCTTTTATCCCCCCCTCCCCCTTCTCTCTTCCCCCCCCCCCCCCACACTTTCCAGTCTTCAGTGTATCTCACTACATTGGTCTCTCTCCTGCTTTCGATTTCGTTTTATTTCGGCAATTTCTTTCAGTTTCTTCTCCGTTGTTTTCCGTGTTCAAGTGCGACTGATGTGTGGCAGTGTGTGAGGGTGTGATGGATGGGCAGACATTAATCTGTCCCGGACCCGGATGGAAGTCCGACCTAATCAAATGGAGACGCATCTGGACACGTTTTTCCTATCAAGGGGGCTCAATAGTTTTAGTTCACTTTTTTTTTTTATAAAGAGACAGTCACTTTCCTTTTCTTGGCCCCATCCATTATGAAAGCTTCCACAAAACGTTTGACTGTTCTAAATTAATTCTTGTTCTTATTCTTGTTCTTCTTCGTCATCGTCTTCTATCTCTTTACAAGAAAAAGCTCTGCGTACTCTGCTGCATACGATCTCAGTACCCTTCCGTCCCACATAAAAATCTGTAAAACCTTTCAAACTTTGTCAATATTTGCCTAATATGGACTATATGGCCCTATAATATAATACTTTCCATGTAGTTCTACTTAAGACAAATATATAAAGTAGTCAGTAAACGCTATACAGAAATGTCTTAGCAATGTTACTGATGAGCTGCCACTTGTAATGTTGTAATGAACGTGTATAATGTAAAGACAAGTCTGTTTGCTAATTCACAATGTTCTGTGTGTGAGATAAGAGTTGAACATTAAATATCTATAACTGAAAGCGTGGATAAAAGTGGAAGGTAAATGTTTTGTTATGTGAAGTGTTATGTAAGCTTATCATGTTTGTAATGTTCTGGTAGTAAGCTGATGATGAGTGCAAGAGAAAACATAAAATTTGGGGAAATAAAGGACTGAATGTTAGACAGGCCTGCTTGCCCATTTCTTCACCTTTGAAAATAAATTTCGTCCTCTGGGACAGTTGCTTGTATTCCCTGAGACAGCTAGTTTCTATTCCCTGAGGCAGGCAGCCTATGTTCCCTGAGAAAGCTTGCCTGTGTTCCTTGAGACAGCCAGCCTGTGTTCTCTGAGACAGCCACTATGTATTCCCTGAGACCGCCAGTTTGTGTTTTCAGAGACAGTCTGTTTCTGTTCCCTGAGGCAGGCAGCCCATGTTCCCTGAGACGGCAAGCCTGTGTTCCCTAAGACTGCAAGCCTGTGTTCCTTGAGACAGCCACTCTGTGTTCCCTGAAACAGCCACTATGTATTCCCTGTGACCGCCAGTTTGTGTTTTCAGAGACAGCCTGTTTCTGTTCCCTGAGACAGGCGGCCCATGTTCCTTGAGAAGGCAAGCCTGTGTTCCCTAAGACGGCAAGCCTGTGTTCCTTGAGACAGCCACTCTGTGTTCCCTGAAACAGCCACTATGTATTCCCTGAGACCACCAGTTTGTGTTTTCAGAGACAGCCAGTTTCTGTTCCCTGAGGCAGGCAGCCTATGTTCCCTGAGACGGCAAGCCTGTGTTCCCTGAGAAGCAAGCCTGTGTTCCCCAAGACAGCCTGCCTATGTTCCCTATAGCCGGCATAATGACATTTAAGAGCAGACACAGAGCCGGATAGCGAGTGGATATAGATTGGCGTGCTTTAAGTTCAGGACTAAATGTGCTTACTTAGAGGATGCACCACTTCAGCTCCACCCTAGGAACCAAGGTGAAGAACTACAACGGAAGTTATGAGGACGGCCACGAGGAGGAAGAACGTGGTGGGTGCAGCTCTAGTTTATTCCCCCGCAAATAACCGCGCTGCCACTCATGGTCTGTATGGTCATGCCTTTGATTATCATCAGATATTCCGAGAATGCACTGTCCATATTATTCTCTAAAACGTGTCCTGTTCATATGGAGCAAGAGCATCTTACTGCCTGCACTGCGAGGCATACCAGCTATGCAAATGGCTGACAGCACATGAAGGCAAAACACTGCGTTCAGGTTAAAAGAAAAAAACAAACTTCAAAGACCATGCTTAAATTGATCGCGAGCTAGCGCAAATAAATGTCTCACTAACTTTTGTCATATTTGTAACACAACATTCAAAAACCGTACGTCTATGGACACTTTGAAATATTCGGTGTAGTTGTAGCAAGAAATATTTGGAACCGCGTGAACAAGTCTTCACAGATTAGGGAACATGATAGGAAGATGGATATGGGGGTGGAGTTGCCAGCAGTTACATCTACGATCTCCTTGCTGTTGGTGATGATGACATTTACCTGAAGCTGGCTTTCTTTTCAGCATTTGACGTTCGTCACGTCGTCCATTGTCCAGGACAGGAACGTCAACGTCTTGTACAGATTTCGACACAAGCAATGACGCTGGTTTCAAAGCTACAAACTTCCAAACCCACGCCGTGATTGCATAAACACGAAGGCCACGCGTGTTTCTCACTGACTATCACAACAGGCACCTTTTGTTCTGAAAGTTTAGAAACGCGAGATGGCTGGGAAGGGAGAGAATTCGGCCTTTTTTTTTCTTTACTAAAAAGAAACAAGAAAGAATAAAACGTCACTGATAATTTACACAAATGACATGATCTGTTCCCCCCCCCCCCCCCAGAGCGACGATTACGGGATGGCGCATGCGCATCCGTTCTGTCGCAGAAGTTGGGAGATTCTGGAGCAGCTGAGAAGAAATGGCGACCAGACGATGTGTTGGGAGTAAATTATGGACGCGTTAGTAGACCGACAGCTAAATAATTCAACCACATGCAGAGGGGAACGTGGACTGACGCTAGAGGGTCATGTCCAAATTCCCAGACCATAAAACGTTCCTAAGACTTCAAGACTTGACAGAATTAACGGCTGCATCTTCCCCAGAGGGGCACACGGGTAAAGGGGCGAGAATCGGTGGTGAGAAAACACAGAGCTGTGGGCTCACCCTCCAGGCGTGACATTTCTAGCTGGAGCCGGTAAACCTCAGTGTGAGCTAGTGACGCTCTGCTGGTGTCTTCTTTATCCAGAACAAAGACACGCGCTCCATTCTGGCACAAGACTTAAGAACAAAGCGGTAAAATAAACAGAGCTTTGCTAATATTACTTCTCACAAACGCATATTTCTTGTGTCCGAATCATCATCTTCAGTTCAAGCACGAGGATATTGTTGAAAAGCACTCTGGGCATTTTTCTGCCAAATTTTCAAGGCCAGTAAGGAGCAGTCAGACGAACGAAGGGAATGTAAATAACATCTAGAAAACAGCCACACCGGAAATTCTGGCGCGGGAGGCACAAAATGCATTTGCTGCAGCGGAGTTGGCATCTAAACAAAATAACAGAAAGACAAAGCAAAACAAGAAAAAAAATCATTGGACTAGAAAAAAAAAAGGGGGGGGGGGGGAACAAGCTCTGTAATCTCATATCTCACATATTCTTTGAATTTCTGTCATTTAAAAAAAAAAAAACATTTTGTCTGAAAACTAAACAGCAGCTTATGACATTCTTCGAGTCTGATTCTTGCAGACTCTCGCTTTCTTCTTCTTTCACAGCTCCCTCCTAAAAAAAAAAAAAGCTGAACATAAACACAGACGATCCGTTTCGAAGCCGCAGACATTTGTAAGAAATACACATCAGAAAATGTCCAGACATAACTGTTATCTGAAACACAAGGAAACATTGCAGCAACATAAAGACAAGAACAATATGCGGGAGCTCCATGCTACACTGCACTTCAAGAAATAAAATGGGCACAGATAGCTGCTAATAGTTCACTGCCTTCTCACGCCCATGAAGATGAGACTATTGCATAAAGGGTATCTGGCATACTAATCTGGGGCAAAACTGTCTCTGAAGAAGATGAGCTATCTATCTGCACGGTGAGGTGTACTAGATTACAGGACACACGACTGTCAGTGCATGACAAGAAACCAAAATGTAATGTAAAAAGTCAGTCACAATGAAACGGGACAAAGGAGTCCTGGCTGAGTTAACAAAAAAGTCAGTCACAATGAAACGGGACAAATGAGTCCTGGCTGAGTTAACAAAAAAGTCAGTCACAATGAAACGGGACAAATGGGTCCTGGCTGAGCTAACAAAAAAGTCAGTCACAATGAAACGGGACAAATGAGTCCTGGCTGAGCTAACAAAAAAGTCAGTCACAATGAAACGGGACAAATGAGTCCTGGCTAACAGAAAAGAATATGATTTGTCCTGGTTAACAGAAAAGAATAAAGAAAAATAATACCTTAGACCGGTGATTCTTAACTTGGGGTCCCTGTACCCCCAGGGGTTCTCATGAATGATTTTTGAGGGTCCATGGGCCAGCAAATAGATTGATTCGATTAACAAAACCCAGAAAGCTTAGTATCATCTGGGTTCCATTTATTGTTTTATTGAATGAATGGTCTACAGCAGAATCCAGGGTCCACGACCAGGAAAAAAAGTTAAGAACCGCTGTCTAAGACTTATTTCTTTAAGAACAAATAAATCAACAAAAAGAATGTTTATTTCCAACGAAACTGAAAATTAAATAAATAACTTCAACTTCTAATATGAATTTTTTTTTTCTTGTAATGCTATTTACTTTAAAAAAAATAAGAACATAAGTTAATCTTGCTGTTTTATTTTTTACACATTCTTGCAAATGTTTATTGTCTTACCTCCATTCTTCTGTTTCTTTTCGTCTTCTGTCAGAGACTGCGTGGCGTCTGCAAAGAAATTGGATTCAAATAACAAGTTCATAATGAAAAGAAGAAAAGTGTTTAGGGGCAGCCATATATTTTTTTTTCCAATGCTCGCTTAGCCTTCTTTCATTCTCATAAGATTTCCTTACATCCCCAAATAGACAGTACAACAATCTCTCAAAATGAGAGCGAAACCAAGATACCGTGGACGTAAAACTCATCGTCGTGTGTATTATCTTGAGCGTTTGGCGGTAGCAGTGTAAGACATCTCAATTTACTTGCCTCATTTCCCACCAGACAACTTTAGAAATAATTGCTCGTGAGAGAGCATTTGGCGCAATATTGTTAGCTTTCTGATGCTTGTCTGAGACGGTCAGGTCATGTCCAAATCGGTTCGGCAATATTTGAAAGAGTACAGCTATGTCTGAACGAGATTGCGATATCTAAACGACTGGAACGCTCCTAAATAGGACTGATTTGAACTCTATAGTGCTATTTTCGTGTAATATGATGACAGTAGTATGTAGTATATTAATTTGTACCTGGCTTAAAGCTGATATTCTGCTCGCGTTTCCTCAATATGAGTGTGTCAGGTATCCGGTTTTACAGCGGGTTCGAATAGAGGGGACTGAAAGCGAGTGTCTGACAAAAACTTTCCAATGAGAAACAGTTCACTGTCGACTCCACCAGTAGTAGTAGTAGTAGTAGTAGTAGTAGCAGCAGCAGCAGCAGCAGCAGCAGTAGAATTAGTAAATTGCACAAACTAGGAAAAAAGAAGCAAGAGCTTTATTATTTAACGATAATACACTTGTGACGTTTCGGCGGGATGTCATTACTGACTTATTATAATGACGTTTATATAATATAATAATCAATTTATTATATTATAATAGTACTGAATGTCATTCGGCTCGTGCCGAAACGTCACAAGTGTGTTATCGTTAAATAATAAAGCTGGTCTTACCTTTTTTTTTTCCTAGTTTATACAATTTGGTATCACAGCTTTACTGCAGTGCTTTGTGTATAGCTATATGCCTATACACTAATTATTGTATAGTAGAATTAGGGACAGCCTTGGGCAAGGTGGAGTACCCGTATAGCCCCCCGATTAGGGTGACGTGAAGCCATGGGAGCAGGTGGTGGATGGAATGGGAGAGCAGCCGACAGATAATGTTGGTTATGGTCACCATTCTATGATGGTAGGCAGATGATCTTAATGTAGGGACAATGGCTACGATCACTGACTAGTACAGTCACTGCCCGGAAGGAAAGCAATGGTAAACTATCTTCTGAAAATATACCATGAAACCCAAACAAATATATCCATACTACAAGAACTTAATATAGAAGAAGGCTGGCTAGTTATGAGGATTAAAGATAGAAAATTTAAATATTTTGGACACATTAAACGTCATGATAATCTAGAGAAAACCGTCTTGGAAGGGTACATAATAGGAAAAAGAAAGAGAGGAAGACCAAGGCGAAGATGGCTGCAAGACATCGTTGATAATCTGCAAATGGATGCATCAACAGCAGGCCATCTTGCTCACAACCGAGAGGCCTACAGGAGAGCTGCTAGAGAGGCAAAGTTCTGTAAGGAACATGCAAATGAATGAATGAATGTATGAGAATTAGTAGTAATAAAAGCAGTTGTAATAGGAACAGAAGTAGTGGCAGAGGTGGTATAATAGTGAAATTACTTTAATAACAGTAATACCATTAGTAATAATAACAATAATGTCATTAACAATAATAATGTTAAACAGTAACAGAAGAGAAAGAAGATCGCGGTTTGTAAGCTATTATCTTCCTCGCGAACTTCTGCTTTTATTATTATTATTATTATTGTTATTATTATTATTACTGATCCTATTACAATTCAAGGAAAACATAATACTTCAGTAATATCGTAACTTTTTCTAACGTGATTTAAAATTCTGGAGCTCGTTCTGTGCTGTCTCTTGTTTCCAATGACATCTCGGTAGCGTAATGCTCTCTCTCTCTCTCTCTCTCTCTCTCTGAGGTCTGTACTCAAGCTTCAGCGGTGGGAGGGGGTGGGGGTGGGGGAAGTGGTGCATGGAGTAGGGCGACCCAGACATCCAGATATAGAAATGGGTATCCGGCTCCTTATGTAAATGGAGGAGGAAAGTGGGCTATGCGTAATTCTGGCCATATCACCCTACAGTGTGGCTCAATTCACGAAAATTGTAGGCATCACAATACTATCCCAGAGTGCCTCTCCGATATGTCAGGGCTGTGTTCATTCTTCTAAAGTAATTGAACCTTTTGGGCGTCATTTTATGGTCTCTTATACATCTAAAGTAATTTAATCCTTCTGACGTCATTTTGTGGTCTCTTATACATCTGAAGTAATTTAATCCTTCTGACGTCATTTTATAGTCTCTTATACATCTGAAGTAATTCTTGGACGTCATTTTATGGCTTCTTATAAAGTAATTGAAACTTTCCCACGTCATTTTGTGGTTTATTAGCTTCTAAAATAATTTAAACTTTCTGGCGCCACTGTATGTTTTCTTTTACACTTCTAAAATAATTTAAACTTTCTGGCGCCACTGTATGTTTTCTTTTACACTTCTAAAATAATTTAAACTTTCTGACGCCACTGTATGTTTTCTTTTACACTTCTAAAATAATTTAAACTTTCTGACACCACTGTATGTTTTCTTTTACACTTCTAAAATAATTTAAACTTTCTGACACCACTGTATGTTTTCTTTTACACTTCTAAAATAATTTAAACTTTCTGACGCCACTGTATGTTTTCTTTTACACTTCTAAAATAATTTAAACTTTCTGACACCACTGTATGTTTTCTTTTACACTTCTAAAATAATTTAAACTTTCTGACGCCACTGTATGTTTTCTTTTACACTTCTAAAATAATTTAAACTTTCTGACACCACTGTATGTTTTCTTTTACACTTCTAAAATAATTTATACTTTCTGACGCCACTGTATGTTTTCTTTTACACTTCTAAAATAATTTAAACTTTCTGACGCCACTGTATGTTTTCTTTTACACTTCTAAAATAATTTATACTTTCTGACACCACTGTATGTTTTCTTTTACACTTCTAAAATAATTTAAACTTTCTGACGCCACTGTATGTTTTCTTTTACACTTCTAAAATAATTTAAACTTTCTGACACCACTGTATGTTTTCTTTTACACTTCTAAAATAATTTAAACTTTCTGACGCCACTGTATGTTTTCTTTTACACTTCTAAAATAATTTAAACTTTCTGACACCACTGTATGTTTTCTTTTACACTTCTAAAATAATTTATACTTTCTGACGCCACTGTATGTTTTCTTTTACACTTCTAAAATAATTTAAACTTTCTGACGCCACTGTATGTTTTCTTTTACACTTCTAAAATAATTTATACTTCTGGACGTTATTTTGTGGTTTCTTATACTTCTAAAGTAACTTAAACTACGTACATGATTTTGCAGTTTTTTTTTCTACACCTCTAAAATAATTGAAACCTTTAGACGTCATTCTTTGTCTGTTGTTAGGTGACCTCTTGATTTCTAAGCATAAAGGTGCCATAAGACATAATGAAATAGATGAACATCATTAAAAGAAAAATTATTTAACAAGAAGCTAAAAAAAACATTTTACATAAATCACGGCGTCGCCAACAGAGAACTGAAATTTGTAGCACAAGAGAGACTGAACTATAAGAAGTTGCTTCCTACAGTGACACGGTTCAAAGCCCTATTCTCATTTTCGTAAATATTTAATTTTCTTCTTAATGTTGTCTGTATGTTCCCTTAACCTACCTAGTTTATCTTCAGTTACTGTTTTTTTTCCCATTGTTCCATTTTCTTGCCATTGTTCCCTTTATGAGAGAAGTCTATGCTGTTTGTACGACAATTACCGATTTACGAATCAGAACTAATGTACGTATAGCTAACCTCACATATTTTCTCCGGATAAAAAGATCGTGCAGGCCATATTAAATTATTTTCACGTAGGAGAATGTAATTAGACAGTAAACAAAACCCCATTAGCACGTGCTTGCCGCGACTAGAATTTACTAGCCAGTGAGTACATGATAAACCATGACGTTTCGGCACGAGACGATATACTAATTTCACGGAGATTAACACGTGCCCTTCCATAACTTTTAAACCCTCACATAAGCTTGCCTTCAAAGTAGAACTATATAACGAGGCTCGTCATACAAAATACATGTACTGCTCAGTCGCCGAGTTTCTGATAAAAGGTAATCATTCTGGAATTTGTGGCTGTTAATCTCGCTACTAGGTATGTACGAGAAGGCCGGAGATTGCTGTGGAATCCTGGCGGTAGTTGTAGATATTGTAGTTTGTCATGGAGTTGAGATGGAGAGAATTATTTGTGTTATCATTGGTTCACACGCGACATGCGCGCTAGGGGAGATAATGTGAGATTAGACTTTCGGTCTAGGATAACTCGCTATTGTTATGTTCTTGTTTGTTCTTTGTTTCGTGTAACCTCCATGCATAGCTGCTTTAGTATTTCTCATTTTCTTACCTCTCCTTATTCACCATTTCCCATTCTCTCACCTATCATTATTCCCCATTTTCCATTCTCTATTCTACCTTTGTTCTCTCCCCTCCCCCTCTTTTACTCCCTATATTTCTCATTTTTGCCACTATTTATTCCTTAATTTCAATTCTTTTCCCTCTCCTCATTCCCTGTCGCCCCTTCCTCTACATCCTGAGTTGTTATTACCTCTGTATCTATTTCCCTTTCCTTTCTCTTCATACCCTATTCCCCATTATCTTATCTCCCCAGCTTCTTTTCCTCACTTCTCTTACCTCTTTTTTTTCCCCCCTTCCATCTTCCCCAAATTGGCAAGTATTGGTTCTGCTCTGTGTATGCGTCTGTTCTCTCCCCTCCACCTTTACAAAAAAAAAAAGTTCCTTCACTCTGCCTTGTTTCTGTCTCATTCCGCGAATGTCTTCCACCGCGACTTTAATGATCTCCTGCAAACGAACGAAGCACTACTTTACAGTTTAACACCCGCGTAGTTAGACGGAGAATTCGGACAACCCGCTTTAAAAGTCACATCTAGCCAATCGATGACGACATTGCAGAGATGAAAGAATCTGAAATGGCGAACTTTTACGACATTCCTGAACCCCATAGATCATTAGTGACGAAGCCGAGTTCAAAAGAGTTTAAGGCTCGCGGTGAAAACTTTGAACATGTTCTCGTGCAGAGCGACGCGGGTTTGGCCGAGAAATAGCGAGAGCTAAAGAAAGCCTGACATCGGTATATGCTACAAATGGTTACTACATATCTTTCGTAACACACAATAATTAGTGTATATACCTATACACAAAGCCACTGCAATAAAGCTGTGATAACAAAATGTATAAACTAAGGGAAAAAAGTAGGAACAGCTTTATTACTTAACGATTTTTCGACTAGAAATGATTTCGGTTTAATTTTTCTGTTTATTATCTGCTCGTTCTGTTGACTTCCAGCTAACTGCGAAGATTGCAGGGAACGTTCTGATGATGGTGGAATGAGGGTTACGGCGACATCTTTGAGGCTCCAGAGTTGGAGCAAGGAAGCAGACTTTTGTCCAGCACAAAATGGACCAGTCCAGCTCTATAAGTTAGCCGACCTGAAAGGAGCAGAGAAGCATCATCATGATCTGGGATAGCTGGCACGCAGTAAGCTGCTATCGGGCTTTCACGGGGAACATGCAACTCGCTTTCATAAAGAGGGACTTTGCCCGAGACGTACTGAAAAGTGGAAGACGAGAAGCAGTTTCTTGGCTTGTCATGGTGGCCTTGGCTTGGAGTAACAGACATGTCTGCTGTGGAATGTTTACTTTTCTTTAAATCGTGTGAACTTTTTTAGTGTTAACCGACTCATGTTTCGTGCGTCACATCATTTTTAATTCTTTGTTTCCCAACCTCCCAGTTCTTGTTTTTTTTTCTTTAAGTTTATGTGGGCCCCCCCCCCCCACCCGCCTAGGATTTCTGGAGACAGCCAGAGAAGGTCGAGACAGAGAAAGAGAAAGGTGAGAGGGAGGGAAGAGAGAAAGATGAGAGGGAAGGAGGGAGGGGAGAGAGAGGGAGGGAGGGAAGAAGAGGAAAGAGAGGAGGGAGGTAGGGGCGAGAGAGAAAGGTGGAAGGAAGAAAGGGAAGAGAGAAGTGGGAGGGGGAGAGAGAAAGGAGGGAGGGAGAGAGAAAAAGGAGGGTGGCATTGACAGAAAGGCAGGAGGGAGGGAGGGAGTGATGGGAGAGAGAAACGTGGGAGGGAGGGAGAAAGAGAGAAAGGAGGGTGGCATTGACAGAAAGGCAGGAGGGAGGGAGGGAGCGACGGGGGAGAGAGAAAGGTGGGAGGTAGAGAGGTTGGAGGGAAGTAGAGAGGTGGGAGGGAGGTAGAGAGGTGGGAGGGAAGTAGAGAGGTAGGAGGGAGGTAGGGAGAGAAAGGTAGAAGGGAAGGAGGGGAGAGAAAGGTGGGAGGGAGGTAGAGAGGTGGGAGGGAAGTAGAGAGGTGGGAGGGAGGTAGAGAGGTGGGAGGGAAGGGAGAGAGAGAAGATAGAAGGGGGTGAGAGAGTGTGAGGGAGGGTCAGAGAGAAAGGTAAGAGGGAGGTAGGGAGAGAAAGGTAGAAGGGAAGGAGGGGAGAGAAAGGTAGAAAGGAGGGAGGGAGGGAGGGAGGGGAGAGAGAGGAGGGGAGAGAGAGAAAGGTGAGAGGGAGGGAGAGAAAGGTAGAAGGGAGAGAGAGAAAGGTGGAAAGGAGAGAGGAAGAGAAAGAAAAGTGGGAGGGAGGGACAGAGAGAAAGGTGGGAGAGAGAGAAAGGTGGGAGAGAGAAAGATGGGAGAGAGAGGAGAGAGAGAAAGATGGGAGGGAGGGGAGAGAGAAAAGTGGGAGGGAGATGAGAGAGAGAGAGAAAGATGGGAGGGAGGAGAGAGAGAAAGGGGGAGAAATGTGGGAGGGAGGGGAGAGAGAGAAAGATGGAAAGGAGGGAAGAGAGAAAGGTGGGAGGGAAAGATAGAAAGGTGGGAGAGAGAGAAAGGTGGGAGAGAGGGGAGAAAGAGAAAGAGGGGAGAGAGAGAAAGATGGGAGGGAGGGGAGAGAGAAAGGTGGGAGGGAGAGATAGAAAGGTGGGAGAGAGAGAGAAAGGTGGGAGAGAGGGGAGAGAGTGAAAGATGGGAGGAAGGGGAGAGAGAAAGGTGGGAGGGATAGACAGAAAGGTGGGAGAGAGAGAAAGGTGGAAGAGAGAGATAGAAAGGTGGGAGAGAGAGAAAGGTGGGAGAGAGGGGAGAGAGAGAAAGATGGGAGGGAGGGGAGAGAGAAAGGTGGGAGGGAGGGAAGAGAGAGAAAGGTGGGATGGGAGAGAAAGAAAGGTGGGAGGGGAGAGAGAGAAGAAGGTGGGAGTTAGGCAAGAGATCTCCGAGAGATAGCTGATGACTGTCGTAATTTACAGGTCCATCAAAGTCCAACTGCGTTGCTGCGCGCCTGCCCCACTGATGTCTGGGAGGTTCTCCAACCCAAACCCCCAACCCCCTTTCTAATCTGTGACTCCGTCACAAACATCACACAAACCCAGTGCCGTTAACCCGAGATAAGAGCGAGACTCGAACGCACACACATTTGATGCAAGCTCTCCACTCACTTTTATGATAATAGATATGTGTAATTTACGATGCACCACGATTTACTTCAGGTAAGCAAATTACAAATGTTCCTTCCAATGAACTTGATTAGTTAGTCCCAGGGCGATGTTCGGAACTCCCAGGTTGTTGAATAAAGCCGTGGAGATAAGTACTAAGGAAAGTAGAGTATATGTAAAGATAACATATTATATAAGAGGTGAGAAGCGTGGCCAAAAGAGCTCTTCCACAGTGCCCGGAAGAAAGAGTTGGAGACGAGGTGTTTAAAACCGAGGTTGTGAGGGGAGATAACCCTCGATTTAACGGACTAATGGGGGAAAGGGTGGTTGTTAATTCCAGGTCCGGTAAATTGAATTTAACCTGAATTGGGGGAGGGGGGAAGGGGGAGATTTTAAAGCATTTTAAAAATTGTTTTTAATGCAGAAATGCTTTAATACGATATACAGTACTGTAAAATATAAAGTTGTTAAATTACAATAAAGAACATACATAGACATATATTTTAATGCTTTTTTGAGTTAAATTACTATTAATTAAGGTACTGTATTATTATGTGTCCAATCCGTTAAATTTGATATCCGTTATATCGGAGCACGTTTAGTCAAAGGTTTACTGAACTAGTTTAGTCAGACGATGAGAACTTCGTCTTATCATTGACGCAGTCTTTGTAGGAGTCATGAGAGGCCATAAACAGGAAACAAGAAACAAGAATGAAATAAAATAAATGAAAAATAAGGATGAATAAATTGCTAATAAGAGATAATGATAAAAAGAAATAGACCACAGTGATTACATAACAAATAAGAGACAATAATGAAAGCAGAAATACAGACGAGGACAGTAACAATTAAACAATCACAAAATACCACAATGAAACAATAATAAACAAGGATAAAACATATAAGCGACTTTTATAAATAAAATAAGAGGGGAAAAAACGAATAAAAGGCCAGAATGAAAACGGGAAATAGAGAAAACAATGACGATAACAAGAAATAAGAAATAATGATGAAAAAGTGAAGAAATGACAATGGTTATTTAAATAAAGAAATAAACAAAGACAGAAAGAAACAAGAAAATGAAAAGAGAGAGAAAGAGAGCGCGCGCGAGAGAGAGAGAGAGAGAAAGAGAGCGAGAGAGAAAGAGAAAGAGAGAAACAAGTATAAAACTATATTGGGTGGTGACGCACATAAAAATGCAAGAGTCATGACGCCTAGAACATTGTGAGGACGGATAAAGGGCAAAGAGTATCAAGAAAGTGAGGCAGGACGCCATTAAACGAAACAGACATAACAACTTGAACCACGGGAATGGCGGATACTTGTACAAAATGTGACTTGCTACGTCTGATTATGTATGCGGGAACAAACTTGTAGGCAGTTATTTGAAACCGAATTCTACAAAATATGAAGTCTATTTAAAGAAATGAAAAGACTAGAGATAAAGGACAAGAACTGCCTCAAACAGCCGACTCCGACTTCTGCGCCATCCGCTCGACTCTGCGCTATAAAGATCATGGCTTGTCAATCCTTTCAGGCTAGCTACATTGCCACTGTCAGATCTACAAACTACACAGGAAATCCAAACTGACAGGCCGAGATCTTCCTGCTCTGTTAACACAGAAACGAAGATATGAACCGACGCTCCTCTTGGGGAAAGACAGAAAAAAAAAAATCTACGCGACGAAATATAGTGCGTGCCCTTGTAAAAAGGTTACGAACTTCACATAAAGCCCTTATGAGTGAACTGAGTTCCTACAGCTCTGGTTAAAACTTCTGTTTTTGTTGCTTTTAATTTTTTGATTAGCTGACCTCACTTTACCTAGCTCCAACATTCCATTTTCTTGCCGGCCTTAAAAAGAATATTATACTCTAATAAATCCGTACTGTTACATTATCACTTTCATACAGTACAGTAATGTTCCACATTAACCGTCTTCTGTAATGTCTTATCTTAGACAAAGAAGTCTTTCCGTTCAAGTCCCGTGTAAGTGTTTTCTTAGCATTGCTCACTGTCATGTCTTCCAGACTACTCTCGATGATATCATAAATACTGGTTTTATATGGCGACCTTCCCAAAGTCCCTACAAACTCTTTGTCTTTAATCTACACATTTTAGATGATTTTTAATGCACGAAAAACTAAGTTGGGCCGGGTCATTCTCTGCGGATTTGCAGTGACAGCCAGGATGTAGGACCACGCACGCATAGTTGATCTCTGTAATTCAGTTTTTGTCACGTGCTATCACTCCTAGCTCCCTGCGTGTGCTCGGTTCTTGTCCTGGAAACTAAGCTCAGGACCACGCGACCCGCACATCTAAAGAATTTTTGGGGGTTATTTTTTTGTTAGTTTTTAATTATCATTATTTTTTAAAGGCCATAGTGAAGTTAGCTGGACTAATGTATTCATCCTCCTACTGGCCCAGGACAGAACTAAGCTCAGAATTTCCATTTGCGTCCTTTGGGGGAGGGGAGGAGGAGGGGTGTGTGCACTCATATAAAACTCTTCAAGGGCAGCTTTTTTTTTTTCCTTTTTCACTTACACATTTGGAACTTAGATTTGGCTGTTGTATTATTCTGGAAGGTTATGCCTTCTCGGATCTTCACGCCCTTGTGTGGGAGAATATGGTAAATGTTATTCAGCGTCACGTATGGCATTATCGTCCGCTATTGTTACAGGTGACCCTGGATATTAAAGCATTTGTTGTCAGGGAGTAAAGGAAGACTGGCGGGGGCGGGGGAAGACAGCACACAACATCTTTGGCAATATATCATTCAGAGCAGCCTAATGCAGACCAAAGATTCTCACTGTTCTGGCTGTGAAGTACTTCTTCCCCTATCACTAAAAGTTAGCAAATTAAGTGATCGCCTTCTATGAATTCACCAGAAAGTAAAAGGTCTCCCCGTTCTACGCCATTAAGCCAATAGTAGGCATACGGTGCTAGGTCCGTATTTTCCAAACCCGTCGGCACATGAAAGTCTGATGTGGTCAGTATCACGCCTGGCCGCATTTACCTTCCCCAGATTTCTCTTTTACCCATTTTGTAGAGGCTGGGTGGACCCCTGGGGCCTTTTTGGTGTGGCGGTGCCATAAATAATTTGTTTAAAAAGGGATTTCCAACACATGTGACACAATTAACATCACTGCTGTATCTAGACGAACAGGCAGGAGTGAGAATAAATGGTGAAACAACAACCTGGTTTGACAACGAACAAGCGGTCGTCAGGGGTGCATACCTTACTTATTTTAACCTGTATACTGACAATATAATGAGGAAAATTAGAACAGATGTAGGCAAAGAATATTACGATGCCATAACAATTGGAGGTTTATATACAAGAGATTAGATATGCTGATGACACAGTATTATTGTCCACAACACAAAAAAGAATGGAAAAACTAATTATGTCAGTCCGTAAGAACAGCAAAGAGTAAAATCTCTATCTTAATGCGAAGAAAACTAACTTGATGACAACTAACAAAACAAACAAGGCAGCTGAAATATATATCAATGAGGAAAAACTGGAAGAAGTGGAGAGTTATTTAATATCATTATTAACCAATAATGACGATACAATGATGGAAATTAAAAAATAAATGTATCGCTCTTCAAAAAATAAGACAACTAAAGAAGCTGTGGAGAGGAACAGACAGAACTACAAAAATAAGATTTTTAAGGGCATGCATCTTTCCCATTGAAACATACGCCCGTGAGACCTGGACATTTAACAAAACAGCTGAGAAACACAGAAATGGCTTTGAATGTAAATGCTACAGAAGAGTTTTTCAAATATCGTGGACACATTATATATATATATATTATATATATATATATATATATATTCATACTATATATACTTAATATTGAAAGAAGATTGGCTAGAAAGAAGATTAAACAGAGAAAACCTAAATATTTAGGACATATTAAACGTCATGACAATTTAGAGAAGACTGTCTTGGAAAGGTATATAGAGTGAAAAAAGAGAGGAAGACCAAGGCGAGAATGGCTGCAAGACATCGTTGATGATTTGCGAATGGACGCATCAGCAGCAGGCCATCTTGCTTACAACCGACAGGCCTACAGGACAGCTGTTAGGGAAGCAACGTTTCGCAAGGGACATGTAAATGATAGCCTATTGTTTTAAAAAAATTCACATTCTCTTTATAGCCTAGCCTATGAGAAAAGAATTCACATTCTTCTGCTTGTCTATGAGAAAAGAATTCACATTTATCCTGCTAGCTTATGGCGGAAAAAAAAAACCAACAATTCTCCCTCTTCATTCACGACGGAGCAAACTAAAATACACAGCCAAAATGGTCGTCATTGTATTGATCTGAAACAGTTTTTGTTTTTTCTTTTTTGGGTACCCCCCCCCCCCTCTCTCTCTCTCTCTCTCTCTCTTTCTAGTCCAACGTACTTCCAATACTCTCAGTGTTACATCGGGGGGGGGGGGCGTAAGAAGAGAAAGAAAACACCCCCCCCCCCTACTCGTTAATGATGTGCTGAATATAGGATTAAAACACAGGATCATGATTACGATAGCATCGATTCTCAATTTATCAACAGCTTACCTGGGCCCATGTCCCTGAAAGCGCTCCGTCGTCTATTATGTCTGCGGCAGATGATTATGACGGCGATGATAATGATAAGAACTACAGCCACGGAGACGCAAACTCCGACGTAGAGAGACACGTTGTTGTCCTTGTCAGCCGTTGTTGTTGCTGGAACACACGAAAACGTATAATATGTAGCAGGTTTGTTTTTCTTAAATATAATCTGCCACTTCTAGCTTCTCTTGCGGAAATAGCTGCCTACAAAACAGGAAATGGTTACAAACACAACATAGTACATAATGGCAGATCAAGAGGATAAAACAATACAAACGATAAATACAACACACAAGCACACCACAACAACCTTACACGAATACAACTATAAACGCAACATCAGTGCACAAACCTTTCATCTGTGCATAAAAGTAACAAAATACAAACACACGTACAGCAACAGTTTAGTTCATAAAGCAATAACAGTACACCAGCATAACAATAAGCAAACATCACAACAGTGTATGAACAATAGCAGTGTAAAATAACAGACAGACAAACGTTCAACAAGACTTAAGATATATCTGACACAGGATATCCAAGTTCACAGATTTAACAAGAATGGAGGGCAGCTGACACACCAGCTCTGGTCGAAACTGAGCATGTTCACCGCATTCACGTCAGCACTCATCTACTACAACACAGCACGAAGAGTTATAAGAGCTGCTTATTATGTGTTAATTATTTTGCTTGTGACGTTTGAGATATTCACAAATATCCTATATTTTTTTTTGCTGGTGTGCAGTCATAAACTTCATCCGCGATTGCCAGTTTGTACACTGAGATCCATCTGGTGAGAGACAGAGCATTTCGAAATATTTTAAGGTAATTAGCGTTTAACCATTTTTCCTGACTAACAGTATATGTACTTAATACATATCCACATCTGTTACAACCTATTTTATATAAGTAGGTACTGAATTTTAAAAGCCTGCTCTAGGAATTTTTTTTCCATTTAATATAATAATTATAATTATGAAATCTGCCCAAGTTAAACAAGAAAATAAAAATGCCATACTTTTTTTTTTGTTATACAGCAGTACAGACAACCTTACACGAACTTTTAGAGAAGATTTTTTTTTGGGGGGGGGGGGGGTTGGGGTGGGGGTGGGTGGGGAATGGCTTATGTCGTAAATATAAAAAGTTGTGAACTGTCCGTACAAACAAACCAAACGTCGATTTACGGCCGACACTTGCGGCCGTAGTCTCATGGAATCGGAAAATGTTTTTAGAAATGATCAAAGCGGCCGCTACAGACTGCTGAGGCCGTAAGCATTATGCTTATCGATCGTGGTGGCGCGGCCAGCCATACAATGCAAAACTACACTTACGTAAGTTATTGGCGCGGCCAGCCATACAATGCAAAACTACACTTACGTAAGTTATTGGCGCGGCCAGCCATACAATGCAAAACTACACTTACGTAAGTTATTGGCGCGGCCAGCCATACAATGCAAAACTACACTTACGTAAGTTATTGGCGCGGCCAGCCATGCAATGCAAAACTACACTTACGTAAGTTATTGGCGCGGCCAGCCATGCAATGCCAGTTTATATTCTGTTAGTATTTTCAGTGATGGTAAACATGTCTATTCATCTTATAATGTAGTGAACTGTACTCAGTGTCTGATCTCTCCTTCTAACTGCCGACATACGGCCAGATTGATGAAGGCCTGATGGCCGGTCGCAAGTGCCGCCGTGAGTTGGTGCGTGACTGTAGTGATTTACTGAAGTAAAAAAATATCAGGATTCATGTCAGTGTTTCTGCTTTTTCTTTCTTCTTACGCAATCAGTGCTTCTGTTATCTCTCTCAAGCTGGGCAAACCAAACAACAAAAAATACACACAGTCAGTAAAAAAACATGGGCGACTAATGTGACCAAACCAGGATAAACAGGCCAGTACGGAACCAGGTGAACCTGTTTTAAGTGATCGCCAGAATCCTGTAATAAATGCCCCGGGTTTTAACATGCAGTCATGAAACTTATTAACATAGACGCTCCATGAAACTGGAACACAGGAGACAGGCGTGCACGGAAACCTCAGGTCTAAACAGAGAATTTACGACTTCTCTACACGTCATATTCCTGCAGGATGAACCTCCTGCAGGCTCGTGTACTTCCAGGCACTTTTGTGACATTCCTTCAAACTTGGCAAGATAATAGATCACAGCCTCAAAGACACATCATTTGCTTCTGTTCAAAAAGGAGCTAGATTTATGCCATATGTTTTGGGGGAAGAGGGTTACATGTAAAGCGAGCGTAAAGCTGGTGTAAAGCGAGCGTAAAGCGAAGCTGCTGTCTGTCAGTGATTCAGAACTGGGTGAACTGAGGCGAGTAGAACTAACTGTAGCTCAGGAAAACGTGAGCATTTCTGGATGAAATTTTGATGCCGTTTTGCTGATTTTACAGATAGAACTGCTTTTAGTTCTGACAAAAATAGAACAGTAAAAATTATGTTCTGCTATTAACAGAACAGTTACAAATTATGTTTCACAACTGTTGATGAAACTGTAACAGACATATTTTTTTTTGGGATTAGGATACAGAGTAGCAAAGACGACTGTGGTAGTGACACATTGAGGGTAGCAGGGTCTGAGCTGCACTAAAGCTTGACTAACGGAAACTTGGTTCGATGTAGTCCCGCAGGTAGTGGACTCTGCTCAGAAGCTAGTTTTTTTTTTTTTTTTTTGGGGGGGGGGGGTTCACGCAGGCTGCTTCAGAACACGTCACATCAGATATGACTGGCCACGTCACGTCAGATATGATTGCACACGTCACGTCAGATATGACTGCCCACGTCACGTCAGATATGACTGCCCACGTCACGTCAGATATGACTGCCCACGTCACGTCAGATATGATTGCACACGTCACGTCAGATATGACTGCCCACGTCACGTCAGATATGACTGCCCACGTCACGTCAGATATGACTGACCACGTAACGTCAGATATGATTGACCACGTCACGTCAGATATGACTGCCCACGTCACGTCAGATATGACTGCCCACGTTTGAAGAATCACAACGCTCTCGTGATTTTGACTCAGAGGACATAGATTTGCATCTTCAAGAACACTGTAGAGCAGTGTTTCTCAAAGTGGGCGATAATGCCTCCCCCCTTTTTTTTTAATGGACGCTGGGGAGAGGGGCGGCGGAGAAAGTAAAAGTGTGAATAAGGGGGGCAGCAGGGGGGTGGGGGCGTTGAGGGAAAACGAAGCAGCAGACGAGAGCAGTCCTTCTTAGCACTTTACAACCTGCTACTGGCCATCATATAGAAACTAGTGCAGTGGGTGCGCTATAAATGTACTACTTCATTTTGCTAGATAAACTGGCTAGCTAGCTGAAGCTTTTAGTTGTGTAGCGCATAACATAGTTTAATAGGTCTTTGTACGAGTAGTGTATGAGTAGTTGTGGAGTGAGTAAGGATGTGGCCTGGGTGACAAGAAGGCGGCAGCCCGAACAAGTCTGGGAAACACTGCTACAGAGGATGCCAATATAGGAACAGGATGAGTATATTAAGCAGCAGATTTTCAGCGCTACAATACCTTGACCATAAAGAGATTATACCTTTCTCTTGCCTACGAAAAACAAGGTGACGTTAGCAGGCACTCTAGGAGAGAGGGATGGCACAAGTGAGTAAAATACCCGCTCCTATTTGTGACGCTTGTTACAATACGTGAGATAGACAAGTTCATGAACTCTTGATTGTGTTTTCAAAGTTTCGTCCCTTGGGTTGTTATGGAATGTGGGGTGATCAAAGGAGTTGAAATGTAGTTTGTTGTTCACGATTCACTGCTGTATGATTTGATTATCTTTCAGCTTGAAAATTTTCTACATCATTTCATAAATAATTTTATGGCTTAGCCATAAATAACTAGTTAATAGTGGAGCTGAAATAACTTTTACCCCGTGCCTAGTTTCGTAGGAAAGGTGGTCGCAGTGAGTCGCCACATTATTCTGCTAGTTTCTGTTACAGTGCACCTGGCCATGCCGATTTCTGTCCATGTTATCCTTTTTCGTCTGTTATCTTCAGCTTTTCCTCCAGTATATTTGCAAAGTAGTTCGCCAATTTTTCCTGTCTTCGGCGAGTCTTTCAACCTCATCAAAAGATTTTATGCCTGGTAATTTGGCCTCTCTTAATAATGTCCTCTTCAGAGTTTCACGCGGTATGCCTCTTTTTCTTTGGCCTGTTGTGTTCCACTTGATAGCTTGTTTTGGGATTCTCTGATCATTTCTTCTCATCAAGTGACCAACATATGTCCATCTCCTTTTCCTGATCACCCATGAGACTTGTTCAGTCATCTGTCTTATCTCTGCATTGTTCTTGAATTCTTGAATTCATTGTTCTTGAATTCTTGAATTCATTGTTCTTGAATTATGTTTCTATATGTGGTTTTAAAAAAACGAGCATTGTTATGTTCATTTTTTTCTTCATTGTAATAGTGAAATTACAGCGAAAACTGAAATATTTTGGACACATTAAACGTCATGACAATTTAGAGAAGACCGTCATGGAAGGGTATATAATGGGAAAAAGAAAGAGAGGAAGGAAGACCAAGGCGAAGATTGCTGCAAGATATCGTTGATGATCTGCAAATGGATACATCAGTTGCAGGGCATCTTGCTTACAACTGAGAGCCCTACAGGAGAGCTGTTAGGGAGGCAAAGTTCCGCAAGGGATAAGCAAATTATTGAAATTAAATAATCCTTGGTCTCAACGTTATACCAGGACTATTCGCATCTACAGCTCATTTCGTCTATGTGTATTATCATTATTAATACTATGCACTTATTATTATAAAAAGAAATGTGGCAAAGAACATTTCTCACGATAAAAGTTCTTATAAAGAACCAATTCTTTCTTAATGTGTTCTTGCAAAGATGAAGCCACACCATGGCCAAGCAGGCTGATGTCAGAACGTGCTCCTCCAGCGTGAGTTTACAGTCGGATCTCAGCTGTGGCCTACACCGATTCTTCTTCATTAGTAGCCATGTGGCAGTCTAGCAACTCTTGAGGTTACACTGAAGTTCGTTTCTGAAACAGGGATTAACATTTCTCCGAAAGAGACATGAACATGGAGATGAAGTTGAGTTCTACTGCGCCAACGTTGCTTTTTCTCACACTGTCTCTTATGGTATTATTATTATTACTACAATATTATTATTATTATTATTATTATTATTACAGAGCTCTGTGGTCTAGGGGTTGAACGTTCGCTTTGGATGTCAGATGTCATTGGGTCAAATCCCAGCAGGAGTGGTAGGGACAGTTTTCTCCTGAATCCTGCAGCAATAAATTCCCCGGGTCTCCAGGTAGTGGAACCAAATGTGCAGTGTGGGCTGTCATACATGCTAAAATCCCTTGATAGCTGGAACTCGCCAAAAAAAAAAAAAAGTGTAGACCAGTCGGTCGCTGCCAAGGGTAAAATTCTAGGAATCTACCAAAGAAAGAGTGCGATGTCTTGGGCTGTCCATGCTGACCGTGACATTGGTTCTGAAGTAGTAACTGGAGCATTGGGGAGGATGGGGAGGGAGGGGGTGTGCAACAGACATGGGAGCTTCCAGACTGCAGGGAAGCCCATCCCTAAACAACGAACGAGAAAGAGTGAACATTACTTTTTTTATGTGGAAGTATAATTGATTTATTCCGGACAAAGTAGCCCACAGGGTTCTAAGCCACGGTACAGAGCTACACCATTTATCTCTTGACTTGACACACAAGACCCCAGTTCTGCAGGATAGGGGTGGGGGTGGAGGAGTTGGGGTGGGGGTATGGGGCGAGATCAAACATCACTACCAACAACAGTACGATAAACATCAGTACCAACAACAGTACGACAAACATCACTACCAACAACAGTACGACAAACATCACTACCAACAACAGTACGACAAACATCACTACCAACAACAGTACGACAAACATCACTACCAACAACAGTACGACAAACATCACTAGCAACAACAGTACGACAAACATCACTACCAACAACAGTACGACAAACATCACTACCAACAACAGTAAGACAAACATCACTAGCAACAACAGTACGACAAACATCACTACCAACAACAGTACGACAAACATCACTAGCAACAACAGTACGACAAACAAAAGAAATGGCAGCTACGGTAAAACTGGTACTAGTAATAAAAACAGCTGGTCGTATCGTTCAGTTTTACAAAATAGACAGGAGTGAGGAAAGTGTTTGTAGAAATGAACCATACACAGATATTTTCATTAAAACAAAAAAAACAAAAACAAATGCTTACCTTGATCTCTACTTGAGTACACTGGATCTGCAGTATTTGGTACTTCTGTAGAAGAAATAATAATAATAATAATAATAATTATAAATGTCCACTGAATGCGTATGTTTTAAAGAGATTATTAGCGATGAGTGGTTCTTTTTTCATTTGTAGAGATTCAGCTGTCAGTGGGGCCATCGACTCGGGGCATAGCCTTCTGGTAGTACTGTCTACAGCGGGGCATAGCCTTGTAGTAGTGGCGTCTACAACGGGGCATAGCCTTGCAGTAGTGGCGTCTACAACGGGGCATAGCCTTGTAGTAGTGGCGTCTACAAAGGGGCATAGCCTTGCAGTAATGGCGTCTACAACGGGGCATAACCTTGCAGTAGTGGCGTCTACAACGGGGCATAGCCTTGCAGTAATGGCGTCTAAAAGGTGTTTTCAAACTGTTTCTGTTGAATTTTCGTAAAATCAAAATAAACTATGACAGGTGAATGCAAACTAATCTTTGTTTAAAACGTAACGGATTCTCTTGCATTCATTGACTCGTATGTGTTTATGTGTCTATCTCTGTATATGCATTCAGGTACTTCTAAGGTATGCTAAAGTCTGCATGTATGTATGTCTTGAACGTATGCATGCACATTCTGTATGTTTTGTATAGATTACACATATCCATATATAAGTATGCATTTTAAATTCAGAGATCATTTATAGGTAATGTAAATCAATAATAGTACAATTATAATAATGCTGATAATTAAAGGGACAAGAATTGTTTCCCTTCGTCTTCCATCTGTTTGTGTCCTTTTTAGGACAGGGATTCTCAATCGGTAGGGAATTTTGTGAATTTCGGAGTGGGGTGGGGATATTTGGGGATCACATATTCACAAATTGTTGTAATAACATTCACATTTTATTTGGAATGATTCATTCTTGGGGAAAGTGGAGAGAGAGAGAGAGAGAGAGAGAGGAGAGAGAGAGAGAGAGAGAGGAGAGAGAGAGAGAAGAATTACAGTCTGACATACTAAGAAAACACTTGAGGCAAAAAAGACAACTTAAGAATCACTGTCTTGGGCTATCAGCACGGACACTTTCAAGAAAGACATAGGTATTCTGTTGTGTTCGCCATATAGTTTGGCACTAAAATATGTTTATAATGATATTTGTACATATCTTCTTTTGTTAATTATCCCCACAGAGAGACTTCTGAAGTGATAATCATAGCCTTGGTTAAACTAGGCTATAGCGTTGCGAGAGAGAGAGAGAGAGAGAGAGAGAGAGAGAGAGAGCGAGAGAGAGAGAGAGAGAGAGATTGAGATTCTCACTATATATTCTACAGCCTGTAAGTAATTTATAACATATTAATTTACAACAAAATGCAGTTTTTCTTTCAAGTTAATCAGATCTTTCTTGTCACAACAACGATCAATTTAGTAGTCCAACCAGGGGCAACAATCCTGTCATGCAATTAGTTAGGTTAGCCACGACATCCAGAGTTATGTGTCCTAATCGTCTAGTCGTTGGATACGTAGAAAAGCTAACAAGTAGTCAATGTTTACCTTTGCTATATTTACAATATTTGTTATATTTTTTTTTAATGTGTCGTTACCTTATTTTACAGTAAATGGAATAATATGGTAATATTATACCAATACTAGTTAAAAACCAAATTACATGCTTTAAGTTCTTTCTCTTAAAAAAAACCTTAATAATAAGCATCAATTACACATCTCGAGACCATGACAACTAACAGATCATTTTAAAAAAAAAGAATTAAACCAGTAAGCAACTGATGAAGAAGAAGTTTGTAAGATTATTTTGCTTCACTAGAAATTACTTGATCTTTGCAAAGGGGGGTTACTTAGTTCTCATAAGGGAGATAATTTAAATTTTAGATTGGATATTATTTAACTCTTACATTACCGTAGAAAACCAACAACACATGAATAATTATTTTATTCAAACATTATAGTCACATTTTTTCTTCGAAAATGATGCGATGTTTATTCTTAGCGAACAGTTTAAAATTAAGAACTCATGATTTCAAACAGAACCATTTGAGAGAAAAAATAAACCCAGTTTAAATAGCTTATGGTTTGACTAAGTGTTAACCTTGACTAAGCTTTTCGTGAAAGCCCATTCAAAATCTCTTATAAAACAAAGTTACTGTGTTAGTACTACTTTTGTCTGTAGCATGAAATTGGCATCTCAAAATGAAAACTTTGGCATTCTATATCCAAACCGGCAGGCTGGTGGCATGCTTGGCTTACCATTCGTGACCGCCTCCACTGATGCTTTGCCAGATTTTTCCGACTCTTCAACCAAAATTTCAGTTGCTGGTAATTGTTTTTTGTCTGAAAATCGACAGTGTTAACAAACCTGGCTTAATCGTCATCGTGTCCGACATGATTGTAAAATATACTTTATACAGATCTGAGTATATCTGATACGATTTGTACACATACTCCGAGTGACTGACAGACAGTTACTTAAACGCGGTGTCATTACGTAACATAGTATGGCACCGTTGTCTATGATTTCTTGTTGTAACTAGAATCTACGATTTAACATTGGGAATGAAAGATACAACACGCCACTTGAGAAATAGAGCGAGGACTAATAGAAAATTGTGTGGATGAGAGTGGGAGATTTTTTTGCGGGAGGGGGGAGGGGGGGGAAGAGGAGAGAGAGAGGAAACAAACGTTAGTTTTGGAGAACAAAAAGGTGCACTTAAAAAATTTGTAATCAACATTAAAACTTTTTTTTTAAACTGAACATTTTCGGCCAAAGTACAGAAGCAGATGCAGGATCGACCAAACTGGCCTATGGTTTGTGATATTAGCCACGATTGCTCTAGCGTGATGTAGCATCTGGCACACTTGAAGCCTGGACATGTTTATCGGGAATAACTGAACAGTTGTAATCACATCAGAAGTAACACTAAAGAGTTGACAAGAATCGGTTCCATTAAAAAAAAAAACAAAGAAAGAAAGAAAAACATTTTAAGACACCCCCCTCCCACATCATGCCTTTTTGCATTTGCACAGTTCATTTTAAGAAACTCCATAAATGGCTTCTTACTTGAAACGTTGAATTTTCAAAAGACAACCTGGCATTTCCAAATAACGCACATTAAACGTCTTGTCAAAACTTTTTCTTCTAAATGAGAACAGAGCACATGAACACCTCCCCCTGAATGTACTCTTCAGCTTTTTTGTTCTTTGTCTTTTGTATACGAGCGTTACCCAGTGCAGCATGTAAAACTGAAGAGTACTTTGTCTTGTGTACCTTCCTCATTAAACTTTCAATGAAGAATACATGGGCTTAAATATGGGGGTTTAGCCATGGCGGTATCCCTTTACATATTTGCAGTAACTAGATGAGGACAGTGAAAGAATTGCAAACAAAGAAGATGTGATGATAAACTAATCGGAAAATGAGATCTAAAAGAGAGATAGTTTCCTGATAATCGAGGACAGAGGAAATAAGATATCCATGAACAAGATAGCACAGGCATTAGAACGGTAATAAGACCTCTCTCTCTCTCTCTCTCTCTCTCTCTGGACACTTGAATGGTGAAGTCATTAGTGCACTAGTCTTTCATGGCGAAGGTCGATGGTTCGAATTCGGCCGCCAGTGGTCCAGTCACTCGACTCTCGACATGGGTTTCTTTCTGCTTCTGGAATTAGGGAGGACTGAAGGCCAGGAATGACCTCATCACTCTCAGACTTATCTCCGGGGTACCTCCATGACATAAAATGGTCCTACCTCTATCAAATACGCTTTAAAACCCCGAAACTGACGGAAAGAAATGACTGGACAAACGATGAAGAGAGAGAGAGAGAGAGAGAGAGAGTGAAGAGAATAGAAGAGAAGAGAGAGAAAGAAGAGAGAGACAGAGAGAGA
Source organism: Achatina immaculata (assembly GCA_009760885.1). Classification (NCBI taxonomy): domain Eukaryota; kingdom Metazoa; phylum Mollusca; class Gastropoda; order Stylommatophora; family Achatinidae; genus Lissachatina; species Lissachatina immaculata. Next base: position 7,033,886 of record CM019719.1, on the reverse strand, counting down.
GAGAGTGAGAGGGAAACGAGAACGTGGTGACAGACACAAACCAGTTTATTTTCCTTTGCATCGCGTGGCCGCGGCGAGGGATGTAATCCAAAACTCGGAGATGTTTACATAACAATCCTAGTTAATCCCGCTCTCCTCATTCTGAAACCAAAATAGTCGAGGAAGCTACCTACACACAGAGGCGAGAGAAAGCACTGATGGGCTGCGATGTATAACCAGAGCACTGCACAGATTGTGTAGATCCCAGCTAATGTTTAGCTTTCGTAAAGCAAATAAACCAAACTGTTTGACCACGTGAAACAAGCCTGAAAATTAGCAAAATAAATAATAAAAGATAAGCGAAAAGAGCCACCGCCGGGGACTATGCTGTGCGAGATGGACGCTGGTTTTGTATTAAGAATCGCAAGAGAGAAGGTAAAATATCCAGGAGACATGAGATGTAATAAACAAGGAAGATAAAAAAAAAGAAAAGGAAAATAGCATTGGTGGTTAGAAACCGATAGATTCTGTGGAATTTAGATAGATCTCAGCTGCAAGAAAAGCCTAGGATTTAGCTTCTTTTTGACAGCTTGTTCAAATCTCATTAAAAAAAATAACTGATTGTATGGAAAACCTTCAGATTATTTTGCTTCCAAGCTCACAAGTGAAAAACCAGTCTTCTCACAAACAGTTCCATGATAAATTCGTTTTACTAAGATTTGACTTTTAAAACAAAGTTTTAATTAAATACCATTAATATTCACAGCGATATACAAGTCAGGAGTTAAATTCTCATTTTTAAATCTCAAGACAGTTTCTAGCACAGATGACGTACGCTGATCAAGTTCGATAACCCATTCTATTTGACCGAGATATTCCTTCCTGATATCTCAAGATAGATGACCGGCGAGAATATCACTCGGGGAAGCGCTTGGTCAGAAGTGAGTTTTTTTTTGTTTTTGTTTTTGTTTTTTGATTCATAATCTCAGGCTCAGAATAGATCACTAGAGCTCTTTCAGAACCTGCCAAGCAACGAACAATGTCATCCACAGAGGATGCTGAATGACACCAATTTGGGAAACTTTGTCTTGAAGAGACACGTCATCTTTGCACTGTAAATACACATGTCGCAAGAGGCTTTAAATGAGGACCAATAATAATAAGCCACAGTTGGCCAACTGTAGGCTTTCAATTTACCTGACTTCAGTAAAAAGTTGCCTGAAAGTGTAGTATGCTACATACATCAGCAAGACCAAGATGAAGAATGTAATGGTTCATGTCGTGGTGGAGCATAACTAGAAGCTTATCATTGCAGTTCTTTTGGGGGTATCGATATTAACTATTACAAAGCGACACAAACAACTGCAAGTACACTTGACATCTTCCAAATCAAGTGTGTACGCAAAATAAAAGGAGTGTTCACCAGCAATGACCTCTTAAGAGAGACATAAATGACATCACTGTCCACAGTGAATGAAAGAAGAAGGTGGCAGTGAAATGGCCACATTATGAGACGGGCAAACACATCCTTGCCATGAACAGCCTTGTTATAGACTCCACATGGTAAAAAGAAGCAGGGTGCGGCCCAAAGAGACATGTACAGCAGAGAAAATGCTGGTCAACAAAGGAATGAATGGCGAAAGACCGACAAAAGTGGAAATCTCTTCCTACCTCCAATACCGTGTGTCTTAGGCTGTGAAGAAACAAGAGAGAGAGAGAGAGAACGAGAGAACATACTTTATTTTCAAAGGGTTAAGAAGTGGGCACGTAGGCCCGTCTAACATTCTGCCTTTCTGAGCCAGAGAAAGAGAGAGAGAATATGACATCTGTGTGGTAAAGTGTTAGTACGCTCGTCTTCTCTGCCGAAGTAGGTGGTTCAAATCCAGGTAGAACTATTCCAAAGACGTACACTTAGAAATGGGTCAACGGGCTCATTCTGGTGATAGGGAAGAAAGGGAGGCATGACCTGGGGCTGACCATATCACCCTCTAGTGTGTCGACTGAGCTAGAAAAAAAAGGTGGCGTGAAAATGGTGTGAAACAATGATATCGTTACTCTTATTGTTTATATTACAGCTTTATATTGTATTTATATAAATGTATTTTTATATATGCTATACTTATATATCATTACTTATTGTCATAATGATTTTCAAGGGAGCGAAATATAAATCAGTTGACGGGTCCCAAAGCTTGCAGAATTAGACAAAGAACTTAAGCTTCCAGAAATGACCAAGAACTAATATATGCACAGATATTATTGGAACTGGTCCTAGTGTATAGACATTTAACTGAATTTCGATAAAGCCCACGCTGATCCGACTAAGATAAAACGTACAACAATAAATAAAAACGTATGCGTTTATTCGTATTTCTGCAATGCTGTAAGACACCACTGTATGTGCATTCGCTCGACAAAGTGAGTGTTCTTATAGCTAGATATATGTGTGTGTTATATGTTTCTGCTATTGTAAAGAAAAAGTCGCATAAATATTCACAGAAAATTGCCTAAGTTATTTTACGATTTCGGTTTTTTTTTCCACAATGAGAAAAGTGATGAAAGAACTTGAGATATGCCACACTGGAGATACAGTGATCCACAATTCCCGCTCACAGCTTTCAAGACTGTAAGAAAACTCAAGGGATCTACTTTCCCCAATTAAAAAAAAAGGAGGAGGTCTTTGTATAAACACGTTCTCCGTGTGAGACAGTTCTAAAAATGTGTGCACACATTTAACTGCCTTTCTCAGCAAATCCTAGGATAATTGTTGATTCAGGTGTAGAAAGGCGACCGCGAGATAAAATCTAGCGGGAAAAAATATGATCAAAGGTCTTCCAAGACAAATAAGGCGGTTATTACCAACCCCCCTCTTCCACCTTCCGCGAATGTCATCGACGAGAGAGCATCTGTCACTCTTATTTTCGTTTTCCAGCGATGACAAGGAAAGCTAAAAACACGAGACACGACATTGTGAATGTATTAAACCTTTTCTCTTCTTTCCGAATCATCAATGTCTGTCCTACATTTTGAGGTACAGTTGTCTATCCTACATTTTAAGAGACGATAATTCGAGTGGCATTTCTTTAAATAAATGTGAAACAATTCTGTATATTCCCGTTGTCCAGACGGATTCACTCCCCTAGATTACAGAAAGAAAGCTCATCCAATTATGTTATCAGATATCTGTATATTTCAAAATGCTATATCCAAAATATTTTCCCAAAATGGGCTTAAGTAGTTGATGATCTGCACATGGATGCATCAGCAGCAGGGCACCTTGCTTACAACCGAGAGGTCTACATGAGAGCTGTTAGGGAGGCAAAGTTCCGCAAGGGAACACTGATTGACTGGGCTTACATGAGAATACAGTTACCGTAGAAAACTGCTCCTATTCAACGTTTTCAAGGTTGTGTTTAAAAAAATTAATTAATATTCTGCAAGATATGAGAAACTGATTCATCAAAAATGAAAATTATGTTTGATAATATCTCTCACAATATATTTTATTGAGACAGTTTGTCATAACAAGGACGTGGTAGGTAAACAACTTTGAAACGCTTTAACTGTTGAAAGGGAAACAACTTTCTTTCTTTCTTTCTTTTTCTTTCTCAATTCCTTCTTTTTTTTCCAGTATCACTTCCCCGATTCATTCTTTCTTTCTTGATCTTCCGTTCTTCTTGTCCTCTTTCACATTTCCATTTTTTTTTGTCTTACTGTCGTCCTTCTGCTTGTTTGTTTGATGAAGCCTAAACTGTCATAGTTTTATTTTTCTACAGCGACTTCTCCCCCCCCCGTCTTTCGTCATGTCTTCTTTCCAGCGTCTTCTCTCCCCATGTCTCGTCATGTCTTCTTTCCAGCGTCTTCTTCCCTCGTCTCTCGCCATTCCTTCTTTCCAGCGTCTTCTTCCCCCGTCTTTCGTCATTCCTTCTTTCCAGCGTCTTCTTCCCCCGTCTCTCGCCATTCCTTCTTTCCAGCGTCTTCTTCCCCCGTCTTTCGCCATTCCTTCTTTCCAGCGTCTTCTTCCCCCGTCTCTCGCCATTCCTTCTTTCCAGCGTCTTCTTCCCCCGTCTCTCGCCATTCCTTCTTTCCAGCGTCTTCTCCCCCCATGTCTCGTCATGTCTTCTCCCAGCGTCTTCTCCCCCCATGTCTCGTCATGTCTTCTTTCCAGCGTCTTCTCCCCCCTCACCCGTTTCTCGTCATGTCTTCTCCCAGCGTCTTCTCCCCCCATGTCTCGTCATGTCTTCTCCCAGCGTCTTCTTCCCCCATGTCTTTTCTCCATCGTTTTCTCCGCCCTTTCTTCGTCTTGTCTTCTCTTCATCGGTTTCTTCTCTCCTCCCCCAGAATTTTGTCATGCTTTCTCTTCAGCGCCTTCTTCCCCCCGACTCTCATCAGGTCTTCTCTCCAACGTCTCCTTCACCCCCCCCCCCCCCCACCAGACTCTCGTCATGGCTTCTCCTCGGCGTCTTTTTCTCCCCGATTTCATCATATCTTCTCTCTAGCGTCTTCCCTCCCCCGACTCTCGTCATGTCTTCTCTCTAGCGTCTCCCCCCTCCCCCGACTCTCGTTATGTCTTATCTCTAGTGCCTCCCCCGTCATGTCTTCTCTCTAGCGTCTCGCCCCCTCCCCCACCAGACTCGTCATGGCTACTCTCCAGCGTCTTTTTTCCCTCTCTCCAACCCCCCCCCCCCGACTCTCGTCATGTCTTCACTCCAGCGTCTTTTTTCCCTCTCCTCACCCGACTCTCGTCATGGCTTCTCTTCAGTGTCTTTTTCCTCTCTCCTCCCCCGACTCTCGTCATGTCTTCTCTCCAGCGTCTTTTTCCCCTCTCCTCCCCCGAGTCTCGTCATGGCTTCTCTCCAAGGTCTTTTTCCCCTCTCCTCGCCCGACCCTCGTCATGTCTTTACTCCAGCGTCTTCTTCCCCCCCCCCTCCACCCCCACACTCCCCACTCTCGTCATTTTGTCTCTCCAGCGTCTTCCCTACCCCCATCTCTCGTCGTGTCTTCTCTTTAGCGTCTTCCCTCCCGTCTCTCGTCGTGTCTTCTCTTCAGCGTCTTCTTCTCGTCTCTCGTTGTGCCTTCTCTTCAGCGTCTTCCCTCCCCCTGTCTCTCGAAGTGTCTTCTCTTCAGCGTCTTCTCTCCCCCTGTCTCTCATCGTGCCTTCTCTTCATCGTCTTCCCCCGTCTCTCGTCGTGCCTTCTCTTCAGCATTTTCTCTCCCCGTCTCTCGTGCCTTCTCTTCAGCGTCTTCTCCCCCTGTCTCTCGTCGTGCCTTCTCTTCATCGTCTTCCCCCGTCTCTCGTCGTGCCTTCTCTTCAGCATTTTCTCTCCCCGTCTCTCGTCGTGCCTTCTCTTCAGCGTTTTCTCTCCCCGTCTCTCGACGTGTCTTCTCTTCCCCCGTCTCTCGTCGTGGCTTCTCTTCAGCGTCTTCCCCCGTCTCTCGTCGTGCCTTCTCTTCAGCGTCTTCTTCCCTCCCCCGTCTTTCGTCGTGCTTTCTCTTCAGCATCTTCTTCCCTCCCCCTGTCTCTCGTCGTGCCTTCTCTTCAGCATCTTCTTCCCTCCTCCCTGTCTCTCGTCATACCTTCTCTTCAGCGTCTTCTTCCCTCCCCCTGTCTCTCGTCGTGCCTTCTCTTCAGCGTTTTCTTCCCTCCCCCTGTCTCCCGTCGTGCCTTCTCTACAGCATCTTCTTCCCTCCCCCGTCTCGTCGTGCCTTTCTTCAGCGTCTTCTTCCCTCCCCCTGTCTCTCGTCGTGCCTTCTCTTCAGGGTCTTCTTCCCTCCCCCTGTCTCGTCGTGCCTTCTCTTCAGCGTCTTCTTCCCTCCCCTCTGTCTCTCGTTGTGCCTTCTCTTCAGCGTCTTCTTCCCTACCCCCGTCTCTCGTCGTGCCTTCTCTTCAGCGTCTTCTTCCCTCCCCCGTCTCTCATCGTGCCTTCTCTTCAGCGTCTTCTTCCCTCCCCCTGTCTCTCGTCGTGCCTTCTCTCAGCGTCTTCTTCCCTCCCCCTGTCTCTCGTTGTGCCTTCTCTTCAGCGTCTTCTTCCCTCCCCTGTCTCTCGTCGTGCCTTCTCTTCAGCGTCTTCCCTCCCCCCTCCGTCTCTCTTCGTGTCTTCTCTTCAGCGTCTTCCCTCCCCTGTCTCTCGTCGTGCCTTCTCTTCAGCGTCTTCCCTCCCCCGTCTCTCGTCGTGCCTTCTCTTCAGCGTCTTCCCTCCCCCGTCTCTCGTCGTGTCTTCTCTCCAGCGTCTTCTCCCCTCCCCCAGCCTCACCCCGTCTCTCTTCGTGTCTTCTCTCCAGCGTTTTCTCCCCTTCCCCCTCCGTCTCTATTCGTGTCTTTTCTCCAGCGTCTTCTCCCCTCCCCCAGCCTCACCCTGTCTCTCTTCGTGTCTTCTCTCCAGCGTTTTCTCCCCTTCCCCCTCCGTCTCTCTTCGTGTCTTTTCTCCAGCGTTTTATCCCCTCCCCCAGCCTCACCCCGTCTCTCTTAGTGTCTTTTCTCCAGCGTCTTCTCCCCTCCCCCCTCCGTCTCTATTGGTGTCTTTTCTCCAGCGTCTTCTCCCCTCCCCCAGCCTCTCCCCGTCTCTCTTAGTGTCTTTTCTCCAGCGTCTTTCCCCCTCCCCCCTCCGTCTCTATTCGTGTCTTTTCTCCAGCGTCTTCTCCCCTCCCCCCTCCGTCTCTCTTCGTGTCTTTTCTCCAGCGTCTTCTCCCCTCACCCCGTCTCTTTTCGTGTTTTCTGACATCACCTCATCCATCAAAATTTTAGTTTAAAATAAATCGCAGGAAAAAATGTGGTAAATCCGCGCATGCCAGAAAATGCTCCTTTACTTTTTAGTGTTCAATTTGGGTCACGTACAAACAGACTGAAGTTGGCATTTGTAAGCGATGTTTAATTGATCCTTTTGGAAATGACTCAGAGAATCTTTCAAAAAGTGTCACAAAATAATTCTTTTTCAAATGATACTAAAACCTTTTTATAATGGCTTAAAAATAATCCGTATAAAATTATACTAAAATAATACTTTTAGAAATTACACTAATTTGAACTTTTAAAATTATACTAAAATATTCCTCATAGAAATGACATTAAATAGCATTTTTAAAATTTTACTAAAACTCTCCCTTTATAAATCACACTAAAAATACTTTTAAACTTTTGCTAAACCAATTATTTTAAAACAAAGGCACAAAGGTAACCTTTTAAAAAGGACACTTATATAATCATTTTTAAAATTGTCGTAATTTCAATTTCCACGTGGCGTTTTCATTTTCCAGATGGATAAAATAGATTGATATTACTTCATTTATAGAGTACACTTAAAATATTTGTTATATTTTACTATCCATTACAAGTTTAATATTTTATTGAAATAAGATATATATAAAAAGGAGAAACTGATCTTCAGGGAACTGACATGCCTTCCCACATGCTTCATGAGAATGAAAAGGAAACCACAAAATAATTGATCAGATGTATGAAGCAAAATAGCTCGAAGCAAAAGAAGAAAAATAAAGCTCTAGTTAATACAAGCAAAAAAAAAAAAAGAAACAAAGGCTAGAGATGTTTTTAAAAAATACTTGGCCAGTAGATTAATAAAACAAAACACTTTTTCAATTCGTAAAATAATTTTCGTTATTTATTAGTCTGTTAGCAAGGAGCTCCAGAATTCTTTTTAAGCAAGACAAATTCAAGTTAATATTAAAACTGAAAATTCCACAGAAAAGTCAATCTATTTCTTTTTTCTAATGGTTACGTTTATTATCTTAACTCTCAGAGACTAGCAGTGCGCCCAGGATCTTAGCTGTTTCACACAGCTTCTGAAATTTGGGACACGAAGAGTTAATTCACTTAAGATATATTTAATAATGGTAGCATTGTAATTCTTTATCTTGAAGTAGCGTGGTTAATGTTTTAAAAGATATTTTATATGACTCTGTTATCTCTCACCCATTTCAAAACACTGCTCAGAAACTGAATCACGTGCTCTTTGACCTCTGTGGTTATAAATTAGAGCTGTTAATATCTGTTATACCCGACAAAGATTTAGTAACGCAGTTCCGGTCCAGGTCGTTAGAGAAGCGAAAGGAACCTGGTAAGAGGCTAAATACATTGAAAGCGGGTTTTGCTACCTCGACAGTCATCTCCCGTACACTGGACGTTCTCCAGGTCCTTGCCCACGCAGAAGGCTCCTCCGTTTGAAGGAGCCGGGTTGTCGCAGGTTCGACTCCTCAGTTGGACGCAATCTCCGTTGCATTTTGACCAAGGAGACCACTCTGCCCAAAGTCCGTCAACTGCACGTGAAAATTGTCACATCGTGAAAACTGTCATATCAAACAACACTTTTTGAACGAAGAACACATCAACGTTACATCAAAGTTAGATTTGAATGAATCTGCATTGTGAACATCAAAACAGTGATATCAAATGTAAGCTAATGTTAAATCATTGTTATGTCGAATCGCCCTTCCCCCTCCGTCTCTCTTCGTGTCTTTTCTCCAGCGTTTTATCCCCTCCCCCAGCCTCACCCCGTCTCTCTTAGTGTCTTTTCTCCAGCGTCTTCTCCCCTCCCCCCTCCGTCTCTATTGGTGTCTTTTCTCCAGCGTCTTCTCCCCTCCCCCAGCCTCTCCCCGTCTCTCTTAGTGTCTTTTCTCCAGCGTCTTTTCCCCCTCCCCCCTCCGTCTCTATTCGTGTCTTTTCTCCAGCGTCTTCTCCCCTCCCCCCTCCGTCTCTCTTCGTGTCTTTTCTCCAGCGTCTTCTCCCCTCACCCCGTCTCTTTTCGTGTTTTCTGACATCACCTCATCCATCAAAATTTTAGTTTAAAATAAATCGCAGGAAAAAATGTGGTAAATCCGCGCATGCCAGAAAATGCTCCTTTACTTTTTAGTGTTCAATTTGGGTCACGTACAAACAGACTGAAGTTGGCATTTGTAAGCGATGTTTAATTGATCCTTTTGGAAATGACTCAGAGAATCTTTCAAAAAGTGTCACAAAATAATTCTTTTTCAAATGATACTAAAACCTTTTTATAATGGCTTAAAAATAATCCGTATAAAATTATACTAAAATAATACTTTTAGAAATTACACTAATTTGAACTTTTAAAATTATACTAAAATATTCCTCATAGAAATGACATTAAATAGCATTTTTAAAATTTTACTAAAACTCTCCCTTTATAAATCACACTAAAAATACTTTTAAACTTTTGCTAAACCAATTATTTTAAAACAAAGGCACAAAGGTAACCTTTTAAAAAGGACACTTATATAATCATTTTTAAAATTGTCGTAATTTCAATTTCCACGTGGCGTTTTCATTTTCCAGATGGATAAAATAGATTGATATTACTTCATTTATAGAGTACACTTAAAATATTTGTTATATTTTACTATCCCATTACAAGTTTAATATTTTATTGAAATAAGATATATATAAAAAGGAGAAACTGATCTTCAGGGAACTGACATGCCTTCCCACATGCTTCATGAGAATGAAAAGGAAACCACAAAATAATTGATCAGATGTATGAAGCAAAATAGCTCGAAGCAAAAGAAGAAAAATAAAGCTCTAGTTAATACAAGCAAAAAAAAAAAAAGAAACAAAGGCTAGAGATGTTTTTAAAAAATACTTGGCCAGTAGATTAATAAAACAAAACACTTTTTCAATTCGTAAAATAATTTTCGTTATTTATTAGTCTGTTAGCAAGGAGCTCCAGAATTCTTTTTTAAGCAAGACAAATTCAAGTTAATATTAAAACTGAAAATTCCACAGAAAAGTCAATCTATTTCTTTTTTCTAATGGTTACGTTTATTATCTTAACTCTCAGAGACTAGCAGTGCGCCCAGGATCTTAGCTGTTTCACACAGCTTCTGAAATTTGGGACACGAAGAGTTAATTCACTTAAGATATATTTAATAATGGTAGCATTGTAATTCTTTATCTTGAAGTAGCGTGGTTAATGTTTTAAAAGATATTTTATATGACTCTGTTATCTCTCACCCATTTCAAAACACTGCTCAGAAACTGAATCACGTGCTCTTTGACCTCTGTGGTTATAAATTAGAGCTGTTAATATCTGTTATACCCGACAAAGATTTAGTAACGCAGTTCCGGTCCAGGTCGTTAGAGAAGCGAAAGGAACCTGGTAAGAGGCTAAATACATTGAAAGCGGGTTTTGCTACCTCGACAGTCATCTCCCGTACACTGGACGTTCTCCAGGTCCTTGCCCACGCAGAAGGCTCCTCCGTTTGAAGGAGCCGGGTTGTCGCAGGTTCGACTCCTCAGTTGGACGCAATCTCCGTTGCATTTTGACCAAGGAGACCACTCTGCCCAAAGTCCGTCAACTGCACGTGAAAATTGTCACATCGTGAAAACTGTCATATCAAACAACACTTTTTGAACGAAGAACACATCAACGTTACATCAAAGTTAGATTTGAATGAATCTGCATTGTGAACATCAAAACAGTGATATCAAATGTAAGCTAATGTTAAATCATTGTTATGTCGAATCGCCAAACATATGTGTTTGCATAAAATCTGTAAGATTCATTCATTCATTCATTTGCATGTCCCTTGCGGAACTTTGCCTCCTAAACATCACTCCTGTAGGCCTCTCGGTTGTGAGCAAGATGGCCTGCTGCTGTTGCGAAAAACGTCACAAAATCTCTCAAACTTGTACAGATATAACCAATAACTTACCCTCAACCCCCCCCCCCTCAAAAATACTTATCTCATATCTCAAACTCCTATTTTTAAAATGTTTCATTTTTGGTGATAGATAAGAGAAATAAGGACCGCGATAAAACTCGTCCAAGTAATAAATGTAGACAGATGTGTATGGTTCAGTTTTGTGAAGAAAAAAAAAACTAGTACGAGTGAGGTAATGTGGCAGAAACGATAGTGGGAGAAAATAAAACGATATATAAATGAAGAACATACAACACTCAAAAAAATTTGGGTTTTTTTTTTCAAGGACCAAATTGAAAAATAAAATAAAATAAAAAAACACACACGCAATAAATAAAGACACAAAAAAAAAAAACAACTGAAAATTAAGCACTTAGCTCTTTTTGTTATCTTACTGGTAAGAAACACAGCACAAAATGCTCCAGCAAAGTCTTTTTTTTCATATCCTGGAACTCGTGAGACGTTCGTTGTGGTTCGTCGTCAAAACGCGGGTTTCGTGTCGGTTTTTGGCTGGATTACTGCGGGTTATTTAAATGTCGGGGGAACCCAAGACGACAAGCTTCTAAGGAGACTCCACCACCACAAAGGCTACAGCGAGCCTTATTCTGAAGGCCAGGCGAGCCGGGCTGGACGACAATTCTGACTGAGACATCACATCAAAGATATTTTAAATTAAACTGCTCGACAAATCCTATGAATGACTTCCTGCCATTTTTGTCTTATGGACCTTCTATCAGTCATACAGACCTTCTATCAGTCATACATACCTTCTATCAGTCGTACAGATCTTATATCAGCCATACAGACCTATCAGTCAGGTACAAGAAGCTCCATGAAATGGTAGGTTACTGTATTGGCCAGACCTAGCTCTAGATCTCCTGTAACGGTACCATCACCCTACAAGAGGCCAAGTTTTACTTCTATCTTTAGTTCATTCAGGACCAGGTGATGGATCACCTGGCTGTCACACACCACCTGGAAAAGTTAACTTATCACGAGTACGAGTCAGTGACCTCTCGCCTGGAGCTGTGGTGAAATACTCTGAGAACACTGAATGAATCTTCGAACTGGACAGATAGTTCACAGGTCCTGGTTAATTTTTGAGATTGATTTTTGTTCACCTTTCTTGGGGATTCTGAAGCAAGAAGATATCAGCCGCTCGTGAGCTTCGTGGGATAGTTGAAGTATTTAAAATGCGACAGAACAATAGTTCAAGTAGTTAAAATGTGACACAGTAGCTCAAGTAGTTAAAATGCTACAGAAAAATAGTCAAAGTAGTTAAAATGTGACACATCAATAATTAACGTAGTTAAAATGAAACAAAGCAATAGTTCACGTAGTTAAAATCAGACAGAACAATAGTTCACATAGTTAAAATGCGACAGAACAATAGTTCAAGTAGTTAAAATGCGACAGAACAGTTTCACTGCTCCAGTTGTCACAGTCAGAATACTTCATCAAGGAACTGAATTTTTACTATAAGATTGTCTGTTCAAAAGGGTTGCCTGAATAGACGGACAGACAGACAGACAAACAGACGGGCAGACAGACAAATAGACAGACAGACAGATACTTCCCACCTGACTACAATTTCAACATCTAAAGGCCTGTAAGAAACCTGTGTCTGACATAGATCTGAGCCCCAGCTTTTCACAAAAACCAGCGATGTTTACCTATACGAACAAGAACAGCAGCGCCTTGTCAGCTGTCGCACGACCGCTACCAATCAGAAACTCCAGGGCAGGTCACCTGTGCCCTACATCTGAAGACTGAAATTCGATTGCATTATCAGTCTCGGAAAATCGAAAAGTCTAGATCATTTTTCTCATGGTCTAGTCTCTGTTCTATCATTTTTCTCATGGTCTAGTTTCTGTTCTACCACTTTTCTCATGCTCTCTAAATTCTCTGTCCTCTAAATGTATAGAACTTAAAAACCTGTAAAATTTCGTAACTTTCCTGCAGGAATCTGCAGCAACTCATTTTCTCATCCCTCACATTCAAAAGACATTTTTTATATCCATCTTGTCTTTAGAAAGCATTGTTTCCTTTTTCCCTCTCAGAAATGTTTGCATTTGTCGTTATTTTCTTCCTCTCATTTCTTCCTGTATTTCAGTATATATTATTGTTTTCGTCTCTCTCATTTCTACCTGCATTTCTATCACCGTTTTCTTTTTCCTCATTTCTTCCTTTATTTTAGCGTCTGTCTCCTTTGATCTCATTTCTTCCCTTATTTAACCGTCTATCACTATTTCCTTTTTCCTCATTTCTAATCGCACTTTTCCTTATATCACTGTCTTCTTTTTTTCCTGTTTTCTTCTTGCATTTTTTTTTCTATCACTGTCTTCTCTTTCCTGATTTCTTCCTGTATTATTCCTTCTATCATTATTTTCTTTTCCCTAATTTCTTCCTCCATTTTTTCCGTCTGTGGTTTTCTGTTTTTTCGTCCTACCTTTTTTCCGTCTATCGTTATTCTTCCCCTCATTTCTTCATGCATTTTCCCTATAACGATAATAAATTAATGTAAGAAAAGAAAAGAATTTAAACCTGTACATAACAAACCAGGCGGTCTGGTTAGCTGACTGGTTAGGCTCTCAGTTTACTAATCTGGTGGTACCGGGTTCAGTCCCAGCAATGGGATTTTTTCTGGTACACACCAAAAAGGCCCCAGGTTGACCCAGCCTCTAAATATGGGTGCCAGAGAAATCTGGGAAGGTAAAGCGGCCAGGCATGATACTGACCACATCACACTTTCATGTTCCGGAGGTCATGGAAAATACGGGCCTAACACCTATATGCCTTAATGGCATAGAAACTGGAGTTTTAGCTTTTTTTAACATAACAAACAGTTACTGTGTGTAAGTATACAGAACTACCTAAAAAGACATATAAAGTTACACAAAGACAATACGTAGCGCTAGAAAAAGAAAAATATTCCTAATTCTCCATTAACGTGAGAACCGTTGTAATGCAGTATATTTTGGGGGGAGAGGGAACACTTTAGAAAAAAAAAAACACTTGATGAACTCCTAAATTTCAGTAAAATGTTTTTAGCACAAAAAGTAAATATTTACATAGTTTTTGTCGCTTCCTTTCCTCAAACGCTCGTCAGCGCTGTTCTCCTATTTTAGATGTTTTTAGTAAATGTTGTTTTTACATTCGAACCTAATCAACTTTTCAGTTAGCAACAATTTATTTTAACCAACAAAAACAGAAGCACAGTATCTGTTTGGTCTCTCGCTAGTTTTGTGCCTAAGATCTGGCATTCAGGTCACATGCTTATTTCCAGGCGCTCTCTTCAGGTAAGTAGGTAATGAGATCATGTGATATACCTCGTGATCATGCCAGCTTTCAATGCAGAGTTCCTTAATGCGGTGTAACTAACACTTGCCTGCTGCTCACATCGGGTGAGTGATAAACTGCCACAATTGCTTCTTTCTTAAAAAGTGTACTCTGATTATTTTTTTTTTATGTTGATGTTGGTTATGGTGAGCTGGAGGCAGATAAGTGTGAATTTTATCTCTGTGTATGTGTGTGTGTGTGTTTTTTTTTAGGGCAGTTCCTCTTTCGGATTTCCAATCCTCTTTTATGCTGAGAGTTTTTCTGTTCGCTCAAAATCTCGTTTTTTTTTTTTTTGTTTTTCTGCTGCCGTCGATCTTGTTCATCATTGCCAACCATCTTCTACTTCGTTTTTTTCTTCTTTTATCTCGAGCTTTCTTCTTCTTCTTCTTTTTTTTACTTTCTATTTGTAGTTATCTTAGAAGATCTCTTCTCGCACTCTCACAATGTTCAGTTTATTTCTCTCTTTTTTTTTCTATCTTCATGAGTTAAAATTTATTCTCTCTCTCTCTTTCTCTCCTTCTTGTTTGCCTTCACTCTGCTTTGATACATTCATCTCTCACACTCTCCTGTCATCTCTCTTTCTCTCTCCACTTTCACACTACACTAATTTCTCTCACACTCTCTACTTCTTAACTTTCTCTCTCTCTCTCACATAAACACACACTTCTACTCACTCAATACACCCAGACAGTGATAAGTCAACGATGATATCTAATTGGCCCCGGCACTTTCGCAAAGACCTCGATCCAGTACTTTACCAAAAGACTTCCACTTTGCCCCAGTGCCAAAAGAACCGCGCCGTTAAGTCACGACCTTCGAATTCTGCTCGCCCCAGAGAATGACTGATTCAAATAATCTAATGGTATTAGGTGTCAGCGCGCATTAAGAGTGATGAAAGTGAAGGGAAGTAACCATTAAAAGGTGGCCAAAAGTACTTTTTCCATCCCCCCCCCCCCGTCCTTTCACATCTAAGAGGTAACCTCAACACTGGAATGCATATAATTACCTTCTCTGCTTATTCAGTATTTAGTTTCACTTTCCCCCTGTTTCTAGATCTAATTTTGGAATCACTGTTCTAATTTCCCAGTATTCAAACGTTTCTTGAGATTATCTCCCCTGACTTTCCTTGCCAATTTATTCTCCCCCCTTTCTAATATTTCTTTTTCTCTCCCAAGAGCAGAAACAACAAACTTAAGGGAAGAACATCACTTCTCGGAGCTCAAACCCCGGCTTTTCCTAGGTCAATTCACTCGATCCAGCTGCTCTGTGACACGTCACTTACCGGCACGCGAATTCTAAATCCTCACTCCTTCCTCGTTTTACTAGCTCTCCGGGGATTATTTCCCCCTTACTCAATTTAAAAAATAAAAAAAAATTAACAGTTCGCAAATTCTGGTGCTCGTAACAGAAAGGCAAACATCCCGCACACACACACACACTCACATACACACAAAATGTGGGGTTCTTCACGGCAGAGTCAGATGAAAGAAACGAGAGTACAGAAGTGAAGGTATGAATATGCGTACAAAAAGAAGTCAGCAAGCGAGTATTATTTGCTGTGTGATGAATGTTCGAGAGCTGGCCTCGCAGCCGGGAATTCCCAGCTGAGTTTTAGCGGGAAAGAAACAAAGGAACAGATGAAACAAGGAGTCTTATAGCCAAAAAACAGATCAAATACTGGATTTAATTGAAAACTGAGATGAAAAACATCAGAATTAATTGATGTTCATTATTGTTCGTGATGTTCTTGATTCCCACAACTCCCCTCCTCCGATAGCAGACAGCGACAAAGCATGTGGGACATAAAGTAACCATATTAAAAACCATAGTAAGGAAATCATATACAAGAGAGTAAACTAGAACATTTGACGTGGCTAACTGGTGATGACAGGTCAAGTGTAGATAAGATTGGAGATAAACTTTATCTGCAGTAATCAATACAGGTCACGTGTAGACAAGATTGGAGATAAACTTTATCTGCAGTAATCAATACAGGTCAAGTGTAGACAAGATTGCAGACAAACTTAATCTGCAATAATCAATCTTAATAAGAGGGAGAAAAAAAAGAGGAGATCGAAATCTTTCTCCTTGGACCTAATAACTGACGATGATGTCAATAATATGAGATCTTTATGGCTTTCTTCATCTGCATACACGACAAAACGAGGCAATGACTTCTCTTAGATTACAAGCGAGTATCAGATATCTTTTTCTTTTCAAACTGCTGTATCAAAAACATTCTCACATGATCTATATGCAAAACTATGGGAAACTTCCGCTGTAACAAGACACTTCGTTCTTGTTCTCGTTAGCCAAGCTGTTGTGACATTTCTTTCGGGAACTACTTCAAGTAAGTGAGGTAGTGAGGTGGAGTGATAGATGACACAGATTTAGACTTTGTGTCGAGGACAAGGAGCTAAAAAACCAGGCTTGTCAAAGCTTCTGCAAACACAAAAGCTACTACGCCCCTGAAACTGCAGAATAACCTGGTCTAAACCAAACACAACAATGGGCCCAATCTGAGCTCCCCGCTGGTGTAATTTAGATGCGCATGCTTTCCAGGTCACAGTCTGAATTATTCTCTAGATTCGTGAACTTAATGCACTTTGCCTGAAAAAAAAAAGTTTGTAGGTCAATTGTATTTTGTTCTTTTTTTAAATCTTAAAATGAGATGTTCTTTCCATGTCCTTCTGGTTTCTCGTGCGCTTTTGCAACCCTGGCTCTAGATATTACTATCATATATCTCTGGCTCTAGATATTACTGTCATATATCTTTGGCCCTAGATATTACTGTCATATATCTCTGGCCCTAGATATTACTGTCATATATCTTTGGCCCTAGATATTACTATCATATATCTTTGGCCCTAGATATTACTGTCATATATCTCTGGCCCTAGATATTACTGTCATATATCTCTGGCTATAGATATTACTGTCATATATCTTTGGCCCTAGATATTACTGTCATATATCTCTGGCCCTAGATATTACAGTCATATATCTCTGGCCCTAGATATTACTATCATATAACTCTGGCTCCAGGAACTAATGTCATACAACCGTGACCCTAGAAGCTATTGTCATGCGACCCTGATCTAAGAAACTGTTGCCATGTAACTCTGGTCCCAGACACTTTTGCATGGAGTCCCGGTCAAAGAAACATTTGTCATGCAACCTTGGCCCCGAAAACTACGCGTATTTCAATGCGACCCTGGGATCAGAAACTTTTGTCATACAACCTTTAACTTAGAAACTTTTGTCATACAACCCTAGCCTCAGAAACTTTTGTCATGCAACCTTTAACTCAGAAACTTTTGTCATGCAACCCCAGCCTCAGAAACTTTTGTCATCCAACTCTAGCCTCAGAAACTTTTGTCATGCAACCTTTAACTCAGAAACTTTTGTCATACAATCTTTAACTTAGAAACTTTTGTGATGCAATTCTAGCCTCAGAAACTTTTGTCATGCAACCCTAGCCTCAGAAACTTTTGTCATGCAACCTTTAACTTATAAACTTTTGTCATGCAACTTTTAACTTAGAAACTTTTGTCATGCAACTTTTAACTTAGAAACTTTTGTCATGCAACTTTTAACTTAGAAACTTTTGTCATGCAACCTTTAATTTAGAAACTTTTGTCATGCAACTTTTAACTTATAAACTTTTGTCATGCAACTTTTAACTTAGAAACTTTTGTCATGCAACTTTTAACTTAGAAACTTTTGTCATGCAACCTTTAACTTATACTTTTGTCATGCAACTCTAGCCTCAGAAACTTTTGTCATGCAACCTTTAACTTATAAACTTTTGTCATGCAACCTTTAACTTATAAACTTTTGTCATGCAACTTTTAACTTATAAACTTTTGTCATGCAACTTTTAACTTAGAAACTTTTGTCATGCAACTTTTAACTTAGAAACTTTTGTCATGCAACTCTAGCCTCAGAAACTTTTGTCATGCAACTAAAGCTTTGCTTCTCCTTTCTCCAAGTTTCTGCTTCAGCAATTTATAATTGCATCAACCTGCCTGTTTCTTGTTTCCCTGCGCTTAACTCAAGCCTATTCCCGTGTACACAGTCATGTCTGTCTCCTTTTTCTCTGCGCTTAACTCAAGCTTATTCCCGTGTACACAGTCATGTCTGTCTCCTTTTTCTCTGCCCTTAACTCAAGCTTATTCCCGTGCACACGGTCATGTCTGTCTCCTTTTTCTCTGCGCTTAACTCAAGCTTATTCCCGTGTACACAGTCATGTCTGTCTCCTTTTTCTCTGCGCTTAACTCAAGCTTATTCCCGTGTACACAGTCATGTCTGTCTCCTTTTTCTCTGCGCTTAACTCAAGCTTATTCCCGTGCACACGGTCATGTCTGTCTCCTTTTTCTCTGCCCTTAACTCAAGCCTATTCCCTTGTACGCAGCCATGCCTGTCTCCTGTTTCTCTGCCCTTAACTCAAGCCTATTCCCGTGTACACAGCCATGTCTGTGTACCTGTTTCCAGTTTTACGGTATCTCAGTATGGTTGTTACAGTATTTGCTGAGAAACACAGCATCTTCGCTCCACAACAAAGATTTCACTGTAACCAACTCCACATCCGACATGATGCCTGTTTCATAATCAACATAGTGCTGGCTCTAATACAATACAAGTTTGCGGCTCCAGAAAAAAAAGTAAGAAAGATCTACTACATTATATTCTATATTATTAACTAATTATTCTTGTATATTATTTTTATAACAAAGTCACACATCTGCCCTCGGTATTGCAAACAGAAAGCAGATATATAAAGAGAAAATGTAGCGGATTTTGTCCATCACGTAAAAAAGAGTCAACTATGTGTGTAAAGGGCTAGAAGATGCGAAAAGGACCAGCACAATACATTTAATGTGCCAGGTAAGCATTTTAAAGTTCACACGAGAGGACGTAAAAATCTCGCGAGATTTCCCACAAGCCCGGGTAGGATAACGGAAACGAACCAAAAAAGGAACGAAAACTCTTGTCATAAAAGTTTGAAATGTTGTAAACACGTCACCGCGACAACCGGGCGCAGATTGTATCACCCCTGTACAACAGTCACCGCTGTCAGAAATATTTACTGTTCAGTACAAAACACAAAGACAGTAACGTCCCCGAAATCGCTGACGTTAAACGTCGCAAAGACGTAAATCAAACGAGCAACGAACATGGGGAAACGAACAATCATACTAAGTACTTAACATCGACTTTCAGAGGTCCTCGGAACTTAAGGTTTGTTATCTAGATTCTGCCCGAGTATTCGAAAGAGCTTTTAAAGAAGAACCTGAAATATCACTCCTGGTTATACTGCCTCTTCATGGCCGTCCCGTAGTGTGCAATAATTAACGATGGCTTCTATAAATGTCCGTATCTCTCTGTCAGACAGCCAGTTCTCAAACTGTGTGCTGAACCTATTAACAGTGATGTAAAATTATTGCACTTTATTTACTTTTCTTTTTTACTTCAGCATAGGATTTTCTATTACATTTTTTTCTCTGGGGGTAAAGAGATTTCGGAAGGGTAAGAGGGTATGAGGAGAAAAAAAAATAGAAGAAAATAGAATGAAGTTCGGTAATCGACACACAGAAGACAGAGTAGACTTTTTAGCTGATTATAAATCTAAAGTGGCTCATCATCATCATCATCATCATCATCATCATCATCATCATCATCACCATCATCATAGTGGCCGTCGTGAAAGGAGACGAAGACTGCCTTCTCTATCACACCAACTGCCTGCGTACCTGTATGACTGTTTCCGGTGAGACCTAGACAACTTTGAGTCTTCTGTACAGTTTTGTGGCCTTTTAAGGAGTGGAAAAATAAGCAAGCAGTGACCCGGTTTTGATTGGAAATCCCACTGGCCAGAGACGGCCACGTTTTGAATGGAAATCCCCAGGCCTTCGAGTCCGGCGCTGACCAGGTATATAAGACGAGAAAAGAAGAAAAGGGGGATAAAAGTTGAGCACGTGGAAGTCCAGCGACCAGTCGTGGACGAAGGATGATTCGATAGATGGAGGCTGACGTGTATAGTTTAGTATGTGCATTGTAATCAGGATTGAAATAATATTATTCAAGGAACCTTTTTTATGAATCAATAACGCGTGTGGAAATGTATCATTATATGGACATCATGTGCATAGGATTCGTTGATATGTGTTGCCTTATGGATCAGAATTTTGTAAATACAAAGATCGTGATTTTATAAAAAAAAAAGGATTGTTGTTTCGTGTTCCTGTTATTTACATGTAAGGTGTGAACGTATGGTGTAGTTACCCTTCCACCACTCAGTACGACGGCGGCCAGACAGAATAAAAGATTGAATAATAATTCACGTCAGTAAAAGCAAATATAAAATATTAATATCTGTATAAATAATAAATACTACAGCTTTTTGTTCCAGCTGACCCGACTCCATTTCTCATACGCGTCTCGCTGACTGGAAACTCTCATTATAATTCAGTGTCACAACAGCCTAGCAAAGGAGGAATGATTTCACGTGATAGAGCTAAATCAGAAGCTTGAAAAGATATCCCTCAAAAAGTGAATACTCCATATCAATTTCGAGGTATACGGAAATATAGAAACCGTTAATTACTATTATCTTTTATAGTCGTCATTATCGCCAATGACAACAACGGGAAACAACCCCCTGAATTTCAAATATTTACAAAAACAGAGACTATGAGAAATAACACAACAAATGCGATTGCCCTCTGCCAGAGTCTGAACAAAAATGGAAGAGAAAAGACTCACGTATACACGTTCTTGTGGAAGGGACAACAAATATCACATGAAAGATATCATCAATATCACATGAAAGATATCATCAACCTGATGAGCGGAAATTAATCCAAACACGTGAACATCGGACAATAACAAAAATACCCCAATATTCGGGCAGAAAACAAAAGCTGAATTTGTCCGAAAGTTCAGCTACCCGGAAAAAAAAGACGTATGCAATATCTCTCTGGATAAATGAAACAGGCAAAACTAACAAGGAATATGAACACACTTTAGGAAGTTTTGAAAGAAAACAGATGAACATTGGAATTATGATGTAAAAATAGAGACAGAAAACACGGAAATCTATGAACGCGATGAGTGAGATAGATGTACAATGTGAGTCAGGAAGATATAGAATGTGAGTCAGATAGATGTACAATGTGAGTCAGACAGATGTACAGTGTGAGTCAGATAGATGTACAATGTGAGTCAGGAAGATATAGAATGTGAGTCAGACAGATGTACAATGTGAGTCAGATAGATGTACAATGTGAGTCAGATAGATATACAATATGAGTCATATAGACGTACAGTTTGAGCCAGGAAGATATAGAATGTGAGTCAGACAGATGTACAATGTGAGTCAGATAGATGTACAATGTGAGTCAGATAGATGTACAATGTGAGTCAGGAAGATATAGAATGTGAGTCAGATAGATGTACAATGTGAGTCAGATTGACGTACAATGTGAGTCAGGAAGATATAGATTACGAGTCAAGTAGATGTACAGTGTGAATCAGGTAGATGTAGAATGTGATTCAAGGTAGACGTAAAATGTGAGTCAACAGATGCACAGTGTGAATCAGGAAGATATAGAATGCGAGTCAGATAGATGTACAATGTGAGTCAGGTAGATGTAGAATGTGAGTCTGGTAAACGTAAAATGTGAATCGGGTAGATGTAAATTGTGAGTCACTTAGAAGTAAAAGTGATTCACAGAGAGATGAATACTGACTGCTGGAGAAACAATAATACGAATTAGGTAATATTAGAGTAGTTTCTCCGTAAAACGAATTTACAGCTTTCGTAAAACTACACTGTGCGTGCATTAGAGTAAAATCCGAATCGGACAGAATACAGAATATAACTGGAGTGGAAGTACACAGAACTAGCGAGGAAGTACACAGAACTAGAGTGGAAGTACACAGAACTAGAGTGGAAGTACACACAACTAGAGTGCAAGTACACAGAATTAGAGTGCAAGTACACAGAACTAGAGTGCAAGTACACAGAATTAGAGTGCAAGTACACAGAACTAGCAAGGAAGCACACAGAACTAGAGTGCAAGTACACAGAATTAGAGTGCAAGTACACAGAACTAGTAAGGAAGTACACATAACTAGAGTGCAAGTACACAGAACTAGCAAGGAAGCACACAGAACTAGAGTGCAAGTACACAGAATTAGAGTGCAAGTACACAGAACTAGAGTGGAAGTACACAGAACTAGAGTATAAGTACACAGAACTAGAGTGCAGGTACACAGAACTTGAGTGCAAGTACACAGAACTAGAGTGCAGGTACACAGAACTATAGTGCAAGTATACAGAACTAGCAAGGAAGTACACAGAACTATAGTGCAAGTACATAGAACTAGCAAGGAAGTACACAGAACTAGAGTGCAAGTACACAGAACTAGCAAGGAAGTATACAGAACTAGAGTGCAAGTACACAGAACTAGCAAAGAAGTATACAGAACTAGAGTGCAAGTACACAGAACTAGAGAGGAAGTACACAGACTAGAGTGCAAGTACACAGAACTAGCAAGGAAGTATACAGAACTAGAGTGCAAGTACACAGAACTAGCAAGGAAGTACACAGAACTAGAGTGCAAGTACACAGAACTAGAGTGGAAGTACACAGAACTAGAGTGCAAGTACACAGAACTAGAGTGGAAGTACACAGAACTAGAGTACAAGTACACAGAACTAGAGTGCAAGTACACAGAACTAGAGTGCAGGTACACAGAACTAGAGTGCAAGTACACAGAACTAGCAAAGAAGTACACAGAACTATAGTGCAAGTACACAGAACTATAGTGCAAGTACACAGAACTATAGTGCAAGTATACAGAACTAGCAAGGAAGTACACAGAACTATAGTGCAAGTACACAGAACTAGCAAGGAAGTACACAGAACTAGAGTGCAAGTACACAGAACTAGCAAGGAAGTATACAGAACTAGAGTGCAAGTACACAGAACTAGCAAAGAAGTATACAGAACTAGAGTGCAAGTACACAGAACTAGAGAGGAAGTACACAGAACTAGAGTGGAAGTACACAGAACTAGAGTGCAAGTACACAGAAGTAGAACATAAGTACACAAAACTAGAATGGAAGACTGAGCGCACGAGAATGTAAGAAACAAAACTAGAGTTCGCGCGATTATGAATAGGATTAAGTACAGGCTTAATCATTCCACCGGACAGGACTCAAGAAGATGGATAGTTTTCTGTTCAGTCCTGTAGGGCTATGCAAAGCTAATGTTTTCGATTTTTTCCGTTACTTTTATTTCGACTTTGTTAATAACGTCGGCAGTGAAGAGCACACAGCATTCGGTGAATTAGAGAAACTGTAATTTTCTTCATTTTCTTCGATGTTTTGAATTTCGGAACTCTTGCTCGCTCCAGAAGGTCCAGTATTTGCTTCAGGAAGCCAGGTGACCCAAAGTTGTTTTCCGCGAAGTTGCTGGGACTATGAAAAATGAACGAACAAAGCAGCAGTCGAGGCTGGACGGATGACTGACCAGACAGACATCACCAGGACAATGCAACATCACCCGGCATCAAGTAACTGAGAAAGCTTCAACATCAACGTCTTGAACTTAATGCACGCTGTCACACGTGTAGAATTTCCATGGCAACTGTGGCTTAATTTCAAATTCCTTCAACGAACAAAACGAACATTTTCCAGTTCCAGTCCAAGTCGGGGCTATTGTCTTGTCTTCATTTCAAATTTTTCTGTCGCCCAGTAACTACCGTAATTCGACATTATATTTTTCCCCATTTGGTTCTGGGAGTTCATGACCGCGGTATTATATTCCATTATAAGGTCGTCTTTATTCTCGCTGTCTATGCACTGATGCAGTCCGGGACAAGTCTGTAGGGATATTAGCTGTCACATTTTGAAGAGCCGTGGTTGTCATCCTGTATAGATGTGTCCATATTCGGTAATGTCTTATTCTTAGAATGTATACTGTTGTCTAGTCTGTCCAAGACAGAATGCATAAGTTGTCCCCCTTGAGATACTAGTCTTCATTACTTATTTTCCAGTTACTGGCCAAGACCCTTCATTCGAAGATTGTAAAAATTCACACAAAGTACAAAATAAGTTTGAGAATTTGAGGAAGATGCCAGTAACACTTGAGTAACAATACAGAATCCAGTAAAACTTGAATTAGTCTGGCTGGGTGAATCCATCAAGGCGAGATAACGGAAAACTAGAGATGCATTGCCGCCAGCACAGGTACTGAAGACGTCATATGATGACGGCGACGACGACGACGATGATGATGATGATGATGATGATGACGCACAACCCAGCTAAACTTGAAACAGTTCTCAACAGAACTGAAATAATAACAGAACCTGAAACATACTCGATAAAACCTGAATAAGAATTGAGAACCTAACTGAAGTTGAAATGTAACCCAACAGAACTGAAATATCATAGAACGTAAATAATTGAGCAGAACTTGAACAAGAACGCAGTAGAACTTAACAAGAACCCAGTACAATTGGAGCAGAGCTGAAGACAACCTAAAGAAGAATATAGCACAACTTGTTTAAAAGTCTAGTAGACTTTAGATAATAAACAGAAGAACTTAAATAAAAACCTAGCAAACGTTTAAAAAGAACCCAGAAGAACTTAAATATAAACCACATCTAACTGAGTGCCAGACGAAACAGAAAACAAAATACGACGGTAAACTAAAATTTACTTCCTGTTTTCAGCTACGGTTGTCTTTCAGCTAGGCCGTAAATATATCCACCACCCTCAAATGCCGCCAGCCACATGAGCTGCTCCACTCTTAGGGCTATTCCCCGCGAGTTACACCTTCAGCAGGTGAGCAGAGAGGGTGAGGGGATACCGTAATGAACCTTTCAAACAAAGTTCACTTCACGCGGAACTGACAAATTTACTGGCTTGAAAAGCTGACAGTAATTGAAATGAACAGGCCGAGAAATCGCGAGATATGTCATTTCTTGTAGAGAAGGCGAAAAATTGTTTCAGAATGTTACAGCCAATAATAAAATAAGTCTAGTTCGTGACAAGAGCTTAAATGGCTTTCCATAAAAATCACGATAGCAAGGAAAAGCTGTACATATTAAAACAGAAGGAACCCATGTCATTTAAAATACACATACAGACACATAAGGCTACCTGGATGCACTAAGTTATTACATGATATACTATTACACATATATATGTTTCCTATTCTTTTGTTATTTATCTCTCTAGCTCTTTACCTATTGATCTACCTGCCTGCATTTATAGGGTCCGGCATAAAGAATAGCTGGATTTTAAAACTGGAAAATAAATAAGCGGCATACATGTTTTTGGTAAAAAAAAAAAGTGAAATGAAATTAAATTCAGAAAAGTGGGTAATTTCATCTTACTGACAATCATATTTAGGTTTTGTAAACTACGCCCGTAAGATGCCAGCCATTACATTTGATACATTCAGCCAGGCGTCTGGAAAATTCTTGCATAACACCATTTAAAATGTTCAAAGGGATATTCTGAATGCAGTGTTGGATTCGATCTTTTAGGTCTGCAACTGACTGTGGTCTACTAGCATACACCGTGTTCTTGAGGTACACCCGCAAAAAGAAGTCTGCGGCCGATAAATCCGGTGACCTTGCCGGCCAATGAATATCCCCAAATCTGGAAATAAGACGATTGGGAAATGCTTGTCGCAGTATGGCCATGGACTGACAGCCCGTGTGAGCAGTTGCTCCATCTTGTTGAAACCATATCTCTCTCTCTCTCTCTCTTTCTCTCTCTCTCTGTCTCTGAACCTTAAGTGCCCATGGCACATGGTGCTTCCGCAAGGGTTTTTCACAAATGCCTGTCCTTTGTCTTTTTTTCCGCTCTTGCCCACGTAAAACCTCTATTGCTCAACATCCTTTCTGTTGTTCTTCTCCATGTCTCCTTACTTCTGTTCCCCTGTGGTGTCCATCTTAGTGCTATATTTGGTAGTGAGTTGTCAGTCATTCGGAGCACATGTCCCAACCATCGCCAGCGTCTTTCCTCAATAATTGCTGTCAGCGGCTTCATCTGCATTTCTGCCAACAAGATGTTATTTCTTACGGTGTTTGGCCAAAATATGTTTCTAATTCTTCGCAAACATTTAGTACTAGTCTCTTATTTCTATTGTCCAAATCTACACCATTATTCAGTTAGCATTTGCACATAGTGATCGGTATTAACAGTAAGTGGATGCCCGTCTTCGTCTTGGTGCATCATTCGGCGTCTTTGGCCCATATTTTTATGTTTCTGGCCCGAATATTGGCGTATTTTTTGTTCTTATCTGATCTTCACGTGTTTGGATTAATTTCCGCTTATCAGGTTGATGATATATTTCATGTGATATTTGTTGCCTCTTTCACATGAAAGTGCAAACGTGATTGAAATATCCTGGTGTTATATATCACGGTGGCCACAAATGTTCTCCAGCCAGTCCTGTCTTGAGCAAGTCGAGACAAACCTTGTCTTTCCTGCTTCCTTTAGTTCTCCTGTATTGTGCGTTTCCATGTCCCTATGGGCTGTCCCTCTTTCTTATCCCTTAAGACGGGTGTCTAGTTTTTTCTATAACGGTCCTAATGTACTATGAAGTACATGCTGTTTCCGTCTTTTGACCTCTTTATCGATGTTCTCAATGCCCGTTCTTTTGGGTATTTCTTCATTTGTCACACACTCTTCCCAGTGTATTCTTAACATTTTCCTGAGGATACATATATCTGATGTTGTTAAAGACCGTCTTGCGAAGTTGCCGCTTCTCACTCATCCTGGTTTTCAGAAACCACTTACCATGTATACAGATGCTTCCAATGATGCGGTCTGAGCCTGTCTGGTGCGGTCAGCTAATACATGTATATAATTCTTGGATTCTGATTGAGTAATCATCGCCTTGGACGCTTTTGGCGTGGCGTCTTGCAGAGCAGCAACACTTCTCACAAACTGCATCCAGCCAGCCTGTCATTTATGGTGCCCCAGCTGTGTTACATTGTCTCAGCTGATGGAGTTCTTTACCAGGTTGTTTCTTCGTCTTCCTGTGTTTTCCTGCAGACCAGGCTGTTTCTTCGACTTCCTGAGTTTTCCCCGCAAACCAGGCTGTTTCTTCGACTTCCTGAGTTTTCCCGGCAGACCAGGCTGTTTCTTCGACTTCCTGTGTTTTCCCGCAGCCCAGGGTGTTTCTTCGACTTTCTGTGTTTTCCAGCAGACCAGGCTGTTTCTTCCTCTTCCTGTGTTTTCCCGCAGCCCAGGCTGTTTCTTCCTCTTCCTGTGTTTTCCCGCAGCCCAGGCTGTTTCTTCCTCTTCCTGTGTTTTCCCGCAGACCAGGCTGCTTGGCCAAGAACTGATTGTTCCTTTCTTCATTCTGTTTCCTTCTGGCGTCCATCTCATGGCTGTTCTAGTGATGAAGTTTGGGCCTTTTTTTTCAAAATACAAGACCAATTCATTTACGGCCTTTTCTTTGTACAGGTACGTACAGTGTGTGTCTGCCTGAATATCTATTTATATACAAGTACTTACTGTCTTCCTTTATAAATATCTACTTTATAAATATCCTTTGAAAGACACTTTATTTTTAATTTATCTATAATTTATCTTTATCTTTAATTTATCTTTCAAGCTTAATGTTTCTTTTTTTTTTCCTTATCATGTTTTCAACAGGAACCTAACAGTCTGTCTCGATGACACATCTTTCTCAGAAACATCTGTCTCAGCTACCTGAAATAAGGTCACTCACGTTACTCAAATTCTCCAACTGTAACGTAAGAATGAACTCACCTGGACAAAACTGACTACAGGTAACCGACTGCTGCTGTTCACCTTCGCAAGGCAGACCCCCATTGTAAGGCGCAGGTTCGGTACATGCGCGAGATCGCCTCTGTTTGCCCTTGCCACAGCTTGCCGAGCATTCGGACCACTCGCTCCATGCAGACCAGGCCCCGTTCACTGAAATAAATCATGAAATTCGTTACTTCACCGAAGTGATCACCGTTAACTGAAATAACCATATAAATTCATTATTTCATTGAAACAACTGCTGCCATCCCCACAAATGATAAGTCTGTACATATTTTATAGTTTTTTTTTTCCATTTGATAGAGCAAGTGCCATTGGTTTTCATCAATGACTGGTTTCCTACATGTATGTTGTATATAGTCCAAATTGTGCTTGCTATATGTTAATGTTATGGCTTGTATTTCAGTTCCACTGTTTTTATGGAATGCTTGTATGTCACTCTTTCGTATGGGTGGGCCCCGAGTATAACTGACCCCGCTCCCTAGAGCCAGAAACAGGGCTAGCCCCCCCCCCCCCTTTTTTTTTACAGTTCCAGCTATAGTAACCACTGCTAAATGAAACGGCCAAGTGTTACTGGAACATTTAGTACACCATATCCAGATTACACCCTCATCTCTCACCATCCCCAGACAGAGAAATCGAACACGTGCCTTCCAAAAAGAAAAAAAAACGTAACTTCTGTCAGTCATTTCACTCAAATCACATTATTTTGTCGCTGTTTTCTGCTGGGCTTCAGACTACATCAGTAATGATGCTTCATTTTAAAGGAGGGGAAAGTCATTTTCTAGTTATATTACAACAGCGGGATTCCATAATTACCAAGATAAGCTGAAAAAAAAAATCAGCAATGACTTGTGATTTTCTACGAGATATATATCAGAGCTCTGTCTCACTGCTAACACACGCATATCAAATGATTGAAAAGACACATGAAATTATGTTAGCAAAGGTCTTTCGGAACACTTTAATGCTGCTGGTATTCTGCCCACCAAATTACAATCTTCTCACAATATTCAAGTCATAATTATATTTGATGACTCTCACCTCTCATAAGCCTCCATTTTTATGATTGATTGCAAGCAATTTTACAAAAGAGCTATCTAGTGATTGTGTGTAGATAATGTGAGAATCGCTGATGTTTTTGCGCTGGCATATTCCCACTTATGTGTTTGTTGATTATATTTGTGAAAGTCTGTTCGTTAGCATCCAGAAACCCGCTTTTCTGATGTTCTACAAAAATAAAATCTTGTCTTTCCTTTCTGTAAATACTTTCTATCGATTATTTCTCTGCTGCCATTTTTTTTTTCAAAATAAAAACAGACAAGAGATATCTTTCACAGGCAATTTAAAGGAAATAGTTAACACGTGCGCTGAAACAAGAGAAAGATGGGCAGACTTGAAACACGATTCACTTAATTCTCTCGCTGAACAGAGGGTACAAGGAGACGTATTTACTGTCTATCTGTAAGTACAAGCAGTTAGACGTGCATAAAACTTTGGGAACACGATCTTCTTCCAGACACAGATAATAGAAAATGACAGAATAAACAAAAAGATTAGCTGGTCAGGTAAATCCAGGCTGATATTCTTGCAGAGAAAACTCTCACACACACAGTCACAGGAGAAAGGCAAAGACCAGGTACGCTGATTCTAGAATATGTCAGAAAAGAGCGCCGGAGAAAACCAAGGGGAAACAATACGTTTCTGATTAGGACCAAAGAGAGGATCTAGCAGGAGCTGAAGAGTTCTCATTAAGTCTGAAGAAAACAGGGAACTATGGGAACGAACGAATGTACACATTTTATTTTCAAAGGACAACGTATTGTGTACGCAGGCTCGTCTGACACTCTACCATTTTTTCATTCAACTTTCACTCAGACTCAATCATTCAACACTAGTTTAGTTCTTACATTACAAACGTATAAAAGGCAATACTTAGATATCCAGCCTTGGCCTAAATAATAAAAAAAAAACAAAACTGAATGCTAATATACAAGTGTATATCACAGTAATGTTCAGAGAAGTGATATTCACAGTAATGTTCAGAGAAGTGACATTCACAATAATGTTCACAGCGATAGTTTAGAACAGGGGTTCCCAAACTATGTGCCGCAAAAATTTTGTAAATGTGCCATGAAAATTGGTCTCCTAAACCCTCATCCCCTCCCCCTAAAAAAAAACTCTTGCACGTATCAGTATCTGCTTCACCCCGCGCTACCATATCAGTATCTGCTTCACCCCGCGCTACCATATCAGTATCTGCTTCACCCCGCGCTACCATATCAGTATCTGCTTCACCCCGCGCTACCATATCAGTATCTGCTTCACCCCGCGCTACCATATCAGTATCTGCTTCACTCCACGCTACCATATCAGTATCTGCTTCATTCCACGCTACCATATCAGTATCTGCTTCACTCCACGCTACCATATCAGTATCTGCTTCACTCCACGCTACCATATCAGTATCTGCTTCACTCCCCGCTACCATATCAGTATCTGCTTCACTCCACGCTACCATATCAGTATCTGCTTCACCCCGCGCTACCATATCAGTATCTGCTTCACTCCACGCTACCATATCAGTATCTGCTTCACTCCACGCTACCATATCAGTATCTGCTTCACTCCACGCTACCATATCAGTATCTGCTTCACTCCACGCTACCATATCAGTATCTGCTTCACTCCCCGCTACCATATCAGTATCTGCTTCACTCCACGCTACCATATCAGTATCTGCTTCACCCCGCGCTACCATATCAGTATCTGCTTCACTCCACGCTACCATATCAGTATCTGCTTCACTCCACGCTACCATATCAGTATCTGCTTTACTCCACGCTACCATATCAGTATCTGCTTCACTCCACGCTACCATATCAGTATCTGCTTCACCCCGCGCTACCATATCAGTATCTGCTTCACTCCACGCTACCATATCAGTATCTGCTTCACCCCTACGCTACCATATCAGTATCTGCTTCACCCCTACGCTACCATATCAGTATCTGCTTCATTCCACGCTACCATATCAGTATCTGCTTCACTCCACGCTACCATATCAGTATCTGCTTCACTCCACGCTACCATATCAGTATCTGCTTCACTCCCCGCTACCATATCAGTATCTGCTTCACTCCACGCTACCATATCAGTATCTGCTTCACCCCGCGCTACCATATCAGTATCTGCTTCACTCCACGCTACCATATCAGTATCTGCTTCACTCCACGCTACCATATCAGTATCTGCTTTACTCCACGCTACCATATCAGTATCTGCTTCACCCCTACGCTACCATATCAGTATCTGCTTCACCCCTACGCTACCATATCAGTATCTGCTTCACCCCTACGCTACCATATCAGTATCTGCTTCACCCCTACGCTACCATATCAGTATCTGCTTCACCCCCACGCTACCATAATTCCATTTGGCGCTAGTCGACCTCTTCTTCTCCCGTTCCCTCTGTACTGTTTTTTTTTAAATTTGATCACTAGATGGCAGCACATAACAGACGATATTTCGTTTCGCGACGGTTAACTTTTACTTCTCCTGCCGTCCCATATTTTGGTCACAAGATGGCAGGAAAATTCTTCTGTAAAAAGGTAGTAAATGAAGTTTCTTTGAAAATGCTAAAAAACATATTATTAACTGCACGAGATTCCAGCATTAAGAATGCAGGTGTCCCGAGATAGAAACGTGTGTTACCAAGTGTGCCACAGTTTGGGAAAGTTTGAGAACCGCTGGTTTAAAACAAAAATATACTCCGGGTTAGCAGTGACGGTAGGTCGAATCACGCTATGAAATTCGATGTAGATCTGCATTTCTACGATGCCGGTTGAAAGTGCTTGTGACCTGTGCTGGCTCTTAGAAATTCTACTGAGTGTTGTGAGAACAGGAACGCACGAACGTGTCAAATGAGCAACAATGTCGTCATTGCTTTCAAGATGGAGGTCGGTTCTGTGTGCCCGAGCTCCTGAGCTTAATGCTATGGCACCACTGTGAGCTGTGGACTTCGCGTAGACAGCATTAATGATTCTTCGTTACGTCTACTCGGCCAGTAGCGAACTGTGACGATCTTTGTGTGTCTTGGTTTGGCTTGGCGCCTTAGATACAGAGTTCGTGCCGAGAGCGACGCTGACTAGTTTGGCATCTGGACTTTTATAGTTCTAAAAATGGCGTCCTCACTGAGAGTGCTTCATAAAGGACTGATGCGAAGGACCACCGATGAACATTCTGTGCGATATTCACTAGCACGGGCGGTGGAGCTGTTATCAGATTATTTCCTTCGCGGTGATGCCGAGAACCTAATGCTGAATACGGTTCAAAGATGGCTGACAGAAAGAGCGACGTGGTTTCCTCAAAGAGTGTTAAAAGCACCTTGAGCAGATACGACAATCAATTAATTACATCTGGCAGAGACTAGTGAGAAAATGAGTTTAAATAATCTGTCTTAAAATAACGGCCAACATTAATTGGGCATGTAATGAGAGAGGAGAGGCAAAGGAAGGCTGTACGCTTCAAAACACAAAACAGGAAAGGTACACTGAAAGGGAGGTAACTGAAGGTTGTAGGAGAAAATAACGGATTGTTTGATATGATTATCGTGATACAAAAGTCATCATCAGAACAATGCACGTTCACTGTGATACAAAATTATCATAGCAACAGATACGCGATCATTGTGATACACAATTATCATCGAAGCAGATACGCGATCATTGTAATACAAAACTATCATCATAACAGATACGCGATCATTGTAATACAAAACTATCATCATAACAGATACGCGATCATTGTAATACAAAACTATCATCTAACAGGTACATGATCACTGCGTTAGAAAGTCTAGAACTGGACTGACAGAATACACTGAAGATGAAAACATGAGTGGAGATATGATCGTCTATGACGACCAGTCTGCTACATGATCAAGATGAAGACGATGATGACGACGACAATGATCATAGCAATGATGATGTATTCAGATAAACAAACACTGAAAGAAAGGAATATACAGAAGAAGAAAAACATTTTGAGGGAGTGGGTTAGATTTAAAGTAAAAAGCTGCTAGCGAGAGAGAGAGAGAGAGAGAGAGAGAAAGAGAGAGAGAGAGACTGATTGCTTGATCTTTATTTCAAAAAGGTTAAGAATTGGTCACGCAGGCCAGTCTAACATTCTGCCGTTCATCATACAGCTTTCACTCAGTCACAGTCATTCAGCATTTGTTAATGAACATAATAAGCATGAAGATACAATTAAATGATGACATAAATAAACAATTTAGTAAAAAAAAAGTAACCCCAACATAGAAATTTCCACAGAGTTAGAACCTGATATACTCAGATGATCAGGAATCAGAGAAGCTATACGGCTGGCACCACAGGGTAAAGCTGCAGGGCAAGATGAACTAACCAACGAACTACTTAAAGAAGCGATTGAAGTAGGCGTAGCATGGCCTAGTTTGGGCCAAACAAGAAACCCCACAAGACTGGAATAATGCCATAATCACCCCAGTGTGGAAAAATAAAGGCAGCAAAAGAGTCTGCACACAATACAGAGGCATTTCCTTATTAAGCCATACAGGAAAGATATTTTGTAAAATTTTAGAGAAGAAGTTAAGATCAATGATAGAGCCCCAGCTAAGTGAGCTTCAACAAGGCTTTAGGAAAAACAGAGGATGCACAGACGCAATATTTGCCCTCAAACAGTTGTCAGAGAAAGCGATCGAATTTAATAACAGCCTTTACTTGACTTCTGTTGACCAGGAAAAAGCATTTGACAGAGTAGACAGGAACAAACTATGGGAAGTCCTAAAACAATATGGGGTTACCAATCATCTAATAAATCTTTGTAAGAGTCTGTACAACAACGGAAGTGGCATTATCAGAGCAATAGGTTGGCATTCTGAACCCTTTATTATTAAATCTGGCGTTCGGCAAGTTTGCATCTTATCGCAGCTGCTATTTATAACATATATCGATAACATCTGTAGAGAAGCTGGACTGATAAAGACCCCAAAAAAAAAATTCAACAAAATGAAATAGAGGAAACAGAAGACAACATAAACGAACTATTATTTGCAGATGACCAAGCTCTAGTTGCCGACTCAGAAAAAGGCTTGCAAGACCACATTAATTGATTGAATAATGCATGTAAAGAACACAATATGAAAATTAGCCTAGGCAAAACAGAAATCATGACCATCACAAGAGTAGACACACCAATGAACATTACACTGTAAAACCATACTATGAAGCAAGTAACGCATTTCAAATACCTAGGAAGCATTTCCTCAACAAAAGAAAAATAGACATAGAGATCGAAAACAGATGAAACAAAGCGAACCAACTTATCGGGCAAATGGCTCCCATACTAAACAACAAGCATGTCTCACTGGAAACCAAAAGAACTATCTATAAGACAATCTTCATACCAACTTTGTGCTACCAATGCCAGGCATGGACTATGACAGCTAAAGACAAGAGGAAAATGACAACAACTGAAATGAGATTCTTAAGAAGAATGCTTGGAATATCAAGAATGGACAGAATCAGAAATGATGTCATTAGAAATAAAGTGGGAGTTGAACCCGTTCTGAACTATATTCAAAAACAGAAAATAAAATTGTTCGGTCATGTATCACGACTACCAACAGAACGTGTACCACAGAGAGCAATGTTTTACAGACCACACAAAGGCAGAGGAAGGGGCCGCCCATGCAAATGATAGACCGATGGTATAGCAGAGTCCCTGAACATCTCAATGTACGAAGCCAACAGGCGAGCCATTGGGAGACAGCTGCACTTCACCTCTACACCTTGCAGTAAATGAGGAAGGACAAGACAAGACAAGATAAATAAATAATAAACTTATCTCTTGTCCATACACTCCAACTCTGATTTATGCAACAGCATGAAATAAACGTGTATTCTTACATTCATTCAAAACTAAAATTTATAGAAAAGCTGTTAAAAATTAGAACAGTCAAGCCATACTTTAAACTACTTTAGACTATGCTTCGGGAGGCATATAGTCCATATCAAACAGATGTTGACAAAGTTTGAAGTTATAAGAACGAATATTACTTGTAAGTTTTACATAAGCTGGTAGAGAGAGAGAGAGAGAGAGAGAGAGAGAGAGAGAGAGAGAGAAAGAGAGAGAGAGAGAGAATGAATGAATGAATGAATGAATGAATGAATAAATGATCTTTATTTTCAATGGGTGATTGAAGAATTCGGCACGCAGAACCGTCTTACATTCTGCCCTTCATCACTCCATCTTTCAATCCTCTCTCACACTCGATTTTTAATACAAGTATACAAAACATAAACAGGAAAAAAAACATCAAAAAGAATGCAAAATTAAACATTCACAAATGTAAGAGAATGAGCTACATGAGAGGTACTTAATTTAACAGGATAGCACGCGCACACACACATGCATATACGCTCAAAAATCTATTTTCAGTACAGTTTTTCTAACATCATATTCTTTAACATTCACTAAAATCATTTCTAACAAGATCTAACAAGTTAATTTTAGAACTTGATGGCTGGCGAGCCATGGGTTGAGAGACTACTGGTTATTCTATGAAGACATACAGTTACAAGCCAAGTAAGTACTGAAAAAGATTTCAGTTACCAGATGAAGTATTACTAATAGATTTTAAATGGCAGGGGAGGGTGTTCCAGAGCTGTACTGCAGAGTATGCAAGGCTTTTCTTGTACAGATCTATCCTGGGTTTAGGAAGAAGACAGGTTCTTAAATTGTAGCTATGTTTAATGCTGGGCGTAAGCAGTGACCACAAGTAAGGTGGAGCATTGTGCGACAAAATTCTACAAACAAACTTAACTGTGTTAAAAATGACTCTTTATTTGAGGGATATAATTTTGAGTTGTTTGTGCTGATCTGCAGTCTGTACTGGGTGTTTGCTACAAATTAGATTTAATGCTCGTTTGTGAAGTGAGTGAAGCTTTTTTTGTGTTTGAGACTGAGCATCCATCCCAGATTGTGGAACAGTAATCTAAGTGTGTTTTGTAAGTAATATGTAGTATATCTTTCTTGCATTTTGGCCAATAAAGTGTTTAATTTTGGCTATTTGGTAAAGTTTCTGTGCAGTCAAGTTTGTTAGCTCATGCGCGTGATAATTCCAAGTTAAATGTTGATCAATGATGAGTCCTACGGTTTTTGTTCATGAACGTTTTCTATTTCCGTAGTTCCACCACAAAGCCGTAGTAAAGTTTTTGTTCAATTCTGTAGTTTCTGTCTTGTAGTGATGAGCATGGATTTTGTTTTGTTGGTGTTTATCAACATATCACTTTTATTACTCCATTTAATTAAACTGTTTATATCATTTTAGAGCGTTGTCTGTAGGTTATTGATGTCATAGTCACTACTATAAACAGTGCAGTCATCAGCAAAAATACCACATGAAGAGTGCTTTAATTGTAGTGGTAAGTCGTTAATATAGGTAGCGAAGAGAAAAGGACTAAGAATGGAGCCTCGAGGAATACCAGTATCAACCACAGAATAGTCAGATATTTTGTTTCTAAAGCAGACAGACAGACAGGCAGACAGACAGACAGACTGACACCTCTAGAGAACTTTACAAAGACAGTGAGAAAAAAAAACATTGAAGATGTGCAACAGTTTATCAGGCCTCACGCAAGGCACAAAATCGGAGATAACTAAAATATTTTCCATTCACCGCATGAATGATAAGCGACAGAAGAGCGAAGTGACATCACAGCAAAAATGATGATATTTACAACGACAGCAGCAGCAGCAGCAGCAGCAGCAGCAGCAACACAAATCACAATAAAGACATATGAGTCGCCTCATTTAATAGTGTATGGTTAGGCAATTACACGCCTTCCAGACAAGAACAATATTTCATGTTTGTTTTGCCTGACGTTACTCTCTCTCTCTCTCTCTCTCTCTCTCTCTCTCTCTCTCTCTCTCTCTCAAGCTTGCTGTAGTGTAAGCACTTAAAAAGAAATTAATTGAGAGCGCGGTCATTGGGGCGTGTCCACATTTCAAGTTGGGAGCCAAAACCATTTTATTGGAGACTCAAGTAGATTGTGTTACAAGAAGAGTGTGTTAGAGGTATACAAAGATTGAGTTAGAGGTGCAAGAAGAGTGTGTTAGAGGTTTACAAAGATTGTGTTGGAGGTGCAAGAAGAGTGTGTTAGAGGTATACAAAGATTGAGTTAGAGGTGCAAAAAGAGTGTGTTAGTGTTAGAGGTTTACAAAGATTGTGTTATACAAAGATTGTGTTACAGGTACAAGAAGAGTGTGTTAGAGGTATACGAAGAGTGCGTTAGAGGTACAAGAAGAGTGTGTTAGAGGTATACGAAGATTGTATTAGAGGTACAAGAAGAGTGTGTTAGAGGTATACGAAGATTGTATTAGAGGTACAAGAAGAGTGTGTTAGAGGTATACGAAGATTGTATTAGAGGTACAAGAAGATTGCGTTAGAAGTGCAAGAAGAGTGTGTTAGATGTATACAAAGAGTGTGTTAGAGGTACAAGAAGACTGTGTTAGAGGTATACAAATATTGTGTTATACAAAGATTGTGCTGTTAGAGGTACAAGAAGATTGTGTTAGGGGTACAAGAAGATTGTATTAGAGGTACAAAAAGATTGTGTTAGAGGTATACGAAGATTGTGTTAGAGGTATACGAAGATTGTGTTAGAGGTATACGAAGATTGTGTTAGAAATACAAGAAGATTGTGTTAGAGATACTAGACGATTGTGTTAGAGACACTAGAAAATTTTGTTAGAGAAACAAAAAGATCATGTTGGAGATAAAGAGCGTTTATTCAGAGCAATGAACAAAAGATGGTCAACACCCTAATATATCTTATATATATCTATATATGTCAATGTGACGTGTTTATCAGTGTGAAATATATGTCAGTGTGACGTGTTTATCAATGTGAAATATCTATCAGTGTGACATGTTTACCAGTGTGAAATATATGTCATTGTGACGTGTTTATCAATGTGAAATATCTATCAGTGTGACGTGTTTATCAGTGTGAAATATATGTCAGTATGATGTGTTTATCAGTGTGAAATATCTGCCAGTGTGATGTGTTTATCAGTGTGAAATATCTGTCAGTGTGACGTGTTTATCAGTGTGAAATATCTGTCAGTGTGACGTGTTTATCAGTGTGAAATATATGTCAGTGTGACGTGTTTATCAGTGTGAAATATCTGCCAGTGTGAAGTGTTTATCAGTGTGAAATATATGTCAGTGTGACGTGTTTATCAGTGTGAAATATCTGCCAGTGTGAAGTGTTTATCAGTGTGAAATATCTGTCAGTGTGACGTGTTTATCAGTGTGAAATATATGTCAGTGTGAAATATCTGTCAATGTGAAGTATTTATTAGTGTAGTGTGAAGTATTTATTAGTGTAGTGTGAAGTATTTATTAGTGTAGTGTGAAGTATTTATCAGTGTAGTGTGAAGTATTTATTAGTGTAGTGTGAAGTATTTATTAGTGTAGTGTGAAGTATTTATCAGTGTAGTGTGAAGTATTTATTAGTGTAGTGTGAAGTATTTATTAGTGTAGTGTGAAGTATTTATCAGTGCCTCTCAGTCGACACAACAAACTAAACGCTCTTGCACAGAAATCTAGAGACAGGGCGGGCGAAACTGAAGACAGAAGGAAAACCTGACAAAGCTTTCAAGCCGAAATATTACACCCAGAGAGCTTTGATTTAATACAGCTCAGAAATTCCAGCAAAATCTCATGAGGATAAAGTGACCTATTCGTCTGTAACTGAGAACAGAAAAAAAAGGAGGGGGGGGGGGGAATCCAGGAATGAGGTGAAAGTAAAATGATATGGAGGTATAAATCTTAGAAAGAGGAGGGATTGCAGGGAAAAGAAATATTCAGATTTCATGAGTAATTTATCTTTCCATTTTCAGTTAAGGTTGTTGTTGTTCCTCTCTCATTTCTTTCAGTGCCTTCGTTTTCTTTATCATTTTTTTTCTTCTAAATTTCATTGCCCGATTTGTGTTTTAAACAGCAGCTAGTAAGTATATCAAGATAAATGTGGGAGTTTATTTGTTTATGAAAATTTCTGGAAACGAAAATGTTACAGAACTTTAACGAAACAATTTAATGTATACAACAGTATGTTGGATCCAGCCAGTCTCCAATATATTCTGTAGATAACAAGAGAGGCTCGTGATGTTAAAATGCTTTTATTTCTCTCACTGTGTCTCGGACTTGGAAATGACAAATTTCTGTAGAAAGCAGGCTGGTTCACGCTAAAAAGCAAGCAGGCTCACTCTAAATACCAGACTGGCTCACTCTAAATACCAGGCTGGCTCACTCTAAAAACGTGTTGGTTTCAAATCCAAATAAAGTGTATAAAATATGTGCTTATACTTCTTTGTCTTCTCTCCCTTTGTGTCTTTCACACACAGAATAACGTAGCTGACTGACCATACATACTGAATGCCTAAACTGACCATACCAGACTGATAACTAAACCAACGGAACTAAACTTGACTGATTTGGCAGACCATATTAGACTGAGTGAATGACCCATATCTTACATACGTCTTACATGCTTCCCTTGCCGTCATGCGTCACACAGGGCTCGCAGCGTGTCTCGTCATGAGTCTCCATTCTCGGCGAGTTTCTCAGTTTCATCAAAGGATTTGATGCCGGTCATCTTAGCTTCTCTTGTCAGTGTTCTCTTTAGGGTCTCTCGAGGTCGGTCTCTTTTTATTTTTCCAGATGTTTAACATTTCATGGCTTGTTTTGTGATTCTTTGATTGTTTCTTCTCACCACGTGGCCCACATATGTCCACCTTCTTTTCCTGATCAGTGCTGAGACTGTTTCTCTTATCTCTGCTTTAGTCTTGAATTCTGCTGAGACTGTTTCTCTTATCTCTGCTTTAGTCTTGAATTCTGCTGAGACTGTTTCCTGCGTGTTCATTTCTCTTATCTTTGCTTCAGTCTTGAATTCTGCCTTGACTGTTTCCTGTGTGTTCATTTCTCTTATCTCTGCTTTAGTCTTGAATTCATTTCGTTGTATACAGAGTATTTTTTTCTTAAACATTTGTTTTCGACTGAGTGACTAGACCGATCATATTTGACTGACTTATAGAATGACCATACCGGACTGATAGACCGACTGACTACACCTGACTATTCGATTGGCTGACTGACTGACAGATCAGATTGATAGACTAGCTATTTCTAATGTACCGTACTGTACTCATTCTCGTTCTCTGTTCTTCAGGAGCTCACACAAAGATGTCAGACATGGCGCTTCTAATACGAGGGCCTCCGGTGCAAACTGAAAGTGAGTTAACGATGCTTGGCTTGAAGACACCCAGAGAACAAAAAATGCGCGGTTCTCGGCAGCCTTCTACCACCTTGTGTACTACAGTGCGCCCTGCTTCATTAGCCAGTCTAAGCATGCCACAATCAGCACCAACAGAGAGATAAGACAGGCCAATTGTTTCCCTGGCTCTGATGTGCTGTCACATCAGTTTTCTGCACCCAGACTGACGTGAACTTACAGAAGACCGACTTGGAAGGGTACATAATGGGAACAAGAAAGAGAGGAAGACCAAGGCGAAGATGGCTTCAAGACATCGTTGATGATGGACGCATCAGCAGCAGGGCATCTTGCTTACAACCGAGAGGCCCTAAGGGAGAGTGTTAGGGAGGCAAAGTTCCGCAAGAGACATGCAAATGACTGACTGACTGACCTCTACGTCTTTCATCTATATCAGATGTGTTCTGTTACCGGCTGTGTGTTTTAAGTTTTATTGTATACAGTAGTTCAAGAGTGTTGAAATTGTCTACCAGGTCCAATGTCTACTTAAACCAGTGATTCTTCATCTGCCCAATCCAGTGTCTACTTACACCAGCGAGAACAGCTGTGGATCCCCTTTCTGACCCGAGAACAGCTGTGGATCCCCTTTCTGACCTGAGAATGATGTGGACCTCCTTTCTGGACTGAAGACAACTGTGGACCCCTCAATAAAAAATAAGGGAACAAATAGAACTCAGATGATGGACAAATTTCTTTTTATTGACCCAATCCAATTCTTAGTCTGTAGACACCCCCCCCCCCCCGTCCCTCAAAATTCATTCTGTGAGTCCCTTGGGTGCTCACTGATCGAAGGTTAGGAGCCACTTGTTTGGCCACTTGTTTAGACTAACCTGTTTAGCCACTTGTTTAGACTAACGTGTTTAGCCACTTGTTTAGGCTAACTTGTTTAGACAAACAACTTGTTTAGACAATTGTTTATACTAACTTGTTTAGACAAACAACTTGTTTAGACAATTGTTTATACTAACTTGTTTAGACAAACAACTTGTTTAGACAATTGTTTATACTAACTTGTTTAGCCACTTGTTTAGACTAACAGAAAGCACACCTGGGCAAGTAGCATGTAGTAACATCGGCCGTCATCGACCGAACACCTCACGATTACACTAAAGCAACAGAACTGTACTCACCAAAAACTGTCAGGAGAGCTGGCGTACTGGTCCTCCGCTGAGCGATGTTGCTGGCCCCACAGGTGTAGTTGCCCGTGTCAGTTTTCCTGGCCTGGTTGATAATGAGGTGGCCCTCGCTAGTGATGATGAAGTTCACATCGACGTTCACGTCGATTTCGACATTATCTTTCAGCCAGAAAACCTGTGTCGTGAAAGAAATGATAAGAGTTTCTCAGTGCAAATAAACATTACAGGCTCGTATAGTGCCTGGTAAACATTACAGGCGCGTATAGTGACTAGTAAACATTACAGGCGCGTATAGTGACTGGTAAACATTACAGGCTCTATAGTGACTGGTAAACATTACAGGCTCGTATAGTGACTGGTAAACAATACATGCTCGTATAGTGACTGGTAAACATTACAGGCTCGTATAGTGACTGGTAAACATTACAGACTCGTATAGTGACTGGTAAACATTACAGGCTCGTATAGTGACTGGTAAACATTACATGACTAACAGGTAAACACTATGACTGAACAGTGGTAAGAAGACATAACAGTTGAATACAGTCAGCAAACAGTCAGCAGATATTATAACTGAACATATAACAGATATTATAGCTGAACAGATATTATAGCTGAACAGATATTATAACAGATATTATAGCTGTACAGATATTATAACAGATATTATAGCTGAACAGATATTATAACAGATATTATAGCTGAACAGATATTATAGCAGATATTATAGCTGAACAGATATTATAACAGATATTATAGCTGAACAGATATTATAACAGATATTATAGCTGAACAGATATTATAACAGATATTATAGCTGAACAGATATTATAACAGATATTATAGCTGAACAGATATTATAACAGATATTATAGCTGAACAGATATCATAACAGATATTATAAACGAGTGATAGAACCTTGGGGAAGATTGGGGAGGGAGGGGGGATTTATGCAGAGGACAGTAAAGTAAAAAAGAAGAAGCGAAACCAAAGGCTGGATTTTCTTTTGTATGTTTTAGGAAGTGACGTGAGATATGAGAATTTCAGAAAGAAGGAAAGAAAAGGAAGCAAGCAAGAAAGAATGAATAGAAAAGAAAGAAAGACAAGAACGAAAAAAGAGAAGAAAGAAAGAAAAGACAGAAAGAAAGAAAGAAAGAAAGAAAGAAAGAAAACAAAAGATAAAATAAAAGAAAAAAATGAAATCAAGAAAGAAAGACAAGAAAGAAAGAAAGAAACGAAAGACAAGAAAGAAGGAAAGAACAGAAAGAAAACAACAAAGAAAGACAAGAAAGAAAGAAAGACACGAAAGACAAGAAAGAAGGAAAGAACAGAAAGAAAACAAGAAAGAAAGAAAGAAACGAAAGACAAGAAAGAAGGAAAGAACAGAAAGAAAACAAGAAAGAAAGAAAGAAACGAAAGACAAGAAAGAAGGAAAGAACAGAAAGAAAACAAGAAAGAAAGAAAGAAACGAAAGACAAGAAAGAAGGAAAGAACAGAAAGAAAACAAGAAAGAAAGAAAGAAACGAAAGACAAGAAAGAAGGAAAGAACAGAAAGAAAACAAGAAACGAAAGACAGAAGGAAAAGAAAGAAAACAAGAAAGAAAGAAAGAAAGAAGGAAAAGAAAGAAAACAAGAATGAAAGAAAGAAGAAAGAAGAAAGAAAAAGCTTGCAGTATTAGATTAATGTAACAGATAGAAACTGTTAATTTCACATCAAAGTTACATCTGGTAATTGTTAACACCGACGGACGATAGACCAAGAAGGACAGAAGGAAACAAAAATATGTCCCGTATGCTTAGATTAGATAATATAATCGTCTCCCGAAGAAGATATTTTAACACGTTAACAAAACGTAACCCATATTTTAACATAAGGCTCTCTTCTGAGACAAGACTATCAGGTCATTTTGGGGATATTATTGAAATCTAAACTAATCTGTAGTAAAATTGTATAGACTATGACACACAGATGACAGTCTAGTTCAGTCCTAACACGTGGGCCCAGGGGCCCCAAGGTTAAAATAGTGTGTAGGTATAACAGCCAGTTTAAGTCCAAAGTGAAGAACTGGGCATGCAGCCCGTCTTACATTCAGCCCTTCATCACTCCATCTTTCATTTTTACCACACATTCGATTTAGTACAAGTACACAAATTGCTTGGAAAGAAAATTAATATATCTAGTAATGCAAAATGAAACTATTACATTCACAGATATAAGATATTATAGCGAACCACAACTGACCAAGACCCTGTCCCATCTCTCCGTTGGTACCCCCAATAACAGGCCTAAACTGACTAACATGGCTGGGATCGCCATAGTCTCCATGATAGTGGAGTCTGCTAAAGAAGCATTGCATGCCCCTCTGCTTTTTAGCTGTACTCCGGGACTATAAATGTAGCTGCCATCGCTGCTCCCAATCCGATGCAATGATGTGTTCAACACTTTCACAGCATAGGCTACAAAGAACACCAGCTCGCTGTTACAGGGGGATTGAAGAAAAAAGGAAGAAAGAATAGTCGACAAAGTCTTCCGTTTTAAATTATGCAGCATGCGCCGGATTGACCTACGGGTGATGTCTGTTTGCACAAAAGCTGCGTTGCTGATCTCACTTCCTATCTTCGTCTCCTCCATGTAGTGTTTGATTAACTACCTGGGCCCTATGCTAACTTTAGTAAGGGGCCCCCGCCCTCTTATTAACTACCTGGGCCCTATGCTAACTTTAGTAAGGGGCCCCCGCCCTCTTATTAACTACCTGGGCCCTATGCTAACTTTAGTAAGGGGCCCCCGCCCTCTTAGACCTACACTCTCATGATATAAAATTCATATGACAATAGTCTGCGCTTGATTATTTCCCTCTCACGTCGGGGTATCGTGACATTAATGACCCTTAAACTTCGCATTATTCAGCCACGCGGATAATCCAACACTGATTGCACTAGGAAAGTACAAGTCTAACTAATGCATATTTGTAACCGAAATCAGATTTTTTTTTCCATGTTTTTTAAATTTAAGTCGTCTTTCCCGTATTTACGAAGCACACTTCGTGTACTGGTGTATCTGCAGTTAATGAGATGGCCTTACGACTGAAACCACGTATAGAGAGGTGGAGGAATGAGAAATGAGAACTCCTAATTTGCATGAGCTTGTTACTTGCGAAAGTTAGGCTAGGAATTTAGATGTGTCACAAAATCTTGAGTGAAAAAAAAGTGTGTGTTTAGTCGCTAAAGAAATATTTATTTAACCGCTGTTTGCTAATCTGGCAACCGGAATTGAAAATGTGTTTTCGTTTCAAAGCTGTCTTTGTGCAGGTTTTTTGCACTGTGTTTTCTTGTTGGGTTTGAGATATTGTGTAAGGTTGTGAAACTTTAATGGTGTTGGCACGAGGTATGATGTCGCTGGGAATGTAATATTTGTGTTGTACTATCTCAGTCAATGTTATTTGAGAGTAATATTTGTGTTATATTACATCAGTGATTTGTC
Organism: Achatina immaculata; assembly: GCA_009760885.1. Lineage (NCBI taxonomy): Eukaryota > Metazoa > Mollusca > Gastropoda > Stylommatophora > Achatinidae > Lissachatina > Lissachatina immaculata. The sequence continues at coordinate 6,989,081 of CM019719.1, read as the reverse complement.
AGTTTGTGTAGGAAGAGAAGGATGGCTGTCTGGTATAATGGCGCAACTGTGAAGGCAGCGAAGAAGACTTCTGCAAGAATCTATCCCACTTCTTCTTGGCGATCCTAGTAAATGTGACCGCTCCATCGGTCTGACACATAAGCCGGGTTCTTTGGTATACCCTATATCGTCAAAGAAGTCCTAATAATTCATCCTCCATCTGATACGACTTGTGTGCATCACCTTCACCACCAAAGAAAACGCTACAAAGATTAGGCTGCAGCTCCCAGATCAAAGTACAAACTATAATAAGCATGAACTGTTCTGAGCACAGAGTAAAGGCATCTCCAAGATTCTGATGATAAATATATGATAATATCAGAAAATGGGGTGGGGGGTGGGGTGGGGGAATGAGACACGACGACATCACCCTCAAAAAAAAAAAAAAACTAGACAGAAAGTTGAAACAGACGGGCCAAGAAACAGCAAGATTGGAGGGAAAAAAAATGGCTCGGCATACAGAAATCCAGATTTAGCATGGTCATACAAGAAGAAATGGAGGCCATGGAAATGTGGTTCATAAGAAGGATGCTGAAGGCACCATAGACAGCTAAGATAACCAACGAAGAAGTCTTAAGCGAGGCTGGAGTTAAAAGGCAAATTACAGCAAAGATCAGAGGCAGGCAAGCGAGGTTTGTAGGAGATTTTCTGAGACGAGGAAAATTAGAAGACATTGTGTCAACTGGAAAAACTGAGGGAAGAAGAGACAGGGGAAGACAGAGAGTGAAGTTACTGGATGGGCTGTCAGTGTGGCTAGGAAGAAAGTCACCGGCAGATCTCATAATTAGGTCTAAAGACAGGGAATTGTGGAGAGAAATGATCGCCTACGCCACGCGGCACGGCACTTGATTAATTGATACAAGAAGAGTGTTAGTGTTCACACAATCTTTACCAAAGTTTCGAGAATTTCTTGCTGGTCTGTTTTCACAATTTCTTTCGTTTCATCGAAAATGTATCAGATCAGACTTTATTCATTACCGAAGCGAACACTGAAGATTGCTTGAGTGATGGCATAGTTGTCAGGTGTCAGTGAACCAATGTCAAGGTCAATGATCCAAAATGTCAGGGTCAGTGAATCTGTGTCAAGGCCAGCGACACAGAAAGTCAGGGTCAGTGAACTAGCGTTAAGCCCAGTGACATAGAAGGTCAGGGACAGTGAACCAGAATATCAATGCTTATGCACCTGAGTGTAAGGATCGGTGAATCAGAATATCAGGATCAGTAAGCAGATTTTCAGGGTCAGTGAATCAGAATATCAGAACTAGTAAGCAGAGTGTCAGGGTCATTGAATCAGAAGGTCAAGATTAGTTTACCTGAAGGTCATATCAGTGAACCAGTAACAAGGTCTGTGAACCAGAATATTAGAGCCAGTGAACCAGACTGTCAGTGGCAGTGAATCAGAATATCATGGCGTGTGAACTAGAGTGTTAGGGCTTGTGAACTAGAGTGTTAGGGCTTGTGAACTAGACTGTTAGGGCTTGTGAACTAGACTGTTAGGGCTTGTGAACTAGACTGTTAGGGCTTGTGAACTAGACTGTTAGGGCTTGTGAACTAGAGCCGGTCAAAACCCTGCCCGCCTTTCTGTTGGTCCTCCTAGTAACAGAACTAGCATGGGTATGGAGACAAGAATCGTCTGATGCTGGAGTCTGTTGTGAAGCTTGCTCCTTGTGTACACTCAAGGTCTTGCAATCAGTCACCCTAACTCTATCTATTAGCCAGGTCTTGCAATCAGTCACCGTAAATCTATCTCTTAGCCAGGTCTTGTAATCAGTCACTGTAAGTCTGTCTCTCAGCCAGGTCTTGTAATCAGTCACCCTAACTCTCTTGTATTCCAGCACTTACATGCGGCCCCGCAGGAAAGAATGTACTGCTTACATTTCCAAGAGGACAGAACAACAGCGAACTAGAACAGAAAACTGGACAAACAAACACTCAAGGACAAAGACAGAACCCACCCTCCCCCCTCCCCCTCACAAAAAAACCCACAAAAAAAAAAAAAAATACAGAGAGGACTAAATAGGAAGGTTTGGAAGTGAAGTGACAAACTGTCATAACGACAGCTACAAGAATATCTTCAGTTTTTGACGTCGACAAAAGGTAATTTCGCTTCCACTCCTCGTACCATGAAGCTGGACCGCACACAATCCCATCACGCATTTCGAGATAAGAACATTCCTCTTCCGCTTTTTTTCCTTTGGGGTGATTGGTTGACTGAATTTGGGCGGGAGAGTGCAACGAGTAAGAATTCCTGACACAGATTAAAGTGCCACAAAACTGATGGTATCAGCGCTTCTCCGCTTCCTGTCTTATACCGCGAAGTAGTTCCTGAGAAGTTTCTAGCTCCAAGTTTTCATCCTCGTAGAAATGAGATTCCAAAACTCATGGCCAATTCTAGAATTCTTACATAAGAATGAGGCCTAACATTGGTTCGAACCTTTGGTTGGCTGATGTTCCTGAAAGTTTCAGTTTGCGTTCTATAATACGCAGTTACTGATTTTTTTAACTCATCGATTTGGACAAGAAGTGGGATTCAGTGACTTTCCTTACTATTGTAGAGGACACAAAATGCAGGAATATAGCCACTGTGAGAAACATATCGATCCTCCAAACCACTGAAACAAAACACCCGCTTACCAACAAAAGTACAACCATGGTTGCATGTCAAGGTTAGATACGATGCTATGTCGCAACTTCTTCACTGCACCTACTGCAAAGAGCAGCAGCTGGCAGTTACACGGAGAAAGCAGCAGCAGCAGCAGAAGAAGAAGAAGAACTGAATGAAGTAAATCTGGCAACGGACGCAAGTCTCCCATCCAAACTATGAAAAAAAGAGAAAGTGTTTAGGGGGAAACAAATATAATGGAAAATGTGAGTAAAAGGCAGGAATATACAGATAAGCATAACCTCGATAAAGAGTGAAGAATGGAAGGAACAGACAGACAAACAAACAGACAGATATAGAGAGAGAGATACAACTAACCAAATCTATTTGCAAAAGTTAAGGAACTGGTCACGCAGGCTTACAATTTTGTTCAATTTTAGGTCTATATCATTTAGTACAAATATAATATACATATAACATATAACAAACATAATTAGAACTGAAATAACTGAAATATCATAAATGAAGTAACACATCTGTCACATTTCACTCTTACCCACGCGTTCCGTAAAGGAGATTACATATATGTAACAATCTCGGACAGACAGACAGATAGACAGACAGACAGTTAGACAGATAATGGATTTATATATAAATATATAATAGCGAGAGAGATGAGAGAGAAAAGCAAAGGACAGACAGAATGGAGAGAGAAAAGTGATACAGGAGGGAGAGGGACTGCGTGAGAGAGAGAATACAGAGAGAGACAGTGAGGGAGAGAATGAGAGACAGAGAAGGAGAAAGAGGAGAGAGTGAGAGACTGAGATAGATAGATAGAGAGAGAGAGAGAGAGAGAGAGAGAGAGAGAGAGCAGATAGCACTTTCTGACGGTCTATAAATTTCCCTCCAAATTGAAACTCCTCAGAGACTGGAAGACAGATAATCAGGAACAGCGGGAGGCCAGCGAGAAGAACAGGAAAAGTTCGCTCTCGTCCGAGGCAGTGTCGAGTGTGCGATGTACGTTCTGAGGGAGCGGTTACGAAACTCCCTAGCACCTTCTGGGAGCGTGGAGCGTTCTGGATGTTTGGAGACCTACTTGACTTATAAACTGTAATGAAGGTGTGGCGCCCAGAAAGATCTGGAGATTACGCTGGATTTGAAGAGGAATTTGCTGCGTACTGAGTTGTGCGGAGTAGAACATTTTCTTTTTTTTTTTGCTGTTTCCTCAAACCGAAGCTGTAGATGAAAGGCTTAGAAAGGAGGAAAGCTGACTTGGAAAGAGTATAACAAAGAGGATGTAAGTGTTTGTGCCAGATGTAATCCTGGAGAATTGTTGCACGTGAAGCCCAAAGGAAAATATCGTGGAAAATGGCTATAATTAGAAATATTAGAATTAAAGAAAGTAGAATTAAAGAAAATGTCACAATTGATGAAAATTTTAAATATAACAGTTTATTACAGTGTAAATCATATTCTAATTATAACAGTTTGTTCTGGTTTAAATTAAATTCTAAATGTAACAGTATGTCATAGTTTATATTATATAAAAATGTAACTAAAAACAAATGAACCTAGCACGAAGAACATACCATGACATATTTTGTTTATGTTACAGAAGTCATGATTGCTGACAAAAGATATACGCCAAGTAAAGGCAGCAAATACTGAAGTACTGAAACAATACAGAGATATAGACTGAAACACTACATAAACATAGACTGAAACAATACAGAGACATAGACTGAAACAATACAGAGATATAGACTGAAACACTACATAAACATAGACTGAAACAATACAGAGACATAGACTGAAACAATACAGAGACACAGACTGAAACAATACAGAGACATAGACTGAAACAATACAGAGACATAGACTGAAACAATACAGAGACATAGACTGAAACAATACAGAGATATAGACTGAAACACTACATAAACATAGACTGAAACAATACAGAGACATAGACTGAAACAATACAGAGACACAGACTGAAACAATACAGAGACATAGACTGAAACAATACAGAGACATAGACTGAAACAATACAGAGACATAGACTGAAACAATACAGAGACATAGACTGAAACAATACAGAGACATAGACTGAAACTATACAGAGAGAGAGTGAGAGTGACAATACAGAGACGCCTCTACTTGTACGAATTCCCTGTAACTGCGAGCTGGTGTTCTTTGCAGCCGATGCTGTAGAGATGTTGAGGCACAGCATCGTATCGGTGAGGGAGCGGGTTATGGCAGCTACTTTTTCAGTCCCGGAGTACACCTAAAAAGCGGGAGGGGGTGCAAAGCTTCTTTAGCAGGGTCCACCACTATGAAGATTATGACGATCTCTATCCCGTTAGCCAGGCTAGACCTGCTCCTAGGAGTACCACGGAGATGCGGGACAGGGTCTTGGTCAGCTATGGTTCTCTAACCCTGACGCTAGCATATCAGCTATGGGTAGGGATATTCACCCCCCCCCCCCAGCCTCTGCTAGACAGGACGTATGCCCAACACTTATAACCACGCCTTAGCTAGACAGGACGTATGCCCAACACTTATAACCACGCCTTAGCTAGATAAGACGTATGCTAAACACTTATAACCACGCCTTAGCTAGATAAGACGTATGCTAAACACTTATAACCACGCCTTAGCTAGATAAGACGTATGCTAAACACTTATAACCACGCCTTAGCTAGACAGGACGTATGCCCAACACTTATAACCACGCCTTAGCTAGACAGCCACATACCCCAACACTTAGACAAGACATAACCCAACACGTATAACCACGCCTCACTTAGATAAGTCATACCTTAACACATAACTACGCCTCATTTAGACAGGGCATACCCCAACACTTATAACCACGCCTCACTTAGGTAAGACCAACCTCAACACTTATAACTACGCCTCACTTAGACAGGACATACTCTAACACATAACCACGCCTCATTTAGACACGAAATACCCCAACATTTATAACCCCGCCTCACTTAGGTAAGACCAACCTCAACACTTATAACTACGCCTCACTTAGACAGGACATACTCTAACACATAACCACGCCTCATTTAGACACGAAATACCCCAACATTTATAACCCCGCCTCACTTAGGTAAGACCAACCTCAATACTTGTAACCACGCCTCACTTAGACAGGACATACCGCAACACTTGTAACCAAGCCTCACTTAGACCGGACATACCCCAACACTTATAACCACGCCTCACTTAGACAGTGCTATAACCAAGCCTCACTTAGACAGTGCTATAACAAAGCCTCACTTAGACAGTGCTATAACCAAGCCTCACTTAGACAGTGCTATAACCAAGCCTCACTTAGACAGTGCTATAACCAAGCCTCACTTAGACAAGACATACCCCAACACTTATAACCACGCTTCACTCAGACAGGACATAGATCCAGTACTTCTAACCACACCTCAGCCAGATAGGGCACATACCCCAGCACACAGGGATCAATTTAACTTAAACTGAAAAAAAGGGGTACAAGCTGCCTCCGTTGGTAAAGCCTGGATCCAATCGTCCATACCCCCAAGCTACTCTCAAATTCCAAAGTTCCAGTTCTGACATATTTCATCCTTCTGCCCCAGGTCTCTTCTCCTAAAATGAAATTTAAGCCCGGAATATTTCAACACACGAACACAGGACATTTTTCTACAGATATAACATTACAATTATCGCAACACGTGATGAAATGATGTTCTGGTGCATCAAACGAATTCACCCCGATATCTCGACACAGCTGGAGATGTCTCACGTGGACGCATGTAGCTTTGATAACTTCTCCCACGGGCGTGAAGATATATTTCTGTCTTCCTTAGCCAAATATTCCATGCTTCTCTGGAATTCGATACGTCTGGAATAAGTTTTCAACTCGACTTTACTTGGGAATCGGTGCGAATTTTTGTGGTTTTAAATCTCGTCTAAATGTGTTTTTCTTCATGCAATTTTTTTTTCCTTGTTTTTGTGTTTCAAAAAGATGTCCTTGCTCGAACTGAGAATACAGACTTTGTTCTTCTACGACGCCTCGCCTGCCACAAAGATTTTTTTTTTAAATGTGGGGTGGGGTGGGGTGGAACCTTCCCCAAGGAAATTCTAAAAAAGTTTAAAGAAACATAAGAAGTAATCTGTTTAAAAAAAAATAGTTCACATAAACCATATTGAAAAACACAAATTCATACAATAAACACATTTTCCAAGCCCCCCCCCCCTCCCGAAATGACACACATGTAGCTTATACTATACTTTAAAATTTTATTCTGTAAAAGGCAGTATAAAACCGAGTGGAAGTATAGTTTCAAACGTATTTTTATCATAGAAAGAAGGCAAACCCGCCGCCCACGATAGGAAAATACCTAAGTTATGAGCATGTGAGTTATATATATCAGCTTCGTAGTCATCACTTCTATATCTGTATTCTCGATCGAAATAGATGACACTGCTAACTCATCTACTTTCATTCATTATGTGGAGTTCAAATATGTGCCCCCAGCCTCTAGCTATCATTTCTCCTTCTATAACATGATCTTTTTATACACGCTATGAATTACAATTCTGGACAGTGAGAACGTGAATTCCAACGTGGGATCTTGAAGACGTTAATTCCATTTCTGAACAATGAACATCTGAATTCCTCCAGTTCTGGCCACTGAATACGTGAATTCCAGTTCTGGCCACTGAATACATGAATTCCAGTTCTGACCACTGAATACGTGAATTGCAGTTCCGGACATGGGTGATGTGAATTCTGAAGTGACGTAACGTGAGGTTCCATGATCCAAAGATACGGAACTAAATGCCATCAGAGATTGGTTGGAATAATTTGAAACTACGAAGCGAAGATGCAGAATGCTTTCCCTTCATTGTTTTACTCTCTCTCTCTCTCTCTCTCAAACTCTCCATCTTTGTTTCATATATGGAATGTAATAAAAAGACTAGCTACAAAAGAGCTTACCCTTCTCCCACTAGCAGTCCCTTCCCGGTTTGTGGAAAGGGATCGGGGTTGGGCGGGGCGGGAGAAGAGAAAGAAAAGGTGTGTTGGTGTCAGTGGCGTTCCCATCAAGAGGTTTTATATTCTGACTTTAAACTGAAAACACAAAAGCGATGTTCAAGGAATGCTCATAATTACCTCTCACGTAAAGTTAAAGTACCCGCTGCCCGTTTCCCCAGGGCTGTCTTGCCATGTATTGTTCTCAGATTTTTTTACAACTCGCTCTGGTCTCAGCAAACGACAGACGATCAAGGACACTTTCTGAAAGCAGGACCCGTCTGTCCTATGATGCTCAACAAGCAAGGTCAGTGAAATCTATTGGAATCTTTCGTTTTGCATAACTCACTTGAACGTTTAACGGGGGAAAACTCCATTTCCGGGAGATTTAAACAAGGGCGATAAAGTTCCGAATAATGCTCCCTAAGCTCTGGGTAATTATCCCCCTTGCTTGACTTGCACTTTGTAGAATACATTCAGAATTACAGACCGCATTATTTATGTTTACAACATAGATTTACTCTTCAATCTGTATAATTTTACAATTGACCTTAAGTGTTTGTATCCACAGCTCCACCACCCACCAACAAACATACAAAATACTTCGCTTCCTCAGTCTCGCGTGTCTCAAAATCAGGCTCTGTCCTTTACCTTCTACCTCTTCCGCTGTTTTTTTTTTTTTTTACAGTTTGTACAAGCATGGAGTATCTTGCTCAGGAAAATAAAACTATTATTTATAAACTTATCGTTTTGTCTCATCTCATATATATGTTATATTTCCGTTCTTACAACTTTGCTCAAAATGTGTTAAAACTGTGGTTTAGAAGAAAAATCATTTCGCTCGAATATCCTTACATTTCCTTTCTTATCACCACCCTCAGAAAATGTTAAATCTGTTTTCTTTCTTATCAGTGTACTCAGATATGTTAAATTTCCTTTCTTATCACTGTACTCAGTACATATTAAGTTTTCTTTCTTGTACAAGTACTAAAAAATATTAACTTTCCTGTTCATGTTTACGGGGGATGATTCTCGCTTCCTCTGAAATTCTTAATCGTTCATGGATTATTCTTAATCTCTTCTCTCAGTGTTTTCTATACTTTTGCATTTCTGTCTCAGCTGTGGAAAATCCCAGACAGTGTTCATGTAGATGCACAGCCTTTCTTCTGCTGTGTTTTCTCTATAGGACTGGGAAGTGAAGATGCCGCCCGATAAGGCAACCAGCGGTCCATAGCTGATATGCCAGCGTCAGGGTTAGAGAACCATGGCTGACCAAGACCCTGTCCCACCTCTCCGTTGGTACCCCCAGTGACAGGCATAGCCTGGATAACGAGGCACGGATCGCCACAGTCCCAATGGTGGTGGAGCCTGCTAAAGAAGTATTGCACATTCCCTGCTTTTTAACTGTGCTCCAGGACTGAAAAAGTAGCTGCCATAACCCGTTCCCACGCCGATACGATGCTGTGCCTCAACATCTCTACAGCATCGACTGCAAAGAACAACAGCTCGCAGCTACAGGGAGATAGTACCAATAAAAGTGCTCTGTAGAACTTATTTTTCTGTCAGACTTTCAGACATAGCCATACAAGTAAAACTTCCATTTCTTCTCATGTTTAAGTATACATTTAGGAAACTGGAAGCGACAAAGATTGCCCACAGCAAAGTTAAAGAGTACATGTCTGTGTGATCAGCTTGAAGAAACACTAGACAAAACAGTGTAGATGTGAGAGAGAGAATGCGTTGATCGTGTGGTTTCCTGTAAAGGCTAAGCGGCTGCTTGTCTTGCTAGAATTTGTGGTTCGAGTTCAGCGATCATTCCTTTACTGGGTTTTCTTTTTTCACGTAAAGTACTTTGTCTACAGTTTTCCTAGGTTAAAAATTCACGATGTGTTCTGTCACTTCTCAATGTTTACTGACCGGGGCACAGCACTGGCAGATCGTGTGTCATGCTTTTGTAGGACTGTTCTTGGAAGTGTGCCATGTTTGTGTAGGATTCTTCTTGGACGTGGGTCATGTTTTTGTAGGATTGTTCTTGGACGTGTTTCATGTGTGTATAGAATTGTTCTTGGAAGTGTGTCATGTTTTTGTAGGACTGTACTTGAACGTGTGTAATGTTTTTGTAGGATTATTCTTGTATGTGTGTCAAGTTATTGTAGGATTGTTTTTGGAAGTGTGTCACTTTTTTGTAGGTCTGTCCTTGAACGTGTGCTATGTTTTTGTGGGATTGTTCTTAAGTGTGTCATGTGTTTAGAGGACTGTTCTTGGAAGTGTGTTATGTTTTTGTAGGACTGTTCTTGGACGTGTGTCATGTTTTTGTGGGATTGTTCTTGGACGTGTTTCATGTTTCTGTAGGTTTGTTCTTGGAATGTATCATGTTTTTGTAGGTATGTCCTTGAACGTGTGCCATGTTTTTTCAGTATTGTTCGTGTATGTGCGTCGAGTTTGTGTAGGATTATTCATGGAAGTTTGTCATGTTTTTGTAACATTATTCTTGTATGTATGTCATGTTATTGCAGGATTGTTCTTGAAAGTGTGTCATGTTTTTATAGGATTGTTCTTGAAAGCGTGTCATGCTTTTGTTGGATTGTTCTTTCAACTGTCATGTTTTTGTAGGATTGTTATTGGAAGTGTGTCATGTTTTTGTAGGATTACTATTGGAAATGTGTCGTGTTTTCGTAGGAATGTCCTTGAACGTGTGCCATGTTTTTGTAGGACCGTCCTTGAACGTGTGTCATGTTGTTTGTGAGATTGTTCTTGGAAGTGTGTCATGTTTTTGTACGACTGTCTTTGAACGTGTGCCACGTTTTTGTAGGATTGTTCTTGGAAGTTTGTCATTTTTTGTAGGATTGTTCCCGGACGTGTGTCATGTTTGTGTAGGATTGTTCTTGGACGTGTGCCATGTTTTTGTAGGATTGTTCTTGGACGTGTGCCATGTTTTTGTAGGATTGTTCTTGGACGTGCGTCATGTTTGTGTAGGACTGTCCTTAAGCGTGTGCCAGATTTTTTATAGGATTGTTCCTGGACGTGTGTCATGTTTGTGTAGGATTGTTCTTGGACATGTGCCATGTTTTTGTAGGATTCTTCTTGGGGGTGTGCCATGTTTTTGTAGGATTGTTCTTGGGCGTGTGTCATGTTTTTTGTAGGACTGTCTTTGAACGTGTGTCATGTTTTTTTGTAGGATTGTTCTTGTAATTGTGTCATGTTTTTGTAGGACTGTCCTTGAACGTGTGTCACGTTTTTGTAGGACAGTCTTTGAACATGTGCCATGTTTTTGTAGGACTGTCTTTGGAGGTGTGTCATACTTTTATAGGAGTTTCCTTGGACACTGTCTTCTAAGCTCCGGCATATCTATATACCTGCAGTGTAACGTCCTACCTGAGCAACCATCTCTTTCTCCTTCACGCCTGCTATCTGCCTCTGTTGCACAGCCTTGATCACACTTAAATTTCTTATTATACCAGTCTCCAACACCTTTCCTCCGCTACCCAACATCGAGCATTCAAATCAGCAACAAAGCCAATGTCTGGTGCCATGGTGGCACCTTGATGTCCACGCCTGCGGGAACAAGTAGTGGACAAATTTCTCGAAGTGTATACAAAAAACCGGGAGAACTTCGCTTCGCTGTACATGTTACACGGCTCCATCTTCAAAAGTTAACTACACGGCTACATCTTTAAAAGTTAACTACACGGCTACATCTTCAAAAGTTAACTACACGGCTACATCTTCAAAAGTTAACTACACGGCTACATCTTTAAAAGTTAACTACACGGCTACATCTTCAAAAGTTAACTACACGGCTACATCTTCAAAAGTTAACTACACGGCTACATCTTCAAAAGTTAACTACACGGCTACATCTTTAAAAGTTAACTACACGGCTACATCTTCAAAAGTTAACTACACGGCTACATCTTCAAAAGTTAACTACACGGCTACATCTTTAAAAGTTAACTACACGGCTACATCTTCAAAAGTTAACTACACGGCTACATCTTCAAAAGTTAACTACACGGCTACATCTTCAAAAGTTAACAGATGAGAAGTGTCCACAGCTAGTAAGAAAGAGAATACGAGGCGCGCTCTATCAATCTGTTGGTCTCCAAAAATAATTTACTTCTGGGGCCAGGCAATGAATGACGTACCTGTACTCATCCTGAAGACTGTCTAGTGCCCGGATGTTAACTTGTGTAACATCAAGGGTCAACTGAATGCGGAAGTCGAGTGACGGGCCGCATATAAATCAATTTTGTCAACTTACATAAAAATGAGACAAAATGATAGTTATCAAGTAAAAGTAGACTTTAAAAAAAAAAAGCTTTCTGTGTCTTTAAAAACGTTGTCGATAGGTTTTGAAGAAAAGAAATTTATGTAAGCGGATATTTAAGTTAAATATTTTGAGTATATCTTGTATGCAGGTAACACTGAGGGCCGCGTGTTGAACATCCCTGATCCAGCAGGTCACAAAGTTGAAATGTATAGCAGGAGAAAAAGCTGAAATGTATAGTAGGACACAAGGTTGAAATATATAGTAGGACACAAAGTTGAAATGTATAGTAGGGCACAAGGTTGAAATGTATAGTAGGACACAATGTTGAAATGTATAGTAGGACACAAAGTTGAAATGTATAGTAGGACACAAAGTTGAAATGTATAGTAGGACACAAAGTTGAAATGTCTAGTAGCACACAATGTTGAAATGTATAGCAGGAGAAAAAGCTGAAATGTATAGTAGGGCACAAAGTTGAAATTATAGTAGGAGACACAGTTGAATTGTCTAGTAGGACACACTGTTGAAATGTACATTAGGACACAAAGTTGAAATATCTAGTGAGTCACCAAGTCTCTAGTAGGTCATAAAGTTGACGTGTCTAATAGGATCAGTCAGTCAGTCAGTCATTTGCATGCCCCTTGCGGAACTTTGCATCCCTAATAATCTCTCGGTTGTGAGCAAGATGGCCTACTGCTGATGCATCCATTTGCAGATTATCAACGATGTCTTGCAGCCATCTTATTCTTTTTCCAATTATGTACCCTTCCAAGACGGTCTTCTCTAGATTATCATGATGTTTAATGTGTCCAAAATATTTAAGACGGACCCCTTGTTTTATGACAAACCAAGTTGTTGTTTCACCATTTATTCTTACTGCTGCTTGTTGGTCTAGATATATCAGTGATGTTAATTGTATCAAATGTGTTGGAAATCCCATTTTTTCCATTATTTTCCAAAGTTTTTGTTGCTGTACACTATCAACTGCCTTTGAATAGTCTATAAAATATAAATAAAGATTCACATTAAAATCTCTGCATTTCTCTATTATGATTCTTATATTGAATATATGATCTCTTGATCCTCTTCCTTGCCTGAAACCAGCTTGGACCATATTGACTTCTTCTTCTATTTTCTTTCGAAGTCTACCCATTATGATTTTTAACAGAATTTTACTGGCATGACTAATCAGGGCAACAGTTCTGTAGTTTGTGCATAATTTCAGGTTACCCTTTTTTTGGCAGTGGTATGAATACAGTTCTTTTCCATTCTTTTCTACGAGTAGTAGGTTACACAGTTCAAGCGTCTAGTAGGTCATGAAGCTGACATGTCTAGTAGGTTACAGAGTTTAAAACTAATTGATGTAGATGCCATAAATAATCTACAGCGTTTAAATTCTTACAAGAATTACACGCATTTTTAGCAATGTCTCCGTCAGTATTCATAAAATCAGTACAACGACTATTGTTCTCTGCTCTGGTGAACTAATGTATTTGCCCAGAGCAAAGCTCTGAAAAGTCCAAAAACTATATAATCTACCGTATAGTTTATGGAGTATACGTTTCGGCTTTCGTTCTCAGTTTGAAAGTGGTTGAAAATGAGTGGGAAGTTTCTAAGACAAACTCATTTATCTCCTCTGATTTATTTTCAAATCAAGTGAATTTTTAATTTGAAAACTTATACCGTCCAATAATTCCTCATTTCCTTTTTTATTTCTTTCTAACCTAGCCCCACATAAACGTTTCTGACAATAGCATCATTTTGTTTTGTTTGAAATCCTTTAACTTTGGACATTCGAGTTTACAATGTTCTTCCACGTGTCTCGAGCGTCTGTCATTTTTTCCCCCTCAGATTTCAAAAGCGTTTCTTTATAAAAGATGTGTCAAGTACTCGTTTTACCAAATGGGCTTGATTGACGGGGAGACAGCAGTGACGATTCCAGACCATTACCTTTTCATGCGAAGTCAGTCCACAACGAGCTGTATTACACTCACGCTTGTGTTTATGATAATTTCTAGTAATGACTCGGTCAGACTCAAGAAAGAAAGAAAGACAGAAAGAAAGAAAGAAAGAAAGAAAGAAAGAAAGAAAGAAAGCTCAGTAGTAGCCAGATATTTTACAACGACTACAAACAAAACTAGCTGCTCATCATAAACGCTTCATATATCCTCTTTAGCCTTGCAAGAGTGAAAAATGAGATATTTCTGCACATTCTCTGCTTAATTCTTGCACCACCTTTCCCTACTTTGTTCAGCCACTTTTAAAAATTGGCCCCCTATTCAACAAAGAAATCTGAAGAGTCTACCTCACCAACGAGTACCTGGCATATGGTAAGAGGGATTATAATAATGGAAATTGCCTCATTGCACTGATTATCGAAGAATACTCTAATCCCAATGTACACAAGCACGCGCTGACCGTAATTTTCAAAGATATTTTGACATGCACTAACAAATGATGCCCGTGAACTTTAATACTCCAGAGAATATGAACTTAACACTTCTGGAAATCCCCCCCCCCCCCTTTTTCAACTCTAGAGATGGAACTAATATGATTTCTGAAAACACATTCTTAAACCCGTGATCCACTGTTCAGTTCTAAACTATTCTCGTTATACGAGAACTCACTCGAATAACGCATGATAGGGGCTCCGACAGAAATCCTGTAAGCTGACGTAAAACTCCCCCCCCCCCCAACACTCTCCACACTTCCCCCATCCTCATATGTTTTTTTTTCATCCATTACAGCCCGCTCGAAGATCTTGGGGCCCACCCTTAAAACAAGGAACATCTTCTGGGGCTCAGAGACATGTCTCGGTTGGAACCCTCCATCCCTAAACTCACAAGGCCTGGCACATGAAATATCCGTTACTATTTGCTTTAATAGCATATTATATAAGTGATATATGCACACTAAACTGTTACCTGAGTTCATATAAGTTCACGGTGTACAAATGCAAAAGGTAAGAACAGGTGAAAATAAGCGCTAGAAGAATGTTGGTGACAAAAAGTTTAAGCGATAGACTGAGAGAGAGAGAGAGAGAGTATGTGACAATCAGCAATGAAAATAATGTTATATATTCTTTCCTTCAAAGAACTGTTCCGATCCACGCTTAGAGAGAGAGAGAGAGAGAGAGGGGGGGGGGGGTAATGAATAATCTTTATTTTAAAAGGGTGAAGAATTTAGGGCGCAAGCCCGTCTTACATTCTGCCCTTTATCACTCCATCTTTCATTCTTCTCACACTCTCAGTTTAATACGATATACAAAATTACATGAATTACATGAATAATATATACACACAGGCATCTATCTATCTATCTATCTATCTATCTATATATATATATATAGACGGCAAAGACCTGAGGATTGTAAAACATCTATACTGGCAGCAGGAAGCAGGGATTAGAGTTAAAAATAAAACTAGAAAATATCAACATATAAAACAAGAAGTGCGACAGGAATGTGTACTATCTCCAGACCTTTTTTCTCTGTACAGTGAGAATATTCCAAGAACGATCATCACAGAACCAGGTATAAAAGTCGTAGGATACAATATTAACAACTGACGACACAGTACTGATAGCTGAGAACCAACAAGGCCTGCAGAATCTCTTGGATAAAGTCGCTAAAGGAAGTGAACAGAAAGGGCTTACTTTAAACATAAAGAAACAGAGACTATGGTAAGAAAAAGAATCCACCAAAATCCAGTATAAAATTAAACGGAACTATTCTAAAGCAGGTGCAGAAACTCAAATACCTTGGAGCAGTAATAACTTCAGATGGGATATGCAGAACAGAATAGGCCAAGCAAAGACTGCATTTCAGAGAATGTGAAACATATTATCCAACACATCCTTATCAATGAATGTTAGAAAACAAGTCCTAAAATGCTATATTGAACCTATCTTGTTATATGAAAACGAATCATGGACAATAGGCAAGTCTGCACAAAAATCATTGGAAGCAGCAGAAATGTGGTTTATTAGAAGAATGTTGCGAATCCCTTGGACAACAAAAATAATTAATGGAGAATGTTTGAGAAGAGCTGGAGATAGAAAAAAACTCTTGTTACAAAAAAAAAAAAAAAAACGGAGAGAGACAATGTACTTTCATAGGACATGCAATGAGAAGAGGGGGCATTGAAAATATTATAACAACAGGAAAAATAGAGGGAATAAGATCCAGAGGAAGACCAAGAGAAATGATATTGGACAGTCTGACGAGATGGTGTGAGAGATCACCAACTGAACTGACGGCCTGCATGAAGGATCGTGTACTCTGGAGAAGCATAATAGCCAACGCCAGTCGGCACGGCCTGGTTGGTGTGTGTGCGCGTGCGTGTGTGTGTGTGTGTGTGTATGTGTGACTCATCCTCGACTGTTTTCATATATTTTGTATTGGTTATGTACCTTGATTTGTGGTTATTTTTTTTTGTCTTACTTCCTCTCGTTTGTAGATAAACTGACACCACCTTCACCTGTCTTTAAAAACTTGACAGTAAAGGATTAAAATTTCGTCGATTTTTTTAATTTTTAAAAAATTTTTAGCTTGGGTCTATCCCAAGGGAGGAAACTCGGAGGGCAAAAAAAATTTGGAGTTATCCCATCTTGTTTATTTAAATTGGGTTTTTTCTAATCCCTTGAGACTGCGGTAAATTAAAATGAGAGAGAGAGAGAGAGAGAGAGAGAGAGAGAGGGAGATACACTTAGATTATAGTACGTCATTTATTCTGTCACAACATCAAATGATCATAAATTATTTTGCGAGAAAGACATATACGGGACTCTTGGCATTGGTCAGTTAACTATTAAAAAAAAATTCGTAGATTAAAACTGTTACCATGTAAAATAATTTTTAAAATAAGAATACCCACCCCACCCCCGCCACCCCCCTCCCCCACAAAAAAAAAAGAAAAAGAATGAAAAAAGATTAATTTATTTCCGTGAATGATACTTGAGAGATTGGAAAGAAAAAAAAAAAACGGAGAGAGACAATGTACTTTCATAGGACATGCAATGAGAAGAGGGGGCATTGAAAATATTATAACAACAGGAAAAATAGAGGGAATAAGATCCAGAGGAAGACCAAGAGAAATGATATTGGACAGTCTGACGAGATGGTGTGAGAGATCACCAACTGAACTGACGGCCTGCATGAAGGATCGTGTACTCTGGAGAAGCATAATAGCCAACGCCAGTCGGCACGGCCTGGTTGGTGTGTGTGCGCGTGCGTGTGTGTGTGTGTGTGTGTATGTGTGACTCATCCTCGACTGTTTTCATATATTTTGTATTGGTTATGTACCTTGATTTGTGGTTATTTTTTTTTGTCTTACTTCCTCTCGTTTGTAGATAAACTGACACCACCTTCACCTGTCTTTAAAAACTTGACAGTAAAGGATTAAAATTTCGTCGATTTTTTTAATTTTTAAAAAATTTTTAGCTTGGGTCTATCCCAAGGGAGGAAACTCGGAGGGCAAAAAAAATTTGGAGTTATCCCATCTTGTTTATTTAAATTGGGTTTTTTCTAATCCCTTGAGACTGCGGTAAATTAAAATGAGAGAGAGAGAGAGAGAGAGAGAGAGAGAGAGAGGGAGATACACTTAGATTATAGTACGTCATTTATTCTGTCACAACATCAAATGATCATAAATTATTTTGCGAGAAAGACATATACGGGACTCTTGGCATTGGTCAGTTAACTATTAAAAAAAAATTCGTAGATTAAAACTGTTACCATGTAAAATAATTTTTAAAATAAGAATACCCACCCCACCCCCGCCACCCCCCTCCCCCACAAAAAAAAAAGAAAAAGAATGAAAAAAGATTAATTTATTTCCGTGAATGATACTTGAGAGATTGGAAAGAAAAAAAAAAACAGTAATCACGTATGTAAATGACCGTCACAGATGATCTACTTTCCACTCTCCGTACAGTAAAACACTGAATCTCACCACTCCACTCCATCACCGGATGTTAAAGTTAGATTCTTTGTCTGGCATTTGCTTCAAATCATTGAGTTCACTCCTGGCAGACTTTGACGAAAAAGCGAAGATGAGGTTACATATGATACTCTAGCCACACAGGACGGACAATATGATACTCTAGCCACACAGGACGGACAATATGATACTCTAGCCACACAGGACGGACAATATGATACTCTAGCCACACAGGACGGACAATATGATACTCTAGCCACACAGGACGGACAATATGATAGGAGCGACCGCTGTATTCGGGGTCTGGCCGTGCTATTTGCATTATTTTTCATAGTATGAGCGCATATTCGTGTAGATATCCAGAGCTATCTGTATCTGAAGATGAGGCTTTCCTTCTCTGAGACAGGGAAATCTATGTCTGAGGATAAAGCTTTCCTTCTCTGAGATAGGGAAATCTATGTCTGAGGATAAAGCTTTCCTTCTTTGAGACAGGTAAATCTATGTCTGTGGATAAAGCTTTGTCTCTGAGACAGGGAAATCTGTGTCTAAGGATAAAGCTTTCCTTCTCTGAAACACAGTTAAATCTATGTCTGAGGATAAAGCCTTGTCTCTGAGACAGGGAAATCTGTGTCTAAGGATAAAGCTTTCCTTCTCTGAAATACAGGGAAATCTATCTGTCTTAGGATAAAGCTTTCCTTCTATGACACATGGAAATCAATCTGTGTCTAAGGATAAAGCTTTCCTTCTATGATTCAGGGAAATCTATCTGTGTATAAAGATAAAGCTTTCCTTCTCTTAGATAGGAAAATCTATCTGTGTCTGAGGATGAAGCTTTCTTTCCTTGAGACAGGGAAATCTATGTCTGAGGATGAAGCTTTTCTTCCCACTGACAGTGAAATCTATATGTATTTGAGGATTAAGTTTCTTTCTTGTCTGCACATGTTAAGCTGTGCTGATGTTTCTCTCAAAGACTCAGGATTAGGAGCTTAAAGTACCCTAATCTAGCACCATTAAGTTCTCTAGATCAGTGGTTCGCAACATTTTCACATCCAAGGATCACTTTCTAACTGCAGATAAGTTGCGGACCACATATATATGTGAATGCCGGCATAATGACATATTCATGTGGCAAATATGTATCTGGATATTCCTTTGTTTTCTATTTATGCACCGAAAGTCATGTGCACAATGTAATTTAGTGCGCCTCACCCTGCAGATAATATTCTCCCTTGTCAGAGGTAGCTTCTCCAACACTGGTGTCTCACGTACTCATTTTATACAAACAGGTAAACTGGACAAGCATGCGGGTAGGTTGGCTTTCCACTCATAACTTAAGCATGATAATACAATTCACTATAGTCTGTGTAACTTTCACGCGCATATAATACGCGTCTTGGGTAAAAATAAAAAGAAGAAAACTTGACTTTTGACTTCTGGAACGCGTTCCTACATATGACGACCTACGATTATGTGATAATAACATTATCAAACTTTTTTCATTAGCGGTATCGTGAAAGATTACCCTCTCTCCTTTCTCCTGCCCAGTACCCGTTCCCCCCCCCCCCTCTCCTCCTACCTCCCCTACCTCTTAAATATAACCTCCCGTCCAATTCCTACCACAAACGGCCATTAAGTTGAAGAGTTATTTTGGCGCCAGCATAATGTCATTATAAACTCATTTCCCATGGCTCTACTCAGATGAGAGCCGTGTAATTCATAATAACAAACCCATTATCAATTGTTATCTCAAGTGCCCGCGTGTTGCACATTCTGGACATTTCTAGGAAACTTTCATTTAGAAAATTTACTTTTAGTTTGTTTTTTTTAACCTTATAAGAAATAGCAGGATCTTAGATTTAGAAACAGAGGACAAGAAAAGTGAAGATGAAACTTATGAAAGTGTTTAAAAAGGCAGCTACGAACATAAGCCCGCCTTTTGTCTGACTGAGCGCTGTATTTTTATAAAAAGTAGAAAAAAAATACTTTGTAAAATGTAATATTTATATAATGTCTATTTTCATAGTAGACTTTGAGTTTGAAGGAAGTAGATGTAGGCTATTTATGGAATTTGTTTTTTTTTCTCAAAGGGGGGAGGGAAGGGTAAGTAGATGTCGGCTGTTTGTGAAACTTGTTGCTTAGTCTGAGGCAGGTAGATCTTGGCTGTTTGTAGAACTTTTTTTTAAACCTGAGGTAGGTTGGTGCTGACTGTTTTTAGAACTTGCCAAGTCTGAGGCAAGTAGATGTTTGCTGTTTGTAGAACTTTTTAAGTCTGAGGCAGGTATATGTTGACTGTTTGTGGAACTTGTTGAGTATGAGCCAGGCTGATATTGACTGTTTTTGTGGAACTTTCTTAGTATGAGGCAAGTTGATGTTTACTGTTTGTGGAAATTGCTTAGGAAGGTAAGCTGATGTTGACTGTTTGTGGAACTTGCTTAGGATAAGGCAAGTTGATACTAAGTTTGTAAAAAGTACCGTTATTTTGCTGAGTAAATTCACTAACCATACGCGACAGAGAATGGCCATTTAAAGGATCGCAAATTTTAACAACACCAACAGAAAACAAACAAACCCAATACTTGATCGTGGATAAGGCAACTGAACACTGAACTCTCTTCAATGATAAGCAAGAAATTGAGTCTTAGTTTTAATATTTGACTTCTCTAGTTTCACATTTCTTTTCTAAAAAAACTACCCTAGGTTCATAAATTTAGCAAAGCATTTCTCCTGGATTGCTGGTCATAATATTTTTCTATAGCAGCTTAACGGTGGACAACAGCTTGATGATGGACAACAACTTGATGATGGACAACAGCTTGATGATGGACAACAGCTTGATGATGGACAACAGCTTGATGATGGACAACATCTTGATGATGGACAACAGCTTGATGATGGACAACAGCTTGATGATGGATCACAGCGTGATGATAGACAACAGCTTGATGACGGACAACAGCTTGATGACGGACAGCAGCTTGATGATGGATCACAGCTTGATGATGGACAACAGATTGATGATGGACATCAGCTTGATGATGGACAACAGCTTGATGATGGACAACAACTTGATGATGGACAACAGCTTGATGATGGCCAACAACTTGATGATGGATCACAGCTTGATGATGGACAACAGATTGATGATGGACATCAGCTTGATGATGGACAACAGCTTGATGATGGACAACAACTTGATGATGGACAACAGCTTGATGATGGCCAACAACTTGATGATGGACAACAGATTGATGATGGACAACAGATTGATGATGGACAACAGATTGATGATGGACAACAGCTTGATGATGGCCAACAACTTGATGATGGACAACAGATTGATGATGGACAACAGATTGATGACGGACAACAGCTTGATGATGGACAACAGATTGATGATGGACATCATCTTGATGATGGACAACAGCTTGATGATGGACAACAGCTTGATGACGGACAACAGCTTGATGATGGCGGGCAGTTTGATGAAGTCATTACTACAGAAACAAGTGAAGAAGGAGAAGAGTTTACCAACACTGGAAGAGCAAAGAAGGATTAAAACGTTGACTTCTTCGTCCGCTCAGACATGGACCCCCATCTCTCCCACAGATTCGGCAGTTCTTGTGAGCTTTTTAGTACCAACAAAGGGTCTCTTCTGTAGGGGGTCTGGGGTTCTGGGGGTCTGGCCACGTCCTTTTGCTGACTGGGTTATGTAGATGGCATAAAAATGTTGACTCAGATCAAAAGTGCTTTGTGTATAATCTGTGACGGTGATCTAAAATGAATAGATTACACATCAAAATTCTGAAACTAGCAAAGTACCAGCAAGGTTCTGATCTATGGCCACATCTAGAAAATAAACACTTGAACTGGACAATGGATATGACTAATTCATCCATATATCCAGGGATTTTTTTTTCTCTTCTCAGCTATTCTCTTTTCTCCCAATTTTTCTCCGGTTCCGGTAGGCGTCTTAAGGGACACTATACACCACCTGTCTCACCTTGTCAACCCACACAATTTATAGGCCAGAAATCTGTCTGAGCACGAAGTTGGATGCCGTGACATGTCATGGTCCTGTGGTCTTGTAGAAAAGAATGGACCTGGGATACAATTCATGACAACAACCACAAGCCACTTTGTCAGAATTTATGGACATAGCGATTCTTTTAAAGGAAAAAAAAATCGTCCCGTAATTTCAACGTCCCTTATGAAATAAGTGAGTCATCTGAGAGTCACAGGGTCTTGTTAGAGCTGATGTCCCCATGAGGACTGTATAGATGCAGTCGCCTTGTGAAATAAATCATTCTGTAGCTTGTGTTAGGTTTCTACTTCGTTCTCTGAAGCTTTGAAGTGAAAGATGGGCTTATTTTCTAACGCGGCCATCCCTTTATGACATAATGAAAACGATTTAGTGCAGACATAATGACAGCAGTTTGGTGGAGACATAATGACAACAGTTATGTATAGACATAGTGACAACAGTTTTGTGTGGACATAATGATAACAGTTTGTTGTAGACATAAATGACAACAGTTCTATCTATAATGACAGCAGTTCTATGTAGACATAATGACAACAGTTCTATGTAGACATAATGACAACAGTTCTATGTAGACATAATGACAACAGTTCTATGTAGACATAATGACAACAGTTCTATGTAGACATAATGAC
Organism: Achatina immaculata; assembly: GCA_009760885.1. Lineage (NCBI taxonomy): Eukaryota > Metazoa > Mollusca > Gastropoda > Stylommatophora > Achatinidae > Lissachatina > Lissachatina immaculata. The sequence goes on along the minus strand of CM019719.1, from coordinate 6,966,537 downwards.
AGCAGTTCTGAACGCAAACCCAGCTTTCTAAAAATAACTACAGACATTAAAAATACAATTAGAAGAAAGGAAAACCATTTTAGCTTTTTTTTTTTTTGCTGCTCATATTGTAACTTCTGGATGCTTGGTGTCCCTTCCTTCCTCTCTCTCTCCTCTCTCTCTCTCTCACACACACACACACAGTCCCATTTATCTGTTTATGTCCTTTATCTTCATCTCCTTCTAGCTCTCTCTCCTCTCTCTCTCTCTCTTTCTCTCTCTCTCTCTCACACACACAGTCCCATTTATCTGTTTATGCCCTTTATCTCCATCTCTTTCTAGCTCTCTCTCTCTCTCTCTCTCTCTCCTTCGTCCACTCTTATACATCGCTATCTCATTCTGTATCTTCCCTCCTTTTGTTCCCCCATTCTCTCCTCTTTCTCTTTACCTTCTCTTCTTACCCGATTTTCTCCCCTCACTTTTTTCTTCTTCCTCTCATAATACAATACCACCATAACCCACTCCCCATCCGACAAGATGTTTATGTACTTTAAGATCATCAAACTTCGGTTCTGAAGTCAAAGTATACGCACATCCAGGCACACTGCAACATTGACGGGAAGTCCGTCCTACTCTGTCCTCTCTCCATCATTCAAGGCTGTTGTATTCTTGTCAGCTGAAACTGAAGAAGGCCTGCGTTTATCCGTCTTAGCGTTAAGTTGCCACTCAAAGAATTACTACAACATTCAAGTACCAGGTCTTGAGCTGGCTAGCTAATACCAGCATTCAAGTACCACAGCTTGGATTTTCTGACTTAATACCAACCAACATTCAAGTACCACAGCTTGGATTTTCTGACTTAATACCAACCAACATTCAAGTACCACAGCTTGGATTTGCTGGCTAAAACCAACATTCAAGTACTACATCTTGGATTTGCTGGCTAATACCAACATTCAAGTACCACAGCTTGGATTTGCTGGCTGATATCAACATTCGAGTACCAAGGCTTGAGTTGGCTGGCTACTACCAACATTCGAGTAACAAGGCTTGAGTTGGCTGGCTAATACCAACATTCGAGTACCGCGCTTGAGTTGGCTGGCCAATACCAACATTCGAGTACCAAGGTTTCAGTTGGCTGGCTAATACTTCATATATCCACGAGATCTTGGCAGAGACTCTAAGTACCTTAAGATTGATAAATGGACGGGTATACACAAGCTTCAAAAGAAACAGCTAGAATCAGTAGATAACTGCAAGTCGACTGATTTGACATTTTATCACATGATTTATCTACGCAAGCCTCGAGATGAGGCTCGCCTAGCCTGCATAAAGGGGCTGTCACAGATACTGCTGACTGTATAAACGAACTCAAGGTTTATTTTACTTGGATTTTTTCCCACTTCAGTGCAAGAAGTTAGGGGAGTACTTTCCCTTGGTATTTCTAGCGAACGTTAAAAGCCGTCCTTCTATCTCCAGATGAGAACTGCGATTATATTTTTAAACGTTTTTTACCTCGTTGATGAAACATCGTTCTTTCAATCATACGTCGCCCCAACCGCTTCGCAAAAATAAAACGATGATAAACTTAGGAGGTTTTGGGAAAGTGATAGTTGAAGAGACACACAACATATTCCAGGAAAACATGTGAAAAGCATGAAGAAAAATATATTATTATTAATCTTGTCGTGTTGGAGCCAATTAAGAAACAAGGTATTACAGCTGGATAACGTGTCATTGTCGTGTGTTCTTGCAGGTGTTCTGTAACATGAAGGAATTCAAGATAATGTGGCAAAGTCGCATTCGTCGTAATCTCCATTACCGTTATTGTCGTCATCATCATCATAATTATTATCATCGACTTGTAATTTAGCACTCTTTACACGATAATTAATCACAGAGAATTTAATATAAATCTATATTTATCTTTTATAGACTAGTCAAAGGCATTTGATTGTGTACATCACACAGAAACTTTGGGAAATAATGGAAAAAATGGGATTTCCAACACATTTGATACAATTAACATCACTGCTGTATCTAGACCAGCAAGCAGCAGTAAGAAAAAATGGTGAAACAACAACTTGGTTTGACATAAAACAAGGGGTCCGTCAGGGGTGCATATTGTCTCCATACTTATTTAACTTGTATACTGAAAATATAATGAGGAATGTTAGAGAAGATGTAGACAAAGAATATTACGACGGCATACAAATTGGAGATTATGAAATACCAGAGATTAGATATGCTGATGACACAGTATTACTGTCCACAACATAAAAAGGAATTGAAAAAACTAATTATGTCAGTCCGTAAGAATAGTGAAAAACAAAACCTCTATATTAATGCGAAGAAAACTAAATTGATGACAACTGACAAAACAAACAAGGCAGCTGATATATGTACCAATGAAGAAAAACTGGAAGAAGTGGAGAGTTTTGAATATCTTGGATCACTGCTAACTAATAATGGAGATATAATGAGGGAAATTAAAAGGAGGACATCTATCGCTCTTCAGAAAGTAAAATAACCAAAGAATCTGTGGAGAGGAACAGACAGAACTACAAAAATAAGATTTTTAAGGGCATGCGTCTTTTCCATTGCAACATATGCTTGTGAGACCTGGACACTTAACAAAATAGCTGAAAAACACATAAATGCCTTTGAATGTAAATGCTACAGAAGAGTTCTTCAAATATGGTGGACACAAAAAAGAATAAATATACTCATACTACAAGAACTTACTATTTAAGAAGGCTGGCTAGTAAAGAGGATTAAACAAAGAAAACTTAAATATTTTGGACACATTAAACGTCATGATAATCTAGAGAAGACCGTCTTGGAAGGGTACATAATGGGGAAATGAAAGAGAGGAAGACCAAGGCGAAGATGGCTGCAAGACATCGTTGATAATCTGCTAATGGATGAATCAGCAGCAGGGCATCTTGCTTACAACCGAGAGCCCTAAAGGAGTGCTGTTTGGGAGGAAAAGTTTCGCAAGGGACATGCAAATGGCTGACTGACACGTTGTACTCTCTCTTTCTCTGTGTGCGTGCGTGTGTATGTGTGTGTCTTGCGTGCGTGCCCTTCCTACCACTGCAGCATGAAAGAGAAAACGGATTAATTTTTAACACACTTAAAACATTGCTAAAAATAAACCATTTCTAAACTGTACTCCAAAATGAACCCTCCACCGAACATATTGTTAGCCAGTGTTTAAGCTGTGAAGAAAAAGCTAGCAGGAAAAGTGTCCTCAGAAGGTTGGCAGAACAGACTGAGCACTGTGGGTAACCTGACTTCACACTGGGAGAATTTATCAAAGGTTAAACAGAGCAAACATGAGCGATAATTATAGGAAGAATGCAGCGCTCACGGGATAGTCCTTGCTCTGGGCCCGCCGGCCCGCCGACCCGAGCCCGTTGTTCACTCACGACTGAAAAGACGTTTGGCGAGATGTAGAGCAGGCGTGCGCGGATCATTTTTATAGTGTGGCAGAGAAGTTCTAAAGATGGTCAGCAGAGTTCTGTAAACTCCTTTTATTCACATTCTTAAGCGTGGGTATACATTTTCGTTAGTGAACATTTGGGGGACAATGAGGAGAAAGGGAATTTGGGAGTATAGTTTTACGTATAGTTTTACACTTTTATTTTGTTATGATGTTTTGTTATCAATGAAAGTTGGAGAGGCCGAAATGTTGGATATTCCTGCTTTCATTATTTATGAAAATTCATCGACGACAACTTTAATCTTGTCTTACATACCTTGGGCTGATATTCATGTTAGCTTCTGGTTATACCATTCATGCAATGTAGCTTTATGGTGCGCTTCATACTGCAGGTAGACAGTCTCCCTTCTTAAAAACACTCTTCCCCTTTAAAGAGTGTGCAGGTGTTAATTTTTTAAAAAAAAAATCAGTTGACTAGAACACTCATATTCAGTCCACAACAAGCGCATGTGAATAAAGTTCCCTAGCGACCGTAGCCACTCCCACGCCAGTAGACAATACTTGCTACAAGAAGAGAAACGAAGCGACAGAAGAACAGAACAGAACAGGAAAGACTTGGCGGAGATAGACAAAATCTAAACACGAACTTCCTGTACAATCTCGTTACTTCTTTTTTCTTTACCTTTCAAACTTCCTGTAGTCGAAGATAGACCAGGCTTCATTTCTACAGAACCAGTCGTGGAAAACTGGCCCAGACTTTGTGTTAGAGAGTACAAAATGGAGTTACAGAGTACAGGGGAAAAGAAGCATGCGATAACGGATCAAGGTAGTATTTGTCAACGACCATTGCCTTAGTTTCAAAAGGTCAAATGCCATTCCAGTGAGCAGCTCCGTACATTCGGCGGTTGGAGAATGCACTATATCCACAGAACTATTTTTCCTTGTGGTTGAAATATGCCCAGCCGTCCATGTCAGCAATCCCCGCTGTCCTCCTATGACATGAATGCAGTCACGGCGGACATATTTACTGAGGCAAATCTCCGCTGTCCTCCTATGACATGAATGCAGTCACGGCGGACATATTTACTGAGGCAAATCTCCGCTGTCCTCCTATGACATGAATGCAGTCACGGCGGACATATTTACTGAGGCAAATCCCCGCCCGAACAAAAATTTGCTCGGATTCAAGTGACCCAAAGTTTTCTGAATAATTACTTTCGAAGGTAAGACCAGGCCCACAAATGGGACAAGTGGAGTGGGACGTTAGGGTGGATGTTGGAGCAATGAGAAGATGAAGAAAAGCTACAGCAGGTGTAAAGATTCATTTATCCTTGTCAGGGAACAGAAAGTGGATGAGGAAATGGAGTTTGAAAGTGTAGGTTTTATACTAGGAGGAAAGTGAGAGAATTCCTGCCATGCGTTGAAGGCAGGGACAAGAAAAGAACGTGAAAATCTATAACCTTCTCTTTTTCTCTGATAAAAAGCTCACACGCAATGGAAATTTTAAAAATTGTTCCTTTTTGTTATATTTTTCTCGTTTAAACTTTCAATTCATTTATTTTATTTTCAGTTTTCTCTTCTTCACCCAAACATAAACTTTTAAAAAAAATTAAACTGTGAACGGCGTAGATTGGCAATTGCTTTCTTCACGCAGGTAAAGTATTACACCTGTCTCAGATAAAACAACCTAGATTTTTTTTTTACCTGATAATTCAGGTTTGAATACATTTCTTCTCTTGATTAAAAAAATTTTGTTTTTGCATTCTTGAAACATAGGACTAAAAATTACAACGCATTCTTAATATAAATATAATAAATGATTTCATAACGAATGAAATATACAGAAACAAATTTTCGAAGAAATATTATGAACTAGAATAAATGGTAGATTTATTGTGATCTGGGAAACATGATAACTTTAGAGCTAATCTGCTGAATATGAAGACAGCAAACAGATTGCTGTTGGAATACACAGACAGGAAAGATGATAATATTGAAGGAAACACGTGTATAAGAGGATATTTATACAAATAAAGGACAGCGCTGACAATAACAAGAAGACGGAGCTTCAACACAACACACATCACAGAAACCATTATAACAGCGGATGGAAATTCTCTTGAATCACAGAAACATAGAAACACATCATAGAAACCATTATAACAGCGGATGGAAATTCTCTTGAATCACAGAAACATAGAAACACATCATAGAAACCATTATAACAGGGAATGGAAATTCTCTTGAATCACAGAAACATAGGAACAGAGAAACACATCATATAAACCATTATAACAGCGAATGGAAATTCTCTTGAATCATAGAAACATAGAAACATAGAAACACATCATAGAAACCATTATAACAACGAATGGAAATTCTCTTGAATCACAGAAACATAGAAACATAGAAACACATCATAGAAACCATTATAACAGCAAATGGAAATTCTCTTGAATCACAGAAACATAGAAACAGAGAAACACATCATAGAAACCATTATAACAGTGAATGGAAATTCTCTTGAATGAGTGGATAGTTTCGGCTATCTTGGATCTACGATACCTAAATCTTCTCTCTAGACTCCAGAGAAAGAAATCAGTGCAAGAATAAGAGAGACAACTGTCATTTTTAGCAAACCAAAGAAGAGGGTATGGAGCAATAGAAGATCTATATTGATTTTGATCTGTCAGATCTGCAAAGAGATACAAAGAAGGCAGGGATCAAGGAATCAGCTGAAATGTGTTCTTAAGAAGAACGCTGAAGGTACCATGGACAGCAAGAATCGAACAAGGATGTTCTGAAAGAGGCGTGTGAAACAATAACAATTATAAAGAAGATCAGAAAAGGAGAATCCAGATTTGTTGACATGGTTGGAGGAGAGGCGGGCTAGAGCACCTAATAGCAACAGGAAAAACTGAAGGTAGAAGAGACATAGGTAGACAGAGAGAAAAGATGATTGATGGTTTGGCAATCTAGCATGGGAAATGCTCAGTGACAAGCCTGCAGAAATGTACAAGGGATCGGGGGTTATGGAAGGACGTGATGTCCTACGCCTTTGGCAGCAACCTTGAGAGAGAGAGAGAGAGAGAGAGAGAGCTGTCCATTTATTACTCTCTTATGTGAGCCCGAAACGTGAGCAACATTCTGTGAATTACGTAACGGAGAGAGTGAGAACTAAACAGTCTCAAACTTTGCTGCCTTCGCAAAATAATGAAACTTTGGGTAGCAAGACAAAGATACTGCATCATGCCAAGCTTTCATTCAAAGTGTTAGCAGTTAAGTCACGAAAAGTTGAGATGACCGGGGCATGCGACAAGAACAGACGGAAACCATATTCCCATGCAAGTTTTACATGGTGAACCTATTCATGTAAGGAGGTCACGTGACAGACCAAATCTAGGATACTAAGTTACTCTCGGGGATACTTCCTCTTGTGATCTGGGGAGCTGTGTTGTTACGCTCTATAGAGAATAACGTTTCCTGCACACTTATTATGGACAACAGTGTTCTGTCTATACATACCAAAAATAGAGGAGCAACTTAATACAGGACAGCACCTATTATAAGGGACGTAATTGGGAACAGTCGAAATTACGGTATAAAATGTAGCAATAAAGTAAGTATAGAGAGCTGGAACTTTTATTGTACAAGGAAATAATATGTACTAATGTGTAATTTTGTTTTTCACAGTTATATGTTCCAGTACAGAGTCCCTCTTGCAGGCCAAAATACAGTTACAGTTACAGCTAGTTACAGCTAGTTACAGTTACAGTTTTGGGCGCTGAGTTCGTTAATTCCTTCCCCTGGCATTATAAACATTACCATAGGCACAACAAAACAAACTGCTCATTGTGTTTTATATATTTACATTTCAGCCTATTACAGAATGGTACCTGCGGGATACAAAAGGAAATCACTCCCATAAAATTGTTTACAAAAAAATAAAACAACAAAAAACAACGACGCCAATTAATTCTACACTGTTGAGGAATTCCAGTCTTCGCAACTCGCCTATTTTCCAAACAGCCATCCCTATAAATTTAACGTCGGCTGGCAAGCCCTCGTCTCTTGCCACAATACGTCAAAGTTATTTTGTATCCGGACGTCAAAACATGTTTTACAACTCCTGCATGTTACTCTCGCCATTTTGTCTGCATCCGATTTGATAATCTCGCGAGGTCTGGCGAGAGATGCGACGAATCCATCCTCTAGTGGAAAACATAAGCGGGAGTTTTTAGAATTTTCTAGAAGATGTATAATTAATTTTTTTTAGAAGATTCTATAATATTTACAGTGAATTAATTTCTTGGTGAATGAATGTCGATCGTAGCCCATGACGTCAGCATAATGACGTTGCTAGGCCTGAATTCAGTCTAGTAAGTTTCATCTTTTCTTCAACTGACTTGGCTAATAATAGGAAAAATTCCCGTTTCCATCCCATTAAGGCATATTGTGGACACGGTGTTTCCAAGACATGAAAGTCTGATGTGGTCAGTGTCACGCATGGCCGCTTTACCTTCCTTGATTCGTTTGGTACCCATTTTCTTTTTTAAGTCTGGGTTGGACTCCGGGGCCTTTTTGGTGTGTACCAGATAAGATCCCTCTGTTGGGACTTGAACCCAGTACCACCAGATTAGTGAACCGAGCGTCTAACTACTCATCTAACCAGGCCATGATAACAATAATAATAAATTAGACAGAAAAAGTCTTCAAAACTGCCCCCTCACCGTCAAAAACTAAATAAATAAATCAGATTTTTCTGTTTTAGACGTCAAGCACATTTGTTCAAAGTGACGAGTGGCTGTTCTGTTTTTGTCAGATTTTCTTGCCTTCATTCATTCAATCATTCGCATGTCCCTTGCGGAACTTTGCCTCCCAAACAGCACTCCCGTAGGCCTCTCGGTTGTGAGGTTGCCTACAAGTCTGAATTTTTACCATATAAGAGACTGATAGCGACACATAGCTGATATGCTAGCGTCAGGGTTAGCGAACCATAGCTGACCAAGACCTTGTCCCACCTCTCCGTTGGTACCCCCAGTAGCAAGCATAGCCTGGGCAATGGGCCAGGGATCGCCATAATCCCCATAGTGGTGATATCTGCTAAAGAAGCATTGCACATTCCTTGCTTTTTAGCTGTATTCCGGGACTGAAAAAGTAGCAACACTTTCACAGCATCGGCTGCAAAGAACACCAGGTCTCAGTTACAGGGACGTAATTGGGAACAGTCGAAATTACGGTATAAAATGTAGCAATAAAGTAAGTATAGAGAGCTGGAACTTTTATTGTACAAGGAAATAATATGTACTAATGTGTAATTTTGTTTTTCACAGTTATATGTTCCAGTACAGAGTCCCTCTTGCAGGCCAAAATACAGTTACAGTTACAGCTAGTTACCGCTAGTTACAGTTACAGTTTTGGGCGCTGAGTTCGTTAATTCCTTCCCCTGGCATTATAAACATTACCATAGGCACAACAAAACAAACTGCTCATTGTGTTTTATATATTTACATTTCAGCCTATTACAGAATGGTACCTGCGGGATACAAAAGGAAATCACTCCCATAAAATTGTTTACAAAAAAATAAAACAACAAAAAACAACGACGCCAATTAATTCTACACTGTTGAGGAATTCCAGTCTTCGCAACTCGCCTATTTTCCAAACAGCCGTCTCTATAAATTAACGTCGGCTGGCAAGCCCTCGTCTCTTGCCACAATACGTCAAAGTTATTTTGTATCCGGACGTCAAAACATGTTTTACAACTCCTGCATGTTACTCTCGCCATTTTGTCTGCATCCCGATTTGATAATCTCGCGAGGTCTGGCGAGAGATGCGACGAATCCATCCTCTAGTGGAAAACATAAGCGGGAGTTTTTAGAATTTTCTAGAAGATGTATAATTAATTTTTTTTAGAAGATTCTATAATATTTACAGTGAATTAATTTCTTGGTGAATGAATGTCGATCGTAGCCCATGACGTCAGCATAATGACGTTGCTAGGCCTGAATTCAGTCTAGTAAGTTTCATCTTTTCTTCAACTGACTTGGCTAATAATAGGAAAAATTCCCGTTTCCATCCCATTAAGGCATATTGTGGACACGGTGTTTCCAAGACATGAAAGTCTGATGTGGTCAGTGTCACGCATGGCCGCTTTACCTTCCTTGATTCGTTTGGTACCCATTTTCTTTTTTAAGTCTGGGTTGGACTCCGGGGCCTTTTTGGTGTGTACCAGATAAGATCCCTCTGTTGGGACTTGAACCCAGTACCACCAGATTAGTGAACCGAGCGTCTAACTACTCATCTAACCAGGCCATGATAACAATAATAATAAATTAGACAGAAAAAGTCTTCAAAACTGCCCCCTCACCGTCAAAAACTAAATAAATAAATCAGATTTTTCTGTTTTAGACGTCAAGCACATTTGTTCAAAGTGACGAGTGGCTGTTCTGTTTTTGTCAGATTTTCTTGCCTTCATTCATTCAATCATTCGCATGTCCCTTGCGGAACTTTGCCTCCCAAACAGCACTCCCGTAGGCCTCTCGGTTGTGAGGTTGCCTACAAGTCTGAATTTTTACCATATAAGAGAATGATAGCGACACATAGCTGATATGCTAGCGTCAGGGTTAGCGAACTATAGCTGACCAAGACCTTGTCCCACCTCTCCGTTGGTACCCCCAGTAGCAAGCATAGCCTGGGCAATGGGCCAGGGGTCGCCATAATCCCCATGGTGGTGATATCTGCTAAAGAAGCATTGCACATTCCCTGCTTTTTAGCTGTATTCCGGGACTGAAAAAGTAGCAACACTTTCACAGCATCGGCTGCAAAGAACACCAGGTCTCAGTTACAGGGAGATAACACAAAACAAGTTAAAATATATTTGCCATTTTGTACATTTTACTGCCATTATTCACGTGAATACTGGCGGTGCTGAAATATTTGTCCTTTTGTGATTACTTTCCCATTTCTAATCCTTTCAGTCGTAATCTTACTTTTGTTATACATCTCTATCCAAACTGGGAACGAAGACGCCCTACTCAATGAGTTGGCAGTGAGCTACCAACAGCGTCAGGTTGGTGAACCAAAGCGGGTCAAGACCCTATTCTACCTCCCAGTGATGCCAAAGTCCCAGTGATGCCCAGGGAAACAGACGGTAGTCTGGCCAAGTCAGTAGAGATCGCACAGAGAGCATAAACGGTGCCCTAAAACTGTGTTTGATGTGTCTGATAGAAAGACACACAACTACAGCACAACTTCTGGTAGAAAGACCTATTATAAGGGACGTAATTGGGAACAGTCGAAATTACGGTATAAATGTAGCAATAAAGTAAGTATAGAGAGCTGGAACTTTTATTGTACAAGGAAATAATATGTACTAATGTGTAATTTTGTTTTTCACAGTTATATGTTCCAGTACAGAGTCCCTCTTGCAGGCCAAAATACAGTTACAGTTACAGCTAGTTACAGCTAGTTACAGTTACAGTTTTGGGCGCTGAGTTCGTTAATTCCTTCCCCTGGCATTATAAACATTACCATAGGCACAACAAAACAAACTGCTCATTGTGTTTTATATATTTACATTTCAGCCTATTACAGAATGGTACCTGCGGGATACAAAAGGAAATCACTCCCATAAAATTGTTTACAAAAAAATAAAACAACAAAAAACAACGACGCCAATTAATTCTACACTGTTGAGGAATTCCAGTCTTCGCAACTCGCCTATTTTCCAAACAGCCGTCTCTATAAATTAACGTCGGCTGGCAAGCCCTCGTCTCTTGCCACAATACGTCAAAGTTATTTTGTATCCGGACGTCAAAACATGTTTTACAACTCCTGCATGTTACTCTCGCCATTTTGTCTGCATCCCGATTTGATAATCTCGCGAGGTCTGGCGAGAGATGCGACGAATCCATCCTCTAGTGGAAAACATAAGCGGGAGTTTTTAGAATTTTCTAGAAGATGTATAATTAATTTTTTTTAGAAGATTCTATAATATTTACAGTGAATTAATTTCTTGGTGAATGAATGTCGATCGTAGCCCATGACGTCAGCATAATGACGTTGCTAGGCCTGAATTCAGTCTAGTAAGTTTCATCTTTTCTTCAACTGACTTGGCTAATAATAGGAAAAATTCCCGTTTCCATCCCATTAAGGCATATTGTGGACACGGTGTTTCCAAGACATGAAAGTCTGATGTGGTCAGTGTCACGCATGGCCGCTTTACCTTCCTTGATTCGTTTGGTACCCATTTTCTTTTTTAAGTCTGGGTTGGACTCCGGGGCCTTTTTGGTGTGTACCAGATAAGATCCCTCTGTTGGGACTTGAACCCAGTACCACCAGATTAGTGAACCGAGCGTCTAACTACTCATCTAACCAGGCCATGATAACAATAATAATAAATTAGACAGAAAAAGTCTTCAAAACTGCCCCCTCACCGTCAAAAACTAAATAAATAAATCAGATTTTTCTGTTTTAGACGTCAAGCACATTTGTTCAAAGTGACGAGTGGCTGTTCTGTTTTTGTCAGATTTTCTTGCCTTCATTCATTCAATCATTCGCATGTCCCTTGCGGAACTTTGCCTCCCAAACAGCACTCCCGTAGGCCTCTCGGTTGTGAGGTTGCCTACAAGTCTGAATTTTTACCATATAAGAGAATGATAGCGACACATAGCTGATATGCTAGCGTCAGGGTTAGCGAACTATAGCTGACCAAGACCTTGTCCCACCTCTCCGTTGGTACCCCCAGTAGCAAGCATAGCCTGGGCAATGGGCCAGGGGTCGCCATAATCCCCATGGTGGTGATATCTGCTAAAGAAGCATTGCACATTCCCTGCTTTTTAGCTGTATTCCGGGACTGAAAAAGTAGCAACACTTTCACAGCATCGGCTGCAAAGAACACCAGGTCTCAGTTACAGGGAGATAACACAAAACAAGTTAAAATATATTTGCCATTTTGTACATTTTACTGCCATTATTCACGTGAATACTGGCGGTGCTGAAATATTTGTCCTTTTGTGATTACTTTCCCATTTCTAATCCTTTCAGTCGTAATCTTACTTTTGTTATACATCTCTATCCAAACTGGGAACGAAGACGCCCTACTCAATGAGTTGGCAGTGAGCTACCAACAGCGTCAGGTTGGTGAACCAAAGCGGGTCAAGACCCTATTCTACCTCCCAGTGATGCCAAAGTCCCAGTGATGCCCAGGGAAACAGACGGTAGTCTGGCCAAGTCAGTAGAGATCGCACAGAGAGCATAAACGGTGCCCTAAAACTGTGTTTGATGTGTCTGATAGAAAGACACACAACTACAGCACAACTTCTGGTAGAAAGACACACAACTGCAGCACAACCTCTGGTAGAAAGACAACTACAGCACAACCTCTGGTAGAAAGACACACAACTGCAGCACAACCTCTGGTAGAAAGACACACAACTACAGCACAACCTCTGGTAGAAAGACACACAACTGCAGCACAACCTCTGGTAGAAAGACACACAACTGCAGCACAACCTCTGGTAGAAAGGCACACAACTGCAGCACAACCTCTGATAGAAAGACACACAACTACAGCACAACCTCTGGTAGAAAGACACACAACTGCAGCACAACCTCTGGTAGAAAGACACACAACTACAGCACAACCTCTGGTAGAAAGACACACAACTACAGCACAACCTCTGGTAGAAAGGCACACAACTACAGCACAACCTCTGGTAGAAAGACACACAACTGCAGCACAACCTCTGGTAGAAAGGCACTCAACTGCAGCACAAACTCTGATAGAAAGGCACATAACTGCAGCACAACCTCTGGTAGAAAGACACACAACTGCAGCACAATCTCTGGTAGAAAGGCACACAACTGCAGCACAACGCATCCAAAACACATCTAAGAGAAAATAAAAAAAGGAGAAGACGTATTCACATTATTTGCTTACAGACTGCAGAGCAAATCCTTAGAATTCCATAACTTGAAGACGACTTAGTGGAAGTTGTTCAGCAACTCTTGCAGGAGGAAACGTGAGAAGCGTCTGTAGATGTGAATGAAGATGAGCTCAGACAAAACTGGAGACGAGGAGGGTGAGCACAAGATTACAACGTGCGATGCTCTTGTGGGCTGAGATAACCTTTGCTCCCAGATTCTGAGGGAAATATTATCCCGAGATCCACATGAATGTTGTTCCTGATCTCTCATGTAAAAACATATACAGATATAGATATATGAAAGGAGATTTCTACAACTGCCTGTTTCTGGGGAACTTGCTACATTACGTCAATTGCGTGTGTGTGTGTGCGCGCGCGCTGCTCTGGTGTGGTAATATTAAGCAGTTTTTACACGATTTTTACTGACAGAGAGAGTCTGAAGCTAACAGACTGAGCTATGAGAAGACAGACACTGAGACATGGACAGAGTTAGTTACAAAGCCAGGCTGAAAGTCTACACAAGATAGATAAACATGGGCATTTAGATATAAACAACACAAAGAAATAGATAGATAGATAGACAGACAGACAGACAGACAGACAGACGGACGGACAGATAGATAGATAGATAGATAGATAGATAGATAGATAGATAGATAGATAGATAGATAGATAGATAGATAGATAGATAGACGGACGGACGGACGGACGGACGGACAGATAGATAGATAGATAGATAGATAGATAGATAGATAGATAGATAGATAGATAGATAGATAGATAGATAGATAGATAGATAGACTCACTGTAGGTAATGGTTTCCCCTCAGGCGGCAGACAGGCTAGCTCTGCAGGATGTCCCTCCTGTACTCTCTCTGCAACTGGAAACCTCTCAAACCGTTTTCTCAGATCTGAATGAGGAGAGAGAGAATGAAAGATAAACAAAGTCAAGACAAATTATCCACTTATAAAACATCATTTCAAAAGATAATTATGATAAAAAATATGAATTCACTATGTACAGCTGTGACACGTGCGTACGCAGGCCCGATGACTGCAGAGGTGAGCTGGGGTCTTTACATGCGTACGTGTGTTTTAAACTATACTTTACAATTCAATTCAAATGCCGTGCCGCGTGGCGTAGGCGATCATTTCTCTCCACAATTCCCTGTCTTTAGACTTGATTATGAGATCCGCCGGTGACTTTCTTCCTAGCCACACTGACAGCCCATCCAGTAACTTCTCTCTGTGTCTTTCTCTGTCCCATCTTCCTTCAAATTTTCCAGTTGCCAGAATGTGTTCCAATTTTCCTATTCTCAGGAAATGCCCTATAAATCTCGCGTATTTGCCTCTGATCTTTGCTGTAATTTGTTTTTTATCTCCTTACTTAAAAATAGCATATATAAAAACTGTGATCTCTGAAGAAACCAAATTCACAGTTTGGAATTTTTGACCCCAGAGACAAAGAGTAAAGATGACTGCGTTACGAGGCATGTTAGTGCTACTAAATTATGTCAGTATAATTATCAAGGCATGTCAATGTTACCTAAGCATGCCAATATTATCATCGTGTATGCCAATAATGGAAAAAATGGGATTTCCAACACATTTGATACAATTAACATCACTGCTGTATCTAGACCAGCAAGCAGCAGTAAGAATAAATGGTGAAACAACAACTTGGTTTGACATAAAACAAGGGGTCCATCATGGGTGCATATTGTCGCATTATTTATTTAACTTTTATACTGAAAATATAATCCCGAGATCCACATGAATGTTGTTCCTGATCTCTCATGTAAAAACATATACAGATATAGATATATGAAAGGAGATTTCTACAACTGCCTGTTTCTGGGGAACTTGCTACATTACGTCAATTGCGTGTGTGTGTGTGCGCGCGCGCTGCTCTGGTGTGGTAATATTAAGCAGTTTTTACACGATTTTTACTGACAGAGAGAGTCTGAAGCTAACAGACTGAGCTATGAGAAGACAGACACTGAGACATGGACAGAGTTAGTTACAAAGCCAGGCTGAAAGTCTACACAAGATAGATAAACATGGGCATTTAGATATAAACAACACAAAGAAATAGATAGATAGATAGACAGACAGACAGACAGACAGACAGACGGACGGACAGATAGATAGATAGATAGATAGATAGATAGATAGATAGATAGATAGATAGATAGATAGATAGATAGATAGATAGACGGACGGACGGACGGACGGACGGACAGATAGATAGATAGATAGATAGATAGATAGATAGATAGATAGATAGATAGATAGATAGATAGATAGATAGATAGATAGATAGATAGACTCACTGTAGGTAATGGTTTCCCCTCAGGCGGCAGACAGGCTAGCTCTGCAGGATGTCCCTCCTGTACTCTCTCTGCAACTGGAAACCTCTCAAACCGTTTTCTCAGATCTGAATGAGGAGAGAGAGAATGAAAGATAAACAAAGTCAAGACAAATTATCCACTTATAAAACATCATTTCAAAAGATAATTATGATAAAAAATATGAATTCACTATGTACAGCTGTGACACGTGCGTACGCAGGCCCGATGACTGCAGAGGTGAGCTGGGGTCTTTACATGCGTACGTGTGTTTTACACTATACTTTAAAATTCAATTCAAATGCCGTGCCGCGTGGCGTAGGCGATAATTTCTCTCCACAATTCCCTGTCTTTAGACTTGATTATGAGATCCGCCGGTGAATTTCTTCCTAGCCACACTGACAGCCCATCCAGTAATTTCTCTCTCTGTCTTCCTCTGTCCCATCTTCCTTCAAATTTTCCAGTTGCCAGAATGTGTTCCAATTTTCCTATTCTCAGGAAATGCCCTATAAATCTCGCGTATTTGCTTCTGATCTTTGCTGTAATTTGTTTTTTATCTCCTTACTTAAAAATAGCATATATAAAAACTGTGATCTCTGAAGAAACCAAATTCACAGTTTGGAATTTTTGACCCCAGAGACAAAGAGTAAAGATGACTGCGTTACGAGGCATGTTAGTGCTACTAAATTATGTCAGTATAATTATCAAGGCATGTCAATGTTACCTAAGCATGCCAATATTATTATCATCGGGTATGCCATTAATGGAAAAAAATGGGATTTCCAACACATTTGATGCAATTAACATCACTGCTGTATCTAGACCAGCAAGCAGCAGTAAGAATAAATGGTGAAACAACAACTTGGCACACAACTTGGTTTGACATAAAACAAGGGGTCCATCATGGGTGCATATTGTCGCATTATTTATTTAACTTTTATACTGAAAATATAATGAGAAGTGTAGACAAAGAATATTACGATGCCATAACAATTGGAGGTTATGAAATACCAGAGATTAGATATACTGATGACATAGTATTACTGTCCACAACACTAAAAGGAATGGAAAAACTAATTATGTCAGTCCGTAAGAATAGTGAAGAGCAAAACCTCTGTCTTAATGCGAATAAAACTAAATTGATGACAACTGACAAAACAAACAAGGCAGCTGATATATGTATCAATGAGGAAAAACTGGAAGAAGTGGAGAGTTTTGAATAACTTAGATCACTGCTAACTAGTAATGGAAATACAATGAAGGAAATTAAAAGGACATCTATCGCTCTTCAGAAAGTAAAACAACTAAAGAATCTGTGGAGAGGAACAGACAGAACTACAAAAATAAGATTTTTAAGGGAATGCATCTTTCCCATCGCAACAATATACCTGTGAGATCTGGACACTTAACAAAACAGCTGAGAAACACATAAATGTCTTTCAGTGTAAATGGTACAGAAGAGTTCTTCAAATATCGTGGACACAAAAAGAACAAATATATCCATACTACAAGAACTTATTACTGAAGAAGGCTGGTTAGTAAAGAGGACTAAAGAGAGAAAACCTAGATATTTTGGACACATTAAACGTCAAGATAATCTAGATAAAACCGTCCTGTAAGGGTAGATAATGGGAAAAGAAAGAGAGGAAGACCAAGGCGAAGATGGCTGCAAGACATCGTTGATTATCTGCAAATGGATGCATCAGCAGCAGGCCATCTTGCTCAGTGATGTTATGGAGGCGAAGTTCCGCGAGGGTCATGCAAATGAATGAATGCCAATAGTATTAAATTATGCTAGCAATCAAGGCATGTCTGTATTATTATCGAGCTATTATCGAGGTATATCGGAACTGTTATCAGGTATGTCAGTGTTATTATTATCGAATCATATCAGTATTATCAAGACATACTAGTATTATTGAGACATGCTAGTATTATCGAATCATGTCAGTAGTATTATCCAGTCATGTATATTTCCTAACCACTGCCCTAGTCCACATCTTCGTGTTTCTCCTAGTAAAAAAACTGATGAATTCCGTCAGCTTAGCTAATGGGTGAGGTGTGGCGGAACAGTCTCCATGGTGATGGATTCTACTAAGTCTCTTTTTCTCCTTTTCACTTTTGGATTCGAAGCGTGTCACTTCAACCCACTCCTGATCCTACTCCAAATGAACACTTTCTTGATCGTCGCGACACTGGCTGAAAAGAACTATTAAAAAAAAAAACGTAAGCCGAACAGTGATCAATAACCAATCAGTTATGCTCATCTTCCAACGCCTAAAGGTTTTCCTCATTCTTCGCTGACTGCCCCATCTAAATCAGCGGTTACCAGCTTGTCTGACCCCCAGGCACACAGCTACAAAAATAAATATTAACCCCGTCACATCTTCTCGGACCTGATAACAGAGAAACTGACTTATGGTAATAACAGTCAACAGATTTCCCAAACTACTGCGGCACACCTACGGACTCTTCGCGGCACATCGGTTGGTAATCACTGCTGCAAACGTTCAACAGATCCTGCAACATTTTAAACCAATTTCTCAGCGTCAGAAAAGAGTAATAAAACTAACCCTTTTTGTTTTTCCCAAAACTCTTATGAACCTGGCCTACGTCTTCCCAGTTAATTGTCAAAACATGAAAGAAAAACTCTTTGTTTTGTTTTTCTACGTTTGACTATTGGTTTACAATTAGCGCCCCCTGGAAAAACCGCACCTGGGAGACGCAACCAAACTTTCCTCTGTGAAAAAGCAGCCGGGGGGGGGGGGGTGGGGGGGTGGGGTGTTGTGTTGTGTGGGGGTGGGGAACTGGTGAAGATGAAAAAAAGTCCGTTTTTTTTTTTGTGTCCGTGTTGTGTTGGTTAGAATAAACGTTAAGAAAATGTGTTCTAATGAGCATTACGTTCAGAAATGTTATCTTCTTTTTTTTTTGTCTTTTAAATCGTTTGTATTTGAAAACTACGATTATGTCCAGTAGAAGTGAATGTGTGTTATTTTGGAAAGCAGTTGCTTTCTTAGTAGGTGGGGTTGCGTTCTTGGTGGGTAGGTTGCGTTCTTGGTGGGTAGGTTGCGTTCTTGGTCATTTTGTTGCATTCTTCAGGGCCCGCGACGCTGTCAGTTGTGGCATCATGGAGTCAGGTTGGTGAGGCATAGTTGGCCAAGACCCTGCCCCACCTCTCGATTAGTACCCCCAACAACAGGCCTAGGCTGGCTAAAGGGGCAGGGATCGCCATAGTCCCCATGGTGGTGGAGTCTACTAAAGAAGTACTGAGTACTCTCTGCCTTTTGGTTGGACTCAGGAACTGAAAAAAGTAGCTGCCATGACCCGCTCCCAAGCCGACACCATGCTGGGCCTCAACAACTCCGGGGCTGAGGCTGCAAAGAACATGAGTTCGCAGTTCAGGAAAAAGAAGAAGAAGGTTTGTTAGTCGTTTTATTGCTTTCTTGGTAGATTTGTTGTTTGTCTTGCCGTTTTTATAGTTTTCTTGGTAATATGTTGCTTGTCTTAATGTTTTATTGCTTTCTTGGCAGATTTCTTGCTTGTCTTGATCGTTTTATTGCTTTTTTGGCAGATGTGTTGCTTGTCTTGTCGTGTTTTTTTGTTGTTGTTGTTTTCTTGGTAATATGTTGCTTGTCTTGATTGTTTTATTGCTTTCTTGATGTTCTCTTATGATTACTTTTTTCTTCTTATTTTCAGGTGAAGTTAGTTAACTAACCCTGCTTCTGGTGATAAGGCTAACTTATGATTTCACTGTGGCTTCAAGTAGGACATATATACTACAAACATAGAATCAGATCTAGCTAAGACACTTCCAAACTCTCTCTCTCTCTCTCTCTCTCTTTCTCTCTCTCTCTCCTCTCCCCTCTCCCAACGTACACCTATGCTGAAACAGATAAAAATTGTTTAACTCCAGATGCGCAAAGGAAATAAAGGCAACAAGGTAGTGGAGTCTATACAGAACTTTTCTTTTAAAGTTACATCCACAACTAAAGAAAGCCACTTCTACCTGGAGGAGATGGTAATTTCAGATCTAACCGTGGCGTTGCTGCGAAGAACTGTCAAACTAGCGGTTATAATGAGGTAATCAACCAATCAAATGACACGCTATCCGCTGACTCTGCAAAGACTTGGGCAAAAAAAAAATAGGAGGATTTTGAGACTTTCCCTAAAAAGCTCACGGGAATCTATATTCCCTGGAGGGATGAAGCAAATTTCCTTGCAGTATTATCTCACTGGATTATGGAAGTGCAGTCCTTTCCTCTGGGCGTTCGCTCCTAAGATATTTTTATTGTATTCTGTTACAGACAGCCTCTTCGCATCCGACGTTTCTCAGTTCAAGCCATTGTAAACATTCACAGCCTGTACGGGATATCTCTGACGTTTACGAAACTTTGGAGTAACATTTGGCTACAAGTCTCTAACCAGGTATTCTACGACATGGTGTCCGAGTCTGTCTAATCGTTCTTCAAGTCCACTGAAAGCTGATACCAGGCAAGACCGTGGACTGGAAGAGGCCAGCACTAGGTCTAGAACTCATAATCTGCCGTATAAAAAGGCAGGCCACTATCGATTAGTCTACCAGCGCTATGAACTACCTCTGAAAACGAAGAATGTCGGACTTCAAGACGAGGCGTACTATCCTACATTGTGTACACATTTGTCGGGATATTAAAGAACAGATAAAGATGGGCACTAAGAAAATCAGCTTGACCAACACCACAAGGCGTGATTTTAAGAGAATTAAGGAGAACATAATGATATGACTGCCCCCAGAGTGAAAGTTTCATTATTTGTACCATTTCTAAAAGAATAAACCAGATTGCTGTTAATTGACTCTCTTTCTCTCTCTTTCTCTCTCTCTCTCTCTCTCTCTGTCCCTCTAGGTTCCTGCTAACAAGAGTAGGATATCATGTCCTTCCATAACCCTCGATCCCTTGTGCATCTTAACAGGCTTGACTCTGACCATTTCTCATGCTAGGATACCAAACCAAACATCTTTTCTCCCTGTCTACTTCTGTCTCTTCTACTTTCGATCTTTCCTGTTGTTATTAGGTGCTCTAGCCCGCCTCTCCTCTAGACATGCCCTATTAATGTAATTGTCTTGGTCCTCAACAAAACATTACGCCTGAATGTGTTTCTTAAGTAAATGTTTTTAAACTTTGCAGGAGCAATCACAGGTAGGTGGGACAGGGTCTTGGCCAGGTGTAGTTTAAGGGCTCTGATATCTGGTTGTGCTGATCTTCTCAGATTGCCATCTTTGGCCCTGAATTTTTATTTGTGTGGTCACATTTGTGAAGTGATATTATGTGATATGAAGTGACATGACGTGACACAAAACGATGACGGTGACTGTGACATGAGATGACATCCAATAACTTGACAGACGTGGCACTGAGTGACATGATGGTGAGATGTCGTATAAATACTAATGTTATGCCACGGTATGCCGTAATTTTGACACATAATGTCACCACGCGACACATGGCATTTACATGACACTTAATGTTGTGGAGACAGAATGTCATGACGTGAAACTTATTCACGTAACACAAACTGTCATGATGTGACACGGTGATATGATGTGACAAAGAACACACTCTACTTTCATGCGTTAAAACTCAAAAACGAAGAATTATCTACAGACTTTGTTAACAAAAATCCTAGGTGAGCTTTTTTTTTCTTTTTTTTTTTTGTTAACAAAAATCCTAGGTGAGCTTTTTTTGTTAACAAAAATCCTAGGTGAGCTTTTTTTTTGGTTAACAAAAATCCTACGTGAGCTTTTTGTGGTAACAGAAATTCTCCGTGAGCTTTTTTTTTTGGTTGACAAAAATCCCAGATGAACTTTCTGTCTTCTTCCTCATATAACTCTCAGTGTTGAGGGGGTAAATAGTCATCTTGACAGGGCTCGGCGATTTGCTTCATTCATTCATTCATTCATTCATTCATTTGCATGTCCCTTGCGGAACTTTGCCTCCCTAACAGCACTCCCGTAGGCCTCTCGGTTGTGAGCAACATGGCCTGCTGCTGATGCATCCATTCTGCTTCATCATCATCATCATCATCATCAGGTGCCGTGCCGACTGGCGTTGGCTATTATGCTTCTCCACAGTACACGATCCTTCATGCAGGCCATCAGCTTCTGCTTCAAACAATGGGATATTTAGTGTTTTTGTAATTCTCTCCCTTCATCTCTTCCGTGGGCGGCCTCTTCCTCTGTTACCTACAGTTCTTAGTGGGAATGTGTTTGTTTGTTTGTTGTATATCGTCTGGTGGTAGTCGTGTGACGTGACCAAACCATCCGACCTGCTGTTTCTGGATGTAGTGTGGTACTGGTGCTGCTCCAGCCTTTGCCCTGACCGTGTCATTCCTGGTTTAGGTTTCTTCTTGTCACATTTAGTGCTCTCTTCTAAGATCTTTCTTCTCGTGACGACTATCCTTATATTGGTTTATGGTCTGGGTCATCATCAATGTACTCCGGACATGTCCATATGTGCTCAGCCACCCCCCCCCCCCAAGCATATCCATCAGACAATGGCTGTCCCGTATTGGTTGACAAGTTGTCCCGCATGTTCAGTATTCCTCTCGTTCCTGGTCTTTCCTTCCTGCTGTTAGTGTCCGTATTTGACATTGACAGCACAAGGCTGGGAAGGTAGAGCACAGTGCTATTTTTGTTTTTTGTTTTTGTTTTAGTTTTCTTCGAAAGTGTCATTGCCCAAGGACCTGATGTGTTTTATTGATTCTGTTATCAGTTTCGTTAAATGAATACATCTATTCCTACTTTTTAAGTCATTTAATATTTTCTTAAACTGTGAAATACACTGGACCATCCAAAACCGAGCAGTTTGACACTAGAACAACTTGTGACTCGACCAAAAAAATTCAAGGGAAATCCGGTTTTGAATCTGGAAAAAAATTCGAAAGTCGACCAGAACAAACGACCCACCTGAACGAAAACAAAGAATCAACTGGTCAGTTGTCCCGTGGCTTCGGTTCAGTGAGCATCTATCAAATTCCGTGTGTGCATTTTTAATGCACCAAGTGCATTTTTACTGCGAATTCTTTGGATTTTTTTTTTTTTTTTTGGTCTTTAAAATGGCACATTCACAATGCCACCAAAGAAAGTCACCAGCGCTGAAAAGCCTACGAGGAGGATTGTAAGACCACAGTAGACCTGAAAAAAGAACTTAGCATTAAATTAGAAAGTGGTACACTAGAGAAAACCGTCTTGGAAGGGTACATAATGGGAAAAAGAAAGATAGAAAGACCAAGGCGAAGATGGCTGCAAGACATCGTTGATGATCTGCAAATGGATACATCAGCAGCAGGCCATCTTGCTCACAACCGAGAGGCCTACATGAGTGCTGTTAGGGAGGCAAAGTTCCACGGGACATGCAAATGAATTAATGGTAAACGTGTATCGAAGCTGGCTGTTGAATATAGGATGTTAAGTCGACCATATCGACCATACTAAAGAACAAGGAAGCCATCACAGCGGCTGATGTAGAGAAAAGGGAAAAATTCCTTACCAGTAAGAGATCCCCAGGAGTGGAAGAACCAATATCACCTCCCCCTCCCCCCACCCCCCCCCCCCCCCATAAATAGGTAAGTTTTAGAGGTCTGGACCGGATTAATTAAATGTACATTATTTCTTTGTTCACGAGGAAAGGTCGAGTTGCCTTCTAGAACGGGTTGTGTTTTGTCTTCTAGGGTCCGCTATATGTTGCAAGGCCATTAAAGTAATGGTTAAAGAACCTCAAACCTGTTATATAAAATAAACAAACCTCAAACCTGTTACATGAAATACATAAACCTCAAACTTGTTATATAAAATAAACAAACCTCAGACCTCTTATATAAAATAAACAAACCTCAAACCTGTCACATGAAAAAAAAAACCTCAAACCTATTTATATAAAAATAAACAAACTTCAAATCTGTTATACGAAATACACAAACCTCACACCTGTTACATGAAATAAACAAACCTCAAACCTGTCACATGAAATGCACAAACCTCACACCTGTTACATAAAATACACAAACCTCAAACCTGCTATACAAAATAAACAACCTATCCATCAAAGAAAGGGCCAGAGAGACCATCAACTAGAAGGAAACAGAGTTGCAATGACAAGCGACTGCGGGCCACAAACAACGACAAGCCAGGGCTCCTTAACATTCCCATCCTCGCATTCTGGAGCCCCAGATCAGCAAGAACATCGCTGGGCTAACGCAATTTTTCAGCTGTCAGTCTACAACTCGAGTGGACGGGTATCATTTCATCAGCTTCGACGTGACCAAATTGAATGTGTGCCCAAATTTATTGCTCCCGCTATTTCTCGCCCTTTATTTCCATTTTTTTTCTTTGGTTATCCCCCTTTACAAGTGACAACTCCTTATCACAACATGGGCCAATTTCAAATATTGAATCATCGCACGGCTCCCCCGTTTATCTTCTCGCGTTTTTCTTTCTCGTTGTCTCTTGCTCTCGGATCGAGAGGCCCCACTTAATCTTGTATCTTTCGCCTTATTTTATTAGCGGGTTTGAAAACCAGTACCTATCGTGTATGTGTGTGCTGGCCTGGCCGAGCCTGTGTGTTAAGTGTGTAGCAGATCAATTTCGATTTTGGAGTGCCGTAACCAGGGTAAAAGTTCATAACCTGCGCTAAATTTATGGGCCGTTTTCGTGCTCAAAATGTGCCCAATCTACTAAACTGACAGACTATATAGGGTAAAAAAGTAACCGCAAATCAAAAGACGCAGAAGTGAAAAAGATGAAGACTTTTCAATGGTTATGTCCCTTATTTTGCGATCAGCTTTTGACTCGATATATGTTCATTTCCTACAGGTCTGTGGTTCTCAGTCTGAATCTTCTGTCAAGTTTTACTTTTTCTGCATTTACTTTGACTGTCATTCTCATAGGAGAGGACTGACAGCCATAGACTGTACAGTCAATCTCATGGGAGAGGACTGACATCCATAGACTGTACAGTCAATCTCATGGGAGAGGACTGACAGCCATAGACTGTACAGTCATTCTCATGGAAGAGGACTGACAGCCATAGACTTACAGTCAATCTCGTGGGAGAAGACTGACAGCCATAGACTGTACAGTCATTCTCATGGGAGAGGACTGACAGCCATAGACTGTACAGTCAATCTCGTGGGAGAGGACTGACAGCTATAGACTGTACAGTCAATCTCGTGGGAGAGGACTGACAGCCATAGACTGTACAGTCAATCTCGTTGCCTGATAATACTTGAAGAGGCTCTAAGCCGTGGTGCCTGATAGTACTTGAAGAGGCTCTAAGCCGTGGTGCCTGATTGTACTTGAAGAGGCTTTAAGCCGTGGTGCCTGATAGTACTTGAAGAGGCTCTAAGCCGTGGTGCCTGATAGTACTTGAAGAGGCTCTAAGCCGTGGTGCCTGATAATATTTGAAGAGGCTCTAAACTGTGGTGCCTGATAATATCTGAAGAGGCTCTATGCCGTGGTGCCTGACTACCACTTGGTGAGGCTCTAAGCTGAAGCGTCTGATTATTACTTGGTGAGGCCCTAAGATGTACAGCCTAATTACCACTTGGTGAGACTCTAAGCTAGTGCCTGATAATATTTGAAGAAGCTCTAACCTGCAGTGTATGGTAATATTTGAAGAGGCTCTAAGCCGTATAGCCTGATTTACACTTGGTGAGGCTCTAAGCTATAGTGCCTGATTAAACACTTGGTGAGGCTCTAAGCCGAACTGCCTGATTTACACTTGGTGAGGCATTGATTGTTGGTGCCGGATTAACATTTGATGAGGCCCTAGGCCATATAAAACCTGGTTCTTCTTCTTAAAAAGCTAAACCAGATTGTTTGTGAGGCCAGGGTACTAGAAGGCAGACTTTGTGAAAACTAGCAGACACAAATAGGTTTTGAGAACTGATGATGTTGATGATGATGAAGTGAAGCGTAAGAGTGGCAAGAAATGACTCCTACGAATCCAAATTTGTCCGCCATTGCTACTCTAAAAACGGAAGTTCCTAACCTGAACAGAAGAGCCTTTTGTGCGTAGTTTTATGGCACGTATCAAAAACCTGACACCGGACTCTAGCTAACGCATACTCCAACGCTGAACATTTCTTTGAACCAGAAACTCTAGCTTCCAGTTCGTTAGAAGATTCCAGACAGAAAGCCACTGAAAGCTTGGATAGCACAGAGGCTCCTGAAGTCTGCTAGCGAAGGTGCGACAGGAACTGAAATAGGAACAAATACTGGAATTCTACAGATGTAGGATCATGAAAACAGGAAATGTGATATCCTTACCAATCAACGTGTTCTTGTTTAATCCTGTTCTGTTTCTAACTGACAAGAACAATGTCTGCTTGTAAGATCTGAGGTAACTGAGTATCGTTTACAGTTGGAAAGAAGACGGGGCTTTATCTGTCATATCTTGGGGTTCACACAAGGAAACATTCACGCTAGAAATATCTCGTGTGGTGGTGAAGGTTTCACTGTAACGTTTCATGGGCCATCTATTCCTTCAGTGCTGGCAATGATGGCATATAAATACGTTCACTTACGTGAAGTCTTATCATAAAAGTGAATCTGTTGAGATATTGATTGACAGGATCTTGAGCACCCTTGACCTGGAACTAGGGAAACAATAGCTCCAGGAAATCTGCACGACTGCCGGTAGTCGCGAAAGAACAGGCAGAGGTGAGAGAGATTTGAGGGGGGGGGTAGATTTATTTTCAATGGCATCTCAAGAAACAATTTTAAGAGAATCACGACCTGAGACAGACAGATTTGGGAAGGTGCAAGTGGTGAGAGTTCACTAAGTTTACTGTCTAGTGTATATGTTGCTCTTAATTAAGCAAAGCGTTTTGACTGACACGAACTTGACATGCATGACAGAAGTCACTGCTCTGCAGTGCCTCAAAACTTAACGCATGCCGCGATTGTGAATTTCCAACATCTGACACATTCCAATGTAGATCGCACCACATCCCGCCGAATCGACGGCAGACAGTCCACAGCGGGGGTGTTTCTACACGCGAACTGGAAGCTAAAAATGTCCCGTATATGGGCGAAACAGAGAGGAGAGAGACGAAGAAATGGCGGGGGGAAAGCAGGAAGCAACATCTCTCATCCTAAAGAAATTAATTCCAAAACATCGAGGACCGCGAGAGAATCCCCGGCTTTCGCTGCTCGAGTGTTCGATTTTTCAATAAACGCTGAGAGACGACGCATTTGTATAAATCCACTTGCACTTACTGCCGGCATATTAGTCTTATCCGGGATACGATCGCCCACTTATTGGTGACAGGGAGTTGGGTAACAGAGCGGCGTAAGCAGAATTTGTGGGGTTTTAGGCCTGCAGACGCCATTTTTTTTTAAACAAAAAGAACAGCTCTACTGACAATTTGGGGAAGTGTCCCTATATGAGAAGGAGAGTTACAAACGTTGAAATAATTCGTAATTTTAGATATATCTTGCACAGATGGTAAATTTTGGAACATGCACTCACACGTTACAGTAATTTGCTGTTCCCCTTTGAGTAATTTAACGTTCTCTGATTAGATTTACAGAGGAAAAAGCTCTTTAATGGGTATATTTTAATTAGTTGTAACCCAGTCAAAACTGACAGGAGAAGAAAAGTTTTGATTATTACTTAAAATTTGTAAGTATGTAATTATTTGATGTATAAATTTCTGTTACCGTAACATTTTTACATGAAGATCCTCGTCTGGGAAATTTTTACTTGATGTTTTGGGTGTGATAGGAACATGTCATGGCCCCATACCCTTGTTCCACGCAGTTGATCCAAACAAGGGATACTGCGTCAGTACCCTTCCATGACCTGTCAACACAGAAGTTGGCTGACGTTTTCAGCATCAGTCCTATCCTTTCCCAGTTCCGGACAGATCCATGTACCAACCTCTACAGCCGAGTGACTGGGACATTTCCGGCCGGATTCGAACTACCGACCTGGTCACGTGACATATGTTCTGTATGCATGGCTGTGTGTGTGAGACGCCTGAGCCGTTACAACATATACTGATTCTGATTTTGTTACTAGTTCATATACTGATTCTGATTTTGTTACTAGTTCATATACTGATTCTGATTTTGTTACTAGTCTTTATTTTTTTAATAGCCGATGTATGTGATTCTTTTGTTATAAACAGTAGTTCCTTCGAATCCGATGGCGATAGTTTTTGTCAGTTCTACTACACGTACTTTGTAGTATGGGAAAAAAAAATGAATACATTCTTCGCCATTGTGTATTTTTGACGCATTTTTTAAAGGTAACATTCAGAATCCATCTGCAAGCTCTCTTGTAACTTTGGTGTCGCGAACTGAGAACCACTGCTATGTTGTATGTTCCATTAAAATTGCACGTATAATCTTCATTCTGTAACCCCTATATGCAGTTCTTACCTCGTCTGTGGGTTCACACCAAATATTTGCTTACGTTCAATTCTGAGGTTTACGTCTTTTTTTTTTTACGTGTAAATTTTCAGTTTGTAATCGTCCGTACACTTCAGTGTACAAATGCGGTACACTTTATGGTTTGTCTGACAGTGCAAACATAAATCTATCCTCTCTACACACAATGCATTTTTAAGTCAGTTTTGCATTAGTTTCATTTTTATTAAGCAAAAGAACCTATTTTGGGTTCAACAATTTCACGTATGATTACATCTCATTTTGTATTTATGCATATTTGTACGCTCATCTTATCTTCTATTTATGAAGCATAAATCGGTTTTTACTTCGCTAAAACAAAAAAAAAACAAAAACAAGAATGTAATACATCATTTATACGATCTCCGACTCGTTTTGTCTTACATTAATCCAACTACGCAAGAGTGGTTACAAATGTTTACAATGCAGGAAATCCTATTGAACACAAAATTCCAAGGAAGCCTGCAAAGGCATCAGAAATTACATGCATGGGAACAAGTCGCTGAATCAGCAAGTTCACAGTTATCCCACATATTGTTTTATTTATTTATATGGGCGACATATTCTTTCATCGACGTCCCAATAAACAGAAAGGTAAAATGAATACTGGGAAAGAACAGAAAAAAGCTGCCTTCAAACTGTCATCTTTTAGATGATTATAAAGAAAATAATAAAAGCGTTGATCTTTTCCGAGTCTTCTTAGGCAGAGGATGAATGGAAGATAATAAAAGAATTCTTTATATCTGTCATGTTAAAGAATAAAATTTTAAAGGTGGAAAGATGTTTTTAGGAAGATTTCCAGTTGTTAATAGTCTACAAAATAAACTGAAATATTCACAATTATGAATGCAGTGTTTCCACTGCCAGAAATGTATAGTCGCAGAGAACATACAGGCATCTATGGAGATATCTACTCAATGAGAGCTTACAGAATTCAGTAGGATATACATATGCCACAGGTGAAATATCTAATTACTGAGAATATACAAAGATCAATGGAGACATCTAGTTACTGAGATTATGCAAAGGTCGATGAAGCCATCTAGTTACCTAGAATATACGAAGGTCGCTGGAGACACCTAGACTTTCCGAACATCTAGTCAGAAATGAGAGTTTGTGGGTGTAACCTTAATCAAATAAAATAACATGGTCATCTTTTCATCCTTCACGTACGGGACAGTCAATCAAACCTGGGAGAAAGGGGTATGGGTTTGTGGATAAAGTTAAATTTTAACCCAAAATTTTAACCAGACTAAGTTTATAACAACTAACAAACATGCGAATCAGGCCTACTTGCTGTCCGTCTCTACAGAGTAAATTTTTTTCGCAACAGTAACATTTCCACTAAGGTAATTTTTTTTTTAACTTCTGGGTATTTTTGAACATGCGGTGATCGAATACACGGCAGTAGGGCTCACGAGTTTTAAAATAGGGGATATTTAGGCGTCCCATATTAAGAATTACGATTCCTGGGATAAATCATTAAAATACGGGGCGGGGGGGGGGGGGCCTGTCACGTATAATACGAGATGGTTGGTCACTTGTAAAAAGCATACATAAATCCGTGTGGGCATGCGTGCGTGAGAACATACAGAACTATATACGTCACTGCTGGTCACCGAGAATAGAATAAGTGAACATATCACTTTTAGGAAAAAGATAAAAATGGAAATAGCAGATGAACAGTTTGGATTTGTTGAAGGAAAGGGAACACACAATGCCATTTATGCTTTACGAACACTAACAGAAAGAGCTTTAGAAGTACAGAAAGATCTCTACTTATGCTTCATTGATTACACCAAGGCATTTGACAAGGTGAAACATAGTGAAATTATTAAAATGCTTGAAGACATCAATATAGACGGCAAAGACTTGAGGATTGTAAAACATCTATACTGGCAGCAAGAAGCAGCAGTTCGAGTTGAAAATAGAATTGGAAAATACCAAGCACAAGGGGTGCGACAAGGATGTGTACTATCTCCAGACCTTTTTTCTCTGTACAGCGAGAATATTCTAAGAACAATCATCACAGAACTAGGCATAAAAATTGGAGGATACAATATTAACAACCTTCGGTATGCTGACGACACAGTACTGATAGCGGAGAACCAACAAGACCTGCAAAATCTCTTGGATAAAGTCGCCAAAGAAAGTGAACAGAAAGGCCTTACTTTGAACATCAAAAAGACAGAGACTATGGTTATATCTAAGAAACAGAATCCACCAGCATGCAGTATTCAATTAAACGGAACCATTCTAAAGCAGGTGCAGAAATTCAAATACCTTGGAGCAGTAATAACTTCAGATGGGAAATGCAAAACAGAAATTAGGAACAGAATAGGCCAAGCAAAGACTGCATTTCAGAGAATGAGAAACATATTAGCTAACACATCGTTATCAATGAATGTTAGAAAACGAGTCCTAAAATGCTATATTGAACCTATCTTGTTATATGGAAGTGAATCATGGACAATAGGCAAGTCTGCACAAAAATCATTGGAAGCAGCAGAAATGTGGTTTATTAGAAGAATGTTGCGAATCCCCTGGACAACAAAAATAACTAATGAAGAATGTATGAGAAGAGCTGGAGAGACAAAAAACCTTGTCAGAAAGATAAGAGAGAGACAATGTATTTTCATATGACATGCAATGAGAAGAGGGGGCATTGAAAATATTATAACAACAGGAAAAATAGAAGGAAGAAGATCAAGAGGAAGACCAAGAGAAATGATACTGGACAGTATGACTGGATGGTGTGAGAGGAGATCACCAACTGAACTGAAGGCCTGCATGAAGGATCGGGTACTCTGGAGAAGCATAATAGCCAACGCCAGTCGGCACGGCACCTGATGATGATGATGATCACTTTTACAGATATTCACATCCAATTTAAACAAACAAACAAACAAACAAACACATACATCCCACTGAATACTACACGTGAGCGCTATTTCAAAATCCGGTAGACAAACAATGACTAATGATGACAGTTGGTGTAATACTGGAAGATTTCTTTAAATATGAAACAGACATTTATGTCTTATTCGATTCTTTCAAAATAAACGGCGGGATTTATTGAAAAAAAAAGGCTACTCCGTCTGTGGTGTGTGACACTGACAACATTGTAACATTTATTCTACCAGGGAGGTTGCCAACTAAGCTGGTGAAACACTTCAACTTACATTGCAGCAATTTTTTGTTGCAAAATTTATCAAGACTGCGGTGATGTCAAAGAAACTGATGACTTAAAAAGAAAAAAAAAACCGCAGATTTCGCAAGATATTTAAAACTACATTAAGCAATTTATAACATTCTTCTCCCAGATGCGTTCGCAAACTAATATAAGTAATAGTTTCCCGCACATACTGCCAACCCTGCCACGCAGGATGAGATTTGCCAATTATAAATCTGTAGATATCTCAAACATTATGGCTGAAGTTATAGGAAGTTAATATCTCTGTATCGTGACTTTGCTGTGTGCTGTGCTCCACTTTTGTCTACAACAGGCAGCAAAACAAATGTCACGAACTAAAAGGCAGAAACTGATTTCGCGTTGGTCTATCTTCCCTCGAACAACGCTCGTGACCTCAAAGCAAAATTCTAGAATCTAACTATAGTTTAATCTCTCTTTCAAATGAACATCAAACGTTTCGTGGAGCACCTCGGAGTCCTTGAAGTTCAAAGACAACTGGGGAGTTTCTGCTTTGTACCATACTCGTCTTACCTCGTGATATCATTAAAATACACTCCACGTAATCTGGTTTATTTCATGTAACTTCGCTTTTTTTTCCCTCTCTAAATCTCGTTTTACTTGGTATTTTGTTTTTAAAATCTCCTATGATTACTGTACTGTGCTGTAATTACAGTAAAATATTGTTGCTATGTTGTAAGGTTGTTCGTTTATTCAGATTTGTTATACGGGATCCCGGTGAAGTATCTCGGTTTTTTTAACGTTTTTTTTTTATTGGGTTTTTCTTTTTTCAATTTGCGAAAACGTAATTTATATGTTTGGGTTAAGTGTAAGTTGCTGGGCTGGCCAGCTGTAGAAGTGGGTATACCTCGTCCCTTCTGCAACTGGTGAAGTGAAGGTGAAGTGAAGGTGAAGTGAAGGTGATGGGGCGTGATGCTGACCATGACACCCGCTAATGTGCTGGCTTTATCTCCTCAGAGCCACTGTGGCATCAGGGGTACCTCTACCCGCTTTTTTTCTGCCTTCGTCAGATGGAATAAAAGACCCCCTGGGAACAACTGTGTTAAGAGCACACTTATCTTAACATAGTCTTTGTGAGACAGGGAACATAGATCTGTTTGCTTAAAAACTCTGACCTACTTCTGTAGCCCAGAAACCTATAGCAATCAACACTAATTGTAACTGTTATTTTTGTAAAATGTAATGTCAGGTTGGTGGATGGATGGGGACATGGAGATCGCCGCGGGGATTAGGAATATATGGTGTGGAACCACTGAATCCAGGACGTGACAAGTCTAAGGGTCTTTACAACAATGGCTGTCAGAATGATGTAAACAAAACAGAGCCAGCAGACTACAGGTGGCGGGGAATGGATATCACTGAGACACTCATTGGATTCCTCATCCCAAAGTTAGAGTGTCTCTGTGGAACTGTCTTAAAGCCGTCTGGCCAGCCAGCGTTGCATGCTGGATCTGATGTGGAGAAGGGGCTTAAGTACAGCCCCCAGAGTCTGGAAAACAAAGTTTTGGCCAGGCCACCACTGTCTTCATGGCAGACCGAGCAAGACCACAGTCTGCCCTAGCAAGGAAAGGTGCTGAAGTCGGAGGTACCCAGCCAAGATGCTCATCGCAAAAATCAGGGTACTACGCCAATGTGCGTACAAAGAAGAAGAAGAAGAAGGAATAAAAGACAATACCGTCAGGGGAGACAAAGTTTATCAAAAGACCATAAAGTACTAAAGTACTTTCTATAAATCTCAGTTACTTAAATAAGTTTTATTTAACTAAGATCAAGACTAGCGTGGTGTCTACCTATACTCTCACACAAAACAGATTATGCTTTGCCATACTCGCCATTCTATGTCATCCTGGTCGCCAGCTACGACAAAATGGATTCTACCCGGAAAACAGAGTTGCCATCTTGGATACAACCCGGAAAATATAGTTTCCTTCTTGGATCTTACCGAAAAAAGAGAGTTCCCATACAAAACATTTAGAGCTTCCCTTCTCATTTTTCCCCCATAGATCACCATTGCTTTCCTCAAGCATCTTGTGCTAAAACAAGCATCAATCAGGTACCTTTTTTAAAACTCAGTCTGTAGACAGAACATGACACATTCATCAAGCTGCTAGAGAATGTGCAGCGAGGCAGAGAAAGAAGTAAACAGACTTCTACAAAAACTGAAAACAGACAGTCAAAAAAAAAAAAACACAGGATTTTTATAAGGTATGAAACAAGTAAAAGTATGGAAGAAAAAAATGAACCATAATTGTACTTATCTGAAGTCATACTTTCACGCAAAACCTTAAATATTCCCTAACACAAATAAAATCGTCGCAACTTATCAAGACAAATATTCCTTCGCTTAACATTCGAAGACACATGAGGAAGGAGACAAGATAAGGCAATACTTACATGCAACTTCCACAACGCCACGTGTACTCTTCACACTCTGAGGAGAGCTCGCTCCTTGGACGTTGTTCCAGGCCGTACACTCACAGCCATATCCATCCTTCCCGTAATACTCCTCCACTTCCTCTTTCGTTACTACGATACTGGACTCCAGCGTCTTCCGTCTGCTTCGCGGGTCCTGATGTTCTTTGTTGACTTGGTTCTTTGTAGGCACTTGATGTCCAGCACATCTGAATGTGATCTGTTCGAAGAAGTTAATAATAAAGGCTAACGCACGTATGGAATCATATCATTGAGTAGATACAGTAATGACAGTATTACAGTTTCTCTGGCATTCGCCTTGAAACAGTCTGTATTGTGCCCCCGATATGCACACATTCGACTTTGGTTCGATGTATTTTTTTTTCTATTACGAATTCTTTTCACCTGGCCAGGCTATTGTCTTTTTCCAAGGGCACCAATAGAAGGTTGAAGGAAGGACTTGGTCGGTTATGGTTCGCCAGCTCTGACCCAGGAAGTCAGCCACGGGTCACTGACCTGTATGTTCAGTCAGAGTACTATATTTTCCTCCATACATTACTGCAACGTCCTCTTTAATATGCAATTAAGCAAACAACAACGGGGGAAAAAAAAAGTTTCTTTGTCTCCGTCAAAGTTTCTCAAGCTTGTTTACCAAGCCAGATCATCATTTTAAAGGCAAAATATAAACTACTCTCAACGAACATTACCCGAAAGGTAACATTTTGTTTACCCAACAGAACATTGCCAGCTGTGACAAGATTATGATAGCTATAACACACTGATCTCTGTAACATTCGGTGACCTGGAAGTAATTTGTAGCACACTAGAATGATGATAGTAACAGGAAAACTTAAGGGAAAAAATAGGAGAAGGAGGCCAAGTGAAACATACCTGAATGGACCAGGCGGCTCTAGGAGGGAAAGAAAAATGGAACTGACTATACTCGTAAACATCAAGGAACGCCCAGAATCAAGAAGCGTAGCCATCAGCAATCGCCGACACGGCATACAATAATTACTGAACGAAAAGTGTTCCGTGTGGTCTAAAATGTATTTCATGTGTTCTGCCGAGGTTAGAGAAAGGCTGAGAAACCCTGATCTCCACTGACTGATACATAACATATTGCATTCGAATTGCAGTCAATGGAATAATAATAATAATATGAAAATACTAGTTCGCGTGAAGATATTCGAACAAGTAAAAATAGAATTCATTCATTCATTTGCATGTCCCTTGTGGAACTTTGCCTCCCAAACAGCACTCCTGTAGGCCTCTCGGTTGTGAGCAAGATGACCTGCTGCTGCGGCATCCATTTGCAGATCGTCAACGATGTCTTGCAGCCACCTTCGTTTTGGTCTTCCTCTCTTTTTCCCATTATGTACCCTTCCAAGACGGTCTTCTCTAAATTATCATGACGTTTAATGTGTCCAAAATATTTAAGTTTTCTCTCTTTAATCTTCTTTACTAGCCAGCCTTCTTTAATATTACGTTCTTGTAGTATGGATATACTACAAGTTGTGATTACAACTCAATTTAAAATCTACTATTCGTAATAATATTCATACTGGATCTACCAGAGTATTCGTTATTCGTATTTTTCTTCAAACTTGTAATTCTGTATATGACTCATTTATGTAACATGGATAATACTTATTTATCTGTGTAATCTTCTTCTTCTTCTTCGTTCACTTCTACCACCAAGACCGCCCTGTGATCCTACTGTGGTCCTCGTTAAGTCCCGTGGTCCCCCGTGTGGTCCCCGAAAGGACCACACGAGATCCCCGAGAGGACCACAGGAGGTTCAGAGTATCTCAGGGCTTGAGCCTGAAGTTCTTGGTGGGTCTCAGAAGCGGGATTGCGTGACACCGTGGTTTTCGTTGCACCAGTTTAGTCTAGAGTTCGACTTTCTCACCAGTAGACCTCGACGTGTTTAGAATATCAGCATATCCCCGCTGGGTGAGAGGTAGTAGCCCATCCAGGCCAGAGTTGGACTTTCTCACCGGAAAACCTCGACGTGTTTTGAGATACCCGTGTATCACCGCCGGGTGAGAGATGGTTGCCCATATAGTCCAGTGTTGGACTTTCTCACCGGAAAGCCTCAGCGTGAGTAGGATATGCATACATCCCCGCCGGGTGAGAGGTGGTTGCCCATCTAGACTGCCCTGGTCCAGTGTCTCCGATTTCAGCATTTTGTGGTCGTGGCCGCTACCTTGTGACCAGGATGGAGTTTTTGTCCAGGAGGACGAATCCTCGCCACTAGTGACTTCCACCCCTGGGTTGAGCCGGTTTAGGCATATTAACCCAGTATGGCCGTGATCGACCTCTAGAGCAGAGGTACCGTGACATGCGTAGCCTTCAAGTTTCACCCCTGGTATGAGCCGGTTTAGGCATATTTCACCAGTATGGGTGTATATCAGGCGTGAACCGACCTCTAGAGCGGAGGTGGCATGACATGTCTAGCCATCAAGTTTCACCCCTGGTATGAGCCGGTTTAGGCATATTTCACCAGTATGGGTGTATATCGGGCGTGACCTGCCTCTAGAGCGGAGGTGGTGTGACATGCCTGGCCATTAAGTTTCACCCCTGGTGTCTGCCGGTTTAGGCATGTTTCACCAGTGTAGGTGTATTTCGGACGTGGCCGGCCTCTAGAGCAGAGGTGCCGTGGTATGTGTAGCTTTCGTAGCGATACTACTGGACATACCGATTAAATTTCACTTTATCCTTTCCTTCACCTTTTCACATCGGCGTCGCACAGCAACCTTTATTTCTTTTCCGCATTTTCTTCCTTGACCGGGAGGAGTTTCACTCCAGGCGCGGCATTCGAAGAGTATCGCCAGCAGTGTCTTAACCTCTGGGTTAAGCCGGTTCATGCATTTCACCGGATATGACTGCACTCAGGACGTGGCCGACCTTTAGACCAGAGGTGCCTTGATTTGACTGTTTGCTTCGCCTTATCCTTTCTATGACTTTTTCCGCAGTGGTGCCGCGCGGCAACCCCTTTTCACTTTTCTTCATTGGCCGGGAGGAGCATCGCTCCACGCACGGCAGCTGAAGAATCTCGCCAGCAGCGTATCTGTGTAATGTTTTTTTAATCTACCGGTATAGCTGGAGTAGCTTTTTTTTACCTTACCTGTATAGTCAGAGTAGCCTTTTTTACCTTCCTGTATAGCCGGAATAGCTTTTTCTACCTACCTGTAGAGCCGGAGTAGCCTTTTTTAACCTATCTCTATAGCCGGAGCAGCCTTTTTTACCTACCTGTATAGCCAAACTAACTTTTTTTAACCTACCTGTATAGCCGGCGTAGCCTTACAAGTTATTGTCACTGGCATGTTCTTGACCACATAGTAACTGGGTTCTGGCTGAAGTTCCCATTCTGGCAATCCCTGGGTCAAAGGGTCGCTGCTGCCAAACGGGTAATCTCCTGAAAGACACAGGAAGAATATAGCAAATATTAAAGGTGCAGACTTAAAATGGCTGCATACAAATCTCAAATCAAAGAAATAATGCATATCCCGATGCACGATAAAATGGTATAAATGAACTGAAACGATTTCCATGATTAGGCTACTCTCTCTCTCTCTCTCTCTCTCTCTCTCTCTCTCTCTCTCTCTCTCTACCTTTAAATGCCCAAAGCACATAGGGCTTCCACAAGGGTTTTCAACAAACGCCTGTCTTTCGCCTTTTTTCCCCTCTTGCCCAGGTGAGCTTTCTACTGTTCAACACACTTTCGTTCTTTTTTTTTTCTTTATGTCTTCTTTGGGCTATCCCTACTCTTATTCCCCTGAGGTGTCCATCTCAGTGCTATTTTGGGCAATGAGTCACCAGTCATCTAGATCCCCAGCTATCGGCAAAGCATATAACCGAACTCAGTGGCTTCATCTCATTTCTACCAGAAAGGTATTATTTCTTACGGTGTTTGGCCAAAATATTCGTAAACATATAGTCTGGAAGAAATTCAATTTTGTTTCCAATAGAGTATTTTTGTATTCCAGTATTCACATCCGTAGAGTAACACACTTAGGACATTACTCTTAAACGTCCTGACTTGTTTTAGTGGTCAGCATTTTGGACTTCCATATATAGTGTTCAAGGTCGCAAAAGCCTGGTTTGCTGTATATTTAGCCTGTTGTTGATGTTCTCTTCATTGCCTCTATCTTCTGCTTCTCTGCTGCCAAGATATACAAATTCCTTGACCTCCTCCACTAACTTATTATCTATTTATCTACTCTCAATAGTACTCACGTTTTGTTTCATTAACTTTGTCCTTCACGGACTAATATATACATTTTTTCTATTTTTTTTTTTTTTGGCGTCACAGAGATTCAACCATTGAACAGTCATTGCTGCTGACTCTTGGTGCAGAATTTCTGGTGAACTGATTAAACTTATGGTCCAAAATATTTTTTTATTAAAACTTTTGTGGCCATCCCCAGCAGAAATTTGACAGCCATAATGATAACAGAAATAATGATGACTCAACGGTACAAACTTGGCAATTGAAATTACAGAAGGAGAAATTTTAGGCAAAAGTGCAGGACGAATACAGATAAAAGAGATGGTCAGGACGTAGCTTGGTCTGGTGTACTTTAAAAGTAAGAGATAATGTGATGGCACATGATGATGATGGTGGTGATGTATGCTCTCTCTCTCTCTCTTCTCTTTTTTGTGGTTTTAGATAAATAATTTTCTTTTTTATTTTAATTTAAATTTCAGAATTCTGAAATTATGATTTTACTAAGCCAACTTTAATAAAGAATCAACACTTCAACAGAAATGTTGATACCAAAGTGTGAATAATGTTGAGACCAGCATCAGAGAATCAATTTAGAGAATTTGATCTTTAAGATGTGATGACTATGAGTGTAATTTTGAATATTTACATGAAGCTAAAGTTTCTTTTTCCTTCCGCTACGTTTGTTATTTCTTTTTCGAGTTCTTCAGCAAAAAGCTAAAAGAAGAGCACTTAGTAGAAACAATCATCAGAAAATATTGCTGTCTTTATTGTAATATTACTATAATCAGAATAGAGAAGAGCTGTCTCTATTGTAATATTACTATAATCAGAATAGAGAAGAGCTGTCTTTATTGTAATATTACTATAATCAGAATAGAGAAGAGCTGTCTCTATTGTAATATTACTATAATCAGAATAGAGAAGAGCTGTCTTTATTGTAATATTACTATAATCAGAATAGAGAAGAATGGTAAGGATTGCAGTTTCTGTTTGCTAAAGGGAAGTAACTTCAGACAAGGGCAGCAACCTTGCCATGATCTTGCTGCGTTACATTTGTAAGGTTACCATAATCCGTAACCATTGCAGATCTAAATGGAAAAGGAAACTGAAATGCAACAATGAACCAGATGCAATACACCAACTACAAAGACATCAGCAAACCATCCTCTTTCACCTAAGGACAGGCCACTGCAGACTACTGAGCCACCTACATCGAGTCAAAATGTCTCACACAGACGAGTGTCCTTGTGGCAGTGGAGTCCAGACTCCAGAACATGTCCTACAAGAGTGCCCAAACCATGAAGAGCTGAGGCGTGAGACATGGCCAGAGGACACAAGCTTGGGGCAAAAGCTTTGGGGCTTCTATCAGGATCTGGAAAGGACTGCGGGCTTTCCCGCCATGTCGACAGGGATCAGGATCTGAAGTGACCGACAACCTTGAAAGCAGAAGAAGAAGACGAAGAATAAAGATAGTGATCAAGTTCAGGCTATCGTCTTGTGTTTTTGTTGTTTTTCTTCAGTGATAGCCAGCGTGTGTAGCGCATTCACGCTACGCATGCATTGCATTGAGCGAAAACGTTCTCGTCTTCCCCAACACTGGTGTGTGAGGTACCTCTTTCTTCGGTTGGATAGACTAGAATGTGCTGGTTAACTTAACAGCTTCTCGGTTGAGAGTACAGGTCACCATGACCTAACCACTTATTCGATCGCCCCCTCATGTAAATGATATTACAACACAAACATGTATCTCTACAATCATGAAAGAATGTCACATATTTCATCATTTACTTGTCAAAAATATACGACAAATGAAATAAATGTTTAACACTGGAGATGCTGCATCAGAGAAGCTAAACACCAGATATGTCAAGGATGTTTAACACAATGGAGTTTTGTGACAGAGAATGTTAAACTGTAGGATGTTTAACACAATGGGGGCTTGTGACAGAGAATGTTAAACTGTAGGATGTTTAATACAATGGGGTTTTGTGACAGAGAATGTTAAACTGTAGGATGTTTACCTCTAGTGGTGCTATGACACACTCTAGAATTACTACGACACAAGATGTTTAACTTTAGAGATAAACTGACGCAGGAACAGAATGTGATTTTTAAAAAAAACAAACCATACATTCGAAAATGCTGAGATATTTCTGGTGTCCCATTTGAGGCTTTGGGGAGCTTGGTAAGGAAGAAAAAAAAAGTCGCTGAATGTCAGATTTGTTTACGATAAGTCTGAAAATCTGAGCTTCGGGTCGATCCTACAACGACTCCTTCACATCCAGCATGCTCCCCGCACACTCAAGCTTCGTGTAGTTAATAGATTGTTTGCCCCTGCGTGCGTCCAGGGTCTGCGGGCCTGGGGATATCAGTTACCGTCAACAGTAGGGCTAATCAAGGCCTTTGTCGCCCTGGACCAAAGCAAACAACCATCTGGACGATTCTGCCGCTGGTAAGACGTGAAAGAAGGGCAGAGGATGTGGTCTTATGGAAAATAATATGGCGGTCGTGGGAGCTTGGGAACAGAAGATGTGATGAGGATAAATCACAAAAATTTGCTGACCTAAACTTACTATGACTTGTAAGGTCAAGTGATGTATTTTACTGTCGGTAGCAAGGAAGATGGATAGCTGAAAAAACGTGCCTTCGAAAAGAACTGTTAATAACAGATGTGATGTGTAAGCATGTTTGTCTTGTCTTGTCTCCTTCCTCATATACCTTTCAGTGTTGAGGGGACAAATAGACGTCTTGATAGGGCTCAACGATTTGATTCATATAATGGGATATATGCTTCTGTAATTTCCTCTCTCCATCTCCTGCGTGGGCGGTCTCTTCCTTTGTTACCTACAAATCTTAGTGTGAATGTTGTCTGTGATATACTGCCTGGTGGTAACCGTGTAACATGGTCAAACCATTTGACTTTCAGTTTCTAGATATAGTGTAATACTGGTGTTAATCCAGTCTTTACCTTGATGGTATCTTTTCTTATTTGGTC
Source organism: Achatina immaculata (assembly GCA_009760885.1). Taxonomy (NCBI): domain Eukaryota; kingdom Metazoa; phylum Mollusca; class Gastropoda; order Stylommatophora; family Achatinidae; genus Lissachatina; species Lissachatina immaculata. Next base: position 6,925,537 of record CM019719.1, on the reverse strand, counting down.
TCTTCTTGTCACATTATGCATGTAAGCAATATGTGAAGCATATATGCCTTATATGCGGACAGTATAAAAAAAAGTTAGTCCTCCATTTGACCCAAACACTTGAAGTAGTAACGTATCATTTTCCACAATTTTGAAACTGGACTTGAAAACTTTGCAGAAAGAATTCTTAAGTTAAAAAAAAAAGCCGGTCATGGGAAACTTTTTATCCGAGGCAAAGATATGATACTGGATCATGTCATGATGACCGTGCAGTTTTGTCAGTAAGGTACAGTTTTCTAACCAGAAGCTTGTAGGCTGGAGACCTGCTACCGAAGACTACCTGACAAACCAATTGTCAAAATGGTTAAGACGCACATCAGGAAACTTAAAATACAGAATGTCTGGCTACAGAGCGAGGCATACTGGATTCCTTTACACTACACACATTGCAATGTGCCCATAAAGAGAAAACATGATATGACACAAGTTCAGTTCTCTGATTGTGGAACCGTATTCAGAAGATCTAGACTAAAAAGGAGAAAACTCGAAGAGACTACACTCGAAAAGACTGTATTTGCAGGCAGGGCCTCCGAGAGAAATTTTGTATGGGGGTACAAAAGTTCCCCGTATTATTTTGTTACTTATTCCGGGGCCCTTCAAGCACTCTAACCCCACCCCCTTAAAAACTGAAAAATGCTCAGAGCCCTGGAATAATGCGCCACCTGGGCCCACCTCACCTGACAGAACAATACGCAAAGTATATATTTCATAAGAATGGAACTAAGAGGCCAAGTGTGCAAGAACATGGCACGAGTTGGAAAGGAAGTTGTTCTATATCAGAACCTAAGAACAACCTCTCTGTCTGTCCTGGAGGATCTGTCAGTGCTCGATGATCTAAGAGTGGTAAATTGAACCACTGGTTAGTCCAGAGAGGGCCGGCGTGACAGCTCACGGCGGCTGATATTGGTTCTGGCTATTGTTTCAGCCCCGATATCTTCCGAGAGCTCTTTGCACGCGCATTGTTTGTCTTAAGAGCGTGTCATTCGGATTGTTTTTCAGTCCATGCAAACTTCCACGCCCATCACTACTTTGCCTGCTGTAGTCTGGCACAACACAAAGCGTTATCAAAGACTTCAGAGAATCGCGACAAAAGCCTAAACGTTGCTGCCTGCTACAGCTTTGTTCAGATATTTTTTTCCATTAATCAGAGAGAGGTCACGCAGTTCTGTCCCCTTCCCCGTGATCGAAGACCTGTGCTGGATGGGTGACATTACCATATCTGAGAACCATGACTGTCCAAGGCCAGATATTGCTTTCTTGCTGTGATTTTGAACACAGACTGTCACTCAACTGAGTGGAGATCACGTGGTCTACGCGGCAGTGGAGCTTGTCAGAAAGGCAGCTTCTTCGTTCCTTTTTCAGAAATTACAAAAAGCCGTTGTGGACTCTCTCCCTCCATGACTTCGTTTCTTGATCGGGTTATCACGACCTTGTCTGCAAGGGACTGGAGTTCCAAACTACGGAGAGATCATCAGCAGCAGCTTCTTTTCATCTTCCTCCTCCTCGTCAGTCTCTATGTCCAAGCGGAGCCCAGTTTTCTTAGGACGTCTGTTATTTCAACAAGCCCAATTTCTTCAGAAAGCTGGAAGTCAGGAATGTAAAGATTCAATGTGGCCTAAATTCCTTCCAACTTTATTTTATATAGAGGAGGAGGGATTTTCAAGTTTCTGGGTGTGTGTGGGGAGAGAAATGAAACTAGGATCACTGACAGAAACACTTAAGCTGTTGAAACACCATGTTTACATTATTTGGAGTGCATCTTTTGAGTCAAACAATTTTGGGAAAGGTTTTCGGAGGTGGGAGTGTAATCACATTCTGACTTATAGTGAAAAGGGTGTTTGGGGAAAAATGTTGAGAAACACTGAAACAGCGGAACTCACGTTCCTCCAAAGTCAGTGGTTTAAAATCACAGAAGAGAGAAAATAAGCAGCCTGTAGTTTCGTAAGAGGGGGGGGGGCGCTCATTTTCATTAGAACATCAGTATTTCGTTCTTCATCTACAAGTTAGAATGTGAAGAGTCTCAAGGTTTTCCAAGGCCTACTTTATATAGAAAGTCAAGAGTTTCTAGGATCCCAACCACCCACCCACTAACGGATGATCGGATGAGCTATGGGGTTTATTTCGCTTTTTATTGGGGTGAAGACGCTGTCGGTGAGGCAATCAGCGACCCACAGCTAATATGTTAGCGTCAGTGTTAGCGACCCACAGCTGATATGTTAGCGTCAGGTTTAGCGAACCATAGCTGATATGTTAGCGTCAGGGTTAGCGAACCATAGCTGATATGTTAGCGTCAGGTTTAGCGAACCATAGCTGATATGTTAGCGTCAGGGTTAGCGAACCATAGCTGATATGTTAGCGTCAGGTTTAGCGAACCATAGCTGATATGTTAGCGTCAGGTTTAGCGACCCACAGCTGATATGTTAGCGTCAGTGTTAGCGACCCACAGCTGATATGTTAGCATCAGGGTTAGCAAACCATAGGTGACCAAGACTCATTCCCACCTCTCCGTGGTACCCCCAGTAACAGGCATAACCTTGCTAACAGGGTAGGGATCGCCATAGTCCCCATGGTGGTGGAGTCTGCTAAAGAAGCATTTCTCACCTCCTGCTTTTTAGCTGTGCTCCCAGACTGAAAAAAAAACAGCTGTCACAACCCGCTCCCACGCCGATACAATGCTGTGCCCCAACAACTTCACCGCATCGGCTGCAAAGAACACCAGCTCGTAGTAACAGGCAGATTGTACAAGTTGGCTTTTTATACCAGAATTTTCTCAATCTGACGTCATCTCCTACGTCTTTAAAAATTATACGAATATTAACATTAGTTGTGTAACAGTTGTAACAATTATACAAAACCTCGTCATTATAACAAAGTGACGAATATACCCCAAATGTTTCTCCTTACTTTTAATTTAAAACCAGAAATAGGTACAACTTTTGACAAATAGTTTTTCCTACTTTGATTACAGGATGAAAAATCACTAGCCTCTAGCGACTTTAAACGATTCTTGATGTACTGAACTTTGCTGAGTTCTGTTACAAAGAGGCTAAAAGTATAATTTAATTAAATTTTACGTCTTATCAATGCCGGATCAAAGTATTCTTAATCAAATATACACAACCGCGTGTCTTGGTACCTTTCTGATACTTGTCAAAATATTTGGACGTCATCATATTTCTTAGACCTTTGACTAAATATTTCACAAGCGAAAAATGTAGATGAAGTTGCAGTGCGCACTTTAACATAAAAGATGGAAAAATCACATCACAAAGGAAAAGTAACGGGAACTGTACAAAAACAAAGAAAAAAACTGCCATTATTTTATTCCACTATTTTAACTGTGTTATATTTATTATCTGCTTTAATTTTTTTTCTTTAGATAATATACCACAAACCCCCACACAAATTGAAGTTTTGTGTTTGTATTTCTTTCCAAAAGAAAGCTTTTCGGTTTAAGCGATGCTTTACTCTCCCCCCCCCCAAATGGTATGACTTCAAACTACAACTGCGGACTGCAGTTAACCATTACTTCACCAGTCCTCTGTACCCCGTGTGAGCATAAGACATCAACAAAGGTTCTTCTGGTAATCTTGTCTTGAACAAGTCCGGATACCCCAAAACCGTGTCTTTCCAGCTTCCTCTAGCTCTTCCTGTATTGTACGTCCCAATGTCCCTCCCCCCCCCCCCCCCCCGCCAAATTGGCCTGCCCCTCTGTCTTTTCTCTTGAGACAAAAGGGTGAACACAGACAAATGGATGAACACAGACAAATGGATGAACACAGACAAATGGATGAACACACACAAAAGGGTGAACACAGACAAAAGGGTGAACACAGACAAATGGATGACCACAGACAAAAGGGTGAACACAGACAAAAGGATGAACACAGACCAAAGGATGAACACACACAAAAGGGTGAACACAGACAAATGGATGAACACAGACAAATGGATTAACACAGACAAAAGGGTGAACACAGACAAATGGATGACCACAGACAAAAGGATGAACACAGACCAAAGGATGAACACACACAAAAGGGTGAACACAGACAAATGGATGAACACAGACAAATGGATGAACACAGACAAATGGATTAACACAGACAAAAGGGTCATGGCGGCACTGACTTGGGAATGAAAGAACGCGGGAAAAAAAACTGGAGACACGCCAACCAAAATGCGACGTAAATTGCTGGATATGAGACACTCGGCCATCAGAACTAACACATTAAAATAGGCCTGTAACCCGCATCAACTGGAGACCATCCTCCTAAGAATCAGCCACGACACTGATAACAACCTTCGGGTTGGCCTCAATCGTTGTGGTCACCAATGTGAATCACAGGTTACTGCATTGTGTAAATAGGTCACGCAAAAGGCATTTAGGTTGGCATCTTCTACAGCTTATATATGTAAATGGGTCAAGCAAAATGCTGTTGACTTATTCTATTGGTTCGGCCAGTGTTTTGGTTTCTTCTATTGGTGCTTTCCCAAAAACACAGGACTGTCATGTGTGCCTGGAAGCTTGTTCATATTCTCTGGTTGATGTATCGTCTGAGTTCTGCTATGGCTGTGCTTATTGTAAAGAATTCTGATTATTTAGTGGCAAGTTCGCCAACTTTTAAGCTGAAGTATTCTCCACGAGACTTCTAATATAACATTAGGTTCATGATTAAGTTGTGCAGCATGTCTGGTCTCTGGGATAAATCACATTCTGTGATTTTACCACGGCCTGTTTTATTTCCTGCACGTGAGTAGCAAAGCGGATAGTACACTCGACTTTCATGACGACGATGGGTGGTTCGATCCTAGCCTAAGGTGATTCTGTAACTTCATCATTAGAAACTGGCTCCTGGCTCCTCGTGGAGCTGTAGACTGGAAAGATGACCAGATATTGGTCACATCTCTAGAGCAACGACTGCACCATACCCCCACCCCCCAACCCAGACACTTCAAAGCCACAGAGCAGGCTCTTCTGCATTACCTTATTATTTCACATGAAAGCGTTACACTGTGATCTGTTCTGAGAACAGCAGATCGGACTGTTTGTTAAAATCTCGTTAAAACAGCAGCAACAACATTCTTCTTCACGTTAAACTGCTTTTCGTGATCGGTTTGTCCGACTTCTAATCAGAGCTTTAATTCCAAACACTTCAGCAAATGAAGGAGACAGCTATCCACCTCCTAACATGCTGTATACAGAGCCTACTGATAATATGGTTAACAAACAACCCGTTCATCTACAATCCTACAATAAAAGATGCTAGCAGCGATGATAAAGCTCATAATGTGGAACTCAGACAGGTAAAGGCATAGATAAACGCATACAACAATTAGAAAGATAAAATAAGGAAAGAGAGAAATGAAATTGGGGGCGATAAATGACAACAAACACATCCCAGACGGCTCAGTGATAAACAAAAGAGCTAGAAGCGTGTTAAACAATTTCTCTTCTCCATTGAACGAAAACAAAGCAGAATTAATTATGTTGTGAAAACACACACACACACACACACAATCGCTGAACTCCCAACATGGTCAAGATTATTCGAGTATATGAAATGACGTTGGATACTGTTATTTCATGAACTTGAACAAGACAGAGGTTTTGGGTAGAATGAAGCTAAAGAACAGCATGGTTGTATTATAACACGTCACGAAACATCGGCACAACATGAACATCTCGCTACAAGGACCGGCATGTCCTCATCTCACGGCATTTGTGCAGGGAGAAATGACGATCAATACTGATGAATATGCAGCAGAGCTTACAGCCATGCAGGGGTCGCGCTAATGGGATAAGAGACTACATTAGATTACATTCAAGGCAATGTGTTCAAGGTTAAGATTATAAAGAGTAGCATATGTCTGAAGTTAAGATCCGCTTTGCTTACTGTCTGGGGACGAGTTTTTGTCCGGGAAATGTCTAATTCTCATTTCTCTCGCTTCTCTTCCCCCCTCCCTCTTTTTCTCTATTTTTTCACGCCACAGACACACCGACGCATACGGAGAGAGGAAATGAATGAATGAATGAATTATCTTTATTTTTAAAGGGTACAGAATTGGGCACGCAGACCCGTCTTACATTCTGCCCTTCATCACTCCATCTTTCATTCTTCCTACACACTTGATTTGGAAAGAGAGAAAGAGAGGGAGGCAGAGAGGGATTGGAAAAGAGGGGAGAGAGAGAGTGAGAAGAAAGGGGAGAGAGACTATAAAGTAAAACACATTAAAGGAAGAAATAAAAGGTGTATTTAATATGCACCTAACACGGTTTGGGGGGGGGGGGTAGGAATGAGGGGAAGTCGAAGAATGAGGAGCAAGAGGACGGCAACGACGTAGATGGATGGACACTATCAAGACATGAACGGCACTCAGCTTGGATGAGTGCACTGAGAAAGTAAAGGCCAGAGCAAGTTGGAGCTCCACACTACAGCCAAATTTCACTGTCAAGACGGCACATGATGATGGTGACAGAACATAGAGACGGCCTGAACGTGTTTCTTCAAAGTATTAGAATAACAGATTAAAATAATGATTTCAGCGATCATAACATAACATTTAAACTGCTGGGAGGAGCGGGGGTGGGGAGTTAGCAAACATTACACAGAAAGTGGACATTTAGAAGCTGGCAAACAGTACACAGAAAGTGGACATTTAGAAGATAACAAACGGCACACAGAAAGTGGACATTTAGAAACTAGCAAACAGTACACAGAAAGTGGACATTTAGAATCTAGCAAACGGCACACAGAAAGTGGACATTTAGAAGCTAGCAAACAGTACACAGAAAGTGGACATTTAGAAGCTAGCAAACCGCACACAGAAAGTGGACATTTAGAAGCTAGAAAACAGTGCACAGAAAGTGGACATTTAGAAGCTAGCAAACAGTACACAGAAAGTGGACATTTAGAAGCTAGCAAACAGTACACAGAAAGTGGACATTTAGAAGCTAGAAAACAGTAAACAGAAAGTGGACATTTAGAAGCTAGAAAACAGTGCACAGAAAGTGGACATTTAGAAGCTAGCAAACAGTACACAGAAAGTGGACATTTAGAAGCTAGCAAACAGTACACAGAAAGTGGACATTTAGAAGCTAGAAAACAGTAAACAGAAAGTGGACATTTAGAAGCTAGAAAACAGTACACAGAAAGAGGACATTTAGAAGCTAGCAAACAGTACACAGAAAATGGACATTTAGAAGCTAGCAAACAGTGCACAGAAAGTGGACATTTAGAAGCTAGCAAACAGTACACAGAAAGTGGACATTTAGAAGCTAGAAAACAGTACACAGAAAGAGGACATTTAGAAGCTAGAAAACAGTACACAGAAAGAGGACATTTAGAAGCTAGCAAACAGTACACAGAAAATGGACATTTAGAAGCTAGCAAACAGTACACAGAAAAGGGACATTTAGAAGCTAGCAAACGGTACACAGAAAGTGGACATTTAGAAGCTAGCAAACGGTACACAGAAAGGGGACATTTAGAAGGCAACAAACAGTACACAGAAATGGGACATTTAGAAGCTAGCAAACAGTACACAGAAATGAGGCATCTAGAAGCTAGCAAACAGTACAAAGAAAGGGGGCATTTATAAACTTGCAAACATTATACAGAAAGGGGACATTAGAAGCTAGCAAACAGTACACAGAATTTAAGATTATATTTATTGTCACAGAAAAGGGGCATTTAGAAGCTAGCAAACAGTACACAGAAAGGAGGCACCTAGAAGCTAACAAACAGTACACAGAAAGGGGGCACCTAGACGCTAACAAACAGTGTACAGAAAGGGGACATTTAGAAGCTAGCAAACAGTACACAGAAAATGGACATTTAGAAGCTAGCAAACAGTACACAGAAATGGGACATTTAGAAGCTAGCAAACAGTACACAGAAATGAGGCATCTAGAAGCTAGCAAACAGTACAAAGAAAGGGGGCATTTATAAACTTGCAAACATTATACAGAAAGGGGACATTAGAAGCTAGCAAACAGTACACACAAAGGGTGCATTTAGAAGCTCGCAAACAGTACACAGAATTTAAGATTATATTTATTGTCACAGAAAAGGGGCATTTAGAAGCTAGCAAACAGTACACAGAAAGGAGGCACCTAGAAGCTAACAAACAGTACACAGAAAGGGGGCACCTAGAAGCTAACAAACAGTGTACAGAAAGGGGACATTTAGAAACTAGCAAACAGTATACAGACCAGAAAACAATCTCTGCTTTTCTGCACTCTTTTTTCTCTGTGATAAATTTTAAAAAGGAAAAGTTTTTAAAAAACGGAAAACGAAATAACACAAGAGCACTTTGTGAGGTTACCCCACTTGATGTGTAATCTCGTTTGTGTATTCAAGTCTCGCATAACCTCACGAGAATCTTACTTGACAACCGAGAGTAGACTTTACTTAAGCCCTGGAGACCTTATCACAGCGCCACGACCCGTCAAACCGAAAGGAAATCTGTACCGGTGACCCGCAATATGGGCAGGTATTTCATCTAACTGTAGGTCAGCACCAGGAGTAAAAGTAAGCTACCACTGCCAGCTCTCTATCCTGCTCCGCTTTGTTTTGGTTCCCCCTCCCCCAAAAACTGTTAGCTTGGATGAAAGTAAGTCATATACAGAAAACCTATTTTCAGTGATTCATTCTTTGACAGACATGTGTGGCTCGCGTTGCAGGTATATATTCTTCATTTTCATAGCAGTTTTTCTCGCCAATAGTTTTCCTCAGTAAAATAAATAAAAAGCACTGCTGAGTGTTTCTGCTATGGTTGAGGCACTAACTTAAACATTCAGATAAAAAACAGTACATTGTCAATTGCATCTCTCTCCTCTCCATTTCATTCTCGCGTTTGTATGTCTTCACAACATCTTTTATAAGGATATGAAGTAATCCGTCATCTCCCACATACATTCCATCTTTGAAAGTTTACCGCTGGTGTCTCTGTTGTTAGCTTCTTTGGGAAAGTTTTGTTCTTGGAGCTCGACGCTGTGATGATCTGAAGCACAAGTGCCGCGTCGGGTGTCATGCAGGAGGGCTTGAAGACCTGGAGCAGATCCGAGACATGAGCTTCTTTTCTGCAGGCTCCACCATCAAGAGGGACTTCACTTTTTTTTTAACCCAGATTGAAGAAGTTCACCATTTTGTTATAGAGAGCACCAGCAAGACGGTGGGATAGTTTTGATCTTATCGGGTTAGCTGGTCCAGGCAACTGCGTCATCGGTCCTAGCACAGCCATCTTTATTGCCTAAACAGGCTTGTTTCCCATCTCTCTCTCTCTCTCTCTCTCTCTCTCTTGCTCTCTCTCAAGATCCTTAGGGACATGGGTAGGATACATTACCCTTCTATATGACCTTGGATCCCTTCTGCATCTCCGCAGGCTTGTCACTGAAGATTTCTCTTCCAGGATGCCAAACCATTAAATAGCTTTTCTCTCTGGCTCTGTCTCTTCTACCTTTGATATTCCCTGCTATCAGTCGTGTGTGTATATCAACCTGATAAATGATACCCGTTTACCGCTATCTACATTTCGAGCTCTAATAAAAGTCTTGTCAATTTCCTTCTTTGTCTGAGGTTCACAAAACACGTCATCGCCTTTAAACGTAACCAGGTTTCACACTAATGGTTAATCCACCCTTCTCTCTGCAAATTAAATGGCTTTTATTGATTTATCCTTGATTAAACAGCCAAACCATCGTCCAAGGAAACTGATCTAATCTGTGGCTGCCAATCACTCGTTATTAATTAGCTGTTATACCAGGCTGTGTTGTAGTGGTGAAAATATTTTATCGGAAGTTAGAAAATGTGGAGCCTTATTAAGATAAATGGTCATTTCTTTCCTCTTGTAAACTTATGAGGCTGTAAGGTTCTATTCCTTGCAGCCCGTGGCGTGATGATTTCAAGACACAGGAACCGAATAGGAACTTGCAGCCGGTGGCGTGATGATTTCAAGACACAGGAACCGAATGGGAACTTGCAGCCGGTGGCGTGATGATTTCAAGACACAGGAACCGAATGGGAACTTGCAGCCGGTTGCGTGATGATTTCAAGACACAGGAACCGAATAGGAACTTGCAGCCGGTGGCGTGATGATTTCAAGACACAGGAACCGAATGGGAACTTGCAGCCGGTGGCGTGATGATTTCAAGACACAGGAACCGAATGGGAACTTGCAGCCGGTTGCGTGATGATCCCAAGATACAGGAACCGAGTGGGAACTTGCAGCCGGTGACGTGATAATCCCAAGACACAGGAACCGCGTGGGAACTTGCAGCCGGTGATGTGATAATCCCAAGACACAGGAACCGCGTGGGAACTTGTAGCCGGTGACGTGATGATCTCAAGACACGGGAACCGAGTGGGAACTTAAGTCGCAGATGTTTAACAGGAATGAATCACCGAAGCAAGCTTCCTGGCAGAATCGAACATCGTGGAGATGGCGTGGAACCCCAGTCTTCTAAGCCTGGCTGTACGAATACAGCAGGCTACCTTTGTGGCCAACATATAAACATGGGATCAGTGTCTTCACCGACCCCACGAAAACTTTTCTCCTCCTCCCACCATATTCAGCTTTAACCCTAAAACGTCATTAAAAACTTCCCGTGGGATCGTTAAAAATTAACATTTCTTCAAATTGTCAGGCTTATTTAGAATCTTATCTTGTTTGTATCATTCTGCTACATTAACACCGACCTAACGTAGACTCTTTATGTGATACTCACAAAACTCTGCCGTGTCTGGTAGGAAACTTATCCTAGAACATAACCAACAACAATTACCGGCTTCACATGTCGGGAGTGATGATACTTAGCTCATAAATCAATTCCATAACTCTCCCGGCGACGCGAAGTAAACATGTCAAGACCGTAAATTTATGTTTTCTTCTTGCTTCATTTCTGTCCTTGGTTCTCAGATTTGAAAAGTTCCAGAGACATCTGGCAACACAACTCTGTTGCCATGGGCTACATTAAAGATGGTGGCAGATCTTACCATAAATATATGACCTTTATATAGTGGTGAAGAATGTGCGATTCCGATGAAGGGGGTTATAGAAAGATTTAAGCTTTCAGTCTCTAACAACCCGCTTGGCCTTACTTTAATTTGAACTTCCTTTAATGTAAGACACGGGTATAATGTAATAACAGGCAGGAAATAAAGATAATTTTACACGTAATTACTGGACACTCCAGTTTCTTCCTCTCATACCCATAAACGTCAGTAGAATTTCCCTTACCTAGATTTCTTGAACGTGCTTTTTTATAAACATCCTTCTAGCTAGTTCATTTCAGTGTATGATGAAAGTTATCAGCTACGCTGGGAAATGGCATTAAAAATGGGCGTGGTGCGGTGACGTGTTTCGTGTTTCGTTTAATGAAGTTTCTCGACTTTTAATTCCTTCTTTTTTAAAGCTGTAATGACGTTTGCAACTTATCTCTGACTTATCCAAAAAATCTCGTCTCATTTCTTAAAAAGAAAAAAAAAAACTTCATACGATGAAAGACACAACTCTAAAATGTTATAGTTTGATAACAAATGTAGTTGTTTATGTTTTAAAACTAGACAAGTTTGTTAACGAACAGATTTTGGTCAAAGTATATAAATCTTGTTCAAAATTAGTAAAGTTCAGCTTTTTACAAATTCTGTGCACCAATTTCATTTACATTGCATGTTACGCTAAAAAAAGTTACATGTATTGTTTAAATTTGGACTAAGCTATAAACTGTTTTATAATCTTTAAATTCTGGGAACTACTTTCCTGCACAAAGAGAAAGTAAACGCGTGGCTTCAAACTCACTTATCTTGTGGATAAATTAAATGCTGGATAATTATTTCAACTTCACTGTGGGCTTTTGGTAGTAAGAAACCTACAGCTGGTCAAGACCCTGTCCCACCTCTCTGTTGGTATCCCCAGTAACAGGCCTAGTCTGGGTAACGAGGCAGGGATCCCCATAGTCCCATTGGTGGTGGAGTCTGCTAAAGAAGTACTTCACATCCTCTGCTTAGTAGCTGCGCTCAGGAACGGAAAAAAAAGCTGCCACAACCCGCCCCCGCCCCCCAGGTAGAGCCTCGACACCCTCACAGCATCGGCTACAAAGAAGACCTCGGGGCAGTTCCAGGGAGACAGAAGGCACGACACAAGACAAGATTAACCATGAAGTGATTACTGCACGACACAAGACACGATTAACCATGAAGTGATTACTGCACGACACAAGACAAGATTAACCATGAAGTGATTACTGTTCTATCTTTTCTTAATGAGCGGTATACTCGCTTGGCCTATTCACTTCCTGTTGACAACTTTACCCATCTTCATCCCAAATTGCGTGTAATTAACCCTTTTAATCCCTTTAAATAGAAACAAAAATTTTGTCTTAATTTTCCATTTAAAATCATTTCCAAATTGTAAAACCCCAGCCAACAAACGCCGTGGCTACTGCTCTATGTAAACAACCTTTAATTGTTCACCGTCAAAGTTTCCGTCCATCATTGAACTTTGTATAACCGGTACATACCTTGCAATTGACAACTTTTGACAGTTAACTCACAAAAGGAGAGTATTCTACCAATTCCCATAAGACTATTTCGACATCACATCCCACGTCTTCGCCGCGTCCACAGTACCACTGGTCAAAACAAGAACACTGTCCCTTCAAAAATGTGTACACTTTCAGGATTTTAAAAATTATTTTCACTTCATCTCTCTCAGCTCAGATGATATTTTCCAGAACCCTGGACCACATACCACTGGCTTAGAGTCTGTGGTACCTGAAATTTCTCTTTGATCTTTAGAAAAACACTCAGGCCTGGACAACATATCTCACCCTCGCTCTTGCCTCGGTATCTCCTGTTATGACAGCTATGCCATACGAGAAAAGCAAATATGCTTCTTTGAGTCCAACACGCTTTAAAGAAAGAAAGAAAGAAAGAAAGAAAGAAAGACAGTGAAAACGAAATTCAAAAGAGATAGAGAGAGAGAGAACACAAAAGTTAAGGAAGTGAAAAAGAAAGAAAGAAAGAAAGAAGAAAGAAAGAAAGAAAGAAAAAAAAAGAAATACCACAGGAATTAAAGAAGTGAAAACGAAAACAAAAGAAAGAAAGAAAGGAAAACGAAATTAAGAAAGAAAGAAAGAAAGAAAAACGAAATTCAGAGAGAAAGAAGAAAGAAAAAACACAGAAAAGTAAGGAAATCAAAACGAAATTCAGAAAGAATGTGAAAAAGAACAGGAACCATACAGCCTAGACGATGCATCATTGCAGAAATCTTCTTGACAGTTGATGATTCACAGACAGAAATAATACTCTGTTGATGACTACTAACTGTGGGGGGGGGGGGGTACACATTGGCACTGGTGGCTGTCGTAGATTGTCTTCAGTCACAGATCATTCTATTTTCGGATTCTTTGAAGTTTTCTGGAAGAGTTTTCCTCTTCGTTTGTTAATGACGATGATTATGATACTGATGATAATGTTTATGATAATGATAATGATTACGTTTGTAATAATGATCATGATGTTCATGATAGTAATGGCGATGATGATGATGATGACATTTCATACAGAGTGAGTGCGCGAAGGTATGACAGATGATTTCAAATTTTTCATTTAGGTCCACTGGAAAGGACACATCAAAAGACTCACCTGGCTATTGTGGCAATGCCTGTTTACAAAATGCACGTGGATAAGACCGACTTTTCCCCATCATCCTTGGCTGCAAAAGGGACGCAACGCCCCCTAGTTCGGACTCAAGCACACAGTGGATAATAAAGCCACGTTTATCGTCATTATCTACACCAGATACATCAATTCTTGTGCCAAGTCACGCAATAATGAAGACTAAAATCGCTGGCATGGCATCTGCCACGACGAAATAGAGCATTATCAAGACGCTTTTCTTCTACAGGTATCTCCGTTATCGTCATTTTTTTTTAACTTAAGTCCCACGATTAAAAATCAGACAAGGAATCTGAACACACATCATCAAATCTTTTGTTCCTCACTTGGCGAGGCCCGGACTTCGACCTGTAGATTTTTTTTTTTCATTTTCAGGTGTTGTCTAGGGGAGGTTTAAAAAAATCATTTCCTACGACAAACGACATCAAGACAAAATGTCTGTGAAGACAAACAGGTATCCTGTATATATGAGATCAAACGGAAGACAGTGTGTTCTCGTAATGTCGATGCTCAGATGTAGAATGTAGAATTTCTGTAACATGTCTGTGATCAGAGAAAGACCACCTGGAATATGATGCAGGTTTCAGATCCTGAAGGTTTCATCAAGGGTTAAGTTTCACCTTGTTACTTTGTGAATAAAAAAGTAATTTATTATTCATCAGAAGATGTCTCCTCATAAATTTTAGCAGGCAGGAAGGCAGGCAGGCAGGCAGGCAGGCAGGCAGGCAGATAGATAGATAGATAGATAGATAGATAGATAGATAGATAGATAGATAGATAGATAGATAGATAGATCCTCTTTATAGATAGATAGATAGATAGATAGATAGATAGATAGATAGATAGATAGATAGATAGATAGATAGATAGATAGATAGATAGATAGATAGATAGATAAATCCTCTTTATTACAATAAGATATCACAATACTCGACTTATACGAAACTCGACGTCGATCAAGCAAAGATTCAACGTAGGCAACGCGCGATCTTATACCCTCCAGCAAAGTTTGAACAAACACAGAATCCTCTTTCAAAGGACTTGCTCAGAAAACGTCCTCAAAACAGTGTTTAGCAAGAGTGGCTCAAATAGAAGAAGAAAAGACTGACAGTGTTAGTTCAGTTCTTCAGAGTTTTATAGTGGCTACTTTTAACTTTCACTCAATTCTTTTATTTAAGGAAGCGAAGTTTAAATTGTTATTTTCATTATTATTGTTGTTGTTTCGTTATGATTTCTGGCTTAACTGATTTCTTTCTTTCTGTCTTTCTTTCTTTCTTTCTTTAATCTCCCAGAAACTGCCAGTTGGTGGTCTTTGTAGCGAATGCTATGAAGATGTTGAGGCACAGCGTCGAGCTGCCGTGGGAGCGGGTTATGGCAGCCACTTTTTTTTTTCAGACCCGGAGTACAGATAAAGAGCAGGGGATGTGCAGTCCACCACAAAGTGGACTATGGCGATCCCTGCCCTCGTTAGCCAGGCTAGGCCTGTTACTGGAGGGGGGGGGGCGGGGGGTAACAACGGAGAGGTGGGGCAGGGTCTTGTGGTCAGCTATGGTTCGGTAGCATATCAGCCAGATTAGAGTCTAACCGGGCAGGGTCTTTGCCCCCTCTCCCGCCACTACCAACACCACTATCCACCACCAACCTCACCACCACCAACACCACCAACACCACTATCCACCACCAACACAACCACCAACACCACCAGCACCAGCACCACCAACACCACTAACACCACCAACACCACTATCCACCATCAACACCACCAACACCACTATCCACCATCACCAACACCACCAACACCACCACCAACACCACCACCAAACTGATGTCACTGAAGAAAAAAAAAAAGCATCGAAATCTGATTGCCTTGTCGAACTTATCGCTCCAGATTTAGAAACTTAGGCCATCCAGGCAAGAACTGCCAAATAAGCTACCGTATTTTAAAATATGAATGATCCAAACTTCTTATTCTGCTTCTTCTTCTTCGGCGTTCGCCCTGACAAAGTTCTGACGCGGTTTTGTGACTTCCTGTCCACCATACACAACTTCAGCTCTGCGTCATTTTTGGGATTTTTGGGATCAGGTTCACCTCATCTTCGCACCGTGATCCCTATTCACCTGTCCAGATTAATGCCTGTTTTCAGGGACACTACTTGGGTGGGATACGATCTTGTTCAGCAACGGTTCACCGAACTTGACATAAACAGTCAGTCATGGGTCATTGACCGCTCGAGGTCTTATTCTGTTTGAGCACTGCGTAGTCCTCCCCATCGTTTTCATTGGAAGTATCTGCATTGATAAGTAAGAACAAAACAAAACAAAAATGTGACAAGAAGAGACCAAATCCATCAGGGAAAAAGTTGGAGTAACACCAAGTATTACACTATATCCAGAAACAGCAAGTCAAATGGTTTGGTCATGATACACGGTTACCACCAGACAGTATATCACAGAAAAACATTCACACTAAGATTTGTAGGTAACAGAGGAAGAGGCCGCCCATGCAGGAGATGGAGAGAGGAGATCACAGAAGAATTAAATATCCCATTATATGAAGCAAATCGTCGAATCATGTCTAGTTGTCCCCCGACACTGAAAGATATATGAGGAAGGAGACAAGACAAGACGAGAAAAGATATAAGCAAAATAAATAACTTGTAATAATTTCTGCATCGTTTTTAAGAGAAGCATCAAATATTGTACAACTCCTGTTGTCAAATGATTGATGTTTGTGGGTGTGGTTACGAAGAAGATGATGGCAGGTTAGTTACTATATGGGCAGAACGAGTACGGGAAGATAGCAAAGTTTCGGGAGAAAGGACTGTTTATATATAGGCATGCTCCCTATTGCTAGGGCGGGCTCATCTGGACCCGCTTCCCTGGACCAGAGACCGTAAACAATGTTAAGATTTGACAAGAACCTCCTGGTACTGAGGAAGATGATTCGTGCTGCCGAAGAGGAGAAGAACATAAACATTAAAACCGCCATTAACCTCCTACACAACAGCCGCTAACAACAACATAAGTTATCCTTGTTTAATGTCAGCCGGGTACTTCTGGTCATAAAATTGTTTTCTGTCAGTCGGGTACTTTTAGTCATAAAGTTGTTTTCTGTCAGCCAGGTACTTTTGGTTATAAAGTTGTTTTCTGTCAGCCAGGTACTTTTGGTCATAAAGTTGTTTTCTGTCAGTCGGGTACTTTTGGTCATAAAGACTGTTCTACGCAGCACCAATAACTCCTGTAAGTTGTTATCAGCATCTGCTCAGAGCACAAAATATAATCCATCTTAGGTTTAGAATTTACTCTTTCCTGTAATTTAAAAACAAACTTCTTTCTCATTGTTGGCCATAGATTATAGTTCTTCGGCACGATATGTATTGGGCGTATTGTTGTTATTTTGTTTTATGTTCTTCTTGTGTTAGATTCATATTGCTGCAAATTGATGTTTTGTTCTGTAGCCAGGAATTCATAAACTTTTTAACTGCTGCAACCGATATAAAACAAACATCGTGCCGCTTCACGGTCAAACACTGCTGCAGCGATTCATGTTTAATTTTTTAAAATGTTCGTGTGTCATGGATGTTCTTGGTATGCTGAGAAATAAAGACCACAGACGAAGAAAACGAATAAATGCCTTTGAATGTAAATGCTACATAAGAGTTCTTCAAATATCATGGACACAAAAAAGAACAAATATATCCATAGTACAAGAACTTAATATTGAAGAAGGCTGGCTAGTAAAGAGAATTAAACACACAAAAAAAATTAAATATTTTAGACACATTAAACATCATGATAATCTAGAGAAGACCATTTTGGAAGGATACATAATGGGAAAAAGAAAGAGAGGAAGACCAAGGCGAAAATGGCTGCAAGACATCGTTGGTGATCTGCAAATAGATGCATCAGCAGAAGGCCATCTTGCTCACAACTGAGAGGCCTACAGGACTGCTGTCAGGGAGGCAAAGTTCCGCAAGGGACATGCAGATGAATGAATGAATGACGAAGAATGTTCACGTTGTGTCTTGCCACAGATAAAAATACAAGCAGGGACGGCAACCTGGCGTCAAACAGCACAGAGTACACGTGCTCAGCCACGAGACCTAAATCAATGGCGGTCGCCGAGTGTAATCACAGGGGCGGCATTGAGGGCGCTGGCTTTTCACGCTGGAGGTGTATTGTTGGAAACTTTATGTTACACTGGAGGCAACTCGTTGCTTTTGTGTGTTTAATTTAGCGTGGAGTTCGCTACCCAACAATGTCGCTGCTGTTATTGTAGCCGCAATGTTTCACTGTGGGTTGTACCATCACAAAAACTTGGTCAGGACTAGATGTCTTTGTGTCAAGGGTTTGTAAAACTCGTTTTGTTCGCCTATCTACTTTTAACTATGTTTTACGTCCTCTCTAATCTGATGTCTGCTAATAATTTGTATTTAAAGAGAAAATAATTTGCTTTGCAAAGATGCTTATGTAAAGAAAATTACTGTTTTATTTTAAATATGTGGACATTAATTTCAAGTTAAGCATTTTAAGTTAAGAACAACATATTCGATATACGCATATTTTAAAATACCACAACAGCCTGTTTGCTGGGACTTGCCCGAAGACCTGCAATAAGATGTTCAGCCTGTTGGGCTGTAACTAACCATCTCTAACTACTGTGCCATCTGAAACAAGTCACCTTGATTCTTCTAAAGAAACATTAACAAGACAATGGCACTTAATATCTACTCTCTGCCCTTTGTTTCTCTCCGCCTCTGAAAAATACAAAGACTTGTCCGAAAATAAAAAATAGCAGTGCACCAAAACTCATCACATTTGGTCCAGATTTAGAACACAAAACTTATTTTCTTTAAAAATGTCACTGAAGCTGGTACAATGAACAACAGACACTGCTAAAGCAGTATCAAATGACGAAACTCAGTAATGGAAGGATAAAGTTTTGGAACAAAGGCAAGCCTTCTAATCAATCAAATACGCTTATAGAGCGCCGGTGGTTTCCCTTGATGTTGTGACCCGATCAAAGATCCTGTCTTTTAGAAGCGATACAATATCTTCGGGCTGAGTCAGAGAGCGTCATCATTAAGTCAGTGAGGAGAGAGCCAGGACTTTGAAAGGCCATCGATTACGATACACAAACATATTTAATCCCGTCAACTGTGACTACTCACTCTGGAGTAAAAGAAACGCACGTGTGTCGATTGAGTGATTTTTTTTTTGTGTGTGTTCCAAATGATGTGAGATTGGTGAGTTGTTCGTGTGAGGTTTCGCGTGAGGTTTTTTTTTTTAGCGTGAATTATGCGTTGGTGTGTTTTATGGTTGCATGCGCAAGTGGCATAGAATACAATCTGACCGCGTGATGAAATTTGGTTCAAAGATTGTAAGGCTGAAACTCAAATTTCTGAACAAGAAAGAAGAACCATATGTTGTGAAGACTGTTGTGAAGACTGTTGTGAAGACTGTTGTGAAGAATATGACATGAGAGGATATCTACTGATGAAAGTAACAGAGGACATTTTGAAAACTGATTTTTAATTGTGACAGAAGAAATGTTAAAAAACTGATGATAACTGATTTAGGACATTTAAACAAAAACAAAATTGATTACAAATTATAAAAGACAGTTTCAAATTTTTATCGCAAAAAACATTTTGAAAAACCCATGAGACATGATAGAAGACATTTTGAAAATTGGTTGACAAATGATAAAGAACATTTTGAAAATTGATTGACAAATAATTGATGACATTTTGAAAATTCATTGACAAACAATATAAGATACTTTGAAAACTGATGCAAACTATAGAACAAATTTTGAAAAATTGATTGACAAGTGACAGAAGACATTTTTAAAAGTGACAAGGTCCATGTTGAATGCTGGTAATATGAAAAGTAGACAACAATTGAAATAATGAGAAAAACTATAAGAAAAGTAGACAAAAACTAAAATAATGACCAATTTTAATTGAAAAGCTATTTTTAAAAAAGTAGACAAAAACTGAAAAAATGAACAGTAGTATCTGAAAGCTATCCATGTTTCTTTATATTATACGTGCTGCTCTCTGTATTATTTACCAGCAAAACTAACCTAACAGTAGATCTCATTCTTTTCTGTAATGTGTAGAAAAAAGAGCACTTAATCATAACCTTGGTTGTCCTGTGGTGTAGGATTTCCACACAAGATTGCATGCTGCTTACTTCTCAGTCTGGCTTCAGGCTAAATGTCCCTCCCAGTGTAACTCTACTCCAAACTGCTCTGTGGTTTATTCTGATCGCCTTACATTGGATCTCATGTTAAGCAAGTAATGATACATTCTGGCTTTCATATAAAACGAATACAAAGGTACAGCCTCGATGTCTTATTTGTGTAATGTCTTTTATACAAACTAAACAACCCCAGTTGAACAGATAGTGAAGGGAGCAGACATCGTTAACTATTCTCATAAAGTCTGCTGGGATATCAAATTTCGACCCAAACTGTAATACCAACCTCCTTATTTGAATGAACAAGTTATACATTAAACGTGATGCTGCCAAATGTGAATGTTTTAAGATTACATCAACTGTAAATCAAAATAAAGGCGCCGGAGTGGCGAAGTGGTTAGTGTACTAGCCTCTCATGACGAAGGTCGGGGTTCGAATCCGGCCGAAACGTCCCAGTCACCCAGCTGTAGAAATAAGTACTCGGTTTCTTCTGGTGCTGGGAAAGGAAAAGTGGAAAGGCACGATCTTGACCACATCACCCTCTAGTGTGCAGAAAGGTCATTAGAAATATGGACATCAACACAATGCCCCCTGCGTGCCTCCATAACATAACACCTTGACCTTTGATCTTAAATCTACGTGTAACCGGTGTCATTAGTTGCAGCATCTTGAAGACATAGATCGAAGAAGCTGTTAAGCCTGTCCGGAGTGTTACTATGATGATGCCTTGAGAACAATACTGAATGCTGCAGTAATGAAGAATGAAGAGGTAGTGTTGGAAATGAAGAGACATAAGCTACATACCTACTGACTGGCCACGTATGTAAGGGACTTTTCAACAATTTTGATTAAGCATTCGTAACTCGGCTTTGTTACACGCATATAAGAAGGAAAGTTGATTTAGAACAATGTTGCGTGGTTAGCCTTCGAAAAATACTAGACAAAACACTTTAGGCGTCAGAGAAAGAAAAATACTAGACAAAATACTTTATACGTCAGAGAAAGAAAAATACTAGACAAAACACTTTAGATGTCAGAGAAAGAAAAATACTAGACAAAATACTTTATACGTCAGAGAAAGAAAAATACTAGACAAAACACTTTATACGTCAGAGAAAGAAAAATACTAGACAAAATACTTTATACGTCAGAGAAAGAAAAATACTAGACAAAATACTTTATACGTCAGAGAAAGAAAAATACTAGACAAAATACTTTATACGTCAGAGAAAGAAAAATACTAGACAAAACACTTTAGATGTCAGAGAAAGAAAAATACTAGACAAAACACTTTAGATGTCAGAGAAAGAAAAATACTAGACAAAACACTTCAGACGTCAGAGAAAGAAAAATACTAGATAAAACACTTTAGATGTCAGAGACAGAAAAATACTAGACAAAACACTTTATACGTCAGAGAAAGAAAAATACTAGACAAAATACTTTATACGTCAGAGAAAGAAAAATGACGAAAATAACGGGACTGAAAAATCGTGGACTCTAATAGATGAGCAGCTGTCTTGTCAGTTTAGTACATAGCACTTCACCTCTCGGGGAAAAAAATAATAATGCTCGATAGCCAAGTCTTTAAAGCTAGTGTGAAATCGTGATGCGCTGAAGGAAAGACGAACCCCTGTTCACAGATACTACGTCTGAATATTCACTCAACATTCCAGGTCACCGTCACAACTGGTGCACAAGGTCATTATCTTTTTCTTAAAAGTTATATATCTCTTTCTCCAGGTTGTGACTGCTGCTGAGACAGGTTGGATTTGGGATACAAACTGCCAGAGGTTTGTCCTACGGGTTACTTAACAACTCCTTTCTGTATTCCAAATCTTGTACAGCAAAAATTCTTCTACACTTTTAAGAAGCGACTGTATGAAGACAAATGCAGCTACATTAAGAAAATGTATGCTAATTTGTAGGGAGATTCTCAAAGTTTTAGATATACCTTACAGGGACTCTTCTTCTTCTTTTTCTTCGTTTGCTTCTACCACCAAGACTGCCCTGTGATCCTACTAAATTTACCCCTGTGGTCCTCTATAGGTCCTGTGATACCCCGTGTGGATCGAGGTTCCCCCGAGAGGACCACAAGAGGTTCAGAGTATTACATGGCTTGATCCTGTATTCTTGGTGGGTCTCAGAAGCAGGATTGCGTGACACCGTGGTTTTCGTTGCACCAGTTTGATCTAGAGTTGGACTTTCTCACCGGAAAACTTCGGCGTGTTTTGAGATACCCGTGTATCATCGCCGGGTGAGAGGTGGTTGCCTATCTAGACTGCCCTGGTCCAGTGTCTCCGGCTTCAGCATTTTGTGGTCGTAACCGCTACCCTTCCTAGTTGTGACCAGGACGGAGCTTTGTCCAGGAGGACGAAACCTCGCCAATAGTGACTTCCACCCCTGGGTTCAGCCGGTTTAGGCATATTATCCCAGTATGGACGTGTTTAGGACATGATCGACCTCTAGAGCAGAGGTACCGTGACATCCGTAGCCATCAAGTTTCACCCCTGGTGTAAGTCGGTTTAAGCATATTTCACCAGTATGGGCGTATTTCTGACGTGGCCGACATCTAGAGCAGAGGCGCCGTGGTATGGGCAGCTCTCGCCGCGAAACTACTGGACATACCGATTAAGCTTCACTTTATCTTTTCCATCACCTTTTAACATCGGCGCCACACAGCAACCCTAATTGCTTTTCCGCATTTTCTTCCTTGGCCGGGAGGAGCTTCACTCCACGCGCGGCATCCGAAGAATCTCGCCAGCAGTGACAGGGACTCAATGTAAATCCCTCTGGTGATCCGGCACCTATAGTAGTCTCCAAAAAGCGGAAAAGAGCTTTTGGAACAGCCTGTATTTCTGGTCCGTTTTGGTATTATCCCTCCTGATAATTGTTTCCTGATGACCTTGAAATGTCTAGGACGTAGCAGCGGTGTCCCTGTTGGAATGTAGTTTAAAGAAAGGATATGCCTTGTACGGCCATTCTCTGCTAATTATATTCTTCCACTTGTCGATGTTGTTAAAGATAACTTGTATTGCCATCGTAAATGAAATACAAGCACTGTCTGTATCAATGTCTTGTCCGGATTTCATGTCAAATCCTTCGCGTATAACTCTTACAACCGAAGACAGTCCCACTATATTATACAAGTAGGATGTTTTAGCCATCCCCATGTGGTACCCGGAACCTAGGCATATGCCTGGGAAGCAAAGACTAGGCCACTGTACCCTACCACGCATGATCGTAAACGGCGACTAAGGAGGGTTCGGTGTAGGGCCAGCAACCTTATCTGGTTAAAAAAAAACTATCAGACTGCTACAGAAACAGAAGCAAGGGACAAAAACAAATGCAAGTGGAATGAAGGGCAATGTTAAGAGATTCTTTCCACCAAATTGTTAAGGAGATAATACTACTGAAAAAAAAAGAATAATAAACAACAAGTGGAAACGGTCACTACAAGATTTAAGAGCAAGGAAAGGAGCAGATGTAGGAAGTGATCACAACCTTCTGGTACCAAAAATAAAACTAAAATTAAGGAGAGCCAAAATCGGAGAACACAGAAAGCCACGTTTTGGTACAGCAAAACGGGAAGACCAGCAAACAAGGACTGAATTCTCAATAGTACTTGAGAACCGCTTCAATGTCCTACAAGACAAAGCAGAAATGTCTATACTAGAGTTCAGTGAAACACTATAGGAAACAGCAAAAGAGGTGCTGGGATATCGAAAACTGAGAAAAGAGGAATGGATAAGCAAGACCAGATGGGAAAAGATAGAGCAAAGAAAGGAAATCAAGAAAAAATTACTGAACACCAAATCACAAAGGCTAAAAGAACAAGTTTTAAGTAGGTATGCACAAAAAGACAAAGAAGTGAAGGAATCATGCCGTCAAGAAAAACGTCAATGCTATAACAACTTAGCAGAAGCAGCAGAGAAAGCAGCATATGCAAATGACATGAAAACCATATACAAAATCACAAAGCAGATGACAGGTAACTTCAGCACAAGATGTGAGGGTGTAATAAGGACACATAAGGGGCAAGTGGTCAGTGGAGAAAGAGAAAAAATTGAAAGATGGAGGTAACACTTTAACACTCTACTAAAGAGAACACAAGCAGCACAAACAATAGACATACCTGAAGCAAAAACGGAACTAAACATCAATACAGGACCAATAACAATAAGTGAAGTAAAGGAGGCAATAAAGAAGCTAAAATTAGACAGGGCACCAGGTGAAGATGAAGTGACTGCTGAGATGTTGAAAGCAGAAGAAAGAGAAACACCAAAACAACTCTGCCATGCACTACAACAAATTTGGGATCTAGAAAAAGCTCCAGAGAAGTGGAAAACTGGCCTTATAGCAAAACTACCAAAGAATGGTGACCTCAGAGATTACAGGAACTGGAGAGGCATTACCTTACTGCCACTCACCAGTAAAGTATTCTGCCGCGTAATCATCAACAGAACTGTACCAGCACTTGAGGGAAAACTTCGGAAAGAGCAGGCAGGATTTAAGAAAGGAAGATCATGCATAGACCACATATTTGTACTTAGTCAAATATTAGAACAGGCAAATGAGTGTCATAGCACAACATATGCAATGTTTATAGATTTCGAGAAAGCCTTTGACGATGTCAACAGAGATACACTGTGGAAAATTCTAAGATGGCATGGCCTCCCTCATAACATACTGAATGTCATCAAAGCCCTATAGGAGGGTTTTCAGTGCAAAGTGATCTGTGGAGAACATATCTCCAGCAGCTTTATGGTACAAACAGGAGTGAAGCAGGGATGTGTAATATCGCCAACATTATTTATTTTGGTAGTAAACTGGTTAATGAAAGAGGCAACATCAAATAAATGGAGGGGATTACCATGGACCCTTGACACAGTGCTGGAGGACCTTGACTTTGGACACCACAGGGGAACAGAAGTAAGGGTAGACCAAAAGAGAAGAACAACAGAGAGGATGTTGAGCAACAGAGGGCTCACATGAGCAAGAGTAGAAAAAAAGGCAAAGGACAGGCATTTGTGGAAAACCCTTGCGGAAGCCCCATGTGCCCTGGGCACTCAAGGTTCAGAAAGAGAGAGAGAGAGAAAGAAAGAGAGAGATGTTTTAGCCGAGATATATTGTTAACTGCTTGAAATAGCCAGTTTATATTGTTCACTAGTTGAAATAGCCACTTTATATTGTTCACTGGTTGAAATAATCAGTTTATATTGTTCACTGGCTGAAATAGCTAGCTTATTGTTCACTGGTTTAAATAGCCAATATATATTGTTCGCTGGCTGAAATAGGCAGCCACAAAACATTGGGAAAGTCAAGCAGATTCTCCGTGAAACGAACTGCAGTAAAAACGACCGCTACTTCATGGAAAAATGAAAAGATTGTTAAGTTTCATGGACCTGATAGACAGATGTAAATACTGGGTAAGTCTTGTTTTCTCTACCTTAGCCTCAAGCCAGCTTTTCCTCCGCCACATCGCCCGGGACGTAAATAACATTTTTATGCAGTTAAAGGGACATGAAAAAGGAGACAGAGAAGATTTTTTTTTTAATGAGAACCCTCTGGCAAAAGATGGTTTTCAAAACTGCAGTCGATGAGTTGGGACGAGAGTTTTTAAACAGCACAAAGCACATAGCACAAAGTTGAGTTAGGAAGACATAGCACAAACTTGAGTCAGGAAAACGTAGTACAGACGTGAGCCAGGAAGACGAAACACAAACTTGAGTCAGGAAGACACGCCAAAAACTTGAGCCAGGAAGACATAGCACGAAATTGAGTCAGGAAGACATAGCACAGACTATTGAGTCAGGAAGACATATCACAAACTTGAGTCAGGAAGATATAGCACTGACTATTGAGTCAGGAAGACATATCACAAACTTGAGTCAGGAAGATATAGCACGAAATTGATTCAAAAAAGACATAGCACGAACTTGAGTCACGAAGACATAGCACGAAACCAAGTCAGGAAGACATAGCACAAGTTTGAGTCAGGAAGACAGCACAAACTTGAATCACGAAGGTATAGTTCTTGGATATATGTTTCTGCTGCATTTTCTTAAAAATACATCTGGATTTATGACAAACTGTCATTATATACTTCTGAGTTTTTTTTATTGGTTTTTTTTGTGTTTCCTTTTTTGTGTTTTATCTACATGAATATTTACACTCATTACATATGCTGTCACTCTGCACGCAAAGCCACTCGCTTGGTACTATTTCTCTTCTCACATCTACGTGCTTTTTCTGATTTAACAATGTCCTTCTACACTCTTTGAGTGCCATTTCAAAGCAGTTACAAATAAAGGGGAAGATGAAATGTCAGAGAATTTTCCTCTCAACTCCTATCTCTCTCAGTGTCATCGCGTATATTCAAGTGTTTCGCCAACATTTCACTCGTATCTTGTAAGTCTTACATGAAAAAGCAACCCGTATCTTTGAGGTCTGTAGTGCTGATGCTCTGCTTACCTCTACTGTAATCAGGAGCAGTGAATGCCAAGAGTTATCTGGGGAGTTGCCACAAAGCAGCAGGAAGAAGATAGCCTCGTTAATTAAAATGTTCTGTTGAGACAATGAGCAGAACCCTACAAGCTTCCGAAAGATCGAGAGGTCTAATTTTCTGGAAAGAAAGTTCTTTTGATCTGCAGGAAACTTGAAAAACGTATGAGATGTTGGTCGGATGCAGGAACGACGGGAATGGAGGCTGTTTGAAACTCTGCCGAACGGAGTTTTCAACTTTGGTGCCAGTGCTCTTTCCAGCTAGTGCTTCTTTATAGGAAAAAAAAAGGAGGAAAAGATGGAGCACGATTATTGTTTGCTAACGACAGGAAATGTTAGGATCCGGGATGTACTGTTTAGGCAACACAGATAATCTAATCTAAAGATCACGGTCAAACGCTGGCTTATTTTCCACCATTTTCTGGCTACTGCTGCTGCCGGGCATGGTTTTTCTTCCTTAAACTCTGATCTATAAGAACATTTTAACTCACGAAACCTCAGATGTTTCCTGGAATGTCAGTGTCAGTAAATTTTACGCCGCAGGAAGGATATGAAGCAGGTTTATAACAACTGATTCAGAAAGGAGGTACCACGAGAAATTAACGCAATAAAAGATGAATATCAGAAGAAATACTGTAGCAAAAAAATCTTCTCTCAATGACAAACGAAAGGAAAACTGCTAAAACAGACAGGATACAATAAAAACAGAACAGGAAAAGGAAACAAAACAACCGCGTACGCTCTGGAGGTCCGCCCGTAGAAATTTTAGACATTCTTAATTGCTGTCATCTTGCGATGAAGTTCGACAAACTTACCAGGAAGTCTGAGTATAAATCAAAGGCTGACCTCTCAACAACACAAATTCAGGCTAAAGAATAGCCAGATAATAAAAGAGCAGAACTACACAGGCCAGAGGACAAAAAGAACAAAATCTAACGACCGGCGGTTGTGAAAAATGAACCCGTCATCAAGGACAATCAACAAACATTTCAGCAAAAATTCATCACAATCAAAGCTAAAGGCCGAAAAAAAAAATTGAAAAAAAAAAAAAAGGTCTTCGTTTACCTCACTAAAATGACTGCGTCTCGTACAACACATACAACACGGGACCAAATTATGTCTCGTTTTCTACAACATAAAATACTTGAGGTAATCATTTCTGAATGTGACAACCCTGGAATGAACTAGTCATTTCTAATGTGACAACCCTGGAATGAACAAAACTTTGAACGTAATATACACAACGCCTATTTTGCTTTTCTTTTGTATCGTTCAAACTAAATAGCTCCGTTTCGACGGAGCTGGACAGGGAGAAGGTATTTATATTTCCGCCGCTGACTGCCTTTCTGATTAAATCTATAACAACCATTGAAACCTTGGCAGACAGAGGCAGCCCTGCTTGTTTGATTTTGCGTGACCTGGCATACAAACGAGAACTCGTTATCCAGGTAAGCTTTCTTCTGTTTGGAGTACGGAGATCTGATCTCAGGGTGTACCGCAAGACTTCGTGGTTTAAATCAAAACAAAACTCTTAGTAATGAACTTGGTAGTTATATATAAAGGATAAGACAGGGCTAACAAAGAATGTAGAGCTGAACGTTTGCTGTACAAAAGCAATACATGAAAGTTCATGCTTTTTTTTTAAAATAGCCATGCCATGGATCATTAAACTTATACTTAGGTCTCTGATCTCACAGTGGAGTTGCTTTCCTCTTCTTTAGTGCATCGTCGTTATCAATATTCTTTAGCTCTTACTTGCAGTTCTTGTTCCCACTCTTTACGTTCAGCATCTGTCCCACTCTCTATGCCCTCCATCTATCCCACTTTCCATTTCTTCCATCTATCCCACTCTCTATGTCCTCTATCCATCCTGTACGTCTTTCACTTATCCTAATATTCCCAGTCTCCATCTACCCACTCCCTTTCTATCCCACGCTATATGCCCTCCCTCTATCCTATTCTCCACGCCTTTCATCCAAACCGCTTTCCACGCCTTCCATCTATCCTACCATTGACGTCCTCACTCTCCACACCCAAATCTAAACCACACTATACGCCTTTCATATATCCTGCCATCCACAATGAGGAGACGGTAGAGTCCAAAGCCAACGATGAGACTTTCCCATAGTAAAGATTGGAGAAAACTGGTGTAACGAGTGTGACCGTGCAACCGGTATGTGTACATAAGGTATTTGAAAGTGTTGATGGCGATTATTAAAATAAAACTGACTAAACTATGAAGCAAAGCTAGCGAAGATATACAAATCAGCTTAAACAAAACTTCTAATGCAGATAGTGTAATCTTCCATCAGCACATTTTCGATAAGATTTAAGCAAAACCAGAATAACCATCTATAGACAGATGTAAATAGTCTGAAAGTTAGAACTGGTGGATACAAGTGAAAGTTAACAAAGGGTCTTTTCGATTGTACGACCTAGTCTGCAATGGCTTTCCACATGACAAAGAGTAGATTCAGGCAGTGAAAGGGTCTGGCGGCATTTTGTTTGTTTATCTTTCATGTCGCTTTCTGTGAAAACCTGATAACCTTTCCCTCCCCCTCCCCCCCCCCAACCGGGAGGGTCGACAGTGGATGGGTTGGGGAGGGGGGGAGGTGGGGGTGGGCGTTTCTAATTCTGGCAAGACCTTTGATGCGTAACCTAGCACGTCAGCGGAACAGCGATAAACTCTGGAGAAAAACAGTTGCCAGTTTGGTCAACGCTTCACGCGTGCTTCAACAAAAAGCAACTTGTGTTTGATGACGGAATTGATTTTCTGAGAATTCCAATTAAGTGCTTTGTCGATATTCTTGTGCACGGGTGCAAATCGTAATCAATATTTATTTGTGTACTCAAAATAAAAGGAATTGAGACTGCCTGCACAAATGTTTGCCGTACTCTCTGATGTCAATTCTGGGCAAGTCCTTGTCGAGGAAGCGCCGGGGTCGAAGACAACATGGCCAAAGCTGTTTGGGGACAGGCTGTTTGGTGACAGGCTGTTTGCTGACAGAGTGAAGTCCACAGGCGGCGGCGCTGGTCTAGCTCGGCTTATTTATGTGCAAATATACGACCCTGAGAAATGATACGGCTACTCTGACAGCATGCCACAGATGAGGGAAAATTTAAGCCAGGGTCTTGACCATAACTGGTGGCGTCTGGCCTGGAAAGGCAACATCATTCGCAGCATAATCATCTTCTACCCCCCCCCCCCCCCCCCCCCCATGGACGTGGCATAAAAACATGAATAATGTATGGCGTTGTTTCTCTAATTACGTCCCTGAATATCGTTAAAATATCGTTATTAACTCCCCGGCTAATTACAACACTGACCTTTAACGGAGCCAGTAGAGGTGAAACTTTCAATACCAGAATTATTACAGGTTCTGCGGTTCTGTGACTCCTTGCAGTCATGAGAGAGAGTGGTTCTGGAATGCAGCCTAAAAATTGTTTGGTGGATTATTAATTTGCATACTGTTGTGAATCTGGATTCTTTGCAAGTGAATCCAAGAAATCCACAAACCAGACACGGGTCGAGTGGGGTGAAGGTACTTTTCTATAAACAGTGGAGTCGATGCAACTTTCCTGGCTGCTCCCCTCCCCATCCCTTTTCTTTTTCATCATCTTCTTCATCTTCGCCCTTCTCCTTGGAAATGCGAGCATGGTGTTCTTTGCAGCCGATGTAGTGAAGATGCTGAAGGACTGCATCATATCAGACTGGAAATGGGCTACGGTGGCTTCCATCACTGAGGGACAGTCGATCTTACAGCTTGTTTCCATGGTTACCGCGAGGTGTGCGGACAGGTCTGTGCCAGTTCCCGGCTCCTGGCCCTAATAATGACACTTTCAAAGCAGCTCACATTTCCCATAGAGTAATAGACAGATAGGCTGATGTAGCTCACATTTCCCATAGAGTAATAGACAGATAGGCTGATGTAGCTCACATTTCCCATAAAGTAATAGACAGATAGGCTGATGTAGCTCACATTTCCCATAGAGTAATAGACAGATAGGCTGATGTAGCTCACATTTCCCATAGAGTAATAGACAGATAGGCTGATGTAGCTCACATTTCCCATAGAGTAATAGACAGATAGGCTGATGTAGCTCACATTTCCCATAGAGTAATAGACAGATAGGCTGATGTAGCTCACATTTCCCATAGAGTAATAGACAGATAGATTGATGTAGCTCACATTTCCCATAGAGTAATAGACAGATAGGCTGATGTAGCTCACATTTCCCATAGAGTAATAGACAGATAGGCTGATGTAGCTCACATTTCCCATAGAGCAATAGAAAGATAGACTGATGTAGCTCACATTTCCCATAAAGTAATAGACAGATAGACTGATGTAGCTCACATTTCCCATAAAGTAATAGACAGATAGACTGATGTAGCTCACATTTCCCATAAAGTAATAGACAGATAGACTGATATCAGGTCCCGTTGCCGTAAAAACTTCCTCTGAGATGAAGTATTCATTCGGAAGATTTATTACAAGTACTTAGTGAAAGTGCGAGTACTTCATGATGTATGTGTTATTGATTATAAATATTTATTTAAAGTACTAGAATATAAACAGTGAAGATTTACTGCCTTCTTATGACAAAACTTGTCTCAAAAATGCAGCAATAAGTTCGGAGTCTATCAACAGAGCAAAGGAGCCAAACTGGAAAATGGGTTGAGATTCCTTGAAGGAGTCCACTTGTGAACAGAAACGTACCCTTTGTCGGGCGCTCCAGAGTAGTCATGAATCTTTCTTGGTTGAATCTGTCACCCGTTGCTGTAACAGCTCCATTTTCCATTTGTTTTCCTTCGTCAGCTCTTCATAGCCAGCGATAAACTAAATCAAGTACGGCTAGCTTCAAAGGAATCTATCGACTCCAAGAAGGCGGTGATATCGCGAAGGGTTATCGATAACTCAGCCAACCTTCCAAAACGGTGAGTGATAAATTATGACGCCAGAAACGGAAGTTGGGACTTTTTTTTTTCATCTATTTAATCGTTACTCACATCGCACGGTTTGAAAGAAGCGAGGTCAAGGTTTTTTTCGCTGGTTTAAAATTTAAAAAAAAATCTGTCACCGTTAACCGCATAAGTCAGCATTCTTCTTCTTCTTCTTCCTTTTTCTTCTTCCTTCTTCCTTCTTCTTCTTCTTCTTCTTCGAAACCGCGAGCTGCTGTTCTTTGCAGTAAAGACTGTGGGGCACAGCATCGTGTCGGCCTGGCCGTGGTTTATGGGGACCATTTTTTCAGTTCTTGAGTGGAGTTATAAAGAAGGTAGTGTGACATACTTCTTTGGGAGACTCCACCGCTGTAGAGGAAATTGCAAATCCTGTCCCGTTAGTAAGGCTAGGCCACTTACAGGAGGTACCCACGAAGACGCAGTGCAGGCTGTTGTTCGGCCACGGTTCGCCAACCCTGACGCTAGCATGTCAGATATGGGTCGCTGATCACCCATCTCATAAAGAGTCTTGAATTTATCGAGATAAGTCCCAATCGGTGGCTGCTAAGCTGGCTCCAGTCATTCAGAGAATGATCTTGACAGAGATCAACGTCACATGGTCAGGACATGCTGTCTGGTAACATTTACAAGATCCTTGTCTGCCTTGTTCGTTTCTGTTAGCATCAAGTGGTTTGCTTGGATGGATGTACGCCTGCATAACCCACATAGCTGTCTTGTAAAGGTATATAGATCAGTAGGGAAAGACTGAGGGCCGAGACATACTTGTTTCTCCCTGTCATGGCGAGCTGGAGTTCTCTGAACCAGGGCCACTGGGGGCCTCTTGGCAGAGTAATAATAAAATAACAAAATAAGCTGCATGCGTCCACACCCACCATATACATAGATTTCCATGGGCTATTTGGGGCCTCTGGGCAGTGCCCAGGTGGACCCATAGGTTAAGACGGCACTGCTCTGAAGAACATATTTGATGAATATGTTGAAACTCAGGCACGGTGTGTGGACAAGAATGACTTTCTTGAATTCTTGGAGCAGACTTTAGAAATATGCTTCTTAGTAAACTCCTACTCTTTGGGAAGGGGGGGGGGCTGAAAGAAAAGGGGTAGGGGTGGAACTCGTTAGTTAGGCATGACTGACATATGTTTTCTAGAACACGGCGTGGAGACTGGACAGTTGTGGAACTGTACTTATGGTGAGGACACGCTGACCGGTAACAATTAGAAACTTTGTTTAGTTTGATGTCACGTTTTGTCAATTTCCTGTTTTCTCACTCATTCACCGTGGACGTGCCAAGCTAGGACTTACTAGATTACCTGTATCTTAACCAGAAATTATTAGCGTATGTGTATCTTAACCAGGACTTACTAGTGTATGTGTATCTTAACCAGGACTTACTAGCTTATCTGTATGTTAACCAGGACTTACTAGCTTACCTGTATCTTAACCAGGACTTACTAGCTTATCTGTATCTTAACCAGGACTTACTAGCTTATCTGTATGTTAACCAGGACTTACTAGCTTACCTGTATCTTAACCAGGACTTACTAGCTTACCTGTATCTTAACCAGGACTTACTAGCTTACCTGTATCTTAACCAGGACTTACTAGCTTATCTGTATCTTAACCAGGACTTACTAGCTTACCTGTATCTTAACCAGGACTTACTAGCTTATCTGTATGTTAACCAGGACTTACTAGCTTATCTGTATCTTAACCAGGACTTACTAGCTTACCCGTATCTTAACCAGGACTTACTAGCTTATCTGTATCTTAACCAGGACTTACTAGCTTACCTGTATCTTAACCAGGACTTACTAGCTTATCTGTATCTTAACCAGGACTTACTAGCTTATCTGTATCTTAACCGCTGCTGGCGAGATTCTTCAGCTGCCGTGCGTGGGGGAAACTCCCCCCAGCCAATGAATAAAAATGCGACTAGGGTTGCCGCTCAGAGTCGCTGTGGAAATGGTGAAGAACAGAATTAAGTGAAGTTACCAGTAGTATCGAGGTCAGTACAACTCAAATCACAGCACCTCTGCTCTAGAGGCGGGCCACGTCCTATAATACACCCGTACTGGGGCAGATTGGCTAAATCGGCTTAACCCAGGGGTTAAGCTAAGATACTGCTGGCAAGATTCTTCAGATGCCACGCGTGGAGTGAAACTCCTCCCGGCCAATGAAGAAAATGGTAAAACGCGATTAAGTTTGTCGTGCGGCACCGCTGTGAAAAGGTGATGGAAAGGATCAAGTGAAGCTTAATCGGTATGTCCAGTAGTCTCGCGTCGAGGGCTAATGATACCTCGGCATCTCTGCTCAAGAGGCCGGCCACGTCCGATATACACTCATACTGGCGAAATATGCCTAGATTGGCTTAACCCAGGGGTGAAACTTGATGACTACTCATGTTACGATACCTCCGCTCTAGAGGTCGATCACGTCCTAAACATGCCCATACTGGGATAATATGCCTAAACCGGCTCAACCCAGGGGTGAAATTTACTAGTGGCAAGGATTCGTCCTCCTGGACAAAAGCTCCGTCCTGCTCACAAACATGAAGGGTAGCGGCCACGACCACAAAATGCTGAAGTCGGAGACACTGGACCAGTGCAGTCTAGATAGGCAACCACCTCTCACCCGACGGGGATGTATGCGTATCCTAATCACGCTGATGTTTTCCGGTGAGAAAGTCCAACTCTAGATACTGGTGCAACGAAAACCACGGTGCCACGTAATCCCGCTTCTGAGACCCGCCAAGAATTCAAGCCCAACCCCCGCGATACTCTGAACCCCTTGTGATCCTCTCGGGGATCTCTTGTGGGCCTCTCGGGGACAACAGGGGGACCACGGGACACATCGAGGATTACAGGAATAAATTCAGCAGGATCATGGGGCGATCTTGGTGGTAGAAGCGAACGAAGAAGAAGATCTGTATCTTAACCAATCTCTTCGGTACTTCTTCTTCTTCCTCTATCTCTTCCTCCACAGTGAATTATAATTCTTCCAAAATGGATTTCTTGTTTATAAATTATGAGCAATATCCGTTAATGAATTATTGTTCTATGTTCTAATATTTGTATATAATTTAACTTATTGTTCATTGTTTGACTTTCAGTAACGTTACACAAGGTCTTGGCTGATTATGCCTTATCTGTCCTGGTGATGTTATTAGATCTAATATAAAAATGTACAGGTGTGCACTATCATATTATTGATGAAGTTGAAGTTCTTTGTTCTGTGATAGAACACATCCCAGGTTTCACGAACATTCTACCACTTCACTACATCAAATCCTATGAAACGTTCACTGAATTCATTTATTTGGACACATAAGATCAAGATGTATTGTCGACTACGTCACTTTGATTGAATCACTTAATCATTTGTTCATTAAATCAAACTCTATCATATTTTACATGCACCATTTCCCAATCTTCTCAACTTCACAATTTTCTGCACTTGATAGGAGAATTTTTCCTAACTCAGTATTATATCATATCTGGAACACGTGGTCAATCAATTACATGACTAAATCACTCTACTCGAAGTTTCAAAAGTAACAAATCTTCTTAATCACTTGGATCTCCTGAACCTCATCTTCAGTCTAACATACTTCTGATTCTATATCGTCTCGTTCTCTTTCTTATTCGTCTGTGTTTCGGTCCCCTCCGTGTCTCCTAGTGAGTGTTTTCGAATCGTGGCATGGACTGTCTTCCACTGATGTCTGGACTGTCTTCCACTGTTGTCTGGACTGTCTTCCACTGATGTCTGGACCTGCCTCTATTCAATGACCGTCTTTGTTACTCTGTTTTCGGGCTTCCACCTCTGTATCCTCTCTCCTGTACTTCCGTTCGCCGTTTTATCTTCAAGTCCAGCTTGATAGATTAACCAATAAGTATTTTGGCTCCACCCCTCATATGTCCACTGGTTCCCATGAGCGTTCTGGTTGTCCGTTATTCAAACTGCCCTGTGACTTATATGTCGTAAGTCAATTGTCCAATAGGCCACGCCTCTAAATATTTAATTGGTCGGCTGAACGAGTTGGTCACTCCTTTATTTAAAAAACCGTGTGCAATACCATCCTAACGCGTGTCATGTGTGTCAGTCTGCGTCAATTTCGTCTATACATTTGTTATTTACCTAAATCATTATCTTGCTCTTTCATGTCGGAGGTTTTATTGTGTCCTCGCTTTTCATTGTGTCTGCCTTTTCTATTTGTCTTTTCTGTTTTGTTTACCTGTGTCAACGTCCAGTCACCGCTTTGTTATCACTCGACCATCTTACTTTCAGGCGTCCTTTCTTTATATTACCTATATATCAGCGTCACTGAGTCTCGTCTTTTTTTCTATTCACTGTTTCCACTGTTTACTTTTCTCCGCGTCTTGTTCTAGTGTCATGGAAGTTTTATACCTTTCTCTTTCTTTCTTACCTACTTTTCTCTGTCGCTATTCGATGTTACTATTTTATAATCATATTCATTAATAATAATAGTAACAACAACTATAATCATTACTTACAAGGCCACGCTACACTAGTTTCGTCTTGTGGCAAAAGTAAAATCTGTGTTTGGTTATCGTGGGAGACTAACCTATATGTTCTGGGCCAGTCCTCTTCCTCAAATTGCTCTTTGCTTCGTTTTCACTTTTTCGAACAATAGTTCTCAATCTCTGACATGGGCTACCCTTAAGAATCTGGTGAAAACTACAGATTCCTTGTCAGAAAAGTCGCTACGGTCAGAAAGACGAACTATCGGCATTACCGTACTTCATGCAAACCGCATTACCGTACTTCATTCAAAAAAGGACCCCCCCCCCCCCATAAGCAAATGTAATGTAGTTTTCCTTTATGAAGGTGTAATTTTAGAGAGTGAATTTTACTGAAGTTAGGAGAGCTTTTAGGGACAATAAATTATTGTTTTTTTTTCCTCTGATTATATGAGTTACTTAATGATTGCCTAAAACACCGTTAAGGGTTAATGCTGATAAAGTTGCAATTTTTTCTGTCCCATCGAAGTTCACTGACCCTCCTCTCCCCATACCCCAATTACAGACCCCCTTGGAGACCCATTCATCCGTGGTTTAGATACCCTGCCCAACAGTAACTAGGAGCCCGTTGTCATGGAAACATCTCCTCTCAGCGGTTGCCTGGCTCGTGAACACTGCATATTTCCGCTATAAAAGGGTTAATTCACTTCGGTACTCGATCGTCTTTTGAAAGTGCCACCAGCGTTAAGAGCCGCTACTGAATTGAACTGAACCAGAAATCGGAATAACAAAACTGGATGGTCAAAGATTACAAGATTAAACCTGGCACAGAGGTTTTCATGAAATGGCTCCCAAGGAGGAAGTCCCGCAGTGGTCCTGGAGAGGATAAAGAGACAATTACTTGAATGACCGCCGTCAATTTGCCTCGGTGAGGACCTGATCGGGCGTCAGATAGTATTGTATGTGTGAGTGGGCTGGGAAGAAACTCGTGATATCTGCATAATCTCAGGGAGGGAAGGTGACGAGGAGGTGATCAGGTCTGCCTTCCAGGCATGTTTAGTGAGGGCTTAGACGGATCTGCCGCTTAGGAGCGGCCTTTTGGCTGTTTGCCTAAGAGCGTTTCACTGAGTTTATTATAATGTCAGTTCTTCGAGCACAGAAGAGTTGCTACACGGGAAAATAAGAGAGAGGAGGGGTGGGAATATGGCAAGGAAGATGTGCTATGAAGGGATAGGAGAGAGAGAGAGAGAGAGAGAGAGAGAGAGAGAGAGAGAGAAAGAGACAGCCTTCTCTTGATACTGACAAACAGATGGACAGACAAAAAAGAATGAATGAATATTTTCCCTCTTCTTAATCTGAGTACTACAGACTTTGCTACACTCCCGTTTAGTACTCTCTCTCTCTCTCTCTCTCTCTTAAATGGACATTCAGGTTTGAGGCTAATCTAATTAAGACTAAAGGAAAATGAGGTTAACCTACAGGATAATGCTACAAAATTGATAGTATCCAAGTGAAACGTTCAGATTTTATTTGTCTTGATGAAATCCAGTATTTTTAGCATTAAATCCCTGTACCAGCATTTTCAACACTTTCAGGATTAAGAATAATTAGTAAGAAGAAGAAGAAGATGGCCCTTCACCGCTGTACAGGCAGTCAGTTGATATCGTGTTTTTGCCCATATTTTCCTTGGCCTCTCGGCATATCAGAGGATGGTGTGGTGAGCTTCACGCCTGGGCGCCTTTCTTCCTAAGCTCCAGGAGTTAGGTACCCATTTCTACAGTTGGATGACTGAAGCGGAAGTCTTTGTGCACTCAACAAATGGATTAAGGTAGAACACAAATTTACGTCAACGAACAACGCCCGACAAAGCACCGGGGACATGGAAACACACAATGCAGGAAGAACTAAAGAAACTATGAAAGACATGGTTTGAGATATCTCGACTTGTTCAGGACAGATTTTTGTTGATGCCTTATGTTCCATTGAGAGTACAGACGGATGATGGACAACGGGCGAGCTGAAAGAGTGGGGAGGGGGAGGGGGGAAGTGTGGTGTAAGACAAACATTCTGAGAACCTCTGTGCCTTTGTTTCTTTCTTTAAAAAAAAAAAAAGGTAGCAGACAAAGGTAAGGGAGAGCAATAGGCACATTTTATGAGGCAGTCTGACAGGGGCGCAAGGTGGAGATCTGCTCTGGCGTTGTATAAATGTTGCATCACATAAATCTAGCGCGCACACTTGCCAGGGGCCACGTTGTTGCTGGTGCCGGGAAGCAAGGTTTGTGGCTGTGGGCCACGTTGTTGCTGGCGGCTGGTGCTGGGAAGCAAGGTTTGTGGCTGTGGGCCACGTTGTTGCTGGCGGCTGGTGCCGGGAAGCAAGGTTTGTGGCTGTGCCAGAACGTGGCTGCCCAGCCCGAGTGCGCCGAGAAAGCTGGTGTTAACTGTTCTGCTGACACTTCACACATTTCAAGCGCATCAGACGACCAGGTAATCTCCTCCACCCGGTGTCTGAGAATGTTTTTATTTCATCAATCCCACACGGATCGCGCCAAGGTTTATTTTTTTTCCCCCAAGTCCAAATACGAAAACTCCTAATATGACTTAGACTTTTTGTCAGCAATGGAGAAATTGCTCGAAATAGTCCACAGAGGATGAAACAGACATTTTTTTTTAAAGCAAGTCAGACCTCTTCTCAGGATGTTTATTCTCACTTTGCTTCAAAGCGGGTACCAGTCCGCCTGGAGATTGCTTTGTATGGGGCACCTAATCTAATTACAACTTACAGTCCAGAAGAGCTCTCTGCGGACGGAAATCTGGCTGCTTTTCTGAACGGGGTAAAATCGCTTGAACTATCAAGAAGAAGTCTGACAGTTCCTAAATCAAAATCACGCGTGCCATTTCTGAACCTGTTAGCCATTGCGGGAGAGGGGAAGATAAGGATCAGGAGAAGAGTGGGTCAGTTTGAGGGAGAGGAATATATATATTAGATGTGTACAGGTGCGTTTAACATTATAAATTACATTTAGTCAAAATGGATTTTTAATTTCATTTTCGTTTCTGGTCATAAGTAGATAAACAGGCCAAGCTGGCTTGTTCTTTCATGTTTAAATGTTGTCGATAAGTCTAAGTTCTCGTGCACGTTTTCACGCAGAGTTCATGAGATTGCCTTGTACGTTTTGAAAGACAACAACGGCGTATTCAAAATACGAAAAAATACATATGTGTCCTAATGGCATTCCGTAGTTTTAGAAACGAGCCGTGCTGGGAATTTTTACCTTTTCTAATAGAAAGAGCCATCTCTGCGGGTTTCTGAAGAATAAATGTCAAAGATGAAAAACGATCACTTTTGTCTCTCTGGTAGATTCTGCCGTCCGTATGTCACGGAAAATCGACCCGAGTCCTTTTAGTTTTGGTGTCATGTTTTGTCACTTTCCTGTATTCTCACGGATCAACTGTTTAACATGCCAGGACAGGATTTACGGTAGCCCATTTGCATCTTAACCATTTCTTCTTCTTCTTCTTCTTCTTCTTCTTCTTCTTCTTCTTCTTCTTCTTCGATATGGAGCTCTGTTCCCATGGTTTGTCGCTTTCTGAGTGCAGAAATATTTGTTTCTACTTGAGATCCAGCTTCATGGTTAGGTCTTGCTGTGCGGACTGCATGAACAGAACATATCTAGAGAATGTATTTTGAACTCCATTTCTATAAGAGTTCTGTTTTTGAATCAAAGTCTGCATGTACTCGTATAACTCTGATTTAGTATGTAACTCAGTTAAGTATATAACTCTGATTTAGTATATACCTTTGATTTAGTATGTAACTCAAGGTTTAATATATAACTGATTTTCTATGTAACTAAGAGTAAACATTTTCCCAGCGCAACATGTGCCTGTCCCCCCCCCCCCGTGTGTGGTTACCAGGGGAACTTGGAGAGAAAAGATTAGAACCACTGCCACCTTCCACGTATGTCGTAAGAGGTGACTAAAGAGGCTGGGGGCTAGGCCAACGACCTGTTGTCTGTAAAAAAAAAACAAACCTGGAGCGTTACAGAAACACGGCGAGGAAAACCAGGAAACTTTGTCTTGGAAAAGGAAGAGACTCTGATAACAGAGCGCATGACGTTGAGCAGTCAAAGCCGAAAGGAAGCTGCAGAACCGACATCCTAACTGAGTACCAGGACACCTTTTACCATTGCATGTTGGAATGTTAGAACAATGTATGAAGGCTGGCATGATAACAAGAGAAATGAATAGATATAATATAAAGATACTGGGACTGAGCGAAACACGCTGGACTGGGACAGGTAAGCTTAGACTAGCAACAGGAGAGACAATCCTGTTTTCTGGTCACCAAAACCCAAATACAACACACTCAGAGAGCGTGGCACCTAATGCTGTCCAGAGAGTCCCAGAGAGCATTGATGAGCTGGGAGACAGTCAGCTCGAGGATAATTACAGCCTGCTTCTCAACAAAGAAGAAGGATATTAAGATGAGTATCATCCAGGTATATGCGACAACAAATGACGCAGAAGAGGTAGTAAAGGAGGAATTCTACAACACATTGCAGGAAATCCTAAGCTAACAAGGCAACAAACACATAACAGTTCTAATGAGGGTCATAATGCAAAGGGAGGTAAGAACAACACAGGTTATGAGAAAGTAATGGGTCAACATGGATTAGGAATAGTGAACGAAAATGGAGAAAGGCCAGGAGATCTATGCATGCTCAACAACCTTTAAAAGAAAGTTTTAAAATGGAAATAGGCGTGCGGTAGGGATGTTTGCTATCACCATTCCTATTTCTTCTGGCAATTGTTTTGATCACGAAAACTATCACACAAAGAAAAAGAAATGGGATACAAAAGACACTGTGGAACCAAGTGGAAGATCTTGACTTTGCAGATGATGTGGCACTTCTGGCACACAGCCACATACAAATGCAAGAGAAAGTTAAGATCTTATGCAAGAATTCAGCTGAACTGGGACTATATATTAACAGACAAACAAACAAAAACAAAGATAATGAAATGTAATAGTGCAAACAATAGCCTCATGGTAACTGAGGGAGTGCCAGTTGAAGAAAGAGAGTATTTCATATATTTAGGCAGCATGGTGGATAAATATGGGGGAACGGAAAAGGATGTTAAAGCTAGAATAACCAAGGCCAGGACAGCATTTACCCAACTTAGCAAAATATGGTCATCTAAGAACATCAAAACAAGAACCAAACTTAGGCTTTTCAACAAAAACGTAAAGACTGTCCTACTATATGGTTCAGAGACATGGGTTATGATCAAGACAATACAAGAGAGGATACAAACATTCATGAACTACTGCTTGAGGAGGATTTTAAACACTGAATGGCAGGACAAGAACCTATGAACCTACAAATCATGTCTAGGACGTGGAGGTGGATTGACCACACTCCGAGGAAACCCGCACTGACATGGAATCCTCAAGGAAATAGAAAACTAGGAATACCTAGACTTACTTGGAGAAGAGAAATTATGACAGTGCTCAGAGACCAGGGATACACATGGAAGGAAGCAGAGAATAATTCCAAGAACAGGGATGACTGGAGAGCCTTTATCCATGGCCTACGCTCTCATGGGAGTGAAAGGCGAGGATG
Organism: Achatina immaculata; assembly: GCA_009760885.1. NCBI lineage: Eukaryota > Metazoa > Mollusca > Gastropoda > Stylommatophora > Achatinidae > Lissachatina > Lissachatina immaculata. Next base: position 6,884,043 of record CM019719.1, on the reverse strand, counting down.
ATGATGATAATGATGATGATGATTATGATGATGATGAACATATGCCTGTGATACCTGGGCACTTGACAAAACACATAAATGCCTTTGAATGTAAGTGTTATAGAAAGTCATTCAAATATCAACGACTCAAAAAGAGAACAAATATATCCATACTACAAGAACTTAACATTGAAGAAGGCTGGCTAGTAAAGAGGATTAAAGAGAGAAAACTTAAATGTTTTAGACACATTAAACGTCATGAGAATTTAGAGAAGACCATCTTGGAAGGATACATAATGGGAAAATGAAAGAGAGGAAGACCAAGGCAAGATGGTTGCAAGACACTGTTGATGATCTGCGAATGGACGCATCAGCAGCAGGCCATCTTGATCACAACCGAGAGGCCTACAGGAGTGCTGTTAGGGAGGTAAAGTTCCGTAAGGGACAAACAGACGACTAAGTATATAACTCATATGTAGGGACAAGCTAATGACTGACCTGGTATATAACTCATGTGTAGTATAAATCATGTTTAGTATATAACTCAGCTGTAGTATAACTGAAGTTTAAGTCAACCCTGATCAAGTATAAAACTCAGGTTTAGTATGGCTGAAATTTAGTATAACTCATACACTGTATAAAATTCAGGTTCAGCATAATTGAGGATAGTATAAGTCAGGTTTAGTATAAAACTCATGTTTAGTATAAATGAGGATAGCATAAGTCAAATTTAGTACAATTCTGGTTTATTATATAATTTATGTTTGATATAACTGAAGTTTAATGTTACTGTTGTTTAATGTAACTGATTTAATGTAACTGTTGTTTAATGTAACTGATTTAATGTAACTGAACTTTCTTCTCTCCTGTTGAGAGACCTCCCCCTATTCGTTCCAAGCATTTCTTTTCCCCCTCATAAGTAGCCTCCATCTTTATAATCCTCAGACGAACTTCTCCCAACAGTCAGCTCGTCTCGGAAAGCTTCGGATCATATTTCTTAGAGAGAGCTGCAGAACTCAAAGCCCTCAAAGAAAATGATGAGAAAAATGAAAATCACTGAAATATTGAAAACTTTAAATCCTGGGTGAGTATGGCTGGGGGTGGAGAAGAACATCTCATGATTTAAAAAAAAAACAGGACAACCGGAAGCTATCAAATGCCACTCAGACAGGAACAGAACTGGAGAGATCATGTACAGAAGCAGAACCTCCCATTACAAGCTTTAAAAAAAACGCTCCACGTCCGGATATTCATCAAGATTTACGCTGAAAGAATTTAGACTACAATCTGTAAAATTTTACACTACAGTCTGTAAGATTTTACATAGCAATCTGTAAGCAGACCGTCTCGCATCAGATCCTTCATTTATGAACACCCATTTGTTTTTAACATTTACTGTAAGTCCCACGTTGAGAAATGTTAAATAAAAAAATATGACATTTCAGGCCAGCGGTTCCTACGGTGGGCGATACCGTACCCTTGGAGGTTATAGGAAAATCTAGGGGGTTGTGAGAGAAAAGAGAGCAGAAGTGGACATCACAACCAACTTAGCGAAAAAAAAAAGCGTTTAAGAAGGGCTGGGGAAGGGGTAGGGGCTTGGAATTTGGCTTGGAAGAAAATGAGGCTGCAGCCACAAAAGTTTTGGATCTGCTGATTTAAACTAAGTGAAAAAAAAGGCCCTGGTGGATCTATACGCCATTTTGTGTTATTCAGCTGGTTATCTTGTAGCTCTCAACAGTAAAGAACAAAAATTACCGTCTGAAATATTTTAAACTTCTCTAGAAGGGACCATCTGAAGTAAACACGTCCAAAGATTCAAATGTAACCCTCCCCTCCCCTCTTGCCATCTAAACATCTGGTCACACAAATGTAACCCTCCCCTCCCCTCCCCTCTTGCCATCTAAACATCTGGTCACACAAATGTAACCCTCCCCTCCCCTCTTGCCATCTAAACATCTGGTCACACAAATGTAACCCTCCCCTCCCCTCTTGCCATCTAAACATCTGGTCACACAAATGTAACCTTCCCCTCCCCTACTGCCCACAAAACCGTTCATGAAAGACTGCGGAATGCCGTAAAACCTGAAGGACACCAGACAAGAACGCCAACTCAGCGGTTCTCAGACGCTTTTGCTGCACGGCCCACATTTAAAAAGTCTTTGCGGCCCTCTAATAAAGTGCTTTATATTTGCAAGGTATAAATCTAATTTTATAAAGTATTATGTCATATTTTCTCTACATGTTTAACTGCGTTTTCATTGCTACACAAAAGATCTTTTCATTTACATTAAAGATGGCACTGTTTCCGGTTGGATAGTGTGTCTATTCTGGTTGGAATATAACAATTGCTGAGAATTATATTTCACTCCTGCTCTCTTGTAGAATCTACGCCGACTGTTCTCTAAAATTACATTGTAAAACTGCACGTTTCAGCAACGCGGTCAGAAAGACGCCGGCGTCGAAAAAGCGAAGCCGTCTTTTTATGTACGTCACATTTCTGTTTGATGCTGGAAGAAACGCTGTCTGGACCATCCTTTCTCCAATAGCCGCACTGCCGACATACTAATAAAGCAACTATAATGCTGCGGCCTGCATTCGTGCAGTCGCCCCTAATTATGCATTGCGTGAAAAATCCGGAATAATTTTTTATTATATCCACTTTTTTTTTTCTTTCTTTGAGACTTCAGCGCGAATCACAATACTCCCTCTGTCACGGCCCATGGGTTGAGAACCACAGAGCTAACTCAAAATACACAGCAAAACGGGTACTTCAAATTTCCATGTCTTCAAATTACCGAATTTTACCGTAAATAGTAATCATACTTTTTTTAGAAAAGGGGTAGGAGGGGGGAACAGAAGGGGGAGAATCAATTTCTTGATGGAAGGAAAGTGTAGCGGCAGGTTCTATCGCATCCACCATGCATACCACATACACCCTGTCCAAACATCCAATCTTTTCTCAGTCACTAAACATCCAGTCTCTTCTCAGTCACAAATGAAAGCTGTAATGATGAAAACACACGATTTCCGCCGACGATCCGCGACGCATGTTTTCCACGACTTAATTCATGCATGTCAGATCTGCACCACTCAAGCGTACTCACTTTCACTGCGAGATGTTTACCACTTTGAAACCCCTGAACCCAACTTCGGCGAGCTTTGAGATCCAGGGCAGTTCAGTTCAGTCATATGCATGTCCCTTGCGGAACTTTGCCTCCCGAACATCTCTCCTGTAGGCCTCTCGGTTGTTAGCAAGATGGCCTGCTGTTGCTGCATCCATTTGCAGATTATCAACGATGACTTGCAGCCATCTTCGCCTTGGTCTTCCTCTCTTTCTTTTTCCCATTATGTACCCTTCCAAGACGGTGTTCTCTAGAGTATCATGACGTTTAATGTGTCCAAAATAGATACAGGGCAGTACAGATATCTTATTTTGTAAGTCTTGGTACTCAGTAGTATGTGTGTGTGATTCATGATTACTAGGCGTGTGTGTGTGTGTGTGGTTCATGATTACTAGGCTTGTGTGTGTGTGTGGTTCATGATTACTAGGCTTGTGTGTGTGTGGTTCATGATTACTAGGCTTGTGTGTGTGTATGGTTTATGATTACTAGGCTTGTGCGTGTGTGTGTGTGGTTCATGATTATTGGGCGTGTGTGTATGTGTGGTTCATGATTATTGGACGTGTATATGCGTGTGTGGTTCATGATTACTGAGTGTGTGTAGTTCACTATTCCTGGTTGTGCGTAGTTCATGTTTACTCTGTGTGTGTGTGTATGATGTTCATGATTACTGGGTGTGTGTTGTTCATGATTACTGAGTGTGTGTGTGTGTTGTTCATGATTACTAATCCGGTTTTAGTTGTCCATATATTTCCTGACCATCGGCAAACAACGAACTGATGCGACCATCTTCTCGTTCGGCCGTCTTTCCTTCCCGAGTACCAAGTTCTACAGCTAGAGAATCTGGGGCCCCTTCGGCGCGAGAGAGACTGTACTAACCACTAAACCACACAAGCGCTGTAGTGCCACGGAACTTAGAGGAAACGTAACGATTTCAAAGCTACAAGAAAACTGGTCATTTACACTAGAACTGGTACCTTCAGTCGAATGAACGAACGGTCCTTATTTTCAAAGGGTTAAGAATGTGGCACGCAGGCCCCTCTACCATTCTACTTCATCGCCGTACGATGAGGGGTATGATCTATTCAAGAACGAACAGACGAAAGAAGTTTAAAAACTTGATGTGTATGCCTGTGATCCGCTAGCTTTCATTCTGTTGCACACAATGAGTTTGGTGCAAGTATTTTATAAAATACAAGTAAAACTGAACATGACAAAAGCTTCTACATTCAACTTCTGATCCAGAACTTCAACAAAATATAATAATTATATTGTTAATATTAACTGCGAGAAGATGAGAGAACTTAATGGATTTCTCAAGCCTTCTATGACGATGGTCGTACGAAGTTAACAGTAAAAACAAAATCTAAGCCTGGATAATGTTATCTTGTGAAATATTTAATGTGTACTGTTTCCAGTATTTATGTTTAGTTGTCTGGCCGTCTCCCTTTGTTTCAAAGATGGGCATAAATGTTTACAATATATTCTGCAGGTGTTTCTCAGCACTGCAGTCTGTCGACAATCTATAGATTGTAGTTCGTTGTTTTATTCTGTGTGAGTGTGTGTGTGGGTGAGTGTGGATGTGTGTATGTATGTGTGTCTTCTCGCCATATCAGCGTGTATTTAACCAGTTACTACCACTAAACCTATGAAACTTTGGCATGCAGACAGTTGTGTGTTCTCTTGTACAGAAATGAGCATTCGCTGTTGAGTTTTTGGAAAAGACGCAAGCGTGCAGGAGTCAAGCCAACTAATGCTGTTCAAGCTCTGCTGACTAAGCTGTATGAAGACTGTGTACATAGAGACTCAGAATTCTGTAGCCGTCAGTAAAGGAACAAAGAAAAGTGTTTGTCATTTTTCCAGCGAGTCAGAAGTAAGGTTAGCAACAGCAAAACAAGAAAACTAGTAACAGCACCCATGATAGCTAGTAACAGCAAACAGGATAACTAGTAACAGCTAACAGGAAAAGCAGTAATAGCAGGAAAGAAAACTAGTAACAGTAAACATAAAAGCTAGTAACAGCTAACAGAAAAAGTAATAACAGCAAAAAAGAAAACTAGTAACAGCTAACAGAAAAAGTAATAACAGCAAGAAAGAAAACTAGTAACAGCTAACAGAAAAAGTAGTAACAACAAGAAAGAAAACTAGTAACAGCAAACAGGAAAACTAGTAGAAAAAGAATAAAGAACAGAATGGAGTAAGGAAAAAAAAAGAGGAACGGTGAAAGAACAGTTAGAAATACTTTATGAAATAGGAAGATTATAAGGAAGATTATAAGAAAAGGAAAAAAACACAATGGGGATAAAGGATTAAGAGCAAGTGTCGGCTAGGAAAAAAACTGAAGGAACTGAGAGATTAGGAAGAAAATGGTGGGGGATTAGGAACAAAATGGTGGGGGATTAGGAAGAAAATGGTGGGGGATTAAGAAGAAAATGGTGGGGGATTAGGAAGAAAATGGTGGGGGATTAGGAAGAAAATGGTGAGAGATTAGGAAGAAAATGGCGAGAGAGTTTAGGAAGAAAATGAAGTAAAAAAAAGTTTTTTAAATGATACCACTGGAATAATATATATATATGTATATATATATATATATATATATATATATATATGTATATATATGTATATATATATATGATAATAATATATATTTATGATAGTGCAACAATAAAAAAAATAAGAGAAACAGTGGGAAGAAAGTGACTAGAGTCATACGCAACAGAAGAAAATAAGAGAAAGAGGGAAGGGAGAAGTGGCAATAGAAATAACTGATAGTGAAAGAATGAAAAATGTGAGAATTTGCGAAAATAAGATATCCAAAAAACAAAAACAAAAAATGAACAAAAATTAAACTGAAGACAGAGAAAATGTCATATTTTGCAAAGAAGAAAATGTCATATTTTGCAAAGAAGAAAATGTCATATTTTGCAAAGAAAGAAGAGAAATGAAGTATCTTCAAGAAAAGCCTGTCTCAGACATGTAGCAGACCGTTGTAATGATCAATTTGGCCCTCCATAAAAACACAAAATGCTGGCTCGGGAATAAATAACGTGCTTACATTCACACGCAATTTACAGCGCCTGCCATTCAAACCGTGGCTGAAAGTCCACATATAAAGTTACCTGGGTTGGAGTACAGCACAACAGAGGGGCCATATACAACAATTCTGTTTCTACATCATTTGTGTACAGATATTTTTTACTTGCTCAAAATTAAATGATGTGCAATGAGAAGAAACATCAAATTTTGGCAAATTAGACTAACTACAAACATCAGCGAAAGCGGACGACAACTTACAGGCACTAAGAACACAAGAAATGTGAACCCAAAAAAATAGAGAATAATCAAAGAAGACTAACAGAAAGATAATATTTTTTTTATAAAAAAGAGGATGATTAACGATCATAAAACAAAGAGAAAAAAAAAAGACAAGAAGGATTAACAATCATAAAACAAAGACAAAAAAGAAGGAACAACAATCACAAAACAAAGATTTTAAAAAAAGGAGGAGGAGGATTAACAATCATAAAACGAAGACAAAGGAGGAGGATTAACAATCATAAAACGAAGACAAAGGAGGAGGATTAACAACCATAAAACAAAGACAGAAAAGGAGGAGTAACAATCATAGAACAAAAAGGAGGATTAACAATCATAAAACAAAGACAAAAAGAGGAGGATTAACAATCATAAAGCAAACAGAAAAAAGGAGGAGTAACAATCATAAAAGAAAGACAAAAAAGGAGGATTAAGAATCATAAAACAAAGACAAAAAAGGAGAAAATCACAAAACAAAGGCAAAAATAGGAGGAATAATAATCATAAAACAAAGACAAAAAAAAAGAAGAAAAATTAAACTGAAGACAAAAAAAATGTCATATTTTGCAAAGAAGAAAATGTCATATTTTGCAAAGAAAGAAGAGAAATGAAGTCTCTTCAAGAAAAGCCTGTCTCAGCCAACATGTAGCAGACCGTTGTAATGATCAATTTGGTCCTCCATAAAAACACAAAATGCTGGCTCGGGAATAAATAACGTGCTTACATTCACACGCAATTTACAGCGCCTGCCATTCAAACCGTGGCTGAAAGTCCACATATAAAGTTACCTGGGTTGGAGTACAGCACAACAGAGGGGCCATATACAACAATTCTGTTTCTACATCATTTGTGTACAGATATTTTTTACTTGCTCAAAATTAAATGATGTGCAATGAGAAGAAACATCAAATTTTGGCAAATTAGACTAACTACAAACATCAGCGAAAGCGGACGACAACTTACAGGCACTAAGAACACAAGAAATGTGAACCCAAAAAAATAGAGAATAATCAAAGAAGACTAACAGAAAGATAATATTTTTTTTATAAAAAAGAGGATGATTAACGATCATAAAACAAAGAGAAAAAAAAAAGACAAGAAGGATTAACAATCATAAAACAAAGACAAGGAACAACAATCACGAAACAAAGATTTTAAAAAAAGGAGGAGGAGGATCAACAATCATAAAACGAAGACAAAGGAGGAGGATTAACAACCATAAAACAAAGACAGAAAAGGAGGAGTAACAATCATAGAACAAAAAGGAGGATTAACAATCATAAAACAAAGACAAAAAGAGGAGGATTAACAATCATAAAGCAAACAGAAAAAAGGAGGAGTAACAATCATAAAAGAAAGACAAAAAAGGAGGATTAAGAATCATAAAACAAAGACAAAAAAGGAGAAAATCACAAAACAAAGGCAAAAATAGGAGGAATAATAATCATAAAACAAAGACAAAAAAAAAGAAGAAGAAAACAACTGAATGCACAAAAGAAAACTGATAAAATCTGCCCAACAGCGAAAAGCTCCTGGGTTGAAGAATGAAAGAGAAGAAGCGTTATAAGTTTGCTAAACTTATCCCAAGGAACAGCTCTGAGTAGTTTTATAAGTAGAATGTTTAACAAAAAGTGCTAGAGATAAACGGGGGTAATGGGAGCAGTTTATCAACCTCAATAGATTATCTTTCTTGAAATAAGAGTGAAAACACAGACGCCAAATCCTGCGCTAAACTCAGAACCTGACAATAAAAACTGATCCCATCCCGCCATGTCGTCATGCTTCTCTGTTTCTGATGATGTTTCTCTACTGTCCGCGATGCTTATCTCCATTCCGTGATATTTCTCAACTGCTCAAGACATTTTTTACTTGCCGACTACTTTTTTTTTATACTTTCTGAGATGTTTCTCTTCTGACAAGACGCTTCTAGACTGCTGATGATGTTTCTCTTCTTACAAGACGCTTCTAGACTGCTGATGATGTTTCTCTTCTTACAAGACCCTTCTAGACTGCTGATGCTTCTCCTCTGACAAGACGCTTCTAGACTGCTGATGATGTTTCTCTTCTTACAAGACCCTTCTAGACTGCTGATGCTTCTCTTCTGACAAGACGCTTCTAGACTGCTGATGATGTTTCTCTTCTTACAAGACGCTTCTAGACTGCTGATGATGTTTCTCTTCTTACAAGACGCTTCTAGACTGCTGATGATGTTTCTCTTCTTACAAGACGCTTCTAGACTGCTGATGATGTTTCTGTACTGCCGATATTTCTTTACTGTATGTTATGTTTCTCAACTGCCGATGACATCTGTGTTCTTTTTTTTAAGTATTATTATCTACCTGTGGCCCAGGTAAGAATATTTCTTTCTAGTCGTTAAGTGCTGAGAGATTAGGAAGAAAATGGTGAGAGATTAGGAAGAAAATGGCGAAAGAGTTTAGGAAGAAAATGAAGGGAAAAAAATTTTTAAATGATACCACTGGAATAATAATAATAATAATATATATTTATGATAGTGCAACAATAAAAAAAATAAGAGAAACAGTGGGAAGAAAGTGACTAGAGTAATACGCAACAGAAGAAAATAAGAGAAAGAGGGAAGGGAGAAGTGGCAATAGAAATAACTGATAGTGCAATGTGAGAATTTGCGAAAATAAGATATCCAAAAAACAAAAAAGAAAAATGAACAAAAATTAAACTGAAGACAAAAAAAATGTCATATTTTGCAAAGAAGAAAATGTCATATTTTGCAAAGAAAGAAGAGAAATGAAGTCTCTTCAAGAAAAGCCTGTCTCAGCCAACATGTAGCAGACCGTTGTAATGATCAATTTGGTCCTCCATAAAAACACAAAATGCTGGCTCGGGAATAAATAACGTGCTTACATTCACACGCAATTTACAGCGCCTGCCATTCAAACCGTGGCTGAAAGTCCAAATATAAAGTTACCTGGGTTGGAGTACAGCACAACAGAGGGGCCATATACAACAATTCTGTTTCTACATCATTCGTGTACAGATATTTTTTACTTGCTCAAAATTAAATGATGTGCAATGAGAAGAAACATCAAATTTGGCAAATTAGACTAACTACAAACATCAGAGAAAGCGGACGACAACTTACAGGCACTAAGAACACAAGAAATGTGAACCCAAAAAAATAGAGAATAATCAAAGAAGACTAACAGAAAGATAATATTTTTTTATAAAAAAGAGGATGATTAACGATCATAAAACAAAGAGAAAAAAAAAGACAAGAAGGATTAACAATCATAAAACAAAGACAAGGAACAACAATCACGAAACAAAGATTTAAAAAAAGGAGGAGGAGGATCAACAATCATAAAACGAAGACAAAGGAGGAGGATTAACAACCATAAAACAAAGACAGAAAAGGAGGAGTAACAATCATAGAACAAAAAGGAGGATTAACAATCATAAAACAAAGACAAAAAGAGGAGGATTAACAATCATAAAGCAAACAGAAAAAAGGAGGAGTAACTATCATAAAAGAAAGACAAAAAAAGGAGGATTAAGAATCATAAAACAAAGACAAAAAAGGAGAAAATCACAAAACAAAGGCAAAAATAGGAGGAATAATAATCATAAAACAAAGACAAAAAAAAAAGAAGAAGAAAACAACTGAATGCACAAAAGAAAACTGATAAAATCTGCCAAACAGCGAAAAGCTCCTGGGTTGAAGAATGAAAGAGAAGAAGCGTTATAAGTTTGCTAAACTTATCCCAAGGAACAGCTCTGAGTAGTTTTATAAGTAGAATGTTTAACAAAAAGTGCTAGAGATAAGCGGGGGGAATAGGAGCAGTTTATCAGCCTCAATAGATTATGTTTCTTGAAATAAGAGTGAAAACACAGACGCCAAATCCTGCGCTATACTCAGAACCTGACAATAAAAACTGATCCCATCCCGCCATGTCGTCATGCTTCTCTGTTTCTGATGATGTTTCTCTACTGTCCGCGATGCTTATCAACATTCCGTGATGTTTCTCAACTGCTCAAGACATTTTTTACGTGCCGACTACTTTTTTTAAAATACTTTCTGAGATGTTTCTCTTCTGACAAGACGCTTCTAGACTGCTGATGATGTTTCTCTTCTTACAAGACCCTTCTAGACTGCTGATGATGTTTCTCTTCTTACAAGACCCTTCTAGACTGCTGATGCTTCTCCTCTGACAAGACGCTTCTAGACTGCTGATGATGTTTCTCTTCTTACAAGACCCTTCTAGACTGCTGATGCTTCTCCTCTGACAAGACGCTTCTAGACTGCTGATGATGTTTCTCTTCTTACAAGACCCTTCTAGACTGCTGATGCTTCTCCTCTGACAAGACGCTTCTAGACTGCTGATGATGTTTCTCTTCTTACAAGACCCTTCTAGACTGCTGATGATGTTTCTGTACTGCCGATATTTCTTTACTGTATGTTATGTTTCTCAACTGCCGATGACATCTGTGTTCTTTTTTTAAGTATTATTATCTACCTGTGGCCCAGGTAAGAATATTTCTTTCTAGTCGTTAAGTGCTGAAATCTACACAGGAAGTCGGGATGCAGAGAAAGTAGGCCGGTCTGAGAATATGATACCTTAATGCAATGCCACGCGTGACATTACGTAACCCAACATTCTAAAATTATTTCGTCTTGCCGAGGGCAGACTGTGTCATGCAGAGCTATCCATTTCATTTCGCTGCTGCTGCTGTGCTCCAAGGGCACGTACACACCGTAACCCAAAAGTGGAAGGATGCTGCAGCAAATGTTTCCAGAATATTCTGGCACAAGCCCCGGCTAACATCTTCACTGGAACGCGCCCTTTTCGTTGAGAAAAATGTCTCCACACCAACAGAAATCATCATCCATTCGGCTCTTTCCGGCTGCTCATGTCGCATCCTCGAGGATACTGATGCCTGTCTCAGTTATGACATGGATGATTGTACGTTTGTTTGTTGGTTTGTTTGAATGTGTGTATTGTCTCTACGTGTGTTTACTGTCAATTCTGCAGTGCTTTGTCAATCTTTTTGATAATAAATTCCAACCTTGCCTACGGGCTGAAGGTCAAACCTCACCTCAAGAAGAAGAAGAAGAGAATAAATATGAAAACTGGGCCAGGCAAGAAGAGCTCTTGCTGACGATGCAGATGAAACCCATGTCATCGCCTAAATGTCTAAGCACATGAAACTGAAAATGCCGAAGAAGTATATTATTTAGGGTCCTGCAGGTCTTCGCGTTACGTGAGACTGTTTATGTTTTTTTTTTATATATAAATATATAATCTTGTTTCTCGGGGTTTCTGTTTGCTGTTTTGTGATAACTGTTTGTGATTGTATTACTATGACATGTCTTGATGGATAACGTCTTGTACTATATGATAAATAAATCATGTGGTACAATATATCATGAAAAAAGTAGTACAGCATTAGACAGTCACAAAAGTCTGAGGAAAAAAATGTGATAAAAAGAATAAAAAACAGATATTTATAGAAGCAAACAAGCGAAAACAGAAATAGAAGACACACAGGAAAGTTGGAATTTAAACAAAAAAAGTGAAAACTAGAAACTGGTTTGGAAAAAAAAGTGAAAAAAAGGAATAGAAAAAAAAGACCTTAGAAAGAGAAAGAAAGAAACAGGATAGAATAAGAAGAAACAAAACCTCTGTAAACTGTAGACAGGTATCCAAAGTATGCCTTTGAGTTCCGAGATTAACAAACTCTAGGGCCCTCATAGAAGGTTTCCCTGTTGTTGCTTTAGTCAACGTGATCTGCAAACAAGGCCGTATCACTAGGTTTCCGCATACCTGATGGAGGTGAGAAATCTGATACTCTAATCATCTCCTCCAACTCGCTCCCCGTCTTCCATCTCTCGGCAGGACTTTGATTTCATTATATCTTCCCAACCCCGCCCGGCCGGTAGATCTGTAACTATCTCTGATAATCTTCTCCTCTTTCAAGCTTCTCAGACTCTGAAGATTCCTAGAGAAGCAAGAAGAACGAGGTGAATTATGTGGTTCTCCTTCATATAACTGTTTTGCCGAAATACTGGTTGTGCTTGTTACTGGTAGTTTCCTCTTCTTTTTTTCTTTTTTTTTTTTCTCACATAGTTCAGATATGATATTCTAAGATTAAGGAAGATATACGAGTTGTAATTGGACAGCTGGTGAGTGAGAACAAGTATACGCCATTATATTCTTGTTCTTTGTTCATAATGCACAAGATGGAGACTTAACTAATGATGACAGTAGCAATGATGGCGATAATTATGATAGCAGGTTGTGATAATTATCATAATTTGCGGCAGGTGTGTACTGAAAACATGTCATTCTCCCCGAAAAGGCTTGATAAGGACGAGGCCCATGTCAGTTCTTACTATAGTTCACAAGGTTGTCGTGACACAATCTATTTCTACTTGTATTTACAGTTCCCGAGGAAAAATACATCATTTGGGACTGAAAGGGTTAAGCGTTATCATCTCATGTAACTGAAAAAGGCGCTTTGCCGAAATACTGATTGGGCTTGTTATTGGTAGTTTCCTCTTCTTTTATCTTTCTACATTTTGTAAAACTCCAGCACGCACCTTCACCTACCTTCACTTCACCCAGCAGAGAAGAGCAAGAATATCTAGTACTGCCACTAAAGCAAATGATATCCTTTCAAAGAAGCAGATAAGAAAAACAAGAAGAAAGATCCAAGTCTGGTGATCTCTGCTCATCTTTTTGTCCCGAGGTGAATAATCACTTTAGCCAGGTAAACTTGCCAAATCCAGGGCGCAGAGTTCTCACGCAGTCTAACTTGACATTTATCAAACATGTCTCTCTGGCCTTTCTGTTTTATGGTTCAATCTTCTTACATAGGAACTGATGGTTTCAGTGCTTTCTGGCATAAAATATCACACCTTATTACACAAATGCACCCATGTCACTGAAAACATACCCAATCAGGCTAGAGAGCCAGGAAAGCACCGCTATCTATTTTTATCAGCGTTTATAAACAACATTACCGCACATTTAAGCAGTGCCAGATTTCTTAGCCATTCCCGACCAAGTAATGTTTACACTTTAATCATTGTTGGCCCTGCTGGCTTATCACCAAATCCTCTATTCGTCCAATCAGTGACACACCCTGGATCAGCGGAAGTGGTTAATGTTTGAACAACAAAAGAATACTTGCAAAGAAGATATCAGCTTTCTAATCTACTGGAGCACCTGCTGAAGCCAAAGACATCCGCTGTTTTGAGTTGGAACGAATGTCAAAGAAGGCAATTAGGTAAGAAACAATAGCTTGGGCCGAAAGAAGCAAGGAATAATGGCAGTCAAACTCTACCGGTATGACATAAGTATTGTGTTCCCGACTGCCTTCAAGAGATAATTAACCCACGCTACTTTCTAGTTTACTTTCCATCATTGCTCTTGCTGAAGAGTTCTATTGCCATCCCATGTCTTTCTCCTCTTAGAAGATAACTAACATGAAGTGTTAGCTTTGCCTGTCCATTGTCTTCATTGTGCACTCGGTGAACTAACTTCTGTCCCTTCTTTGATCTTGTCTATCGAGATATCGTGTAGTTTGTATCACATTAGGTAATAAAACATGGCCACCCCACCCCCACTATTAAATGTAAATTAAATAGGTAATAAACAGTGGAAAACAAAAAAGCTTTCGGAAAATGTTCTTCTGAGTGAGTGACAAGTTTGGGAAAAGACACAAAAGTTCTGAGTATCTTGATCCCATGTAAACACACAGTCTGACAGACAATAGGATTCACATATAGCACCAACATGATATAAGTGTATCCAGCCACGTTTTCTAAAAAAAATGTGACCATGAGTTTCAGATACATAGACCTGGTTAAGATATACAAGCCTGGAAGACACATATGGGCCTGGATAAGATATATAGGACTGGATAAGACATATAGGCCGGATAAGATATACAGGCCTGAATAAGATATATAAGCCTGCATAAGCTATACAAATCTTTATAAGACATATAGGCCTGGATAAGATAGCCCTTGAAATTATGACTAGATCTTGATCAATGTTGACATAGTCAAAAGCAGGTTGAATAAGAGGGACGACCTGTCTATTCAATGTTCCGAGATAAGAATAGCTTCCCCCGTTTTAAAAGGGTGGGGGGTGGGGCAGGAGCTGGATTCTAGTTAATTAGAATTTTTTCATGCTACCTTTAATTATAATCTTTGTGTTTTTCATGACAACCGTCAGTTATCGAATTCTCTGCCACCGCACTTTCTGAAATTGATCACAAAAGGTCAAGTGTGTGCGTTAGTGCGCGTATACTACAAGATATGCCAGAGTCTGTACTCGTTCTGCGTGAGTTCTTGTGCATAAATTCTTTCTGCTTTGAAACTGACTTCAGTTATCCACCGAGTCTGAATCATGGCTTCCTCTGATGGACTTAGTCACCAACTGTGGATTACCAAATCAATATGCATTTTTTTTCCCTCCTCATTGCCTTGACTTCCATGAACCTACAACAAAAGGAACGGTCGCGAACAAAAATATTACGCTTCGATGCTCGCACCAGGGGGCGCTTCTGTCGCGTGATGGAAAGTCGAACGTGTAATTTACACATGCACGTAACGTGTTAAAGCGCTCAACCTTAATTTCCAGCATTATAAAGCTCTGTAGTCCAACGAGACAATAAACTGGCCTCATAATAACCTTCCTCCATCTCGCAGTATCTTCACTGCTTTACCCGTAACTCAATCTTTCTATCTCATTACAAGATCAAAAGTCTAATCTCATAAACTAGATACTAAATTTTTCCTTTTCAAACGACAACTTAATAAGAATGGCCAAAACTAGACATTATATTTATTCTCAGTGCGAAAAATATCAGCATCCCCGCCAACATTTTTCGCCTAGTTTCACGCATGCTAATCAGATCAATGAATACTCCCTCGACTGGCTCACCCAGCCAGCTTCCTGCTCGACCCCGAAATAATGATCGCTCCCTGGAGGAGTTCTTGCAGGGCAAATTTTTCCGAGCGGAAAGGTTTAAGAGAGGGAGGGGGTAAGAGATATGTAATCACGTGATTCTCCTTATTTCACTTTTACCCTATTAAAAAATGGCGCCTATCTACTCGAATCGACGTCTGCTAGCTCAAACAACTCCACACACGCGGGGCAGGCGGAGAAAAATGATGAGTGATTTCAAGTCGAGCTGACATGAAAGTGATTTGAAGTTCTGTTGGCCTACATTGGTCTGCACTGGTTCTAAATTGTTGAAAATTGCGGCCATTTTTTCCTGCTCATTTCGGTACTTAGCAAAACATTTGAAACGTGAATCGTTGACGGAGAGGAAGATTTTAAAACATAATTCGTTTGTTACTGGTGAATATTTTACAACATGATTCGTTTTGTACCGGGGAAGACTAAAACATAATTTGCTTGGTGTTGGGGAAGACTCTAAAACATAATTTGCTTGGTGTTGGGGAAGACTCTAAAATATAATTTGCTTGGTGTTGGGGAAGACTCTAAAACATAATTTGCTTGGTGTTGGGGAAGACTCTAAAACATAATTTGCTTGGTGTTAGGGAAGACTCTAAAACATAATTTGCTTGGTGTTGGGGAAGACTGGAGAAGACTTTAAAACATAATTTGCTTGGTGTTGAGGTAGACTGGAGAAGACTTTAAAACATAATTTGTTTGGTGTTGGGGAAGACTTTAAAATATAATTTGTTTGGTGTTAGGGAAGACTTTAAAACATAATTTTTATGGTACTGAAGACGATTTTAAAACATGACTAATTTGGTATTGGGGAAGATTTGAATACTTGATTCGTTTCTTTTTGTTAAGATAATATTTGAAACACAAAACCGCAATCGCAACAAGAAGCGCTTGAAAGAATTGCAAACAAACAAGAACGTGAGCAGTTGTGAGTCACTGGGCGTTCACGGAACCTGATAGTGGCTTAGAGAATTAAAGAAAAATGGCCGAATCTCCATCTATGACGCCCGTCTCACAAAATCCGCTCCATGAAACTACCTACCCGGAGCTAGATCACTTAGCAAGCCTGAATGTTTCTAACAAAGCCAAAGAACTGAGAAACACATCTCGAACAAGACACTTCAGTGAAACCAGAAATGTATTAACCAAACAGAGGGTGGATGTAAATAATGCCTTTTTTTCGGACATGCAAAGTTAAGAAATCAGGAATGGAAGTTATCATAGGATGAAGACTGCTGGCAAGACACCATCTGCGTGAACTTGGTTTTTAACCTCTAAACCAGTTCTAAACAATAAAAGCTACCAAAGAAGGATAAATGACCTCAGTTATGAACCAATGTCCCCCCCCCCCAGTTACACGCCCTTTGATGGGACGAGGGGGCCCGTCAGAAAGAAGTTGGGGGAGGGGGGAGCTACAATGTTAATGGCCCCACAAGAAGAATAGGTCCAATAGCGCAGACTGACTTGTTGGTCGAATGTTTTTTTTTGTGTGTGTGTGTTGCAGTTGACTTAAAGATCTGGAAACACCGCCATCTGCTTTCACGAGGAGCAACAACGAGGAAGTCGCTCGTCTGGTCAACGAAGGAACTTTAACGGGACCACATCATGCAGCAGCTAGAAGAACCAAGAAGAAGAAGAAGGCAGTAGAGTGGATTTTGTCCAAAAAGTTTATCACTGTGAACAATCCGATCCTTGATGAATTTTTTCAGGCTCACATAAACAAAACAGCAGCATATCTGTTGACCATCCGGTGAAATAGGAAGACAGCAGCCTATCTGTTGACCATCCAGTAAAGTAGGAAGACAGCAGCCTATCTGTTGGGCATCCAGTGAAGTAGGAAGACATTTCTGCCTGGCTTTGACCCAATGTTTCTGGTTCCATGGGTCAGTAGCTACCAAAATTTTCTTCCTTTTCCAAAAGAACTGATAAACCCCCTCCGAACCATTCTTTCTCATGCAAGTTTCAAAGAACAAGCAATGGCAATATATATATATATATAGTCCCCTGACACTCCAGTGCCACGGTTTACATGGAAGTTTGAAAGCGTGGAACTGCGGCTTCATTTCTGGGATTAGACCGAATGACTTTGTCAGTAAATTCTCTTCCTGATAGCCATGTAATCACAAACTTCCTGTCGTAAAACAGATTTCCGACGGTTTGTAACCAGACGTTGACGGCAACATCACTGATTACACACCTGCGCAGTGTCTTAGAAAACAGCATGTACATTGATGTTATCAAGATGGCCGACAATAAGAGGGAACACACACGAAGCGGAGACCGAGATTAATTGTGGGTTCACGAACTGGCTATGGGAATGAAGGGTGTGGCTGATGATGGCGTGAAGATCGATGACCACCAAAGACAGCTGTTGAATCTGAACAGGTCAGGACCATGTTCTTCCTCCTCGTGCTTCTCCAGCGCCTTTTTTCAGTCTGCAGGACAGGCTAGGGCTTGATGCCGTTTCAGTAGTGGACCCTTCTAAGAAGCATGCTTCTTGGATCCGAGCAAGTTACGAATCCTCTTCCCATGTGAGACGACAATTGTGCTGAAGAATACACAGCAGTGGAAGATACAAGAGAGGAAAAAAAAATACCCCAAAAAGCCATGATGCACACATGATTGTTCCTTATACCATATTGTAATTACAACAATAACAGCAGTGCTGCCATTATTCTTATCTTTTAGCTAGAAAGATCTGACTGAGGAATGGAGTTCGTCGGTAAATAAGAATGTGGAAGAAAGGGGGAGGAGAAGAAAGAATTAAGATGATGAGTTGGAGGATGAGAAGAAGAAGGAGGGGAGAGAAGGAGAGGAGAAGAAAGAAGGAGAGGATAAGAAGAAGGAAGAGAAAGAAGAAGAGGACGAGGAGAAGGAGGAGAAAGAAGAAGAGGATAAGGAGAAAGAAGAGGATAAGGAGAAAGAAGAGGATAAGGAGAAAGAAGAGGATGAGGAGAAGAGGAAGAAAAATCTTGTGGAATAGATTTTGCTGGCCTTTAAAAACAAAGGAGAGAAGAAGAAGAATTGACGCTAATGTTAAGAGAGAGAGAGAAAGTTTCAGAGGTGATGAGTGCTAGCCTCTACTCTTTTGTGCTAAAACTTGCCAGGAAATGAAAGTGAAACTAGAAAAAAAAAACTAGAAAAGTTAATTGGGAGTGAATGTCGGATCGAAACTAAACATTTTAAAATGAGGATGTTTGCAATTAACTTTGTCAGCCTCACGGAAGACTGCTACCCAAACCTCTTCGCATCCACTACCTCCTCTTAAGACAATGAGTTCGACCACCCCCGACCTAAAAACTTCCCCAGCACCAGGAACTAATGGCATCAGAACGGAAGAGCCTGCATACGGTCCAGAATTCCCTCATTATGTAAATAAATTAATCCCCAAGCGAGGCTCTAGTGAAGGGGCACCACTGTGCTAGCTCCAGAAAATAGCATGAAACTATTCTCGTCACAACGGTACGTACAGCCCGAGAACTCTCGCGAGATGTTGCAGCGTTAGGAAAATTGAGGAAATCACTTTTTGTTAGCTTCATGCAGGCTGAAACAACGAGATCTCACTAATGTCGGGAAGTTAATCGAAGTAGATGACTGCAGACATGATGTGACAGAGGAAAAAAAGGACGAGAACGTGTATCGAAAACGTGCGAAGATTTCTTGAAGAAAGATTTTTATGATAAACAAGAAATGTTGAAAGGATGGATGACAGCCATGTCCCCAAGAATGAAAGCCGAACTTTTCAGGACGAAGGCTGCAGAGTCCGCCAAAACGTACGAGCGGTATTTGTAAAACTATCCATGGGAAAAAAACTTTCCTTAGATAAGAATACTACAGAAAGACTGGGAAGAATAGCAGAAAACCATGTTAGATGAAGAACGATTTATCTCAAAGCTGTTAAGACAGCTAAATGAAGGTCAAAAAGAACGTTATAGAGACCGCATCTTGCTACGCACATGCAGCATTCTGTTCTAGTGAGTGATAATGTGAGTGATAATGTGAGTGATAATGTGAGTGATAATGTGAGTGATAATGTGAGTGATATATTGTTACAATCAGCCTTGTGGAGTATACCTTTTCGAATCACTCTTTGTGGAAAGGCTGTTCAGCAAATGATGCTCGAAAACTTTCAGAAAACAGCAGACATTTACCAAATTCAAGTTGGTTTTTACGACGAAAATGCTAGAAAATTCCGCCAGTCAGTCATTTGCACGTCTCTTGCGGAACTTTGCCTCACTAACAGCACTCCTGTAGGCCTCTCAGTTGTAAGCAAGATGCCCTGCTGATTCGTAGATCATCAACGATGTCTTGCAGCCATCTTCGCCTTGGTCTTATCTCCCACCCTCATTATGCTCCTTTCCAAGACTGTCTTCTCCATATTCTCATGACGTTTAGCATGTCCAGAAGGTTACAAAAATAAATAAATAACAATAACAGATAACAGAAAGTTTATGTTTTTATACCAAGAAACTATGGCTTTCTTGATACAGGGGAGCAGTTTGATTTATGAACATCAAGAAAGCGACGAATCCAAGCAAGACAGACATCTGAGAATAATTACCGGACTATCATAGAATGTCATGCGAAGATCGCAGAAGACAGGAGGAAACTGGAAATTCAGTGAGACAGAATGATGATAATTACATTCTTCTACTGATACTAAGAAGAAGACGTAAACTTCGTTTTGCAACGACATTATCAGATCGTAAGATCTAACCACGGCATTTGTAAAAGGTCTAACCAAGGCATTTGTAAAAGGTCTAACCAAGGCATTTGTAAAATGTCTAACCAAGACATATGTAAAAGTTCTAACCAAGGCATTTGTAAAAGGTCTAATGATGGCATTTTGGTACGATAAAGTACGGCTAAAGTACGATGATATATAAATAACGAAATCTAAGAAATAATAGATAACGCGACTGAAATAGCCGGAAAAGTTTAGACTACATGGATTCATTACACCAGTAAAAGTTTCTCGGATGATGATGATGATGACGATAGCATGCCACTTTCCATGAGTGTAATCACTGTGTTTGGCATCTTTGGTTGGAGGAGGGTTCAAAATTACAGTAACAAAATCAGTAAACCATGAAAGATGCACCCAGTGATGACACAGTGTTCTTTCTTTTTTCAAGACTTTTGTGATTGTACCACACACACACACACACATTGACATACATGTGACAGTTCTCAGCTTAATCTCTCAAACATACGCCGGACCACAAAAGCAAATCCCGGCAGCCTCCATCTGAATTCCGTCTACACAATGTTTACACAAGTGCCCAGGTCGTGGGCCGATGACGGATTAGATTTATGAGACCATGTCACGCGTGTCATCAAAACTAACCTGGCCAAACTGGCACAAAGACAGGAGGAGAAAGGCAAGGAGGAAACCTCCATGTTTTCTTTAACAACAAAGTGACATATATCTCACGGCGCTATCCTGAACAATCGACTGCTTTAATGAGGGCACGAGACGGGGCTAACCAGGGGCATGGGACCCCTCATTTGCCTTCCTACGCGGTTTATAACGTTGGTTTTTCATGTTCACTGTCTGCATTATTAATAGTTCCCGGTTTTTATAGCTTCCCTTTTCTAGTTAAAATTCCCTTGTGCCAGGTATTCGAAATCACGATAAGGTTAACAGAATGTGTGCAAGCCAAACGAGACATCACGAGTACACATTGGCAACTAGAAGGTAACGTGAAAAAAACATGAAAAAAAGCATTAAATATGAAAAATGGTTCCATTATCATGACATTCGTTAACAAAACGTGGGCAGGATAGCATCTTAAAACACAGATTGGATACTTAAAGTTCAACCACCGTCAGAAGAAAAATGACAACTGCTGTCGTCTTAAACAAGGAAGGCTCCAATACAAGAATAGTCTATATCTAGACCAGCGGTTCTCATTATGTTCACGCTGGTAGACCCCTTTGAAATAAATCTCGTGGAATCTCTATATAATATTGGGATTCTAGTACCTATAGTTGCGCGATGAGCTAAACTTAACTTTATTTTCCCTTAGGAACACGTACAGTATATGGCGTTAGTGCCAGTATATGGCGTTAGTGCCAGTATTTTCCTTGACCTGACAGCACCCAAGAGTGTGATGTGGTCAGTTTTTTTTTTCCTCAGCACCAGATGGATGAGGTACTCATTTCTAAAGCTGGATGACTGGAGAAAGCTGGTCAGATCTGAACCTCCCATCTCTGCTTGTGCACTGCCCACTAACCAATGCACCATTCAGGCGTCAGCATTGTGCTAGCGTGATCGTGTGTCTTGTCGATATAATAATCTGTCACGTATCTTATAGATATAATAATCTGTCACGTATCTTCTAGATATAATAATCTGTCACGTATCTTGTAGATATAATAATCTGTCACAACGATATAATAATCTGTCACGTATCTTGTAGATATAATAATCTGTCACATGTTTTGTAGATATAATAATCTGTCACGTATCATGTAGACATGCTGTGAGACCTCGACACTTAACAAAATAGCTGAGAAACACATAAGTGCCTTTGAATGTATCAAATATCATGGACACAAAAAATAACACATATATTCATACTACAAGAACTTAATGTTGAAGAAGGCTAGCTAGTAAAGAGGATTAAACAGAGAAAACTTGGACATGTTAAACCGCATGATAATCTAGAGAAGACCGTCTTGGAAGGGTACATAATGGGGAAAAAGGAAGAGAGGAAGACCAAGGCGAAGATGGCTGCAAGACATCGTTGATTATCTGCGAATGGACGCATCAGCAGCAGGACATCTTGTTTACAACCGAGAGGCCTACAGGAGAGCTGTTAGGGAGACAAAGTTCCGCAAGGGACATGGAAATGACTGACTGACTGATCTTGTAGATATAATAATCTAATAATAACAACTGTCAATTCTGTTTTGAATGAACAGTTTGTTTTCCTCAGGATCTGTTTATAAAAGATGGGGAGTGGACCAAAGATGCTGCCAGATTCGGCAATCAGCGACCCAAAGCTAACATGCTGGTGTCAGCTGACTAAGACCCTGTCCCACGTCTCGGCACCCCAGTAACAAGCTTAGCCTGGCTAACGGGGCAGGGATTATCACAGTCCCTATGGCGGCGGAGTCTATTAGAGAAGTACTGCACATCTCATGGTTTTTAGCTCCGCTCAAAGACTGAAAAAATAGCCGCCGCGACCCGCTCCAAATCCGACACGATGCTGTGCTTCAACACCATCACATCGGTTGCATAAAATACCAGCTCCTAACTCCAGGAAGAAGAAGAAGAAGGCGATTTGAAACCCCGATTTTAAAAATAAACAAAAACTGACCTAGAAGTTTCTTTTTTTTCCAGAAGACCTGATCGGAATAAAAAAGATTAAAGCAAAATCAGATAACACAGTCATGGGCTCTACCCAGAAGGCACCAGGAAGGAGGAAATATGTAGATAAAAAAAAACTTGACCGTTTACTGAGACTTGAATTATTGCACCATTTTTTTTCTAGGTACCAGTTTGGTCTGTTAGTAACCTACCATATTTCACTTATTTTCTTTCATTTACACTTCAGATGCTCTTTAATCTAGCCATCTTTTCTAAGCTGAAATACTGGTCGAGCCCAGAAAGAAGGGGGGGGGGAGTATATTTTAATAATTTTTAAATCATTTTAATGAGTAATCTAGGTTTAGAATGTTACTCACGTGTGTGTCAGTCAGGCCTACGTTGTACTTCTCTTCAGAGTGATTTTTGTGTTGTTGTTCTAAAAATAGCAACATTTCCGCTATGATATTTTTCAAAATCTTTTTTCCGAGCAAGCCGCGATCAAAGATGAGAATACGGGACATCACGGGACTTTTTTTATTTCTTTTTTTAAATGGGGGCATTTAGACCTCTGATAAAGTAATATGATCCCGGGACAAATCCACGCAAAAAAAAAACAAAAAACCGCTGAACTGCCCCGGGTCACTTTATCTGCTTGTCTGTTTCTTCTTCTGCTGCTCCACCCCCTGTCAGTTTACGACCGTTTCCCCGGTCTGTGTATGTCACTCTACTGCGCATGTCTAGTGACGCTTCCGCTCCTTACTCTCGCAGCTAAAACGTTCGTCATGCCGCTATAAACGCCCCGGGCATTCTGGGTAAACTACTTCGTCCTTCGATTGTCCTGACGTAACAAAGGAGACAGTGTGTCCCGGGACAGGTCATCAGTTTCATGCAGATAGCACAGACAGGACTACCGTAGTCGACCAGGACACAGGACACACGTCCCCCGGGGCGACTGGAGATAACATTGTTAATAATGCTGTTAGAATTCTGTTGGCAAGGAAGTCTTTGGACACCAGCAGTCGTTTGGAATTGATCTATGTTGTCTGGACTTGGAATTATCGTCTTGTCATGTTTTTCTTGGATTTGTTACTGCCACAGTATACCAGTTACATCGTCCATCATAGGGAACAAGAATAGGCCGCAAAAAAACGTCAAAACTCCAGTGTATAGAATTTTGGCTGTGAAAAGCAAGATTGTGAATAGCTCATTTAGCATTTGTTTCATTTCTCAACATCACCTGGCATGAGCCCCAAATTTATATGTAAACGTTACGTAAATATCCACTTTTGACCTTAACACACCCACAGCTGTATGTATAACAGTATAGGAGATATCTGAAGTAGAAGTTAGAGAAAGAAAGTTAGATAAGTCATCTTGGAAATGAAAAGCTAGAAATAAAACAAGGTTATGCTCCACAGAATTTAGTAACTAATTGTTTACATTTCCGTTTAAGCCTCAGTCTTGCATATTTCATGCCAGGCATGTTTCATGGATAATTTATGAAAATAAAAGTCGTGAAACAGAAATCTGATTTTTCGAGTCATGTGAAGTTAGACTTTCGCATAGGGCAGTTCGTGTGTTAGTTTTGTCAGAGTATATGTAGTTTTTTGTAGTGAATTAGAGTAGGAAATCCGCTGTTGGCGAGATTCTTCAGCTGCCGTGCGTGGAGCGGTGCTCCTCCCGGCCAATGAAGAAAGGTGCAAATGGGGTTGCCGCGCAATATCGCTGCGGAAAAGGTGGTAGAAAGGATAAAGCGAAGCAAACAGTCAAATCATGGCACCTCTGGTCTGGAGGTCGGCCACGTCCTGAGTGCAGTCATATCGGGTGAAATGCATGAACCGGCTTGTCCCAGAGGTTAAGACACTGCTGGCGAGACTTCGAATGCCGCGCGTGGAGTGAAGCTCCTCCCGGTCAAGGAAGAAAATGCGGAAAAGAAATAAAGGTTGCTGTGCGGCGCCGATGTGAAAAGGTGGTGGAAAGGATAAAGTGAAGTTTAATCGGTATGTCCAGTAGTATCGCTACGAGAGCTACCATACCACGGCACCTCTGCTCTAGAGGCCGGCCACGTCCGAAATACACCTGTGCTGGTGAAGTTTGCCTAAACCGGCACACACCAGGGGTGGAACTCGATGGCTAGACATGTCACGCCACCTCCGCTCTAGAGGTCGGTCACGCCTGATATACACCCATACTGGTGAATTTTGCCTAAACCGGCTCACACCAGGGGTAAATCTTGAAGGCTATGCATGTCACGGTACCTCTGCTTTAGAGGTCGGTCACGTCCCAAACACGCCCATACTGGGATAATATGCCTAAACCGGCTCAACCCAGGGGTGGAAGTCATTAGTGGCGAGGATTCATCCTCCTGGACAAAAGCTCCATCCTGGTCACAACTAGAAGGGTAGCGGCCACGACCACAAAATGCTGAAGTCGGAGACACTGGACCAGAGCAGTCTAGATAGGCAACCACCTCTCACCCGGCGATGATACACGGGTATCTCAAAACACGTCGAGATTTTCTGGTGAGAAGGTCCAACTCTGGCCTGGGTGGGCTACCGCTTCTCACCCAGTGGGGATGCACTGATATCCTAAACACGTCGAGGTCTTCCGGTGAGAAAGTCCAACTCTAGACTAAACTGGTGCAACGAAAACCACGGTGTCACGCAATCCGCTTCAGAGACCCACCAAGAATACAGGCTAAAGCCCTGCGATACTCTGAACCCCTTGTGGTCCTCTCGTGGATCTCGTGTGGTCCTTTCAGGGACTACACAGGAGACCACGGGACCTAACGAGGACGACAGGCGTAAATTCAGTAGGATCACGGTGCGGTTTTGGTGGTAGAAGCGAACGAAGAAGAAGAAGAGTAGGCAATTAGAATGCTGTAAGAATTCTGTTGGCGACGAAGTCTTTGGACATCAGTAGTCGTTTGGAATTAATCTATGTTGTCTCGACTTGGAATTATCGTCTTGTCATGTTTTTCTTGGATTTGTTACTGCCATAGTTATACCAGCCACATCGTCCATTGCCATTATCATCACCAATAAAGTCACTATAACCTAACCTAGCTGCTACTATGCTGTTTGCCACTGAAAGTATGATCGTTCTTGGGAAGTAAGTCTGTGAAGCGTAAACAGACGACGAAAGAGATTGAGCTCGACTGTTTTTGAAAGAGTAAGATCTTGACTGTAATGGAATAAAGTCAGTAGTGACTAACAACCAAAGAGAAGACCATATATCTGTAGAGCAGAGGTAGTATCCAAAGTGTGAAAACCAACAAAGTTCTAGTAGTCTTCATGTTTCACAGTTGGTACACATACTGCCTTCTGTGTACAATTTGCTATGAAGTGTCTCTACGGAAGAATATTATTTCTTTTCCGGAGTTTCGTAACAAAAATATCTCCATTTTTACAGCTGGGTTGGATTACAATGTTCTCCCTTCGGCCTGAAAACACCGTTATTAACCTCTGCACTACACCTGTGCTCTGACATGCGAAAGAAAAACGACTGTGATGATAAACCTTGGTTAAGAACAGGATAACATCCGCTGCCTGAAAAGAACCGGGCTGCAACAAATCGTAAACAACAACCCAACATGGCTGCCAGGAACAATGACGAACTCTCTACAACAACCCAAACAAAACAAAACTCTTTGTCATCTGGACCACATCTGCTGAGCTGCTGCTGCTTCCAGCCACCCTCCCCCCAAGACCAAAAAAAAAAAAAACCCAGCACATCAGGAACAAAAGACTGACAGAATAGTCCCCAGAAACATCCCGTGTATATACCAGAGCTTTTCTTTTGTCCAACAGATGCTGATCGTGGACGATATGTTTATCTCCAACTTTTGACATTTCAGTCTAGTTTGCAATGCAGTTTTCTTGGTACCTTATAAACGTCTTAGAAATGCAGCGCCCTTGATCTCCTGCGCCTCCACAGGGGGATGATCTTCCCTAACTACAGTATGTTCTTAAGAATGTTTACAGACTCCCGGAGGCGAGTTGTTCTATCCCGGTGACTATATAAGAGGCATGGTAATTCCCGAATGACGTTATACAAATGCTACTGCCAAGAGCGTCTGGGTATAAGTGAATTTTCTTTGACAGAAAACTGAGTGTAAAATCAATGTGAGATCACATATTCCGCGAGAAATGTTGATGCCAATGAAAAAAAAAAAAAGAGGAGAATTCTGGCATATGTCTCGCGAATTATTGGCCATAGAATCGTGACCTTTTCATTTCTGTTGAGTACTTTTGGCGCAAGAAACAACATTCCAGTTCTATTTATATGTTGTATCTAGGAAGCGAAAGGTATCAAGAGGAACTGCTATAAGACACGTCGACCACCAAGCCTCGTCGACCACCAAGCCTAACTATGATAAGACACGTCGACCACTAAGCCTAATTATGATAAGACACATCGACCAACAAGCATAACTACGGATGAGATTAAGACATGCGGACATCAAGCAAAAACTACAGTAATCAGCGCTGATTTCAAGACTACGTCTATAAAACAAGTCGACATTAGGCGTAGACGCGATGAGACATGTCAACACCAAGTTTACTTGCTACAAGACACTCAGCACAGAATGTAACTTCGATAAGTTACGTCAACACCAAGTGTAGCTGTGATAAGACACGTCAAACCAAGTGTAGCTACGATAAGACACGTCAACACCAAGTGTAGCTACGATAAGACACGTCAACACCAAGTGTAGCTACGATAAGACATTTCAGCACCAAGTGTAGCTACGATAAGACACGTCAAGCACCAAGTGTAGCTACGATAAGACACGTCAACACCAAGTGTAGCTACGATAAGACATTTCAGCACCAAGTGTAGCTACGATAAGACACGTCAACACCAAGTGTAGCTACGATAAGACACGTCAACACCAAGTGTAGCTACGATAAGACACGTCAACACTAAGTGTAGCTACGATAAGACACGTCAACACCAAGTGTAGCTACGATAAGACATTTCAGCATCAAGTGTAGCTACGATAAGACACGTCAACACCAAGTGTAGCTACGATAAGACACGTCAACACCAAGTGTAGCTACGATAAGACACGTCAGCACCAAGTGTAGCTACGATAAGACACGTCAACACCAAGTGTAGCCACGGCAAGACACGTGGACATCAAACACATCTACGACGTATATCTCTACATCAGCTTTAACAAATGCCTAAATTCTCCAGAAAGATGATCTTCACATCCACAATGTAATCTCTCCCCCCCCCCCGGACTTGGATATCAACAACCTGTGAATAATCTCTCCCCCCCTCCCCCCGGACTTGGATATCAACAACCTGTGAATAATCTCTCCTCTTCTGAAGTACTTCCGGGTAGCAGGCTGTGACACAACAGCCTGATAAAGGATCAACATGTCACAGATCCCTTTTGTCACAGAGGTTACTGGGAGGGCTGGTATTGTAACTGATTAGAGCGCATTAACCCATAATCTTGAGTTCAGCGCCGTGGGATATGATGAATCCCATGCCAGTAAGAATTCATCATCATCATCATCATGGAAAGGCAAACGCGCACTCCCACATAAACAAGATTTTCATGCAGCACTTTTCTGCCCACAAACATAGCACAAAACACTTCTCGTGTACCAGTGATAAGTTCTATGCTCGCAAGCCTGGATAGTTAATTTGACGAGACAAGAGTTGGTCTTTTGTATTGGATGCCACATGAGAGCACTCCAGACCGCTGTAGACTTTACCTGAGCATATCCATCTTTAGAACCCTCCCGAGAGAGACTTGTAGAGACCTGAAGGTCAAACTCCCTTATTCTGCTGACTTAATAAACAATACAGCCTTGCTTGTGCTAGCAAAGCAACCAAAAAAAAAAATTCTTATGAAGAAAAATGAAGAGATAAAGAATGTAGAAAAAAAAAACATGATACAGTAGAGGATCGTTAACTGCTGTGTGATGTTCACATAACTTTATCTCATTTTATTAACATATTAAGCCAGTTTAGACATACAGATAGAGAGACTGACAGTAAATAACTAGACATAAATCCTGTACTATATGGAAGATTCAGGCGAACAGACATAAGGTAGCTTGACATATAGTCTGTACTGCTTAAACTACTTCTGGGAACACGGACAAATACTTCTGGGAGCACGGACAAATACTTCTGGGAACACGGACAAATAGATTATACTACTTCAGTAAAACAAGCGCGTAGACTTTATTACTTCAGGGAACACATACAGACGGTACTACTTCGGGGGAACATAAAACTTTATAATGTACTACTTCAGGGAACATAAGAAAACAGGCTGTACTATTTCAGGGAACATAAGAAACAAAATGGAAAAATTCGCACAGAAGGGACAGATATCGAAGAACTCGATCAATTTGCATACCTTGGCAGCTACACAGACCTGGGTGGTGACACCAGAAAGGAAGTTATAATTGCAAAAGCAGCATCGATCTTCAAGAATCTTGAGAACATATGGAATTCAAAAGTTATAAGCACAAAAACCAAGTTAAGACTATTCAATTCAAATGTAATATCCGCCCTCATTTATGCACGTGAAAGCTGGAAAACAACTAAAGAAATAGACAAAAAATTAGACTCTTTTGAAAACAAATGCCTAAGGAAAATACTCGGCACCAAGTGGAGCGAATTCAAGAACAATGCAGAGATAAGACAGATGACTGAACAACAACCAGTCTCATGGGTGATCAGGAAAAGGAGATGGACATATGTTGGTCACTTGATGAGAAGAAACGATCAGAGAATCCCAAAACAATCTATCAAGTGGAACACAACAGGCCAAAGAAAAACAGGCAGACCACGTGAAACTCTGAAGAGGACATTATTAAGAGAGGCTAAATTAATAGGCATAAAATCCCTTGATGAGGTTGAAAGACTCGCCGAAGACAGGAAAAATTGGCGAACTACCTTGCGAGCCCTATGTGACGCTTAACGGCACGGGAAAGATATAAGATATAAGAAGAAACACACCCAACTACTCAGATAAACATAACACCTCCCCTTCCCCAATTCAATCCACAATTTATTGTTCTCAATGGCTGGTAACCTGTTCTTATACTAATCCGTATTAATAGCCACATATGGTTTCCATGACAACAGAAACAGTTCACAAAGACTCGACAGTTACAGTAATATGGTGGGAATGGAGTCATTTCCGGTTCGTGGATGACATGACCTCCGAACCTTAATGAGGGTTATAAATAGCGGACAGATAAAAGCGAGTCACAGAAACGGCAACAATTATGCTGTCGGTATATATGTCATATACGGCGATTTACGGCGGACGAAATTACGGCCGTCTGTACTATGTACGATGAGGTCCATAAAACTGTTTTATGTGTTATGATTTGTTTTGTGATTAATTTACAAACAGCTTTTCTGCTCTGTATGCATTATACAGTGACCACAAGACAAGAGATGAACAAGCAACGCCGCATTATCATTTGGTGAGTACAGAATGCATGCATGCGGGTGAATGTGTATGCATGTACATTTTTTGTAACATACAAATAGACATTCTGATTGGGCTGGGCGATTCGCTTCATATAATGGATTATTTTAAGGTTTCTTTAAATTCCTCTCCTTGCTACATTTAGTATTCATTCTTCTTAAACATCTCATTTCTTCTGTGACGATTTTCCTTTTGTTCTTAGGTGTTAGTGTCCATGTTTGACACTGATAGCACAGAGCTGGGAGGAAAACTGTGTTGTACAGTGCTCTTTTCGTTTCGGTTGTGATGTATTTGTTTTTCAGTAAAGTTATCATTAAAATACAAAATGTCTTGTGGAAAATGAACAACTGAGAAAGGAGATGAACAAGCAAGAAGAGGCAGGATGGAAAAAATCTTTTACAGTGTATCATAAGACAGAGCATGGATTGGTTTATCCATCAGACGAGAGTGGATCGTGGTCATCCACAAATATTAGTACAAAGCTTAAGGGATCATAATAAGAGAACAGCCCAGAAAGAAACGGATTTTGGAGAGGAATGAAGTGACAGTACATCAGGTGACATCACGTGGTCTAAATCAGACAGTGATTTATCAAATTACCTGTAACACAGAAGTACGCGGGTGAGATAAGACAAAGGCGGAACAAAAAAACTGAAATAGTGGACTGTCGTTTCATGCGAAGCGTACAGGTTGAAACTAAATACGCCCTCTGGTCAACAGAACAATAACAATCATCAACTGACAAAAATAACTTATTATAAGCGCAGATATTTGAAACAGATCTAAAACACAGGAATACACAGTGCACATCATGGCTGTCAGTGCACGAAGTGAAAACAAGCTTCCACGTATAAGTCAGCTCCCCTACAGCTGCCCTAAAGCCCGCAGCTGGTGAGCGCAGGAGCAACGTGTGGACTTAATCCTCCAGATATCCGGCAAAAGGAACTTCCTTGCTGATTGTCATGTTGCTAGGCGCCCTGTTGATGTAACAGTGGCTAGATAAGCTTGTAAGGCTGAGGAAAGTGCACATGCTTCTTTGTTTGCACAGTTGCTTCTTAGCCAGATTCTTCACGTGAGTCCTCAGATGTTGCAGAAAATATGGACTCACAACTTTAGCCAGTCTGACATGGGGCTTCACTGGTTCAGTGTGTCAAGTATTGAAAAATAGATTATATACAATCTTAAGGGAGATGAAAACTGTGAAGTATTGAAAAATAGATTATATACAATCTTAAGGGAGATGAAAACTGTGAAGTATTGAAAAATAGATTATATACAATCTTAAGGGAGATGAAAACTGTGAAGTATTGAAAAATAGATTATACAATCTTAAGGGAGATGAAAACTGTGAAGTATTGAAAAATAGATTATATACAATCTTAAGGGAGATGAAAACTGTGAAGTATTGAAAAATAGATTATATACAATCTTAAGGGAGATGAAAACTGTGAAGTATTGAAAAATAGATTATATACAATCTTAAGGGAGATGAAAACTGTGAAGTATTGAAAAATAGATTATATACAATCTTAAGGGAGATGAAAACTGTGAAGTATTGAAAAATAGATTATATACAATCTTAAGGGAGATGAAAACTGCAAGAAGCCTCTGGAAATTGCCTCCGGGAATTTTGGATTTAGAGTAGGTTGTACAATCATGGCAGAGATGATTCCAATAATTGTAAAGTCTTTTTTGTGTTTATGTGTGTGTCTGTGTAAATGAGAGACATATACCGCCAGTGTGGGATTGTGTATCCTGGAAGCTTAGCTTTCGAGGAACATGATCCCGAAATGCTACAAATACACGGAACTTCTGAATCCTTCAAATGAGGAAGTACTTTTCTCTCCCTCTTCCCCCCCCTCCCCCCCCCCCCCCCCGGTCGTTCAAATTTGTATAAGATGTAAACAAAGTTGGACATCTTGAAATGCTTCTTGTTGCAGTAATTTGTTTGCGCATGCGCATCTAGTGGATGGACAAAGGATAACAAGAATTTTAACTTTTTCCTCCCTTGTTCTGACGTAAAGAAAATCCTAGACAATTAGCTCTGTTAACACTAATTGCGTCATTTACTCTAAACAGGAAATGGAATTCATTCAGGTGAGTTTACCTGCTGATGTAGCAAACAGCAGGCACCAAACAGGAGAGAGAAAGAGAAGGGATGAGAAAGAAAAGAGGAAGAGAAGAGTGTAGAACTTGGGAGACGGGGGAATGAAAAATAAATAACATTTTAAATTCAAGAATACTTTTTTTTTTAAAAATGAAACGCAACCGAGCAAAAATAAAAAGAAATAATTAAATTGGGTTCTAAAGCGTGTATTTCTGGGAGAGGTTAAAAGATACGATCTGAGATTCCGTGAATTATGAGGGTTGAGATGTTGGGGGGGGGGGGGTAAGGTGGGTGATGGGATGGGTGGAATTAGATTAATCTGTGAAAATGCTGCATGTGAAAGTGTCTAGATATCTGAGTGTTTGGTTCCAGTCAGACAAAGCGTCTATATGTCTGAATGCATTGTCTCCCAGTCAGACAAAATGTCTAGATATCTGAATGTTTGGTCTCCAGTCAGACAAAGTTTCTAGATATCTGAATGTTTGGTCTCCAGTCAGACAAAATGTCTAGATATCTGAATGCTTGGTCTTCAGTCAGACAAAGTTTCTAGATATCTGCATGTTTGGTTCCAGTCAGACAAAACGTCTATATGTCTGAATAGCTTTGTCTCCCAGTCAGACAAAGTTTCTAGATATCTGCATGTTTGGTCTCCAGTCAGACAAAGTTTCTAGATATCTGCATGTTTGGTCTCCAGTCAGACAAAATGTCTAGATATCTGAATGTTTGGTTCCAGTCAGACAAACCGTCTATATGTCTGAATAGCTTTGTCTCCCAGTCAGACAAAATGTCTAGATATCTGAACGTTTGGTCTCCAGTCAGATAAAGTGTCTATATGTCAGAATGCTTTATCTCCCAATCATGTCTAGATGTCTGAATGCTTTATCTCCCTGTCAGACAAACTGTCTAGATGTCTGAATGCTTTATCTCCCAATCAGACAAAATGTCTAGATGTCTGAATGCCTCAGTCAGACAAAATGTTGGGAATAGAAAAACGTAGATTCCTCACCCCAGACCATGTGTAACAAATTTGCGAGCCACATCCAGACGGTGGACGTAGGAGTTTGTGCAAGTTTAGCTCAACCAAAATCTGGGAAATAGCTCCAGAGTTTCCATGGTTGATTGTTGCTGGTGTAAAATCATGGCAGAGATGATTCCAATAATTGTAAAGTCTTTTTTGTGTTTATGTGTGTGTCTGTGTAAATGAGAGACATATACCGCCAGTGTGGGATTGTGTATCCTGGAAGCTTAGCTTTCGAGGAACATGATCCCGAAATGCTACAAATACACGGAACTTCTGAATCCTTCAAATGAGGAAGTACTTTTCTCTCCCTCTTCCCCCCCCTCCCCCCCCCCCCCCCCCCCCCCCCCCCCCCCGGTCGTTCAAATTTGTATAAGATGTAAACAAAGTTGGACATCTTGAAATGCTTCTTGTTGCAGTAATTTGTTTGCGCATGCGCATCTAGTGGATGGACAAAGGATAACAAGAATTTTAACTTTTTCCTCCCTTGTTCTGACGTAAAGAAAATCCTAGACAATTAGCTCTGTTAACACTAATTGCGTCATTTACTCTAAACAGGAAATGGAATTCATTCAGGTGAGTTTACCTGCTGATGTAGCAAACAGCAGGCACCAAACAGGAGAGAGAAAGAGAAGGGATGAGAAAGAAAAGAGGAAGAGAAGAGTGTAGAACTTGGGAGACGGGGGAATGAAAAATAAATAACATTTTAAATTCAAGAATACTTTTTTTTTTAAAAATGAAACGCAACCGAGCAAAAATAAAAAGAAATAATTAAATTGGGTTCTAAAGCGTGTATTTCTGGGAGAGGTTAAAAGATACGATCTGAGATTCCGTGAATTATGAGGGTTGAGATGTTGGGGGGGGGGGGGTAAGGTGGGTGATGGGATGGGTGGAATTAGATTAATCTGTGAAAATGCTGCATGTGAAAGTGTCTAGATATCTGAGTGTTTGGTTCCAGTCAGACAAAGCGTCTATATGTCTGAATGCATTGTCTCCCAGTCAGACAAAATGTCTAGATATCTGAATGTTTGGTCTCCAGTCAGACAAAGTTTCTAGATATCTGAATGTTTGGTCTCCCAGTCAGACAAAATGTCTAGATATCTGAATGCTTGGTCTTCAGTCAGACAAAGTTTCTAGATATCTGCATGTTTGGTTCCAGTCAGACAAAACGTCTATATGTCTGAATAGCTTTGTCTCCCAGTCAGACAAAGTTTCTAGATATCTGCATGTTTGGTCTCCCAGTCAGACAAAGTTTCTAGATATCTGCATGTTTGGTCTCCCAGTCAGACAAAATGTCTAGATATCTGAATGTTTGGTTCCAGTCAGACAAACCGTCTATATGTCTGAATAGCTTTGTCTCCCAGTCAGACAAAATGTCTAGATATCTGAACGTTTGGTCTCCAGTCAGATAAAGTGTCTATATGTCAGAATGCTTTATCTCCCAATCATGTCTAGATGTCTGAATGCTTTATCTCCCTGTCAGACAAACTGTCTAGATGTCTGAATGCTTTATCTCCCAATCAGACAAAATGTCTAGATGTCTGAATGCCTCAGTCAGACAAAATGTTGGGAATAGAAAAACGTAGATTCCTCACCCCAGACCATGTGTAACAAATTTGCGAGCCACATCCAGACGGTGGACGTAGGAGTTTGTGCAAGTTTAGCTCAACCAAAATCTGGGAAATAGCTCCAGAGTTTCCATGGTTGATTGTTGCTGGTGTAAAATCTGATAGCTCCAGAGTTTCCATGGTTGATTGTTGCTGGTGTAAAATCTGATAGCTACAGAGTTTCCATGGTTGATTGTTGCTGGTGTAAAATCTGATAGCTCCAGAGTTTCCATGGTTGATTGCTGCTGGTGTAAAATCTGATAGCTCCAGAGTTTCCATGGTTGATTATTGCTGGTGTAAAATCCGATAGCTCCAGAGTTTCCATGGTTGATTGCTGCTAGTGTAAAATCTGATAGCTCCAGAGTTTCCATGGTTGATTGTTGCTGGTGTAAAATCTGATAGCTCCAGAGTTTCCATGGTTGATTGTTGCTGGTGTAAAATCTGATAGCTCCAGAGTTTCCATGGTTGATTGTTGCTGGTGTAAAATCTGATAGCTCCAGAGTTTCCATGGTTGATTGTTGCTGGTGTAAAATCTGATAGCTCCAGAGTTTCCATGGTTGATTGTTGCTGGTGTAAAATCTGATAGCTCCAGAGTTTCCATGGTTGATTGCTGCTAGTGTAAAATCTGATAGCTCCAGAGTTTCCATGGTTGATTGTTGCTGGTGTAAAATCTGATAGCTCCAGAGTTTCCATGGTTGATTGTTGCTGGTGTAAAATCTGATAGCTCCAGAGTTTCCATGGTTGATTGTTGCTGGTGTAAAATCTGATAGCTCCAGAGTTTCCATGGTTGATTGCTGCTAGTGTAAAATCTGATAGCTCCAGAGTTTCCATGGTTGATTGTTGCTGGTGTAAAATCTGATAGCTCCAGAGTTTCCATGGTTGATTGTTGCTGGTGTAAAATCTGATAGCTCCAGAGTTTCCATGGTTGATTGCTGCTAGTGTAAAATCTGATAGCTCCAGAGTTTCCATGGTTGATTGTTGCTGGTGTAAAATCTGATAGCTCCAGAGTTTCCATGGTTGATTGTTGCTGGTGTAAAATCTGATAGCTCCAGAGTTTCCATGGTTGATTGTTGCTGGTGTAAAATCTGATAGCTCCAGAGTTTCCATGGTTGATTGCTGCTGGTGTAAAATCTGATAGCTCCAGAGTTTCCATGGTTGATTATTGCTGGTGTAAAATCCGATAGCTCCAGAGTTTCCATGGTTGATTGCTGCTAGTGTAAAATCTGATAGCTCCAGAGTTTCCATGGTGATTGTTGCTGGTGTAAAATCTGATAGCTCCAGAGTTTCCATGGTTGATTGTTGCTGGTGTAAAATCTGATAGCTCCAGAGTTTCCATGGTTGATTGTTGCTGGTGTAAAATCTGATAGCTCCAGAGTTTCCATGGTTGATTGTTGCTGGTGTAAAATCTGATAGCTCCAGAGTTTCCATGGTTGATTGTTGCTGGTGTAAAATCTGATAGCTCCAGAGTTTCCATGGTTGATTGCTGCTAGTGTAAAATCTGATAGCTCCAGAGTTTCCATGGTTGATTGTTGCTGGTGTAAAATCTGATAGCTCCAGAGTTTCCATGGTTGATTGTTGCTGGTGTAAAATCTGATAGCTCCAGAGTTTCCATGGTTGATTGTTGCTGGTGTAAAATCTGATAGCTCCAGAGTTTCCATGGTTGATTGCTGCTAGTGTAAAATCTGATAGCTCCAGAGTTTCCATGGTTGATTGTTGCTGGTGTAAAATCTGATAGCTCCAGAGTTTCCATGGTTGATTGTTGCTGGTGTAAAATCTGATAGCTCCAGAGTTTCCATGGTTGATTGCTGCTAGTGTAAAATCTGATAGCTCCAGAGTTTCCATGGTTGATTGTTGCTGGTGTAAAATCTGATAGCTCCAGAGTTTCCATGGTTGATTGTTGCTGGTGTAAAATCTGATAGCTCCAGAGTTTCCATGGTTGATTGTTGCTGGTGAAAGGCCATGTAAGCGAGTCAAGCAAAATGAAAGAAATGATTTTTTTATCAAATAGTATGATTTTGTCTTTCTGCACATCTCAAATAAAAATGCACTTTGGCTGAACATATAGTTGCCCTAAGTGTCAGCAATTGTGGAGGAAAGACGCTGTTGGAACATGTGCTCCAGATGACTGACAAATCACTAAGATGGACACCACAGGTAAAGGGAAATAAGGGTAGAGCAAAGGAGACTGAGAAGAACAGAGAGGATGTTGGGTAATAGAGGGCTCACCTGGGCAAGAGCCTAAGAAAAAGTATAAGGACAGGCATTTGTGGAAAACCCTGGGGGAAACCCCATGTGCCTTGGGCACTTAAGGTTGAGAGAGAGAGACTGAGATAGAGAGGGAGAGAGTGAGAGAGAATGAGAGAGAGTGAGAGAGAGAGAGAAAATGAGAGAGAGAGGGAGAGAGAGTGAGAGAGAGAACAAGAGAGAGAGAGAGAGGGAGAAAGAAGGTGAGAGAGAGAATGAGAGAGAGAGTTGACGGCGGTGTCCAGTATGGCGGCCAGTTTTACCTGTCTGCTTTTTGTCTGCTTGCACTAGGACTGTTGAACCAGAACTGATCAAGACCCTGTCCCACTTCTCTGCTGGTACTTCTACTAACTGGTTCAGCGTAGCTAACTGGCGGGGACCGCCACAGTCCCCATGGTGGTGGAGTCTGCTAAAGAAGTACTGCACCTCCCTGCTTTCTATCTCCACTCAAGGACTGGGAAAAAAAAGCCACCGTGCTCTTTCCCTATTTCACACGATGCAGTGCCTCATCATGTTCACAGCACATGCTGCACAAACAGCAGTTCCAAGAAAAGTTTCTTCTTATTCAGTTCCCCTCAAACTGCGAGCTGGTGTTCTCTGCAGCCGATGCTGTGAGGATGTTGAGGTGCAGCATCGTGGGGATTTGGGAAGCGAGTTAAGGTGGCTATTTTTTCAGTGTCTGAGTGGAGATAGAAAGCAGGGAGTGTGCAATACTTCTTTAGTAGAGTCCACCACCATAGCGACTGTGGTGGTCCGTGATCTGTTAGCCAGGCTAGGCCCGTTACCAACGGAGAGGTGGGGTGGGGTCTTGGTCAGCTATGGTTTGCTAACCTTGATGCTAGCAGATCAGCTATGGTTTGCTAACCCTGATGCTAGCAAATCAGCTATGGTTTGCTAACCCTGATGCTAGCATGTCAGCTATGGTTTGCTAACCCTGATGCTAGCAGATCAGCTATGGTTTGCTAACCCTGATGCTAGCATGTCAGCTATGGTTTGCTAACCTTGATGCTAGCAGATCAGCTATGGTTTGCTAACCCTGATGCTAGCAGATCAGCTATGGTTTGCTAACCCTGATGCTAGCATGTCAGCTATGGTTTGCTAACCCTGATGCTAGCATGTCAGCTATGGTTTGCTAACCCTGATGCTAGCATGTCAGCTATGGTTTGCTAACCCTGATGCTGGCATGTCAGCTATGGTTTGCTAACCCTGATGCTAGCATGCCAGTAATGGGCCTCTTACTGCGGAAACAGACAACGTCTTGGTCCCGTGTTCCTGGGAGACGTTGTCTGGCCTGTACTTGCCCAGAACATGTGTAGCAGTAAACATGTTTAACACTCTGACAGACTCATGTCATTAGTCCAGATACTGAACAAAGATCCTCTGATGCATTGTGATCAAACGTTCACACCTCCGACTATGATCTAGGTAGGCTAACCAACGATCAGGAGAGACAAGACTGGCAGATCGAGGACCCGAGAGGTCAAGTTTTACACTGGCAGTCGCTGATATTGTCAGCTTTGTGTTATCTTACTGAGTTCAATATTTCAGACATACTGAGATAAAATGTTAAAAAATATTTAACAGAAAAGTAGGAACAGCTTTATTAATTATTCATGTGGGGTCATTGATTCTGTGATGTGGAAGGTCGGTTCTTTAATCTCTCAAACGCTCCAGAGTTTAAGATTTTGTCGCCCACGCCCTGGTGAAAATATCGACATGCAGCATGAACTCGGATGGGGAGTAGAGAATAATGACTTTCTGTACTGGCTCGGAATTCACGCTCATCCGTAAGTTCCACCATCTTGAAGAAATACTTCAGTCTTTCCTCCCGCCGTTTTTGTGCAGGTGAGCGCTCTGTTCTTACTCAACATCTTATCTGCTGTTCTTCTTCATGTCTTCTTTGGTTTTCCCTTACTCCGTTTCCCGGAAGTTTTCATTTCAGTGCCATTGTGTGTTTGTGTGTGTGTATGTGTGTGTGTAATGATTTACCAGTCACCCGGAATACATGTCCCAGTCATCGCCAACGTTTTTCCTCAATAATCCAAGTCAGTGACTTCATCTGCACTCCTCCAAGCAAGGTGCTATTTCTTATCGTATTGGGCCAAAATATTCGTCAAATCCTACGTAAACATTAAGTCTGGGAGTAATTCAGTCTGTTGTCTGTTGTCTGTTGTCTGTTGCTCTGTGGTTTTCCAACAGTCACTTCCATAAAATAACACACTTAGGACATCGCCTAATTAACTATCCTGATTTTCCTTCCCTTACTTTTTGCTATAAAGTAGGGAAGAATATGCATTATGAAATAAAAAGAAATCGTAGCCTATGTGGGCCCTGATATTATAATCCTTGATGTTTGTTTCAAAGATCTTTGGCAGGCACATACAAATTATTTTGAAAGGTACTGTGCAGTATATTCACCCAGTCTTTTATATCAAAAAATAAATAAACAAATAAGGCCAACTTTTTGAAATACGACATATTCGTCTTGACTTAACCCACGGAAATACCAATTTTTGTTGACATTCCTATAATTGTCACATTTCATTAAAGTTCAACGTCTGATTCCTGTCACGCCATTGTACGGCGTCATCGTCAACTGTCACATTCAATTTGACCAAGATACGACACTGTCAAAAAAGTTTCTCAAACACGGGCCAGGAACAAACACGTCAGTGACTTTCTGTTCAACGGAGTATCTCAAGCAAGGCTCAAGAACTCGCTGGCGAGGGCCAAGAGCCCAATTATGATAAGCAGTGTTAACCCAGGGCTTTGTCAAGTTAGATATCTTTTGTGTATAAATTATGTCTAGGAATCCACGTAAAAGACAAGCTATGTATACATACATGAATAAAATAATAGTTCGCTAGCAAATCTGCTAGTGTGTGTCTGTGTGGAAAGATGTAGGGGTTTGAAAATGTGCCTGAGTGACAAAAGTGGTTTGCGCACGTCTCTAACGGCCAGCTCGGCGGTTCAAGTCCAGTCTGAGGCGCGCCAGGTCGCCTCAACCAAAGAGGTCGGGCATCTGGTTCCTCTTAGCTCTGGTAGGTAAGGGCTACCAGGCATGATGCTGACCACCTTTTAGTTTGGCAGCTGATGAAGAGAAATCTGGCCACCAGCACCGTGTACCCTGGCTGCTTTCATAACATTATCAAGATTTTTTTTCCACTTCGAAAACATCAGAATCGCTGGAATCGTAATGAAGATAGAATAGAAGAAAACAGAACTGATGAAAATAGAATAGAAGAAAACAGAACTGATGAAAATAGAATAGAAGAAAACAGAACTGATGAAAATAGAATAGAAGAAAACAGAACTGATGAAAATAGAATAGGAGAAAACAGAACTGATGAAGATAGAATAGAAGAAAACAGAACTGATGAAAATAGAATAGAAGAAAACAGAACTGATGAAAATAGAATAGAAGAAAACAGAACTGATGAAAATAGAATAGAAGAAAACAGAACTGATGAAAATAGATAGAAGAAAACAGAACTGATGAAAATAGAATAGGAGAAAACAGAACTGATGAAGATAGAATAGAAGAAAACAGAACTGATGAAAATAGAATAGAAGAAAACAGAACTGATGAAAATAGAATAGAAGAAAACAGAACTGATGAAAATAGAATAGGAGAAAACAGAACTGATGAAAATAGAATAAGAGAAAACAGAACTGATGAAAATAGAAGAAAACAGAACTGATGAAAATAGAATAGAAGAAAACAGAACTGATGAAAATAGAATAGGAGAAAACAGAACTGATGAAAATAGAATAGAAGAAAACAGAACTGATGAAAATAGAATAGAAGAAAACAGAACTGATGAAAATAGAATAGAAGAAAACAGAACTGATGAAAATAGAATAGAAGAAAACAGAACTGATGAAAATAGAATAGAAGAAAACAGAACTGATGAAAATAGAATAGAAGAAAACAGAACTGATGAAAATAGAATAGGAGAAAACAGAATTGATGAAAATAGAACAGAAGAAAATGGATGATGTTTTTTTTTAAACGTGGAAAGAACTCCTAGACAGATTTCATATTTATTTTGCTAACATAAAACTAAAAAATCGTGCAAAGTTGATATCAAACGTAGTGTTTTTATTATCAAACGTAGTGTTTTTATTATCAAACGTAGTGTTTTTATTATCAAACGTAGTGTTTTTATTATCAAACGTAGTGTTTTTATTATCAAACGTAGTGTTTTTATTATCAAACGTAGTGTTTTTATTATCAAACGTAGTGTTTTTATTATCAAATACGGAGAACAAAAAAAAAAAAAAAAAGTGACAGAAAACGTTCTACGCCGAACTTAGTGAATGAAAACTGTACAGGATCATTGGAGCAATACTTTAGATTACAGAAACTGCAAGAAGAAGAAGAAGAAGAAGCAGCTTGGTTTGACCTTCCCCTTGTAGTTAACACAATTTCGTTTTGACTTTGTCTGCTACTCAGTTATTGACTACATTTTGTTGGCACATAACTCTTCTTACAATTCTCTCGCAGCGCCACATTCACCTACTACCACAGCTGATGGCATTTAGTGCAACAGTTAAACTCCACCAAACACTAACAGCAACGCATGAGCTAAAGCCGCATTGTAACGCGCAGCTGGAGTCACAACCATGCACAAAACTATATCCACATATAAAACCCCCAAACCTTTGACATTTATAAAACTCGTGAAGGATTGATGGCACACCTGGCCCATCTTCCTTCTCATAAGCGCCGGATCCAGGGCAAGACACTTTATATTTAAATTTTCTTACAAGCGCACGAAGACAAAACCCCTTCTTTTGTCCAAGGCCATTTATTTCATTCAGGTCGTGACAAGTTAGCTCAACTTCCCTCAGATAAATGCTCGTTCCGGCGCCATGGTGGCATAGAGATCTTTAAGGAGCGGCAGGCCTCATGTGGATTTTTGATGTCGGTAGTTCCTGATCAGAGAAATTTTATTTTACGCTTGACTGTTTAAGATATTTAGAAAGCCTTCGTTATTGCTGTTCAGCTGCAGGTGTGACTTGGAGGTAGATACACGCAAGGATAAACTTATATACATACCGTGCCCATTGTTGACATTGTCCTTATGGTAGTCTGTTTCTGATAAGGTGTATCAGCCTTTTTTTTTTTTTAACAGTTGCGGTGTCTGCGTGTCTCATTGGTGCTGTAGTAGTTGATCTACCAGAGAAACGCTTCCAAGTAGAGTTGAAAAATGTAGCTAAATTGATACATAAAACTGTGATGTATGCAAAGTTCAAAGTTCAAAATTCAGACTCGGGTTTCACTGCATTCGGGACAACCCCATATATGCTCCGCCGCATGCCGCAGCTTCCATCCAAGAGCATGTCTGTCTAATAGTTCCTGTCAAATGTTGGTTGTTTACCATGCGTTTTCTGCCACACAGTTCAGATTTCCTGCCAGCGTCTTTAATTTGTCCTAGCTCCAGCAGTCTCTTCACAGCTACGTTGTTCTTTCATTCCCGCTCTTCATTTTCCCGCAGTCTGTCCAGTACAGCCCTAGCATTGTCCCTCTTGTCCATTGACATTAAGCTGAAAACCACCACAAAAAAAAAAAAAAAACGCCCCAAGCGAAAGAAGAATCAGAAGAGCAAGTACACAGGAAACATGATCTAAGGTAGAAAGGCTGGGGCAAAAGAACTAACCATATCAGCTGCTGGAACTGTAGAAGAGCCAAGCATCGCGGGCCAAATCTGGAAAGCTTAATAAATGGCTCTGATGTAGTGTCAATGCCTGCAAAACTCCAGATCATTGGCAGCACAGCTACCTTCAACCCATACCTCAAACCGGAAAGAATGAAACTCTAACCCAAGTCCAACATGTTCTCGGCGTGCTGAGGGTCTGAATGGCTGCAGGGAATGCAGTTTCTAACGTCGGGGCGCTTTGATGCGAGTGGGGCGGCATCGGGCGGGTAGTTAAGCCTCTTCTCTGGTATGAGGGCTGTGCAAGAGCTACCGTTTAGTTAGTTCCCTTCCTAAAGTACAACACTGTCGTGTGGTGTATGCGTTCCTGATTACTGGCTGTTGCTCGGCCTGAAACTTGTGATCTAGGCAGTGGAGGTGGGAATGATTTTGGAGCACTAAGGTCGTGTTGGAGTGGCGGGGTTAGGGTTGGGGGTTGCCTGGGGGGGGGGGGTTATGGCGGTGACTTTCTTGATAATCCTGAGTGGACGCTGGAAGCATATTCTTCTGGAAACTCCACCACCCTGTAACCCAATGTCACAATTTCGTTTTGACTTTGTCTGCTACTCAGTTATTGACTACATTTTGTTGGCACATAACTCTTCTTACAATTCTCTCGCAGCGCCACATTCACCTACTACCACAGCTGATGGCATTTAGTGCAACAGTTAAACTCCACCAAACACTAACAGCAACG
The DNA here is from genome assembly GCA_009760885.1 of Achatina immaculata. NCBI lineage: Eukaryota > Metazoa > Mollusca > Gastropoda > Stylommatophora > Achatinidae > Lissachatina > Lissachatina immaculata. The sequence goes on along the minus strand of CM019719.1, from coordinate 6,840,509 downwards.
CATGAGCTAAAGCCGCATTGTAACGCGCAGCTGGAGTCACAACCATGCACAAAACTATATCCACATATAAAACCCCCAAACCTTTGACATTTATAAAACTCGTGAAGGATTGATGGCACACCTGGCCCATCTTCCTTCTCATAAGCGCCGGATCCAGGGCAAGACACTTTATATTTAAATTTTCTTACAAGCGCACGAAGACAAAACCCCTTCTTTTGTCCAAGGCCATTTATTTCATTCAGGTCGTGACAAGTTAGCTCAACTTCCCTCAGATAAATGCTCGTTCCGGCGCCATGGTGGCATAGAGATCTTTAAGGAGCGGCAGGCCTCATGTGGATTTTTGATGTCGGTAGTTCCTGATCAGAGAAATTTTATTTTACGCTTGACTGTTTAAGATATTTAGAAAGCCTTCGTTATTGCTGTTCAGCTGCAGGTGCGACTTGGAGGTAGATACACGCAAGGATAAACTTATATACATACCGTGCCCATTGTTGACATAGTCCTTATGGTAGTCTGTTTCTGATAAGGTGTATCAGCCTTTTTTTTTTTACAGTTGCGGTGTCTGCGTGTCTCATTGGTGCTGTAGTAGTTGATCTACCAGAGAAACGCTTCCAAGTAGAGTTGAAAAATGTAGCTAAATTGATACATAAAACTGTGATGTATGCAAAGTTCAAAGTTCAAAATTCAGACTCTGGTTTCACTGCATTCGGGACAACCCCATATATGCTCCGCCGCATGCCGCAGCTTCCGTCCAAGAGTATGTCTGTCTAATAGTTCCTGTCAAATGTTGGTTGTTTACGACGCGTTTTCTGCCACACAGTTCAGATTTCCTGCCAGTACCTTTAATTTGTCCTAGCTCCAGCAATCTCTTCACAGCTACATTGTTCTTCCATTCCCGGTCTTCATTTTCCCGCAGTCTGTCCAGTACAGCCCTAGCGTTGTCTCTCTTGTCCATTGACATTAAGCTGAAAACCACCACAAAAAAAAAACGCCCCAAGCGAAAGAAGAATCAGAAGAGCAAGTACACAGGAAACATGATCTAAGATGGAAAGGCTGGGGCAAAAGAACTAACCATATCAGCTACTGGAACTGTAGAAGAGCCAAGCATCGCGGGCCAAATCTGGAAAGCTTAATAAATGGCTCTGATGTAGTGTCAATGCCTGCAAAACTCCAGATCATTGGCAGCACAGCTACCTTCAACCCATACCTCAAACCGGAAAGAATGAAACTCTAACCCAAGTCCAACATGTTCTCGGCGTGCTGAGGGTCTGAATGGCTGCAGGGAATGCAGTTTCTGACGTCGGGGCGCTCTGATGCGAGTGGGGCGGCATCGGGCGGGTAGTTAAGCCTCTTGTCTGGTATGAGGGCTGTGCAAGAGCTACCGTTTAGTTAGTTCCCTTCCTAAAGTACAATACTGTCGTGTGGTGTATGCGTTCCTGATTACTGGCTGTTGCTCGGCCTGAAACTTGTGATCTAGGCAGTGGAGGTGGGAATGATTTTGGAGCACTAAGGTCGTGTTGGAGTGGCGGGGTTGGGGTTGGGGGTTGCCTGGGGGGGGGGGTGTTATGGCGGTGACTTTCTTGATAATCCTGAGTGGACGCTGGAAGCATATTCTTCTGGAAACTCCACCACCCTGTAACCCAATGTCATAACTTTTTCATCGAGGCACGAGAAGCAGAACACACCAGGGAGATCTTCAACAACCGATATGGGTTCTTGACAAGTTCTGTGCTAATCATTTTTACTTCCAACCAGCGCGGGATTTAGATTTGGTAAGTCCTTAAACAATACAAAACCTACAATGTTAAAAAGTTTTACACCAGACAGTGTGTAAGACTCGAGCTGTATACGTTTAGATTATGCCAGGCAGGCATTGAAGGCTCCGCTATCAAACATTCCTTTCTGGCGTGCGAGATAGCGAAGTTGATTAGTGCGCTGTATCCTCGCAGCTAGACGATTGCCCGTCCAGCATAGAGTCCGTGGATCAAGCCTCAGATAACTCTCTTGTTACTTGTCTTTTCTTTCACGTCTTATGTGCTTTGTCTACCACGTAACACTCTGCTCTATCACTTCACAGTGTGAAAAACTTTGATGCTTCCTATTTTTTTTTTAAATTTTGTCTTTGTTCCTAACTATTTCCAACTACTTAAAGAAAAAAAAAAACTATTCAGGATCTTAGAACTGGATGGGAATTTATCCAATATTACTTCTAGTTTCACGATATTATTTTTAGTTTCACGCTACTGCCAGTGTGTGAAGCTGAGAATTATGAATTCACTTGTGGAGAAATACCATCCATTTGATATTTATATGCCCAATGTAACTTCCACGTTGTGAAAAAAAAGGCACAAAGAAAAGTAGCAGAAACAGGATCGTATCGTTTCTGTTTTGACTGCATAAATAGTTTATAACTTACAGAAGGAGCTGGTTTTCGAATGTTTTCCTGGCTACATCTTTTGTTATTTTTTTTTTCCTGGTGCACGCACGCACAGACATAAACAAACACTCGCACGAGACAGCCAATGGGTTAGCGTTCACACATGGTTTTCAAGCGTAACTTCAGTGGCTAGCATTTTCATATTTAAAACAGCAGAGCAGCGGTAGTAATTATTTCAGCTTTTTTTTTCCATTTCTAATATGTGACGAATATGCAATTTGTCTATGTGCCTGCCTGTCACTCTGTTTATTTATCTGTCTGTATGTCTGTCTCTACCAATCGAGTAAATCGATCTAAAAAGCTGGACCTCTTGGCTCTCGTGTAATGGCGGGTGTCAAATGGATCCTTTTTGAGTTTTTATGATAATCCATACTCCGGTAATTTGGTCTTCCCTTCTACACATACAGGCTCACTCACTCATTCACCGAAGCGTGAAGAAGCCACCAGCGAGCAGGACTGTCCTGTTATCACTGGTCTCGGTGGACTTTCACCCTGTGGAGTTTGGGGGGAGGGAGGGGGAAGAAGGAAATGGCTGCCGAGGTGGATGGAGCGTTGTCAATGGAGGCAGTCTGAGGTTTTGGTGGAGAATTTTTCCACAACGAAAAAAAGTGGGAAAATGGGTAAGATGGTAATTTTTTTTTTTTTTTTGAGTTCTTCATGTTTTTCAAGTCTATCCATTTTTTTTTTCAGATTACCCGTCCAGGGTTTTCTAGCTGGACGTTTGAGCTCTGCCACTGGAACAGGCATTTGGAGAAGGGGGGGGGGGGGGGGGGGGGTGGGGGTGGGGAGAACAAGGTGATAAATTCCAGTGCGCATGTTCATCCAGAACGCGGTCCACTTGGTCTTCTTCAAGTGCTAGATTTTTGTCATTTAATATTTTATTCTGCGGATCAGTTTCAGTTTTCCCCATGTTTTTGTGGCAGTTTTCCCTATGTTTTTGTGGCAGTTTTCCCCATGTTTTGGTTCCAGTTTTCCCCATGTTTTGGCGCCAGTTTCCAGCTTAGATTCAAACAGTCTGGACAGGTCAGTTGTAGTGAAGGTCTGTCTGAGTACAGCACAGGGGAACAGAAGTAAGGGTAGGCCAAAGGCGACATGGAGAAGAACAACAGAAAAGATATTGAGCAATAGAGGGCTCACCTGGGCAAGAGCAGAAAAAAAGGCGAAGGACAGGCATTTGTGGAAAACCCTTGGGGAAGCCCCGTGTGCCTTGGGCACTTAAGATTCAGAATGTGTGTGTGTGTGTGTGTGTGAGAGAGAGAGAGAGAGAGAGAGAGATCTGAGTACAGGTACTAGTACTGTTCTGTGTTTGTCAGTCGCTTGTATAGAATGTTCTTAGTGAGTACAGACAATACTAAAACCTGCATTTACTACCTCTTACCTGAGTATACAGATAAATCCTTAATCTGAGTGAAACTAGCTACTCTCTGTCACCAATGAACGCAACAGTCTCCAAAATCATGCATCTGTACATGGCTAAGTTTCATGCATGCTCCTCGCTACATTAAACTTTTACACTTCAGCTTCTTCGGGCCACGAAATATGAAAAGTTTAATGAGGAACTCTGAACAGCGAAAAGAAAGTTAAGAAGAAAACAAAACAACTGCGTCTGACAAGTCTGTCAATAGACCTACCACACTGATTAAGGCTCAGACTTCTAACTTTCCTCAAGGGAAGGTACATAGAAAGCCATCCTACCGCAGACAGCTCCTGATCATCTTCCTCCCCATCCTACAGGGTTTCGGGCCTTCTAACACGTGACTTAACTTGGCCGTGTGTTTCAGATTCTGACTATCCCAGGGGTTGGCCATGAAGACGAGACTAGAACAAAGACTCTGTCCTGTGCTGGACGATGAACGAGGTGACAGTTTTTCCCCTTAAGTGACAGAACAGCTAGAACCAAATGTTCGGGGACTTATAATGATTTGCAAACCTCTTAAACTTCAACGCTCCAAAATCCACTTAAAAATGAGGTCAAGCACGAGAGTTGTATCTGAATGTGGTGTGTGCTGTGGACCGCGAGCTAGCGGCTGGGAGGAGCCAAATGGGTTCCTCAAGTACAGAGTCAGTTTCGAGATTAATTCGTAAAATTGACTTCATTTGGATGTTGCCAGAACAGATTTGAACAATAACAATTTGAACATGATGAGTTTTCCTGGACGTCGGAAGATCGCTTTCATGAAACAAGGGCGAGCTCTTCACTCTGGTAATCAGTATTTCCTGCACTTTAATTATCTGCACAGGATTTACAATGTTTCCTTAAATTAAGCGCCGCCCCCCCCCCCCCCCCCATTTAAAAAAATTTTTTTGTTTTCATTTATGGGAGACAAAAGCCCAAAACTTGGAGCCAGACAAGGCAAAAATTGATCGAAAAAAATGTAAACTGGTAGTTAGACAAGGCAAAAATTGACCGAAAAAAAAACTGTAAACTTGTAGTTAGACAAGGCAAAAATTGACCGAAAAAAACTGTAAACTTGTAGTTAGACATGGCAAAAATTGACCGAAAAAAAACTGTAAACTTGTAGTTAGACATGGCAATAGCTGAATGAAAAACAATAAACTTGTAGTTAGACATGGCAATAATTGTAAAAACTAGACAAGATGGACTTGGCAGAAAAAGCAGTGCTGAAATACCAGCGATCGATCGAACTGAGGGAAGCTGCAGTGGTTCGCTTCAAGATCTAAAGTAGACCGACAAAATATATCTAAAACTCTTGATGATACTAAATATTTATGTCAAGATTTGATTGACACTAACCTTTTATCCCAGGTACCCTGGATGATACTTGAAATATATCTCGAGATCTTGATGACAGTACACTTTTAAAAACTGGTCCAAGTAGGAGAAAAAGTGATCGAAATGTGACAAGAACTGGTGACAAAGTGCAGCCATTGGTAACCAGTGAAAGAAAAATTGAATATAACAAAATATGTGCACAGCCGTGTTCCGTACAGCTAGATTTTGACATTTATCCAGGAAATAAAGATGAGCTCTTCAGGCATTTAATCCCTGGCTAGCCATAACCACGCTAGGCTTAAGGGCTAAGTTAACCACTTCGTTCAACGTTTCTGTCTGGCTTGCGCGCTCTTAATAAAACCAGTAATGCTTGTTGTAAAGAAGGGAGATAAGAGAGGTCAAGTTCACAGCGTAAAGAACAAAGGTAAGCTATGAATGATGCCATATAAGAGAATTTGGGAAGATGGCTGGGCTAAGAACAAAGACAAGTTATGAATGATTCAATGCAAGAGATGGCAAGATTGTAGCGCAAAGAACAAAGAAATGGCAAGTTGCAGCGCCCAAAAAAAGGACAAGTTATGAATGACGTAATACCTCAAATAAAGGTAAAGTTCTGGTGGTCTGGAAAGCCGTTTCATCCCCTTACTACACAACCGTAAATGGCGAACTTTACAACAGTTGCTGCCACCTATTTGTAAGTACATCTTGATGGTATAAAACAGATGCTGTCTGTCCTGAACTGTGTGACATATATTTGCAGCTTAAATCCTGGGTTTTTTTTTTCTTCACAACCTCCTGTACAACCCCAAACTGTAATTTGACATCCTGGTGCTTATTTCATTCTGTGTACCCTGCATAAAGTTGCATTCAGTATCAAGAGCCAAACCCTCAGCTTTTCTCAACCCTTTATTTTTTTCTCTGCGCCTGACACCAGTTTTCTGTCATAGATTCTAGTGTTGGATAGTCTTTCTTTTCATTTTTATTGGAGACCAGATACAGAACCTGGAGTAATGTAACGCTGATACAAACTAACATACAGAACACGGAGTGATGTAACGCTGATATATAACATACAGAACACGGAGTAATGTAACGTTGATATATAACATACAGAACACGGAGTAATGTAATGCTGATATAAAATAACATACAGAACACGGAGTAATGTAACGCTGATATAAAATAACATACAGAACACGGAATAATGTAACGCTGATATAAAATAACATATAGAACATGAAGTAACATAATACTGATATAAATTAAACCACAAAAGATGCAGTAATATAACGCTGATGTAACCTAACCCACAAAACACGGAATAATGTAACGCTGATATAAAATAACCCTCAAACATAGTAATGCAACCCTGATATAAACTAACCCGTAAAAGACACAGTAAAGCAACGCTGGCATAAACTAACCCACAAAACACAGAGTCACGCACAATCGGGTTAGTTTATTATGTAGAGTGCCAGTAATTTCAAACAAATGAGTCTTCTGTTGTGAAGGCTATGTCACGTGATGAACTCGACATGCCTCAGGTAATGGATGAAAGCAAGAACGATATAACCAGCTTAATTTAGAAGGTAAGGATTTTGACTCACAATACTCGCGTTAGATAGGGAGTGCAGAATTATATCTTCTTTGAACGATGGATCTGAGCCTAAAGGAAAGAGGGGGAAACCACAATGCTCTGGGGTCACTCTATGGAGTCAATGAGGGAGAAATCACAATGCTCTGGTGTCACTCTATGGAGTCAATGAAGGATAAGTCACAATGCTCTGGAGTCACTCCATGGAGTCAATGAGAACGAAACAGCTACAAAGATGGTATTAGGGTAGTTAACTTGCACAACCAGAGTAAAGTTAAAACACAGGAAAGGATGTAATAAATATCTCTGCTGACTTCACAGGAAAGGATGTAATATATCACGGCTGACTTCACGGGAAACCACAGCCGTCCCTGTTCCGCTGACCAATAAAACTGCTTTCATTTCAACCCTTCCAACCATTTTCTCGACACACATACCGACTTTTGGGGGTATATCAGTGTGTGTGTTGCGCACAACGGTTATCAATCGCTGGTTTAATGTGTTTCTGCAACGACTGCCACTTGTTGGTTTAGTTTGTATGTCTTTTCCATCTTTTTATCTTTCTTTGTTATTTCTTGAAGAAGGTTACCCTGTAGTTCTGGAAATGAAATAGATACCATCTTCTTAAACAATGCGAATAGCACCTTTATAAACTTTAAGCTTTCCGTTAAAAAAAAAAGGGGGGGGGGGTCTTCATGTACACAAAAGATGAGAACCGCTGTCTCTGAGGTATTTAAAGAATTCTGTAAATGTCACCTTTCTTATGCCAAAGTTTTCGAAAGAGAATGTCCGTATCAGTGGTTCTTCTGGGAAACACGCCTTCATTTTCAGCTTTCTATAACTACTGGACATTGACGGGTTAATTGCAGGAGAGTCCTTGGTCATTGTTCCCGTACGGGCTTGGTGTGGTTTTAATAGATTGACAGACACAAATACAGTAATTGCAAGTATACTGAAAAGGAGCTTGGAAAGTGTTTGCCATGGCTGGCAACCGATGATTAAAGATATTGTTAAGAGAAGGAGCATCACATTACAGTCCTACCCTTCCCAGCACTAAAGAGACCCTTTAAAGATTGCAACCCTACAATGGTACCCTGAACCCCATTATTATCAATGCTGACAGAAGAGTGAAACTCTACACCGAACATCCTGCTGCCAATTTAGAGCCTGAAAGAGGTGGATTATGCATCCATTGGTTTTAACACCAGGACGCAGCAGCTTGTCAAAACAGCCTGAACTCAAGCCAGGAGGAAGGAAGAGCAAAATGCCAATGGGAGAAATATTATCACTGACGCACCACGGTAATGTTCAATCATAATGTCAGACGCTGAGATATGCGGGCATTCTCTGCGTCAACAAATAATCCCATCCTAAACAGTCCATTAACCAGACGCTCTCGAGGATATCTATCAAGGAACTGCTTGTGGGAGAAAACATAGGGGAAAAAAAGGAATAGAAATATGCATCTTGAAATGGGATTAACTTTATCAAATTTGTGAAGAGGTGGATGACGTTTACCCATCTTGGGTGAGCGCATGAGAAGCGAAGTGAGTAGGAGACTCATTTCTCATGCTGTTGACTGAGGTGGGGCTGGGTTCAAAGCAAGAAGCAGCCCGCTGTTGGACTCGGTATCGGGAGCACGTGGTCCTTGGCGCCGACCAAGTCTCGTGTGGAGTTTGCAATGAGAAAGCTGACAAGCTAACCAGGTATGGCGTCAGTTCAGGGCACCCTAGGAATGCACACAGAGGAGATTGCTAGAACCTCTTGGATAGACTGTGTATGTAGGACGACATCGGGTTGAATGACGACAATCACATCAGGAGGATGATAGAACTGGGGGAGATGAGGGGAAATGGGACGTGGTTTAGGTAGCGTGTTACCCATAACCAGTGTGTGACTGTCTCCATCAGCAGGCGCACACTTCAGTGGGTGTTGGAACGGGAGGAGGAGCACGTATAGGAATGCTCGGAGTGTGGGGATGCTAGCCTCTGACTACAGTTACAGGAAGCAATCCATTCAGCCTACCAGTAAAATTGTGTACCTGGTTCCCATTAGAGTTGTGGAAGGGAAAGCGACCAAGCGAGATGCGGAGCATATTACCTTAATGTGTCAAGCACTAACATGAGATCTTTTGTACATAGCTCCCTCTCTATCTACCTCCTCCCTCCCTACCTACTTCCTTCCTTCCTTCCCCCAAGATACTTCAGTGCAGGTATAGAACGCCCCTGACATTACTGGAGTAGAACAGACACAAGTGCACTCTGTGCCCTGTATCATTAGCGACAGCAGCGGAAAGGAAGGTTAAACTGACAGCGCTATCAGATGGGACACCAGTGCACCAATGTACACTAAATCCCTTCTATACATTACAATGACAGATGCACGGTATGCAAATAAAGGTCCCCCCCCCCCCCCATATCAGTGCATCACGCATCAGCAAACCCCCAACACGGCCCAGAGGTAACACAAAAGAGAAGGCCAATTTCAAATAGATGGTCTTGGCGGTTACGTATCATATAGCCCTATACTGAACACGCAGATGAAGGGAGCGTATTACAGTGTACAAATACGCGCTTCAACGCCTGGATCAGATTACATACACCTCCTTGGTGCGATCGGGAGAGTGAATATCTCGGGGAAACGAGAAATGAAAGCTCGTTTGCACATTCTTAAACCGATGTTTTGACACTCTTGGTCCTAACATTCATCATTTAGTTCGCTCATTTCGTGTATGGCCACGGTAGTGAGCAATTTTTTTTTTCTGGAAAAATTCTGACTAATATTAACGCCCTTGTTAAACTTCCATAAATCTTCTTCCTTCCATCATGTCATAGAACTAGAAACAGGAGGTCACGTGGACCTAAGTTTTTGTACAGATGTTGGAGCTTGGCCAGGATTCTATGTCTCAGAACCCAGAAGATACTTCTTCTTGTCCTCTAAGTGCAGAGGAATCTATGAAGGATGGCCGAGTCACGTCCTCAAAGAGCTGGTAGCTTTCATAACATCTACCTTCGTTGGACTGTGCATGCTTCATGCATTTCTCCCATTTCGCCACACACTCATCCCATATACATGTATAAATGCCTTCCTAAATCTGTTTGCTTACAATATTTCTATTGTAATGATTTTTCTATAGCGTTTTCTTAAGACCTTCCCAGTGATGTGTCTGTATGGAAATATGAACGTTGCATGCAAAGTAGTGGAAGTTGTGATATTCTTGAAACATGCTTTCAGTGGGACGGAAATAAGCGATTGCCTCGTTTTTTTTCAAACTATATGGAGCCAAAGATGACAACTCCCTAGAGGAAAGACATCGAATTCTACTCTGCTATCAAGGCCAGATTGGTGGAAATCCTTCATGAAGCAAAGTATGAACTTGGAGCATTGTCTTCCTTAACAGGAAGGAAATACTAGAAAACAAATGAAAGTCTTCAGAGAAGTTTCAGAACGACGAAAACTAGTTATAAGAAAGTTATAAGAAAAAGACAAGTCAACATTTCATGGATATGTCATGAGAAGACAGAAGTTAGAGAACCTGGACATGTCATGAGAAGATATAAGTTTTATAAAACTTGATAATAACTAGAAAATTCAGGAGAAAAAAAAAACGGAGAGGAAAAGACCAAGACAAAAAATACTTCAGTGCACTGACCAAGTTACACAGAAAAAGAAAAGCATCTGAACTGATCAGAAACACAAAAGTTCGTAGAAGATGGACAAGCATCGTCAGCAGCGATATCCAAAACAAAGGTACGAAATGAACAGTAAGTTTTCTCATAGCTGTGTATCCACGAAAGACTATAAGTGACCCAGAAAAGAACTAGAGGCTTTAAAAGCTGCTTTCATTGTTCGTTTTATATCCTCGTAAAGTTCAGAACACAGGCTTGAAATAAAATAATAAGAAGCAGTAAGACAACATCTCTACTGCGACAGGTTTTGTGTGCCCTGCAAGCACAGATCGTGACTGCCTGAACAGGTGTGTATTTGCTCCGGTAAGCCAAAGTTTATGCTGTGAGATGAACGCTATTGACTCGCGGTTTTTCCCTGGTTCGCAATTTTCTTTATTCCCACGAAACTCCGAGTCAGTTTCATGCCGAAACTTGCCCGCCTAATACAACAGTCCACTGCAGCTACGGAAGACAAGAGTTGAACATCTGTGATATATTTGACAGTTAGCGTAGCAGTGTCAGCCATTGTGGCCTGGTTTTGTGGTACAGACGCAAGGCCACAGGAGATAATAATTCTCACAGATTATTAAGCTATGATTTAAAGAGAGTAGGTATAAGAGTTTAAATATTACAAGAAGATGTACGCTGTAGGCAGCCAGGTACAGATAGAAATGATTATGGTTTCACATTTTTGATGGCTGAATTTAAGGAAAGAGCAAATAACCTGGATGCATATTTTATGATAATGGCTATTTCTGTATATAGAGAATGGAAAAAAAAACACAAACTTTCTAATGTCGGCTTTAAAAAGTAGATAAAACACATGGATCAGTTAGAAATTTACAAGTGTGTTATGTGATTCTCTACATCGTTACTGTAACATTGTCTTTTTTGCTCCGTAACTTTTCTCTCAAATGTGGTTCTCTCAGTATTACGTTGTTTTTCTTTGTTATGGCTGTTTTTTTTTGTGCTTACATATTTAACTATTTAAATTTCAAATAGATAGAGAAGTACACATCTAAAATAAATAGAGAACTAATTATCTAAATAGAGAACTACACATATAAATAAACAGAGAACTACACATCTAAATAAATACAGAACTATACACCTAAATAGTGGAGTACACATCTAAATAACTAGAGAATTAAACATCTACATAACTAGAGAACTACACATCTAAATAAATAGAGAAGTACACATCTAAATAAACAGAAAAGTGCACATCTAAATAAATAGAAAACTATACATCTAAATGAAGAAATAGTTAAGATCTAAATAAATAGAAAACTACATCTTAAAAAATAGAAAACTATATATATAAATAGAGAACTACACATCTACATAAACAGAGAACTACACATCTAAATAAATAGAGAACAATACATCTTAAAACAGAGACAATGACACCTCTAAATAAAGAGAGAACTACACATCGAAACAAACAGAGAACTACACATCAAAATGAACTACACATCTAAATAAATAAAAAACTACACATCTTAATGAAGAAATAATTACACATCTAAATAAATAGAGAACTACAGATCTTAAAAAAATAAAAAACTACACATCTTAAAACATGGAGAACGACAAATCTAAATAAATAGAGAACTACACATCTAAATAAAGAAAACATATCTAAATAAATATAGAACTACACATCTAAATAAACAAAGAACTACACATCTAAATAAATGAACTACATATCATTAAGAAAATGGAGAACTACACATCTTTAAAAAATTAGAGAACTACACAACTGTGGAGGACTGCGTAAACATGCTAAAATTGGAACTTTAATTTGTGAACTTCTGATAAACCTGCTAAGAGTTTACTGACTTCCTCTTAAGATAAAATCAAAGACAGCATTGTGAGGAAAGGAAACAGGTGTACATCAAGTGTTCCCCAGAATTCCTGATGCGTTTCCGAGGCCGGAACTGTGCTTGACACGAAGGTAATTGTCTCCCATACCACAGTTTGCCGTGAGCAGTTACAGATCGCGTGGAACCATAACAGTCCTCTCTGTAACGCTTGCAGGTGGGAGAAGGCCAGACTTCTCCATTAAGGTTCTGTAACAGAGTCTAGTGTAGAACACTTGAAACTGTTTTGTTTAATCAACAGTTTACATGTTATAGATAGCATTAATATTCTCTGATATAACTGTCTTGTGCTGTTTCTGTTATGGGCTATACTGCTTCTTTGATGCCGTCAACCAGCAGAATGGAGTATCGTGTACAATACGCAAATATCTTATTTTCCATGTAACCATAGTTAAGCTTTTTTTCCATATACGGCCGTGAATCCCCAATTTTTTTTTCCAAGAAAACACACTCCCCCCTCTCTTCCGCCCTGGAGGTCACATCCCTAGCTTGCCCCATAGCCTTCCCCTTCACCTCAAAAATACTTTTTTTTTTCGCTTTGCTGAGTATAATAGGATATCAATTTTTCAAGGGTTGCTTCCCTTGTTGTCAGTTGCAAAATGTTACGTCCCGTGCTATTTTCATAAATTATTAGGTGACTCCCGCGTGAGTTCATCAAGTAAGCGGGAGTCGGAAATTCACACGTTCTCGCGGTAGTGAGTGTTTTCTAGTGGATTTTGGAGTGATTTTTCTTGGTATGAGGTATTATGAATAGTGTACATAAATGTGTGTCTGAACTCGCAGTGAAGAATGAGATCTAGGCTATCTAGAAGGCTGGTGTGTGCTGCAATGATGACTTAACGAGACTTAAAAAAAGACGAAAGATGTCTCCTATATGTGGGTGTTTTTTATTTTAGCTACTGGCCATTTGTATTCGTCGCCAGTGTGTTGATGTCAGTTATTCTTTGGCCTGCAGTTTGAGTTAAGGGAAATGGGTGTTATCATCAGCTATCATCTATATTTCATCATCATCATGTTCTATTATCTTACCCGTTTTCGAAATCGCCAAACTGGGTTGGTTATGCTAAGTGTAGTTCTGCTGTGGTTCGTTCGAACCTCCCACGAGTCTATCAAACAGGAAGTTGCTGTCATCTGGCAGGAGGCAAGTCTCGTCAACATTTGTTCATCCAATCAACTATGTGCTTCATCTTGACATACAACAATACCCAGACAGACAGACAGACAGGCAGACAGACATACAGACAGATTCTGTCAAATGGATTTGACGCCCCTCTTTATTCACTGGCCGCCCTTGGACCGTCCTCAGGAAGACCCACCGCTGCTCACTAGGAAAATACTGACAGAGTATACTGGACTTTCTCCACGAATGAATCTTTCAGTGTCCGGAACTGTCTCAAACATGAGCTAAACATGAACGTCAATCACTTTCTTCAATAGCTTAATCCTAACAGGAAGCCGAGATACCGGATCAAGCTAATGATGACAGTCTTGCTGGTGCAAGATGTTGTGGACCTAGTTGTGAGATTGCATTCATTACTGGAGACTAAAGGTGTACCAAATCTGTCAGTATTACCTGTATCTACAGGTATCTGTCTTACTTTCAGCGCACCTTTGGATCCATCTGTTGCTTGCCCGTTCTGTTCATTACATTTCTAGGTATGTTTCGAGTGTTAAGGAAACAGTTTACCCCCCAGGAAATCATGTTTCTTTTAAACTTTGTGCTCTTTAAAACCTTTGTAAAGATTCCATTTGGGATGTTGGCATTCTTTTGTGTGGAACATATACTATGCCGCCAGTGCTCTGTCTATAGTCAGGGAAGACAGAAGAAACCTACCACCTACTTCCAGTAATAGAGTCATTAATCAGATTTTTGCTGGTGGTCTGGTTTTTTTTTTCCTGTGCCATTTGGTCAGCACCACTGTTCCTTCTAGCCTGCGCGCTTGCGCACAGAAAAAAATCATACCGCGCACAAGATTTTTGGAGCCGCGCAAGAAGAAACATGAAACTGCTAGTTTTATTTTGCAGTTTCCAGATGTTGCTCCGTGCTATAATTGCGATCAAGAAACATACAATGATGGTGCATGTTTTTCTTTTACTGTTTCTTTCTTGTTGAGATATGACTTTCGGATCGGATGTTTCAACTGGTCTTTTATCTTGTAGTTTCGGTGGTACTGTAGCAGAATCACTGAATAAGTAAACAAAGAAATCATCATTGCAATGAACTAAATACCAGTAACTGAAATGTACAGCAAGTTTATCCTGTTATTAAATGTACAGGCCTTTACGATGTGTGTGTGTGGGTGCGCGCACACATTACTACGCACATTTGCTCAGACAATATTTTTTTCCACACGAGCTGAACATTTTGCGCACACACTGCAGACTCTTAGAGGAGACATTGGTCAGCTTATGAAGATTTTTTTTGTTACTATCTTTTTACATTTTTTTAAACTATCCTTTTACATTTTTTTTTTTACTATCCTTTTACATTTTTTTGTTTAGTATCCTTTTACATTTTTTTGTTTACTATCCTTTTACATTTTTTTACTATCCTTTTACATTTTTTTGTTTACTATCCTTTTACATTTTTTAAAACTATCCTTTTACATTTTTTTGTTTACTATCCTTTTACATTTTTTTACTATCCTTTTACATTTTTTTGTTTACTATCCTTTTACATTTTTTTACTATCCTTTTACATTTTTTTGCTATTCTTTTACATTTTTTACTATCCTTTTACTTTTTTTATAACTATCCTTTTACATTTTTTTTCATATGGGGGGGGGGGGTGACGCAAAAAACGCTGTCCGATCAGGCAGTCCCTGACTGACAGATGACATGTCAGGCCTGGCGAAACATAGCCGACCAAGACCCTGTCCCACCTCTCCGTTGGTGCCCCCAGTAATGAAGCTTGTTTGGCCAAAGGGGCCCGGGACCGCCACACTTCCCACACTGGCGGGGCTGCACACCCACCCTCCCCGCCCCCCCCCCCCCGCCTTTTAACTCCGCGCCGAGATTGAACCATTTCATACTCCGTGACGACGCTGCGACTCAACATCTTCACCACATCGGCTGCAACACACACACAGACACACCATATCACAGTTTTAGAGAGGATTCACCGAGTTTTTCAGAAATAATCTGAATCTTCAGCGCTGATTTGTTCACATTTCCTAATACGTTTCTTCTTTTGATTCTTAAATTAAAACAAAATAAGGAGGAATAAAGTACTTTATCTTCTGTCCATAGCGTTATCTTCACTACCAGCCCACAGAACCTGGCGGGCAATCTCGCGTCTCCAATCTTTGCTTACAAAGAGTTTACGTGCACGAGATTGTACAGTGATACGTGCTGCATAAACTAGCAGTCTACATGAAAGACGCTGGGAGTTAAGTTTATAGAACGTGCAATCCAGTGCACAATGTCGGAGAAACTGCTGTTAAAAAGGAGCTGGATACGGAGTTCTACTACAGCTCTACAGAGCAAATCTGGAAACAAGTTTGAAAAAAAAAGGAAATTTAATCTGTTCATTAATCTTTTATTTTGATTTTTTAATGTCAATTAATGTACTTTTTGTCAAGTAGATAATACATGTAATTAGATTATTAGGTAAAAAATTAGGTAAAAATGTTAAAATTTATTAAGTAAAAAAATAGATAATTAATGTCGACTAGAAATGGAGCATCCGCTGTTTCTTGTAATTTTTTTCATTTTTAAAAAGCTGGAAGTTTCTTTCTGCTGACAATATATTGGGATGTAAAAATTACAAGGTAGAGTCTTTGAAAGATAATAACGGTAACAAATGCCGAGATTTCAAAATCTGTAAACAAGTTCCTTTCAAAAGATATGAAATGAACATTTCCTGTAGCTGCCGTTTGTATCTGTCTAATTCACTTAAAAGTTTTGTTTAATGTTTAAGTTCTTTTGAGACGTGGATCTGGTGAGTTTATCTTAGAATTATCCCCACAGCTTTTTCAGGCGCGTGTGAATGTGTCACAAGTGATGGGAGAGAAACCATATGGCGGGGCTGGGCCCTAGAATTATGTTTCAGGTAGATCTACGCCTGTCACGATTATCTTGTTAGAAACTTGCGATTCCAGCAAATTTCTTCGGCTGGAGTTGTTATGGGGTGGATCTAATTAGTATTAACTTCATGTTACTTAAATGTTATCTAGCTGTTATTGTTGTCGTTGATGGAGACATATGAACTTGAGTTCAACGTAGCAGTCGCTTGCCGAAGGTCTTCAAAATTCAATCATCAAGTCGGCAAGAGGTTAGGTAGTAAGGAGGTGAGAGTTGATGCTGTATAGACTGATTCCATTCCCTAGGGTAGCACAAGATTTTAGCTACTTGGTAAGCTCCACTGCCTTATGGAACCCGCTGCCCTATTGGCCAGTCCCAAGTGATCCTGCATTTATTGGCTGATCCTTATAACCGGCATAGATTTCTAGCTGTTATTTTCACCTCCCTAGAAGTTTTCCCTCTCCATCTTTTCAGCCCTTGAAAAAAAAAATCTGATCAGAGTTACAAACCTCACAAACTGATGAGAACAGTTATCTGATCACTGTTACAAACCTCACAAACTGATGAGCACAGTTATCCGCACTAAGACGACATTTTGACCAATATTAGCTGAAAACATGACAGCAGAAAACGAGTGCAGAGAGAAAGACACCCAGTCATCTCCCCAAATCTGGAGGAAAGTATCCACTGCCACCGTCTCTCGCTGTTCGAAGACTTCTACCCTACCTGAGACCGTCAGCCAGTACAGCAGAGACAAGGAACCTTGAGGTCCAGATTCATGTGGATCTGTAAAGTGCTTCTACTTTTCTTACCTCCCGGAGCTGACATTCTTGTGGAAGTATCCTACATCTTGCTTGTCTAGAGCATTACACATTTTTTATGATAAGAAAAATGATGCCTGTTTGATATTGTTATCTAACAAAGTAAAATTCATATTCTTTTCTTCTCGTGTGTTGTCTCCTGGAAGCATGGCTGAGTACTAACCTTTCTGAGTGCTGTACTGGGTAAACGTTCTCGCTAAATCCACCCCAGTTATCGCGAAGATCACCCCTGGTCGTACATCAACTGTTATAGTTCACAAGTAATCGTTTTCAACAGGTCGTAAAACAACAATTTACTGATCGTTTAGACAAGAGACCGGCAAGATCTATTGCTTTGACCTTTCTGGAAGCACACGCAGAAGTAGAAAGGATTGGACATTGAGATTCCTTGTGTGGATGCCATGTAGTATTTTTTTCTCTTGATTATAAGCATTACACTGTTTGAACTGCGCTGAACTAACTTCTCCCCAAGTCGGTGATACTGTCCCCCCTCCCCCCCCCCCCAGACGGCCCGCAGGGAACATCATTGGGGAATGGGTTGGGGAGGGGAAGGAACGGTGAAAGAACGATGAAGGGGAAAAAAACGGAGAACGGCAGAAGGCATCAGAACAAAATAGAAGTTTCGGGGGGGGGGGGATATGGATGTGGCCTGACAAGAAAAAAGAAGGGCAAGGGGTGGCACCTCAAAACTGTTTGGGAACCACTGCGTTAAACAGTGAAAGAATCACAAATAAGGCAAACAGAACTATAAACTGTGAGAGAATCACAAATAATATAAACAGAAACAGCAAAAGAATTACAAATAAGATAAACAGAACCATAAACAGCAAGAGAATCACAAATAAGATAAACAGAACTAGAAACAGCAAGAGAATCACAAATAAGATAAACAGAACCAGAAACAGCAAGAGAATTACAAATAAGATAAACAGAACTAGAAACAGCAAGAGAATCACAAATAAGATAAATAGAACTAGGAACAGCAAGATAATCACAAATAAGATAAACAGAACTAGAAACAGCAAAAGAATCACAAATAAGATAAACAGAACCAGAAACAGAATCACAAATAAGACAAACAGAACCAGCAACAGAATCACAAATAAGATAAACAGAACCAGAAACAGCAACAGAATCACAAATAAGATAAACAGAACCAGAAACAGCAACAGAATCACAAATAAGACAAACAGAACTAGAAACACAGTTTTCGTCCCTCACTAAAAATGTTTACGTTAATTTCTCCCTTCCGTAATAAGTATAAGAGTTACAAGGTATAAGAGCTAAGAAGTATAAGTGTTACAAGGAATAAGAGCTAAAAATTATAATAGTTACAAGGTATAAGAGCTAAGAATTATAATAGTTACAAGGTATAAGAGCTAAGAAGTATAAGAGCTAGGTGGAAAAGAGCTGTCCTGAGATTAAGTTCTTAATATAGACAGAAATCAAAGTGTTCATTTCGAATCACAGGAAAGGTGGACAATATATACATGGAAAGGCAGAATTCATACTTTAATCATTATTTTTTACATTAATCATATTATCCTAGGGATTAATCATAAACGTTGTTTTGTTTGAAAATATGAGAAAGAAAATAACTGTTTCTGCGTGGTATTATTCTAGTTCAGATTTTAACTTTTACCTTTTTTTTTAAAACCTTTTATGTTTTTTCGTATATTTATAGAAAAAAAAACAGCGGGTGCTCTTAGCATAAATGTCTTTGTCTAGTTTTGATATATTTAAAAGAAAGAAAGAAATAGTAAATAAAAATGTCACATTTTGCTACAGCCAACATACTCCAGATCTGACCTAGCATGTCATGGCGTCACCATCACGTGACCAGATGCAGCCTTTTTTTTTTCGTTGATTTCAGTTCAACAAGTTCAGTTTACGTCACCTCACCGGCACCATATGCCTGGTAGCTAGCCTCTGATGGTCTAGATACGGCCCTTGTCATCTTCCAGTTGTGCCAGACTGTTCAAGGAGTTGCCAAGCTATTTATAGGTACACAAACCTGGAAAGAACTGGCGCACATGTGAAGTTCGTGCACGAAATGGATGAGCACTGACACTAGCAGGCATGTATAACCCTTTCCAGGCATAAATTCAAGACTTTAAATACTTTTCATGAGAATGGAGTTACGCTACGTAACAAATCTGATACAAGACATCAAATGTATAGAAAATACTGAAACTTTAATTCCTGACTATACTGTTATGATACACTGTAATCATGACCACGATATAGTCCTTACTATAGTGTCTTCTTCTTCGTCGTTGGCTCCGTTTCTCTTACAAACGCGGCCGTAAGTCTCCGGTTTACAGGATCGCCGTAGAGTTTTTTAACGCCATACTCAAGGTTAACGACTGCCCCCCCCCCACCCCAAATTAAAAAAAAAAACTGGTCAAATTCAATGTTTAAAATGTTTTAGAAAAATGTTTTAAATTTTTTTAAAAAAAGAACAAACAATACGCGTGCATATGCCCTAAAAGATCTGTAATGTGTCTCTCCGAGGTCTGCACACTAGATGAGTGTCCAGACACACCTATTATTAGTGCCACCACTTCATGTTCGAAGTTCTGAGTTTGACATAAGAGTTCAGCCTAAAACTTGAAGATCAACATTTATGCCTGTCTGTGTGTGTTCTGCCACTTGCCCTTACAACAGGAGAGCTTCTTGTTGCATATCATTCTTCCTGTATCTTACAAGTGCTCTTAAGTTTGTTTTCTTAATTATCCTGGGCCGGTCGCAGTGGTTTACTTAACCTGATACAATCGTTCGTTGCTAGGTTACTAACTTGTCCTAGGAATTAGGATCTAGGCTTGTAGTAACATTGCTACTGGTCTGGAATTCTGTTACAGTAAACCAACAGTGAGACAGTTATGATCTGTGTTGCTGCAGTTCAGAGTATGATGTATGCGTCCTTAACAGACACAAACAAATGGATATAGATGATTTTGATGATGAGCAGGAGGATATAATGTTCAGATGAGGAGGTACATCTTTACAGATGGGAATATAAGTTGTTTATAGAAGGAAACAATATACAATTAGAAGAAATACAACAAGAATATATAAGAGATACAACTATAAGCTGCAAGAGCTACAACTACGAAGGTAGAAGAGATACAACTACGAAGATAGAAGAGATACAACTAGAAGATAGAAGAGATACAACTAGAAGGTAGAAGAGATACAACTAGAAGAAATACAACTAGAATATATAAGAGATACAACTATAAGCTGGAAGAGATACAACTAGAAGGTAGAAGAGATACAACTAGAAGAAATACAACTAGAATATATAAGAGATACAACTATAAGCTGGAAGAGATACAACTACGAAGGTAGAAGAGATACAACTAGAAGGTAAAAGAGAAGCAACTAGAACACAAATGAAGTAGAGTAACACACGACATACAGTTCGTGACTAGAGATACAACGGGTATTTTACAGATGATTGTTACTGAAAATGTCTTTGCCAAATAATAAAAGCTGAAGATTTGCAATAAAATAAAATAAAATAAAAATCTCTGAAAACACTGGGGGGAGTGGGGAGGAGGGGAGCAAGTTCTGGTCCCCTATACTTGCTACGTCTAGCGGAAGAAAGTATGATTTAAGAAACAAAAACAAACTACCCCCACAGGAGATGAGAAATATCAGTTTACATAAAATCCGTCAAAAAACGACAGCTTGAAATACATATCCCAGAAGGGTTTGAACGGGATCCACTGAGTGAGAACCCATTTTCCAGTTATGACGCCTTGAAGTTTTGGAGTTTTCAAAAGCAATTTCACTTGATTTTTTTCTTAGATTTCATACCCGGGTGTCAAATGTCCATAGCGGCTCTGCTCAGACGGTAGAGGTCTTTGAGAAATGCCAAAACTGCCACAAACAAGTGACCTCCACTTTGATTGGATCTGCATGTTCTATACAATCCTTTCTTCACAGATGTTGCCAGAACCGGTGCTGTGAGTGTATGTGTGCTATGTGTGTGTGTTTGTAGGAGGGAGGGAGAGAGAGAGCGGGAGAGGATGTCGAAAAGAAATTCAGTCTCTCCACAGAATGAACCACAGAAGTTTTAAAACTACACATTCAGTCTTTTTTTTTTTTCCTTTCCAGAACACTGTCATTAACTTCCGTCCGCCAAGATCTATCCAATCAAAAAAAGGACAACAAAATACGGTGGCTGCTGCCTTCTTTCAAAATAAAAACATCCCAACGTAAACGTGCTGGGAAGATTCACTTTCTACACATCTGTTGACCTGAGTGTTGTCATGTAGTGATCGTCAAGGGTGATCAGGACAAGGAGATGGACATATGTTGGTCACGTGATGAGAAGAAATGATCAGAGAATCCCAAAACAAGCTATCAAGTGGAACACATCAGGCCAAAGAAAAAGAAGCAGACCACGTGGAACTCTGAAGAGGACATTGTTTAGAGAGGTCAAATTAATAGGCATAAAATCCCTTTATGAGGTTGAAAGACTCGCTGAAGACAGGAAAAAATTGGCGAACTACTTTGCGAGCCCTATGTGACGTTTAACTGCCCGGGAAGGATATAAGATATAAGATTGTCATGTAGTAAACACTTTTAATCTTACAAACCGCCCACTATCTCTGCACGCCACTAATGAAACACAACAACCACTTTCATGTGATCAGGGAAAAGTCCAAGGGGAACAGCCTCTTACATCGCAAATAATGACTTGTTTACAGCCGCCAGAGCCAAATAATGATATAAATATTTTCACAATCGATTACACGTCGATTGCTAGCTTCGTAAGAGATAAAGTGAAAGGGTAATAGTGGATATTGTTCACGCTATAGTTCGATTAGGTATAATCTGCCTACGTAACTGTCCTATGAGACACGTACCTGGCATAAACCTGCAGAACCAACCCAGATGGGTAGAACCTTCTCTGAGACCGATCCTAACGTTATAAATAATAAGTCCTACCTTCAGAAACCAGTTTCAGGTAACCAATCCTAACATCTGACACAAGTTCTATGTGACCAATCCTAACATCTGACACAAGTTCTATGTGACCAATCCTAAAATCTGACACAAGTTCTATGTGGCTAATCCCAATATCTGACACAAGTTTTTTATGACCATTCCTACCATCTGACACAAGCTCTATGTAACCAATCCTAGCTCATGTGACCAATCATAACACCAAAAAGAACCCCATGTGACCAATCACAACACTAGAAACAAGCTGTCTGTAAAACACCTAGTAAAGTGACAAGGTATTTTTACCCCTGCATTTTTTTGGGCTGAAATAATTTTAAATAATGTTCTTATTTCTTAAACTCGTATTTTTATATTTTATATCTCATTTTAAAAAGCTAAATCCTCGCTAGTGAGTACGTGTGCTTGCGCCATTATATGGTTGCTAATGCTGCTTCTAAGAAGATAAGAAGAACTTTAACATACATACATACACACATACATACACTCATATATGCAGTACATACATACCTGCCTACATAATACATACACACACCTACATATATACCTACATACATACATACCTACACACATCGTTATCTACACACATATACACATACATATATACATTACGTGCCGTGCCTACTAGCACTGGCAATCAATCATGCTTCTCGAACTTGTGTGATTCTTGGCGATCTCAATCAATTCAGATGCTTTTTGTTGTTGTTTTTTTATACATCATTTGGTCAGCTGATAAATTTTTCTATCGATCTTCCTCTTCTTTTTCCCTTCTATTTTCAAGTGAATGCGAAGTTGTCAAACTTCTATCTTCTTCTGATATGTCCATAAGTTATCTAATTTCTGTCTTCTCATGACATATCCACAAGTTCTCTAATTTCTGTCTTCTCATGACATATCCACAAGTTCTCTAAATTTCTGTCTTCTCATGACATATCCACAAGTTCTCTAAATTTCTGTCTTCTCATGACATGTCCACAAGTTTATTAATAACGTCTGTCTTCTCATGACACGGCCACAAGTTCTTTAATAACGTCTGTCTTCTCAAGACACGTCCACAAGTTCCTTAATAACGTCTGACTACTCATGACATGTGCGATAAATTTTGACTATATTTTTTTCAGTTGCATCTTGATTGACAAGAGCTAGGTAAAGATAGTCACACCAGCCCATGGAGCCATGCAACAGCTGTGGTTCTAATGCCCATATTTTCCTTTGATTGTCATTAAGCCAGGGTCAAAGGTTAGATGTTCAAACCCACACAAGTCAGGCTGTCCTGCCCAGCTGTGGAAGCAGCCACTTCTGCTGCTGGGTAACTGGAACGTCTGGGCAGGACTGCAATCATCTTTGCCACGAAAGATAAGCCAACATCTCTTCATGTTTGCGTTTTTTTTCCTCATACAGTTTTTCCCCCCAAAACATACAAAATAAAGAGAAGAATCATAGACTAAATGTTGGAGGCAAACATTTCAGTCCCCATCCAACACTCTAAGAACACATGAAATCAATCCACGCACGTTTTGAACGAAGTGAACTGTAGTTTGACAGCTGGATGTTATCCTGAGTCATAATATTTATGAGCAGTCTCCTAATCTGTGTGCTCACATCCTTACAGCAGATTTACATTTATGATAGTCTGTGATTCTTCACTTACAAAATGTAAATGAAGGAACTAATTAACCCTTAATCCGATTGATACTTTGCCTGTTTCTGGTAATTAACGTGGAAATATCAGAGCCATGTGAGACTTGTCACCTGCTCTAAGACTAAATGTCAGTGACTGCTTATGAGTTTTTCATTTCCTCTCTGCCTCCGTTATAAACTAACTTTGCCATGTGGCACAAAATGTAATGTGTGGCTCTGAGATGAAAGATTACTTTGTTGGACGAGCTGAACAGTCACCGGGCCTGAGAAATAAAGCTGGTCAAGACCCTACCACATATTCGGCATGTTTCGTTAGGCAGGTTAATAAACTTCTTCAGCTGATCAACGCAGTAGTGCACTTTGTGGTCTATTCTTGGTCTTCAAGTAAGAGTCTGCAGCCAGATCCTCATCAGTTTAATAACTGTGCCTAATGATCCGTCAAGTGATGAGAAGCAACAATCAGAGGATCCTCAAACAAGCTATCAAGTAGAACACAACAGGCCGAAGAAAAAGAGGTTGACCAGGTGAAACTGAAAGAGGACACTGTTAAGAGAGACCAGTTCAGTGGGCATAACATCCCTTGATGAGATTGAAAAACTCGGTGAAGACGGGAAATCTTGGCGAACTTCCATGCGGGCCATATGAGACGTTTATCGGCACAGGAAGGATGTAAGATGTAAGAATGATCACAGGTACTACCAGTACATGGATAGGGTCTTGGCCAGTTCTAGTTCAGCAATCACACCATCTCTGATGTTCAGCTTTGCTCGCAACCTCTGGAGGTGCTGTGCTGTTCCAGGGGAAGTTTCTGTGCTGGGCGCAGGGCTTCTAACCTTTGTATGAGTATAGACCCTCAGTGACCTGCCCAGTATGTCCTCAAACATCCTTCGACAGACTATTCAAATCAAGGTCACGATCATTTCTGTTAGGTAGCACTTAAGACGTCAACGGCTTGCTTTCACTCGCTGTTTGAACAGTCAGGAAAAGAACAGTTGAAATAAAACTCTTCGGATATCTAGTTCCCTACCTCCATCATTTGGATCCCACACCCCTAAGGGATATGGAAACCCCTAATTTACAGGCTAAATTTTGAACGAATATTTACTGGCATTTACAAAAGACAAACAGTTCTTGGACGGGAAGATAAACAAAGGGGGGGGGGGGTTGGATTGATAAATGGCCGTGTGCGGATTATACCCAAATAAAGCGTTTATTGTTTGATAACAGCCGGCTTCTTGTGGCTTTTCCCCTTCGAAATTATGCAGTTGCAGAAATAAGCACCGATTATCCGGACTGTATAACTCTTATCTATCTGTAAACGGAACTGCCGGGAAGTGGAGGAATGTCCCTCGAGCGTAGACAGATGAAATACAAATTTATAAGATGTAAAATGAGATAACCTGAATACTGTCTTATGTGATGTGAGATAAATTTTAAATATAAATTTATAAGATGGAAAGTGAGACAGTTTAAGAAATACAGGCCTGTGTTATTATCGGGTAAATTTGGACTAAAATTTATCCTGCTCTTTGTAATATTGTGGTTGATGAATGTTGTTTTTTGTCAGTTGTGAATAATTATTTTTATTATTTTTTAAATGTTAATTTTATTTCTAAAATTTGAGTGGAAAAAAACTATACTTAAATTATAAATTGTTAATTCGCTGGCTTCGATCCATTCACATGATTTTAATTAAAATCACCATTGTCACTGGTTTCTGGATAAAGGTGTTTGGAATGTGGATTTCAGCACAAGTTCATGCAGTCCGTAGTCCAGACCAGAATCCTTATCAGCTGGAAGGTAGGCGAGAGCAGAAATAGAACTCACTACACACACAGTCCAAGAAGCCGCCTTCACTTTTCTTTGCTCTTGTCACGATGTATGTGTTGTTTTCTAGCTTCAATAGTTCCGCTTTGATTTAAGGTCAAACATTTTATTCTGGAAACCTACATAAAAGTGCACAAAAATATCGTAACCAGTCCGCACGAGAGAAGGTCTAAACTCCAGAACATCCGAAGCTAGTGCTCACTCCACGCAGTGGTAACATCGACGACCTGGCCTTGGATTCTTGCATCCTGAGCCATGGAGAGCCTAGAAAACCCGACAAAACCGTGGCCCAAGGGTTCCCAACATTTGCTTTTTAGAATGGCTTTGCACTTGCAAGGATACGTGGCCCATGAGCCATGAAATATTTATTTTAAAAATGTTTATACTGAACCATAATTATTTCAGTAAACAGTAGCCTGTAGGTTTAGGTTAAAACACAAAGTAGGAGGATTCAAATCTTGCAATGTTTTTTTTCGTTTATATTCATGACGTTTTTTTAAAAAAATTCTTTTCGACATTTTTCATATCTTCTCGTGACACTACATATAACCCATTGTCACCATATTTTGCGTCCCAGTTTAAAAGTTTTGACCCACTGCCGTAGTCTTGGCCCTGCCACGCATGCTTCAGATTCTGAACTATGAACATCTTCCTAAGCTTAACAAGAAATGAACATGAATTGTTCAGATTAAAAACCTGTTCAGATGTATCATCATCATCCTGAGCTCAAGAAACAAGGGCGAAGATGCACTGCTCAAGCTGAACGAGACGGTCAGCGAAATACAGCCGGTCAAGGTCCTTTTCTACATCTCAGTGTTGTCCCTGGAAACACACAGTATTGTCCATGGAAACACACAGTAGTGGAGGGGGGGGGGTGAATAGCAAAGGCGCAATGGGAAGGCGAACCCTGTACTAAAAATACATCGAACCGAAGTTGGATGTGTTTGGCCGAAAGGTGCATAAATGCGACAAATTGCAAGCAAAGCCATGTTGAGGGCGGAAGAAGAAGAAGAAGAAGAAGAAGAAGAAGAAGAAGAAAATCTGGATATATATATATATATATATATATATATATATATATATATCCTCGGTCCCCACAGAAGACACGGGGTAGGATTATGATGACTCTAAAGGATGAAGCAGCTTACACTTCCAAGAACTCTAAAGGATGAAGCAGCTTACACTTCCAAGAACTCTAAAGGATGAAGCAGCTTACACTTTCAAGAACTCTAAAGGATGAAGCAACTTACACTTTCAAGAACTCTAAAGGATGAAGCAACTTACACTTTCAAGAACTCTAAAGGATGAAGCAGCCTACACTTCCAAGAACTCTAAAGGATGAAGCAACTTACACTTTCAAGAACTCTAAAGGATGAAGCAACTTGTGTTATTTACGCTTTCACTATCGTATTCTACCTCACAATGATACAGTTATCTCGACAATATGGTAAAAACATCTTAATTGAGAAGGTTTTATCTTTTTTTTGTTTGTTTATCTCTTTAACTTTATGTTAGAAAAAAATAAAACGGTAACTTTTTTTAACGGAACATAACTCCTAGAACAAACCCAAAATGTTACACATGAGAAATAAATCTTAAAAAACTGATTTCTAAATCAGAGCACCTCGACCCGCGGGGGGAAATATGAGCAGGAAGGGGGAAGAAACCCCAAAATATCCAGGTTAAAAAAAACAACAATAAATTTCTGACAGCGTCTTTGTTTGGCAAGCGCGGGAAATAATTAAGAAGGGATTTTGATAAAAAACAAGACGGCTCAGAAAGAAAGTAAACACAATCTTCATAAGGTAATCCACATTTCATGTTTTGGTATCATTTTTCATGTGTGAATACGTTTAGGAAAGGCCTAGGAGACAAAATTATTCTGATAATATGAAAGAAAGAAAGAAAAAAAAAGGTAATACATTACTGAAAACCAAGCTCGATAGTCGTATTTACACCAAAATTATCACCTTCTTTGCAGTTCACGTACTGTAGCGTACGTACCAGAACAATATGAAATAAGGCTTTCCTAACGTAAATTAAAGAAACTTATACAGTTATTAGTTGCAGTGTAAAAACTCGGCTAACGCGAAAACTGCTCCCCACAATCACGCGAGAAAACGCGAGAGTACAAACTTCTTTGCATTATCGGAGGAGAGTTGGGTGGGGTTTGGGGGGGGGGGGGGTGGTGAGAGAGAGAGAGAGAGAGAGAGTAAAAAAAAATGTTGCACAATTAAAAGTCCTGGAGATGCTTTCTTCATCACGTCTGCTACCCGGTTTTAATTGTGCTCCATTTCAAGATCCTGCTGGCAGTGAATCACCCCCATCTGACTGAAAGCAGGCCAGGCCGATTATAAGGCCGAATGTGGAAAGAGAGTCCATGACTGGGGAAGGTTCAGGCGCATAAGTAAAAATAGACAAGCAAAGAATTTGACTTTTTCAGATCTCCAGTTCTTTAATTTTTTGAAACTTGTGGCAGATAGCTGGAATGTGCGGGTCTTGTCCAACTGTCTGTAAACTCCGAGCTCTATGTCCAAGGAGAAGATATTCAGAGATAAGAAAGATGGCTGCGGTAAAACTGGCTGCGGTAATGAAGGTAGATAGAGAGCTGTATGGTCCAGTTTTACCAAAAAAAGATAGAAAGAGTGAGGAGAGTGGACAGTAACAAGACTGACAATGGCAGAAAGTAAGACGAACACATATAAATAAAGAGCAAACAACAATCCAATATTTCGGCAAAAAGCCTTTTTGAGGGACCACATACATAAACAACACAGGAAATAAAATCACGAAAAATAAATTAAATAAACACTTAGTAGACAAAGATAATGATTATTATTATTATTATTATTCAGTAAAATGAAAAAGAAGACTGAATGTGAAAGAATGAGAAATAATAATAAATGAAAATCAGGTTTATGAAAAATGGGATAAGTCTATGATAAATTTGGGGGTAGGGAAAATGAACGAACGAATGAAAGAAAGAACAACCTTTATTTTCAAAAGATGAAGAATTTGGTTCCGCTATGCTCGACTAGCATTCTTCACTTTATCATGCAACTTTCACTAAATTTTCGAACATTCACTTAAGTACAAGGAGTAATATATTCATAAAGAGAGTGATAAAAAACTAACATGACAAAACGTTTATATTCAACATCGGATTGACGTCCTCAAAAATATATAAATAATATATAAACAATATATAAATAATATATAAACAATAGTAACCACAAAAGAAAAACAAATAAATAAATATATGAAGCAGAAGAAAGACCAAAGACAGTCTTAGCCGTCAGATAAAAAGTGGCCAGACGGACTGAAGCTGTTATCAAGATCAAGATCTTTTGGGAAGCAAGACTATCAAGAACTGGCTGCAGGGCACACGATGCTGATGCGTTTTATGAGGAAAAAAAAGAGGAAGCAGTGATGTTTAAAGAGAGGAAGGAAGGAGGATATGTTAAAGATACTTAACAACATCCTTTCCCAGGTCAAGAATTTAAGAGAGAAAAAAAGGACACCCTAACCTTGTTCCGGTTAATGATTACCTGTAGGAAGTATAATGGGTAGAGGCGTTTAATGTTTGTTTACATGATCACTATCATGTTGCTTGTAAACATGTAATCTTGGCTGAGTGAGTGAGTGGTAGATTTTCAAGCTGGCATACTAGAAAACCAAGAAACAGGCGTGAGTGAGCAGTACTTGCAAGGAGAGGATGACACGAGGAGAGGGAAATGTCAATGTCAATTTGATGTGAAGAGTGTGTCATCTTATAATTAGAGTAGTGAGGAGTGTCAATGAGAGTGGCTGACTTGGACCTCCCCCCCCCCCCCCCCCCCCCCACCAAAAAAAAAAAAACAACCTTCTCCTTGGAAGAGAAATTCCAGTTGGGGGAAAGATACAAGAGAAACTCAGCAGAGGAAAGCGGGCGGACAGACAGAAGGAGGAGGAAAAGAAAAGTGGAAGTGAGGAATTGAATCTGTCAAAGGGGAGCAACAAGTACCCTAATCTGGAGATTGGATAACGCCGTAATTTTGTGAAATGAACGTTACCTCCCTTTGATTAATTCAACATTTCTCTTACCTCCCCTGCTCCCTTGGTCACGCTCTAGAACGGAGGATATTTCATTTGCGCGTTGACATTTTCTGTGGATGTTTCTTTCCTCTCAGTTTTTGTTTCTCAGCTCCTAAGAGTTACTGGGAGAGTTTTCTGGGAATGTATTCTGATGAGCTTAATGGAAGAGCTTCAAATAAAAAAAAAAAAGTTAAACCCGGCGAAAGATGTTGGGAAGTGGAAAGAGCGGAGTGCGGGAAAATGTGAGTATTTGTCAGGAGGGAGTTAAACAACTGAAGGAGGAGGCTGGGGTTGAGGAGAGTTAGAAAAGTAAAGGGAGATGTAGAGTTAAAGGTTAATGAAGAAAATGCTCTTAAATGAAACGAGAGAACGACCAGAAGACAGCGGAGATGGTTTCTGTTAGGTCAATACGAGGGTTCTGTTAGGTCAATACGAGGGTTCTGTTAGGTCAATACGAGGGTTCTGTTAGGTCAATACGAGGGTTCTGTTAGGTCAATACGAGGGTTCTGTTAGGTCAATACGAGGGTTCTGTTAGGTCAATAAGAGGGTTCTGTTAGGTCAATACGAGGGTTCTGTTAGGTCAATAAGAGGGTTCTGTTAGGTCAATACGAGGGTTCTGTTAGGTCAATAAGAGGGTTCTGTTAGGTCAATAAGAGGGTTCTGTTAGGTCAATAAGAGGGTTCTGTTAGGTCAATAAGAGGGTTCTGTTAGGTCAATACGAGGGTTCTGTTAGGTCAATAAGAGGGTTCTGTTAGGTCAATAAGAGGGTTCTGTTAGGTCAATAAGAGGGTTCTGTTAGGTCAATACGAGGGTTCTATTAGGTCAATACGAGGGTTCTGTTAGGTCAATACGAGGGTTCTGTTAGGTCAAAGAGGGTTCTGTTAGGTCAATAAGAGGGTTCTGTTAGGTCAATACGAGGGTTCTGTTAGGTCAATACGAGGGTTCTGTTAGGTCAATACGAGGGTTCTGTTAGGTCAATAAGAGGGTTCTGTTAGGTCAATAAGAGGGTTCTGTTAGGTCAATAAGAGGGTTCTGTTAGGTCAATACGAGGGTTCTGTTAGGTCAATACGAGGGTTCTGTTAGGTCAATACGAGGGTTCTGTTAGGTCAATACGAGGGTTCTGTTAGGTCAATACGAGGGTTCTGTTAGGTCAATACGAGGGTTCTGTTAGGTCAATAAGAGGGGCGCGCTGAACTAACAAACTTTATTTTTTGATGGGTAAAATAACGAGCAAGCAGGTCTGACTCAACTACTGCTCTTCATCTCTCAACATTCATTCTATCACTCAACGTTCATTCTGTCACAAAAGTTCAGTTAGTAGAGTCGGTACGTGTTGAACATGAATATAATGACATATTCAGCTGTATCATAGCAACTATGTGTTTTCTGTATGCATAAACCAAACGTTTAACAACTCCAGGCAATGAAGAAACCTGATGCCCCTAAGAGGGCATGTATCTAGTTCCAACAGATATTGGGGGGGGGGGGGAAAGAGAGAATGTGTGTGTGAGAGAGAGAGAGAGAAAGAGAGAGAGAGAGATTGTGAAAAGGGGGTGAAAGAAACGTATATTGGACTTTAGTAGCTCTCTTTTTCTGAACATTTCTTCACAAGAACTGGTCCAGTCTTAACAGATAACGTCTCTGACTAATCCAGTCTTAACAGATAACATCTCTGACTAGTCCAGTTTTAACAGATAAAATCTCTGACTAGTCCAGTCTTAACATATAAAATCTCTGACTAGTCCACTCTCAACAGATAAAATATATGACTTGTCCAGTCTTGACAGATAAATCTATGACTTGTCCAGTCTAACAGATAAAATTTATGTTAAAGATCATTATCTCTCCTCTTCCCATTCCCCCCACTCTCTCTCTCTCTCTCTCTTTCTTTCTTTCTCTCTCCCTCCCTTTCTCTCACTCTCTCTTTCTCTCTCCCTTCCCCAGTATAATAGACTTTGCAGGGCTGAGAAGATTATGGATCAGTTCTTGTACCTGCTGCATGAAACCTGTCTGTGATTTGCTGTATGAAACCTGTCTGTGATTTGCTGTATGAAAACTGTCTGTGATTTGTTGTATGAAAATTGTCTGTGATTTGCTGTATGAAACCTGTCTGTGATTTGCTGTATGAAAACTGTCTGTAATTTGCTGTATGAAAACTGATTTGCTGTATGATTTGCTGTATGAAACCTGTCTGTGATTTGCTGTATGAAACCTGTCTGTGATTTGCTGTGTGAAACCTGTCTGTGATTTGCTGTATGAAACTGTGATTCACTGTTTCAACTAATCCACTGTGAAACTTTGAGAACTTCAACAAGTGAAAGAACTTCAAGGCTTTTATCTCTATGTGTGTACAGGCAGAAAAATAACGGGTGTAGAAATGAAAGGAAGCAAGTATCTATGTATCATATGCAATCAGTCACTGATTAGTTTAGCATAGACACTTCCCGCAGCTGTTCTTGTTTTGTCTGTTCAGTTGCAGTCAATCTCCTTAGCTCTTTCTTTTTCTCTGCTGTCTGATTAATTTTAGACACTTCCTGCAGTTGTTTATGTACTGTCTTAGCATTTAATAAAGTTATTTATTTATATGCAGTTCTTTTTGCTATTTCCATATTCATTCATTCATTCATTCATTCATTCATTTGCATGTCCCTTGCGGAACTTTGCCTCCCAAACAGCACTCCTGTAGGCCTCTCGGTTGTGAGCAAGATGGCCTGCTGCTGCTGCATCCATTTCCAGATCGTCAACGATGTCTTGCAGCCATCTTCGTCTTGGTCTTCCTCTTTTTCTTTTTCCCGTTATGTATCCTTCCAATACGGTCTTCTCTAAATTATCATGACGTTTAATGTGTCCAAAATATTTCAGTTTTATCTCTTTAATCCTCTTCACTAGCCAGCCTTCTTCAATATTAAGCTCTTGTAGTATGACAAAGTTTTTCCATATTCATGTATCTTTTTTTTTCTTTCAGCGCAGACAGACACGAGTAAAGTGTTCTCTGGTGCACCTCGCTCTGCTGGAACATAGTCTCAGCTTTCACAAGCCGTCTCTCCGGGTCAAGAATGTGTCAAGAATAACTTTAATAGCTGGATCGATTGACTTGTCTCATCCTGACCATAAATTTCGCATGAAAAGACAAGTCGACTACTTCACTGACACCAACGCCCGCCAGATAACATATGCAAATGTTGAAAGAATGTCTTAACGAGTCTACACAAACGATGTCAAATAGTCACTGATACAAGAGGTATATTTATCCACCACGTGACTAAAAAAATGGCGGCGATGTGAAGATCCCAAGGGAAAATACCCCGGCGAGAAATGGGTAATCACGACCTATTAACTGCCAATCCATTTGCGCCAAATGTTATCAAAAGAAGAAATTCCATTGAAATTTGTTCGGTCAATGGCTCGGAGAGTATTGGGCGCACGAGAAGCAAGTGGGGCTTCAGCCAGGGCCATGGCAACCCTCTCGTGCAGTGTTTTGTCGTCTGCAAGCACGCGCAGACAAACTATTATTGATCAAAATTAGGCGTCAATGGGTCCCTCTCTCTCTCTTTTTACCCCAGTCTCTTTATCTCCACCCTTCTCATTTTCTATATCCCGCTCTGCTCTCTCATTTTCTAATTTTACTCGTCCAATGACATAGTTTCTCCCTGATACAAACGCATACTTGTATCAATATTATCGGGTGTGTGCATGTACTCTCTCTCTCTCTCTCTCTCTTTCTCTCTCTCTCTCTCTCAAAGAGTATAATTTTAAATGAAAAGTACGCTATCTACTACTTTACAATCAGTAGTTAACGTCTGTGTCTTATTTAGCTGTTTTGTGAATTTCATTTTCTTTTATTTGTCCTTTTTTTCCTGTAACGCCGCTAATATTGAAGACTGCATACGTCTGTCATCATCAGCATGTGACCTATCCTTCACAGAACATTGTTCTCTTTACAGTCAGTCTTGAAACATCTCTTTGTCTAACCAATGCCTGTTTTAGTAAGTGTGGTGTTTATAATGTCTGAGATATCCCATTGAAATTGTATTCCGCCATCTTACTGGCGTCCCAGGAACCATACATTATTTATGGTTCTCTCTCGGTCATTTGTTTTGAACATGAGGCGCACGGAAGAATATTTCGGGGCCCATGGATCAGCAAATGCAATGGCTCGATGAGAAGAAAATCTGAACATCATCTCGGTATATTTATTGCTTTATTTTTAATGAGGGGCCCACGGCTGTTTTTAGGTCGGAAAGGGGGTCCACGGCTATTCTAAGGTCGGAAAGGGGGTCTACGGCTGTTCTCTGGCTGGAAAGGGGGTCCACGGCTGTTCTCAGATCGGAAAGGGGGTCCACGGCTGTTCACAGGTTGGAAAGGGGGTCCACGGCTGTTCTCAGGTCGGAAAGGGGGTCCACGGCTTTTCTCAGGTCGGAAAAGGGACCCTCAGCTGTTCTCGGGTGGGAAAGGGAGCCCACGGCGATCTCAGGTTGGAAAGGGGTCCATAGCCACAAAAAAAAAGGATAAGAAGCACTGGTCTGGGCCATCGTGTTGTTGTGGACGATCCACACCTGGGTCAAGGGGCGTACGACCTTGATTGGGGTGTACTCGTCCACAAGATGAAGAGGTGGCAGGTCATATAAATATTTCGAGGAAAGTGCGGTAGAAAGGAGTTGAGCTAGAGGACATGGCGGGGCAAGTCAGTCTCGTCTGTGTTGTGATTTATATGGGAAACTTCCCCCCCCCCCCCCCCCCCGTCCTCATATTGTGTGTTCATATATCTGTGTAAAGTGCAGAGTGTGCATGCTGAATTCACGATCATATGGAGAAATATCTCGGTGATTCATGATTAATTATTCTTCTACTGAATGGGACGTGTTCATGCCATAATGTGTTATTTCACGTGGATATTATATGTGTTTCAATATGTATCTGGAGATACGTATCCTGGCAGCAACAGCTGCATCAAGAGGTGCTGTAGCACTGGTCAATCCGTAGAGAGGTGGAAAGAGCACAGCAAGGTAGCTGTATGATTTTTAGTGCTTTAGCACATGTGGAACTTCTGCTTGGGGGGGGGGGGGAAGAGTTTCGGGCAGTGGTAGCTGAGCGATGAAGAAGTGCATAGGCACATGGATTAATTAATGGAGAGATAGTGGTGTAGATTCGCAGCATTGGCTGCAGTATTCATAAGTGCGGTGGCACACTTGGAGATGTATGTATTGTGATTTTGGGGGGGGGGGGCAGGATAGCCCAGGCCCCCGGTTATCTGGTTCTTAATTATGTTAGTTAAGAGTTATTGCTTTACATTGATATTATGCCCGTTAATATCTTATGATATGTGTTGGATATTCTGTGCTATTTAATGTACCTGTGACTGCCAGAATCCATGTAGCTTGAGTAATAAAACATTCATGTATTTAATGGCTGACTTGGTTATCTGTAGTGAATGTTGGTGTATGTTGTGGCATATGTAACATGATGCCAACTGACGTACAGTATTCTGGGGAGATGTAATCTGGGTTGTCAGTCCTAGGATATAGTTAGAGCCTGGCCAACCAGCACGGTAGTACATTAGGCCATGGAATTGCGGAAACATCTGGGGTTTTTGTCATATCCCACCCCAAATTCATCCCAGTTGTAACTTAAGCAACGGCTAAGTTTACATTGTCATGGAAGGATAACTGTCCTTGTTATCTCTCACAGCTCTCTATAAATTATCTCAGAAAGATAAAGCTGCTGTCAGCTACAGCAAACCAGAACTAGTCAAAACTCTGTTCTATCTGCTCGTTGTGTTGCAGGAAACAAGCTGTTCAGTTCATGCAGTTTAAATCAAGGGAACATGTGTTGATGTGTTCCTTTTTGGTGGTATGATTTGCTGGAAAACACTCTCAAGATTCGAAAACAAAAACAATTTTTTTTTAAATTAAGAAAGCATCATCATGTGCCTTTTCAGAACGAAGTTGGGTGTAATGAATCTCTAATTTTCTTGCTTGATGGTGCCTCCAGACAGGCTGTGTCCTGTCCACTCTCATATGTTATCTTCCCATCTACATCTCTGTCTACCTCTTGCTCGTTTTTTCCTTCCACTTTTCCTTCTAATATGGCCCCTTTCCTTCTGCTACGTAGCATCAGCTACGACAAACTTAAGATCTCCATTTCTTGTATTTTAACAACCACAATGATTACAGACGCAATATTTTGCCATTTTATGTAGAAAACAAAAATACAGTGTTTCTCTTTTACAATCAGAGATTTTGATATTTCTTCTCTGCAAACTTGGACAAACTGTGAGGGCGGATACCCAAGTTTAACCTCTCCAGCGTAAAACCTCTCTCCTCTCTGGAGTCTCTAAAACAGCTCAAGACCAATCGAATCTCCCTGGGAAAAAAAAAGTCCCCTCGAAGCAGAATACGATTTTTCTACGCCCATGTGAGGGGGCTGGAAGTGTGCGGGACCAAATTGGAAACGAGTGCAGAGCCGGGCGGAGAAGGATCGTGATCCTAATTAGTTTATAGGAGGACACGGGTTAGCTCCCATTCTCTCCTCCTCCCCCGTCCAGTTCCACTTTCTTTTTTTTTACAATCAGGAAGAACATGCTTTATCTGCCGTCCAAAACTTTCTTCCCAGGGATAAACATCGCCATTGAGTAAACACTAATACAGTCCTCCATGGTAAAACAGATAAGGAGGAGGAGGAGTCCACAGAGAACAGAATCATCTCTAAAGTGTATCTTATAAAGAGTGAAGCATCATCATCATCATCATCATCAACATCATCAGCTTGAATATGATTAGTGAAGCTTGGTTTTATCAGACGACACAAAATGAACGTCTTCACGAAATCTGGGCCGGGTTGGGGGGGGGGGGGGGTTGTATCCATCTGGCGCCCGGAGGTCCTTTTTTTGTGTAGCGCCCCCCCCCCCAAAGTTATGAAAATATAATTAGTTTGAATAAAATTAACATTTCTTAAAAAATTTTGGAAAAAAAAATTTAACGACCCAAAAAACTATTTAAATACAATCAACTCACCTTTACATCACAAATATCACATTTTTTTTTAATGTAAGCTGGCAAAAACTGGTTGATCTTGATGCGGCCAGCCAATCGATTTCTGAAAACATTCTCCCTTTACATCAATTCTCAGCCACTCGCTGGCTGCCACTTCGTGCTTCCCTACGTCTGTCTGGACCCTTTTTTTTTTTTGTGCCCGTCTTTCATACTAGGAGGAGACCCCACCCCCCCCCCCCCCAAAAAAAAAAAAAAAGACTGTCTATATTTGTCATCTATTCTTCGTGTTTGTATCTGCTGTGTTGTTTTTGTGTATGATCCTTTAAAAGGGTTTTGCCGAAATATTGGATTGTTGTATGTTCTCCATGTTCTCATCTTGCATTCTACCATTCTTGTTTATGCCAGCTTTCCTCACTCTTTCTATCATTTTGTAAATCTCAACCATACACCTCTATCTACTTCCTGATTTCTGCATAAAGTTGTGACCCTCGACGCATGTCTAGAACAATGAAGAAGTCCTAGAACAATGAGGGAGTTCTATATGAGAGCATTGGAATAATGAAATAAAACTTAAAAAGAAATATCACGAACAAACAGGGTTGTAGAATGAGAGAAGAATTTTTTTAAAAATAAAAATAAAATGACTTTGATGAAAATAATAACAGGCAGATGATAAGAAAAACTGGCAAGAGAAAAAGGTAACGTGATACGGACGGAGAAGAAAAAGGCAACAAGTAGAAGAGAACGAAGATGGCAGAAACGATGACCATGCTTGAGTGATGCCGTCGTTAAAGAGCCAGAAAACCAACCCTGGTCAAGACCCACCTCTCTGTCAGTGCGTGCGTCTAATGGCAGGCTCAACCTAACGAGGAAAGGCTCGCCACAATCACAGGGGTAGTGGAGTTTATTGATAAGCTCCTTTTTCTGATGTAACATTTTCTGTAAAGGGGGGGGGGGGGTGTTGTACGGTGGTTAAAAAATTAAACAAAGATCTTTTGTTGCCTTTGATGATTTTACACAGAATATTCTATTTTCTGACCCTGAGTAATCTTATTGCACAGTGAACAATGTTATTTGTGAGCCATAAGTAATCTTACTGCAAAGTGAACAATGTTATTTGTGAGCCATAAGTAATCTTACTGCAAAGTGAACAATGTTATTTGTGACCCATGAATAATCTTACTGCAAAGTGAACAGTGTTATTTGTGACACACGAGTAATCTTACTGCACAGTAAGCAATGTTTATGACCTGCGAGTAATCTTACCGCACAGTAAGCAATGCTGTTTATGGTGCACGAGTAATCTTACTGCATGGTAAGCAATGCTGTTTATGGTGCACGAGTAATCTTACTGCACGGTAAGCAGTGTTGTCTATAACACATGAGTAGTCTTACCGCACAGTAAGCAATATTCTGTTTGACCATATAGTCGGAGAGAGAGAGAGAGCGGGGGGGGGGGGGGGGGGGGAATCCAGAGCCAGTAATTCCAAAGTTAAAACAAATACTTGAAAACAACTTCGCTTGGAAACCAGCCACAACTTACAAAGATCGAAACCGCTGAATGTTATAAAAAATCAAGAGAAAATGGCACGTGATGTCACAGCTGCCGTTTCCTTGCATAAATTCTGTCCTGTGTTGGTAGACGTACTCAACAGAACAACAATGGCATGCATGCACGCGATCACCACAACATAAGCCTGGAGGGAAAACAGTCGGGGGTGGGGGTGTGTGTAAGAAGCAAGAACAGGGAAATGTGAAAACAGTATGATGATTTCTAGATTTTTATTATGGCATTAGTGTGACTATTTTTTCTACATTTTTTTTTCTTCAGTAACTGTAACAATGGACACTTTTTGCCTTCTTAAATCGTGTTTG
Source organism: Achatina immaculata (assembly GCA_009760885.1). NCBI lineage: Eukaryota > Metazoa > Mollusca > Gastropoda > Stylommatophora > Achatinidae > Lissachatina > Lissachatina immaculata. The sequence goes on along the minus strand of CM019719.1, from coordinate 6,801,966 downwards.
TTTATGTTCGTGACTACATGGCATGTAACAAGTTCTTTTTCTTCTTCTTCTTTTGCGTTTCATTGTTCTTGCCCCAGACGTAGGACGTAACTGTTTGGTTACACATCAAATCCACGAAGTGCAGTGTTTCCCAAACTTTTCAAATCGTGAACCCCCAAAACCAATAATGATTCCCTGTGGCCTCATTGCCTCCTCTGCCAATTGATAATAAATTAAAAACGTTCACATATGAAATAAAAATAATAACAGTTATAATAATAATAATAATAGACGTGGTAAGTATATAAGATAATTTATTCATTTTACAATTTTATTTTTTATGTCAGTTGTTTGAGACTGAATCTGTAAAATAATATTTAACATTTATCTCTGTGACCTAGGAAAATAACAGATTAAAATGAAAGCCTAGCTTTATTATGTTGGCGTCACATGATCCTTTCAAGGCCCAGGACTTTGGAACTGATGGCTTGTCGTATGAACTGATACAGTGGATACCTTTTCGGCTTCGCACAGGTCATAACAGGCCGAAGTGTCATCTATTTAACAAGCCCAAGATGGGCTCGAACAGACGTGTGCCCATGTGGCACAATAAGATCTCGGGAAAACATATTCTACAAGAGAGCTCAATACGAGATGAACAGAGAAAACAGATGCAGCGACATCTACACCACTCCCAGACAAGCTCCGGCTTACCACTGTTACTTCAGAGAGTATACAAGTCGACGTCTGAATATGATCGACGAAGTGTGAGTCGACGCTTGAGACTGATCGACGTGGTCTCAGTTATGGTACAGCTTATTAAGTGCCACAGCAGCCTTTTAGAAGAATCGATCCATTTTCACAAGTACATTCTGGGACACGAGGAAAACCATGTCGGATATCATCACTACTATCTTTCAAATCGCCAAGGAGTAGGTACAAGTGAATGTAACAGTAACAGCAGGAACAAACTACAAATACGTCCAGCGAGACCAATGAAAACGATGCTATGAAAGCAGCAAAGTTGATATATCAGTGTGGATGAATGTATGCAGTGTAACGCTACGAAGAGGTAAGACAGTCTAAGAAAAAGATTGATCAAAGTAGCCATGCTATACAACTTTAAATAGGAAACACAAAAACTGATTAAGTGTATCAATGTTGCATATCTACAGATATTGACAATAAAGAAAGAAAGAAAGAAAGAAAGAAAATACAGAAAAAAAGACAGAAAGAAAGAGCAAACGTCCCTCGGTATCCGCGGAGAGGATTGATCTCCAGCGAATATCAAAACCTGTGGATGCTCAAGTCCTTTGTATAAAATGTAATATTTCGACATAACCTCTGCATATCCTCTCAAATACTTTCAATCATCTCTAAACTATTTATAAGACCTAACATTACTTATAATGCCTAACATTACTTATAATACCTAGCATTACTTATAATACCCAATATTACTTATAATACGTAATTCAACGTAAATAGTTGTTATACTGTACCGTTTAGGGAATAATGACAAGAAAAAATGTCTGTCCAAGTTTAATACAGACGCAACCCACCGTAGCGATAGAACGTGACTCGAGACGAACAGTGACGAAACAACGAGTTCTGGAGAAAGAGTGAGGATCTTTAAAATGGCAGGAAGTTACAGCAGGGTATAAGTTCGTTAGATTGGAATCAACGTTGCGTTGGGCCAGCGGCAAAAGTTTTCCTTTTCGGAACTTTCTGGAATTTTTTTTTTTCCTCGAATATTTCCATCCGCGGATAGGGAGAGCAGAGTGTTTGTTCAAACTGTGGTACAAAATATACATAATAATTTCTTCTGAACAAACGTGCTTTTAGAAAACAACAATAACTAAATCAACACTGAAAAAAAACGAGGTTTAATCCAAATCATATAGAAAGTACTGCTAACTATATTGTCATTCAGCGCTAGGCCAGTTCATATCAGAAATATAAGGATAAAATAAGGCGCTAACTAGAGAGGGGACAAAAACTGATCACAGCTGTGATCAGAGGGAGCATAACAAGGAAATACAGCATGACAACATGTCAGGTATCGCGCCAAGTTTTTGAAAACCGATTGCAGGCCTTCCAGATTAAATTCCATGGCAAATTTCATACAATAATAATATGGAAGGTAATTTTTCTTCTCGTATTGCCCTAGTCGGCTGAAATACCCGACACTGCAACAAAAAAATCGTTTTATGGTGAAAAGTGCAGCGCTCTTTAAGGAAAGGTTACCATTTTAGTTTGGAGAACAGCAGCCAAACATTACCTATGTCTGTTAGAATATTCATAAACCGGTGACCTTCTGAGCAAGAACTGTCAGGATGTAACAATGTCAGGATGAAACAATGTCAGGATGTAACATTGTCGGGATGTAACAATGTCAAGATGTAACAATGTTAAGAAGAAATGCTCGTTCTTTCATGCCCCTATTCTTTCACCGCTTGGACTTTACGAAAACGTGTTCACAGTTTGCTAACCAGGACCAGTCACATTATTACAAAAGGTAAGAAAATCAGTAACTGATTACCTGGTTAAGTCACTCACTTTTGTAACATATGTAAATCCGTACGCTTTTAAAAAAAAAAGTCCAAAAGTCCCACAGATCGTCCTGTCTTAATATATCCCTCCGCTTACGGATACTTCACATCAGGTCATTCAGCTACTTTATCTCTTCATTCAGTTCTCATCTATGCAAAAACAACTAACCACCGATGTGTTATCACATCAAAGAATGAATATCAAAACAGGGCGGATTACTTTTTCCCCCCTTAACACTACTTTCTCTATGTTACATACTTTATCACACAAGGAAGATTATTATGATACTGAACATAAAAATTAGTGTAAAAAATAATGTTCTTAAGTTACTTGTATGTGTTCTCTATGAAAAGTTTCATGTGTTGTTCTTTTGTGAATAGTTCTTTGCAGAACGTTTTGTGTATGTATTATATGTTAAATGTTTTGTATGCGTTCTTTGCAGAAAGTTCTGTATATGTATTCAATATATATATATATATATATATATATATATATATATATATGCGAAAAGTTTTGTGTGTTTTTCTTTGAGAGCTGTGGCTAAAGATGGAAATAAAAGATGAGGAAACTCAACACCTGGTGAAGTGTCTCATGTATTCAGATATGGACGCAGTGAAGAGCGAAAGCAAAGCCAAAAACGTCATCTTAAAAGGAATATTTCAAAGCAAACAAAGAGTCCCTCGTCTCCTTGTGCTCTGTCGTTTTCAGCTACGCGCAGCAATTCTCTTGTAGGTGTTACATTCTCCAGGATCGTACAAGTAGCACAGTGGCTCTCAACCTTTTTACAAACCACGGTCCCTAAATTGTAATTACAAGTTCTCCCTGTTTCTCTCTCCGCCCTCTTACGAATCTCCGCCTGTTGGTAATAAATGAATCCAGTTTTACGTATTTCTACGTCTACGTTACCTTGATTTTCTACGTAGATGACATTTGGCAGATCCCAGGCTGGGACCAGATGGAAATGAAAATGTTCTTCAGAAGAGGAATGTTCAAATGCTCTCAAATTAAGAAAGTATGTGCTTTAGTTGTTAGCTTTTCTACTTCAAATCTTGTCTTAGCTTTCCAACTTCAAATCATGTCTTAGCGTTTCTAGATCAAACTATGTCTTAGGTTTTTCTACCTCAAATAACATTTTTAACGGTGACAAAAGAAACTGAACTAAGAATGTAAGTTGCGATCTGTAACTTCTAAATAGTTGCCATGTTCTGAAATGATCAACCCTTATATACTTGGCCAGTTTAACAGTGAGTGGACAGTAGTAGTAGTAGTAGTAGTAGTAGTAGTAGTAGTAGTAGTAGTAGTAGTAGTAGTTGTAGTAGTAGTAGTGTTCATAAAGAATTCAGCTTTCACGCAAAACATTGGAGTTAAATCATCTGTCTAGTATCAGCCAATGAGCTTGTTAAACATGGTACCTAGCCCAGCTGTGTCAGGGAAATTGTTTACGAAACTGGAGAATATCTGCATACAAAGCGAGGCATAAAAAAACGTGACTAAAGTACAGTTACGCACAACTGTCCGTGCACACAACAAAAACAAATGAAGTTGCCGAAAAAATGTCATAAAATGGCATGAATGTTATATAAATTCTCTGGTTAACATTTTCGAAATGTCTCCGCTCACAAATAAAGTTCAACAAGGGAAGGGAAGTAACTTTATAGTCGTTCTTAACATTCGTTTCTTTCATAAAGGGGTTCAACCATGAAAAATATTTCACATTATAGTCATATGAATGTATATTGATTACGTCAGTGTTCATGGATATTAAACAAAAAAGTGGACTTAGAAACTGCATATAAACTATTAATTACAATAGATCAAACTATGAAAAAAAACCCGTATAATTTTGTCCCACATGTAGAGAAATTATCGTGCCAAACGGAAACAAAAAAGGCACATAGAGGTCCCAGTAACTTTACTGCAGGGACAGGAAAGACAAGGGCCATTAACGCCGATCAAACGACATATGATTAAAGGTGCGCCAGCTTAGCTTCGCCGGACTAGATTCAGTAAATCCACAGAGAACTTCATTTGGACTTAATAGCGCTTAACGGAATGATGGTCCTCGTCCTATAATCACATCAGCTGCAGTCAGATATATGAATCTTTTTTTTTTCATAGACCACATATAATTCATAAATAAAAAAAAACAGAACCGGAATAGCATTGCCGACTGAATCATAGTCCAAATATTAGTTTCATGGGCGCAGTGTCTCTACAGTGATCTCTCACCTTCTACATCGGTTGATGTTTCACTCAGATTCAAATGTATCGTCAAATAGCATAAAACCCCAGCTAGATACTATATCAACTTCGAAAGCACGCTCAGAAAGTAAGAGAAAAATTAGACAAAATAAAAATTCAGAATTATTTAATACCAGTTTTTTTAAAAATTCAGTTGCATTCAACATATGTTTTCTTTACATCAAACACAACGGCTCTTTTAAAAATAAAGTTTCTTGGGTGGAGAAGTACCCGCGGCCCCACACGCCCACACAATACCCACTTTCCAAACTTGCTATTTTTAAGCCTTGGGCTTTATCGTTCTTCCCCGTCATGCTGTATTTAAAACACAACTCAACAAGTTCGCCCTCAATACAACACGCCAAGTCGGTCGTGCTTATAGCTCGTGTTAGGCCCTGTAGTTTTGGGATCAGCTATTGTGCTGGGGTAATCTTAAGTCAAAATCTAATCTTATTTCTGAAGTTGCTTTACGACTCGGGGGTTCGCTACCTTCCTGGGCGTATGATTACTTTTCCTGTAGTCCTGTATTTGATATTTGGGGAAAATTAGGAAGAGAAAAATTGATGGAAGACTTTGATGGGAAGAGAGAAAAAAAAGGGGGAAATAGGATAAATAGTATGTTTTTAAAATAGCAAACATGTTTTAATGATGAGTGGATGAAAAGGGATGAATGGAAGACGCGAAAGAAAGGCAAAATAACACGAATAACGAGGGAAATGTGTGTTAACAATCAAGCAGGGCGGAAAAAATAAGTTAAAAAAATGAAATGAGAGATAAGAAAATGTAAACGTTGAATGTTTCTTACCTTTACTGTAAACTGCGCTTGTGAGTAAAGCGAGGAGTGCACGTGCAATGACGTAATTATCCCAGTGACGCCTCATAGTGACCAGCACGTGGACTAGGACCTCAGGGAAACACAGCTTAATAATCCAGGACAATTGTTCCAGGAATCCACACACATCTCACTCAAGAACTAAATCCAAATTGTTGAATTCAGCGCGTGATTTTTTTTCTCCTCTCTATTTCACATGTTTCTTTACACTCGCAACAAAGCACAATTTTCTGTTTCGTGTTTGCTGTTTCTCTTGTGCTTCTATTGACTATGAATTCTTAAATTCATCAAGAAACAAGCAAGCGGACAACTGAATGGAGAGATTATAAATTCTGTGAAAATTATAGCACACCTGTTTCAGATAACTGAACTAGTATCTTAAAATTTCGGAATGAATATAGACACTAAGATATTAACGAAACAAAATAATTATAATTAATCTTTACACTTAATTTTTTATTTCTTATAATCATGATTCTCAGTAATGTGATTTGCAGAGAGGGTTAGTTTTACTATTGTTGATAAGTTCTCCGCTGATAAAACGTGTAAATACTCGTGTATTATTATGTTAATGTGGTCTTGGTAAACACACAACGTAGGAAAGAAACAAACATTCACCACAAGTCACTGTCCACAAGATGCTCAAAGCCTGAGTGAACCTGCTTTTCTGTTGTTGCTTGAGGAGTTCACAATCCTTCCACAAACTTTCAAGTTAGTTTCCACCTTGTCAAAACGTCCGAACTTTGGAAAACACGTCAAGGTGGGGTGTCTGGTAGATGTCAGTGGCTGGTTAGATCCTCGGTCTCACTGATAAAGTACATCTACCTGCAAGAAATGTATTAAGAGTTTTACTTCATGTCTTCTTGACTAACTTCTAGAAAGCTTTTCATTGCAGCATTTAACTATCAACAAACCCCAAATCCAGGCCTTGCACGCGTTCACTTAACTGTGGCTCTCCTTGTTTTTGATAACGCCGTGGGCCCTCGACCCGCATTGCCTCTCGCCGCGGGCTCGCATAGCGGACGTTCCATCCGCCATGTTGTTGCCTACGACGCCGAGTAAGCGCCACGCAAACGATTGGACCATGCGATATTAACCCCGCCTTCCAGGTCGGAGATGCTTTCTTTCAATTGGTCAAAGGTTCTAACCTGATGGCCAGTTGGCGGAACTCTGTGGTACTGAGCGAAGACCTCACAATTACCGTTCTGTACTCTCCATTGTCTTTTTTAAAAACTTAACAGGCTGTGCACGCGAGCAGCGATCGCCGATCACCACAGCTGCAACCAAGCAATTCTTGAACATGTGCAAACGTTTTTCTCAATTCATTTATTATAAGGTGCCTTGCGCGACGTGTAGGCGTGTGTTCTCCTGCACAGAGCCTATCTCTGGCGCTTTCTATGATTCATTCAGTGCACAGTGTGAATTTTGGTGGACACTTTCTCTCTAAACTTAACATTTCTCTTAAGACAGAGAGGCCAGCACTTTACAGTGTCTGTGCTACATTTTATAGCACATAATCATTATTTTTATAACGTGTAACCACTATTTTTATAACGTTTAATGAGCATTCATAAATTTAAACTATTCTATACACAAGAATTTGTTTATCTTCATTAGCAAGTAAAACTTCGTGATTTTACATGGAATTAATTGTAAAATGCTAAGTCTCTCTCGCAAACTCTCTCTCTTACACACACATACATACATACATACATACAATACATACATACATACATATATACATACATACATACTTACATACATACATACACACACGTAAGTTTCCTCACATCTCCTATATCTCCTCAGATACACCGTATTTATTCTATCTCTCAGTATCTCTTTCTCTCTCTTTCTGTCTGTCTTTCTCTCCTGAGTGTATGTGCATAAATGCGATTGCTGCATCATATCTCTGCCGTAGCAGGGCGGATTGAAGAATTTGGTAAAATCCACACAGCTTTTTTTAACAAGTATTATTCAATCTGTTCGTCCGTCTGTCTGCATCCATCCATCCATCCATCCATCCATCCATCCATCCATTCGTCCGTCCGTCCGTTTGTCTGTCTGTCTCTATTTTGTCTGTCGATTATCATTCTATCTCTCGGCCTGTCAGTCAGTAAGTCTGATTGTTTGTCTAATTTCTCTCTCCCTCTCTCTCTTTTTCTCATTCTCTCTCCATCTATCTCTCTCTCTTTCTCTTTCACTCTTTCTCTCCATCTTCTTGGATTTCATTTTCACCATTCTTTTTTTTTTTAATCTCCCGGAAAAAGATCCAACTCCATCAGCTGTCAGAAGACACAAATTCTGCTCACGTATAGAATAACAGCGCTAACAAATTTTCTCTAAAAACAAAGACAGGTAAAACATTGAAAACTCCGCCAATACAATCTGTTTTCTTTTCAAAGTCTAAGTAAACCGACGGCACAAAAAGATAAACCAGGAAATTGATCATCAAGAAGATCCACAGATAATGAGTATAGTTATTGATATCCTTAATCATATAATTAGTAGTTATGTTGGGTTGAGGGGGTGGGGTGGGGTGGGGGGATGGTGGAATGGGACGTCCCGTAAAACAAGCCCAGTGGTGTACAGGTATATACTTATTTGAAGTAACCGCCTTAGAAACTTAAAGAAACGACTTGCTTCAATTAAAACGTGTTAAAACGAGTTTTTTCGTTGTCAAGGCAAGAAGACAACGTCCGCTTTGGCAACCAGCAACCCGTAACCGACATGCAAGCGTCAGGGTTGGTGAACCATAGCTGATCAAGACCCTGTCCCCGCTAGGAACAGACGTAGTCTGGCTAGCAGGGCAGGGATCGCCATTGTTCCCCGGATGGTGGAGTCTGGTCTGTTGCACATCCTCTGTTTTTTATAGCTCAACCCAGGGGTTGCAAAATAGCCGCTCTAGCTCGCCACCAACCCGACACCATCTTGTGCCTCAACATCTTCATCACATCGGCTGCAAAAAAAAAAACCCAAAAAAACGTAATGAATGCTGTTCTATTAAGAAGAAGAAGAAGAAGAAGTAGAAGAAGAAGTCCTTTGCTCCCTGGAATGTGAGATAGATTTGAGTTCAACGGTGTTTGAGGCTACTGCTCGCACACTGACGAAGACTTAAAGTGAAAGCAATTAAGTCATGAAACAACTGTTGTATAGGTTAACCTGGATACACCAGTAAGAGTGACACTGAAACCACGTGACCTGTTTGGATGATTCTTTGTCTACATGACCCGTCAGAAAATGATTGACATTTCTTCTCTTCTAAGGAATGCCCAACAAGAAAAAAGACGGATATCGCAAATTTGAAGAGGTTGGATATGATCGCACAAACTGGACGGAGATATGTGGCAAGACAGCTGAAAGGACAAATGTAGCCAGACAACTGAATAGACAGATGTAGCTAGACAACTAAAAGGACAGATATAGCCAGACAACTGAAATAGAGATATAGCCAGAGATTGAATAAATAAATGATTTGTTTTAAAGGTTAAGAATTGGCCACACAGGCCCGTCTTATATTCAGAACTGAAAGGAGAGATATGGCTACACAACTGAGTGGAGAGATATGGCTACACAACTGAGTGGAGAGATATGGCTACACAACTGAGTGGAGAGATATGGCTACACAACTGAGTAGAGAGATATGGCTACACAACTGAGTGGAGAGATATGGCTACACAACTGAGTAGAGAGATATGGCTACACAACTGAGTGGAGAGATATGGCTACACAACTGAGTGGAGAGATATGGCTACACAACTGAGTGGAGAGATATGGCTACACAATTGAGTAGAGAGATATGGCTACACAACTGAGTGGAGAGATATGGCTACACAACTGAGTGGAGAGATATGGCTACACAACTGAGTGGAGAGATATGGCTACACAACTGAGTGGAGAGATATGGCTACACAACTGAGTGGAGAGATATGGCTACACAACTGAGTAGAGAGATATGATTACACAACTGAGTGGAGAGATTTGGCTACACAACTTAGTTGAGAGATATGGTTACACAATTGAGTGGAGAGATATGACTAGTGAACTGAATGGAAAGATATGGCTACACAACTGAGTGGATAGATATGGCTACACAAAGGAGTGGTGAGATATAGCTGCGCAACTGAGGGGAGAGACATAGCTATACAAAATTAATGCATACATATGACTACACAACTGAGTGGACAGATGTGGCTACACAACTTAGTGGAGAGATATGGCTACACACTGAGTGAATAGATATGGCTACACAAATGAGTGGAGAGATATGGTTGCACAACTGAGTAGAGAGATATGGCTACACAACTGAATGAAGAGATATGGCTACATAACTGAGTGAATAGATATGGCTACACAAATGAGTGGAGAGATATGGCTGCACAACTGAGTGGAGAGATATGGCTACACAACTGAATGGAGAGATATGGCTACACAATTGAGTGGAGAGATATGGCTACACAAGTTATTGGAGTGATATGGCTGCACAAGTTAGTGGAGAGATATGGCTACACAACTGGGTGGAGAGATGTGTTTACACAACTGAGTGGAGAGGTATGGATGAGCAATTCACAGGAGATATGCCCGGACAAGAAGTTAGTGGAGGAGGTCAACGAATTTGTATACCTTGGCAGTAGAGTAGTAGAAAATGGAGACAACACAGAGGACATCAACAGCAGACTTACTAGAGCAAACCAGACTTTTGCAGTGCTGCAGACTATATGGAAATCTAAAAAACTAAATATGATACGAAAATCAGGATATTTAAGAGTAATGTCCTAAGTGTACTACTCAATGGAAGTGAATGCTGGAAAATCACAAAAACAATAGAAAACAAGTTGAATTCTTTCCAGACTAAATGTTTACGAAGAATTAGAAAAATATTTTGGCCAAACACCATAAGAAATAACATCTTGTTGGCAGAAATGCAGATGAAGCCACTGACAGCAATTATTGAGGAAAGACGCTGGCGATGGTTGGGACATGTGCTCCGAATGACTGACAACTCACTACCAAAAATAGCACTAAGATGGACACCACAGGGGAACAGAAGTAAGGGTAGAAAAAAGAGTGGATAGATATGGCTACACAACTGAATGGAGAGATATGGCTACACAATTGAGTGGAGAGATATGGCTACACAAGTTATTGGAGTGATATGGCTGCACAAGTTAGTGGAGAGATATGGCTACACAACTGGGTGGAGAGATGTGTTTACACAACTGAGTGGAGAGGTATGGATGAGCAATTCACAGGAGATATGCCCGGACAAGAAGTTAGTGGAGGAGGTCAACGAATTTGTATACCTTGGCAGTAGAGTAGTAGAAAATGGAGACAACACAGAGGACATCAACAGCAGACTTACTAGAGCAAACCAGACTTTTGCAGTGCTGCAGACTATATGGAAATCTAAAAAACTAAATATGATACGAAAATCAGGATATTTAAGAGTAATGTCCTAAGTGTACTACTCAATGGAAGTGAATGCTGGAAAATCACAAAAACAATAGAAAACAAGTTGAATTCTTTCCAGACTAAATGTTTACGAAGAATTAGAAAAATATTTTGGCCAAACACCATAAGAAATAACATCTTGTTGGCAGAAATGCAGATGAAGCCACTGACAGCAATTATTGAGGAAAGACGCTGGCGATGGTTGGGACATGTGCTCCGAATGACTGACAACTCACTACCAAAAATAGCACTAAGATGGACACCACAGGGGAACAGAAGTAAGGGTAGAAAAAAAGAGACATGGAGAAGAACAACAGAAGGGATGTTGAGCAATAGAGGGCTCACCTGGGCAAGAGCAGAAAAAAAGGCAAAGGACAGGCATTTGTGGAAAACCCTTGCGGAAGCCCCATGTGCCCTGGGCACTTAAGGCTCAGAGAGAGAGAGAGAGAGAGAGATGCCCGGACAAGTGAAAGGAGAAGCTACAGGACAGTTGAAAAGAGAAATGTGACCGGATATTTGAAAGAAAGACATGACAGGGGAAAGAAAGCATAATGAAACTATACGTATAGATATTAGTATGGTACAGTAAAACAGATACAGAATAAAGAAATAAATAATTAAGTCACCAAAATTCTAAAAACAAAAACAAAGTCCATGCCAGAAGAAAATGCTCGTAATAACAAAACGCTGTACGTTACGAGTTTAATAATTCCATAGGGTCTTGAGCAACTGAAATTATCAATAACAACAAAGAAACAAAGAAAAAAAAACAAAGTTGCTAGAACAGCTATTAACATATCTCGTAACAGTATAGTTTTGTTCCAGGCTTAAACAAGTCCTGACTGTGGCACGGTATTCACCACAGCAGGATCTGCAAGAGCTTTTCATTGGCAGCCACATCCAGATGCTCTTTGTATCAGCCCATCGGAAGGGTTGGCACAGTGTGAGATCTGTACGTCATTTATGACATATGGGCAACCCTTGGCCCTCGGGACACATGTGGCCCATGGCAACTTTATTTTTTCTTGTGACACCCAGCCAATCTAGTTAGTTTCTTTAAAAACCGTGTAGTTTGCTGGACACGATGACGATATTATATTTAAGAGTTACAGCAGCCTGGTTTGATAAGTTAATAATATATCTCTCTTCCCGCCCACCGCCCCTTCTGTGTGTCTGTCTGTCTGTCTGTCTGTCTGTCTGCTCAATTGCATTAAATTTAGTTATATTTGTTTTGTGATTACGAGGTTAGTAAAATTCTCTGTTTTTTAAAGTGTGTGCCCATGCGAAGATGGAAAAATATTTGTTTGGCCCTCCGGACAGAAAAGGTTGCCCTATGCCTCTCGCATACTGGCGGTGAGTTTCCAGTGAGAAACTGGATTGCTGGAGTGTGAAGCGTTGGTGCTTTAGAAACTGGACTGCTGGAGTGTGAAGTGTTAGTCCCTTCACATTTCAAGGCCACTGCAGCATCTGTGGTAGGGAGGCCGGTACTTGTCCTCATGGCCCTTGTTCTCCTAAGGAAACTTCAGGTACACATCTTTGGAGACTGGGGTGGACACTTGTGCCTGTCGATCCGACCAAAAAAAAAAAAAACTACGGCCGAGCGCAAAATCGAACAAGGGACCTTCTGATCCGCATGCGAATGCACTAACTACTACACCACAACACCACATTTTATTTTATTTTATTTTCTTATGGAGTTCCAAGGATTTAGAAGTTGGACTGCTGTAGTCCTAGAGAGTTAGAAATTGGACTGCTGTAGTCCTAGAGAGTTAGAAATTGGACTGCTGTAGTCCTGGAGAGTTAGAAATTGGACTGCTGTAGTCCTAGAGAGTTAGAAATTGGACTGCTGTAGTCCTAGAGAGTTAGAAATTGGACTGCTGTAGTCCTAGAGAGTTAGAAATTGGACTGCTGTAGTCCTAGAGTTAGAAATTGGACTGCTGTAGTCCTAGTTAGAAATTGGACTGATGTAGTACTAGAGAGTTAGAAATTGGACTGTCGCAGTTCTATGGAGTTAGAAATTGGACTGCTGTATTTTCAATGAGTAAGGAACTGGACTGCTATAGTTATAGGAGGGCTAGAAATTGAAATGCTATAGTTCTAAGTAGTTAGAAATTGGACTGTTGAAATTCAGTGAAATTAGAAAGTGGACCGCTGGAGTTCAATGGTCTTAGAAACTGGACTGTTGAAGTTAAAGGGGGTTATGGACTGGACTGTGTGAGATGAATGGACTGTGATGCTAGGATACATCTTACAAGTGGGACTTTCAACCTTTGTGTTTGCTGAAGAAATTTTGTTTGCTGGCATGAAAACTTAGGAACTACACACAAAGAACTCGGTTCTCCGCGGCGCTACGCGGGGAGCACAGCATTATCATTGTTGCATAATGGAGGGGGCCCAGGAACTTGGGAAGAAAAACAAAGACCAAAAAAGAAACAAAAAAAAAACCAACATCTGCCTGACACATTCTCCTTTCTACAAAGCCAGTTGATTTCCCGCATGAGCGGCCAGAATGGATTCGGCTAATTAAGCCAATCAAAGCCTTTGTCTTGACTACTGATGTCGGATAGCCAATCAATAATCACGTCTCTGGCGTGTCCAAGAATAGGCATGTCATGTGATCTGTCTGAGAAAAAACATTGGACGTGCAAGAGGCACGTGCGGCTAATAACGGTTTCTAATCCGAAATATTTGTGTGTGTCTGTGTTTTTGTTTGAGGAGGTTTAGGGGAGAGAGGAGAGAGAAAGAAAGAGAGGGGTGGACAAGATAATGCTGCCAATCACCAAAAGAGTACGACAAAACAATTATAGCTTAAGTATCGCAGGGAAATGTTGAGTATGTCTTAAGAGATCGCGTCATTTTACATTTCGATTTGGTCTGATGCGATGTCATGAGGACGGGGTGCGTCTCACTTTGTGTTACTCACTGCACCTCCTGTTACCAGCTTAGTTTAGATCTTAAGACATAGACAAAGGTTCTCAACATTTTCTGAGTCAGCAGTTTCATTTCATTTCGTGGAGTTTTTTTTTTTTTAGAAAAAAAAGAGGGGGGGGGGGAATTTTTTTTTTCTCCTCATCTTTCAAGTCACTGTGGAGTCCCTGGTAATAGGGCAGACAACCGTGCCAAGAGGGTGCACAGGGGCTCTGTACAAACAAAGAAGTATCCTACCGCCCCCCCCCCCAAAAAAAAAGAAGTATCTTATCCCAAACAAAGAAGTATCTTACTACAAACAGAGAAGTATCTTACCCCAAACAAAGAAGTACCCTTGCCCCAAACAAAGAAATAACCTACGCAGCAATCCAGCAAATCCTTTCCCGCAATCCAGCAAATCCTTTCCCGCAATCCAGCAAATCCTCCGAGGGAAATACTAGGCGAACCTTGTACAACCACAAGAGCAAACCTCACCCACATGACGAGACAAAGAAAAAAAAAAAGAAATAAAAGAAAACCAAAACATCAGTTTCAGACTATGAACACATAGTAAAACCCTATAATAACTAAGCAAAATCAAGGAAAAACCACAACCCAAAATGCAGAACAATATAATGAGAAGGAAACAGCTGTTAAACGTTTCCTACTTGAATGACCAAAAGAAGATGAACTATGAATAAAACTGTTTCCAAGACACCCTACAGTTCAGAACTGTCTATATACCAAGGCGGAACAACTAGAAAGGAGAGTCAACTTCTTTACTATGGCAACAACTAGAAAGGAGAGCCAACGTCTTTACTATGGCAACAACTAGAAAGGAGAGTCAACTTCTTCACTATGGCAGCAACTAGAAAGGAGAGTCAACTTCTTCACTATGGCAGCAACTAGAAAGGAGAGCCAACTTCTTCACTATGGCAGCAACTAGAAAGGAGAGTCAACTTCTTCACTATGGCAGCAACTAGAAAGGAGAGTCAACTTCTTCACTATGGCAACCGATCAAATTTCATACAAATATGGCTTCTTATATAACTTGATTTTATGCATCATTTATCACGAACTCTGTATGAAAAATAATTAACATAAACTGACATTAGCATACATAACTGTTTTACTAAATACTTTTCACTTACCATTTAAGACACACGAATCTCAGTCAGACATACAGTCTCAATCAGACATACGAGTCTCAGTCAGACACATGAGTCTCAGTCAGACACACGAATCTCAGTCAGACATACAGTCTCAATCAAACACACGAGTCTCAGTCAGACACACGAATCTCAGTCAGACATACAGTCTCAATCAAACACACGAGTCTCAGTCAGACACACGAATCTCAGTCAGACATACAGTCTCAATCAAACACACGAATCTCAGTCAGACACAAGAATTTCAGTTAGAGTACAGGTATTTATCTTCGAACATCTCACATTATAACTCACCCATCTTTGAGTTGAGAGCTATCGATCCACTAGCAATGTTTCACGTGTGGTAAATCACTTATCTCGTTTTATAGAAACTATAAATTCATTTATCTTGTTCACATCTTCGCTAAAATCAGTTTTAAATGGATATTTCATTGTTAATACTTAGAACAGAATGAGGTAGCATAGTAAATCAACATTTTCAAACGCTTTGATTTGAGTTTTGATATCAGCTTTTAACTGTTTTTATCTGCTTAAAGTTAGTGACACAGGCTGCCCTGCTGTCTGGACAGCACGAGGCTGTGTTTGTATCATCTGTAAAGTGCGCACCACAATAGCCTCATCATGGGATTTGGCGTCGGACCGTTGACGCGAGGGATTTCAGAAACTGGACTAAAACCTGCCTGCTCAACAGACCGTGACTTTCCGTTTCAAGAAGATGTGTCGTGGGCTGAAAATGCGCGACGCGCCCGTGAGTGCACCAGAGGATTGGCGAATCCACGGGTGCACCATTCACTTGAAGTGCACTCCCTCACTCTGAGCACGTTGCTGGAGAAAGGCTTCAATTTTCCGCATGTTAAAGGACGTGTGTCTATGTGAGAGCTTTCATTGTGAGGTTATTGTTGCCTCTTGTTCACAGTGGTAAATTACAATGTGTGAGTAAATGTCCCGTTCAAGTCCCGTATTTTAGCAACAAATGTATGAATGTAACCTGCCGTCCGTGGTTCTTTTTTCACGCGTATACTATTGCGATAATGCTAACAAAAGTAGTAGTAGTAGTAGTAGCAGCAGCGGCAGTAGTAGTAGTAGCAGCAGTAGTAGTAGTAGTAGTAGTAACAGTAGCAGCAGCAGTAGTAGTAATGGTAGTACTAATAGCAGTAGCAGCAGCAGCAGTAGTAGTAGTAGTAGTAACAGTAGCAGCAGCAGCAGTAGTAGTAGTAGTAGCAGTAGTAGTAGGAGTAGTAGTAGTAGCAGTAGTAGTAGTAGTAGGAGTAGGAATAGTAGTAGTAGTAGTAACAGTAGTAGTAGGAGTAGTAGTAGTAGTTGGAGTAGGAGAAGTAGTAGTAGCAGTAGCAGTAGTAGTAGGAGTAGGAGTAGTAGTAGTAGTAGTAGTAGTAGTAGGAGTAGTAGTAGGAGTAGTAGTACGAGTAGTAGTAGTAGCAGTAGTAGTAGGAGTAGGAATAGTAGTAGTAGTAGTAGTAGCAGTAGTAGTAGTAGCAGTAGTAGTAGTAGTAGCAGCAGTAGTAGTAGGATTAGGAGTAGTAGTAGTAGTAGTAGCAGTAGTAGTAGTAGTATTAGGAGTAGTAGTAGTAGTAGGAGTAGTAGTAGTAGCAGCAGTAGTAGTAGGATTAGGAGTAGTAGTAGAAGTAGGAGTAGTAGTAGTAGTAGTAGGAGTAGTAGTAGTAGTAGTAGTAGCAGTAGTAGTAGTAGGAGTAGGAATAGTAGTAGTAGGAGTAGTAGTAGTAGCAGTAGTAGTAGTAGTAGTAGTAGCAGTAGCAGTAGGAGTAGCAGTAGTAGTAGTAGAATCAATGGAAATAGTAGCATCGGGAGAAGTAGTAGTAGTAGTAGTTGTAGAGTAGTAGTAGTAGTAGTAGCAGAATCAGTGGAAATACTAGCATCGGTAGTAAAAATAGTAGTAGTAGGAGTAGTAATAGGAGTAGTAGAAGGAGTAGTAATAGTAGTAGTATTAGGAGTAGTAGGAGCAGTAGTAGGAGAAGTAGTAGCACCGGGAGCAACATCATTAGTAATCTATTTTTCTTTACAATTCTCGATTGAAGAAATGTAGATGCAGCACAGCGCACATGGGGCGCTATAGACAAACTGGTTTCTGGCAGCGTGAAGTTGAGACAGGTTCAAGGCTAGAAACCCACATGTAAAAAAGCAAATGTTTGACGTTTGTCCCACGCTGATGCTGGGAAATGACACAGACAACCTCACGAACTCTTGATGTCTTCCAAACCAAGTGACTAAAAAAAAGTAAAAGGATTATTCTGGTCAAATATCATAAAACATGACATCTTGTAAAGAAACAGACATGACAACATGTCAACAGTGACTGAAAGAAGGTGGCAATGGATTTAGCTATACTGTGAAAATGACAGACGAGTCCTTACAAGAACAGGTTTGATGTGAGCTCTATAAGGTAAAAGAGGCCCTTTCTTTCTTCGGGACGACCAAAAGGAACATGAAGACGTACAGCAGAAAAACAATCATCATCATCATCAGGTGCCGTGCCGACTGGCCCAGAAAAACAAACAAACTACTAAGCGAAGGACTGAGATGGGAAATGGTAAGAGAACGGACCGACAAGAGTGGAAACCTCTAGCTACGAAGAGCCCCATGAGTGTGGGGGGGGGGGGGGACACGACAAGGAAGGTGATAAGACAAGACTTACTTAGTGTTAACAGGTTTCTTTGTTTTTGTCATGGATGGATGGATGGATGGATGGATTTACTGATTAAACATTTACAGTACCATGTCAAATATATCCGGAGGGGATAGTGTATAATTTAACCTGAGTATTTCAACTTTTAACTGAAGCATTTGAAATAAACAGTATATCTAAAAAATTTTAAACACAAAGTCAATCAATCAGTCAGTCATTTGCATGTCTCTTGCGGAACTTTGCCTCCCTAACAGCTCTTTTATAGGCCTCTCGGTTGTGAGCAAGATGCCCTGCTGCTGGTGCATCCATTTGCAGATTATCAACGATGTCTTGCAGCCATATAATAGCAATATGGAAGGTCAGATAGAAACACAAAGTACATCTAAAACTTTGAAACAGAAAGTACATCTACAAATCTGAAATTAGAAAACACTGCTGCAAATGTACTCCTATAATACAAGTTCAAAATATTCCAAGTTAACGAATACGGCAGGCGCACCATGAGAACAACAAATGCCTAGTTTTTTGGTTTTTTAAAAATAAATAATGAATCAGATATAAATTATTAATAACAAGACATGTACACAGTATAAAGTTTTTACAACTTATCGCAGAAGTTGTATATCTAGTTGCAGATAAATAAAATATTGACCAATCCGTGATATTAATCTTATTTGAAACAGAAGCCAGTGGCATTCACAGAAAAGCTATTTTGAGAATGAAAGTCATGTTTGTGTGTGTGTGTGTGTATACGTATGTGTGTAAAGGCGGCGGGGGAGGGGTTGGAAGTACTCACGTTGAAAGAGATAGCGGTTAGCGACCGGTAGCTGGCTGCTCGAGGTAGGGTTAGCAAACCTTAGCGGCCAAGGCCCTATTCTATCTCAAAGTCTTAGAAACAGGCCGAGTGATTAGGGACAGATGCGGAAAGGTGAATCCAGTTTTAAAAAAGAATACGCCAGGCCGAAGTCGGATGTGTTGTGCCGATAAGAGCCTAACAACGAGACAACGCAAGCATGTAGATGAATAATAATAATAATAATTAAAAGAAGAAGAAGGAGAGAAAGAAGACGATCACAATAAAAAATAAATTCCTGCGAAAAGAGGTAGAGAGGGAAAGAAAAAAGAAAGAAGGAGAGAGAAAGACAGAAAGAGAGAGAAAGGAAGAAGAAGGAGAGTGAAAGAGAGAAAAAAAAGGAGAAGATGAGAGACAGAAAGTGAGGAAAAAACGACAGAGATAGCAAGATGGAGAGAGAGAGAGAGAGAGAGAGAGAGAACTTTATTTTCAAGATGTAAAGAATTAGGCATGCAGACCTGTCTTAAAATCTGCCCTCCATCATACAACTTTCACTCAGCGTTCACTCATCTTTAACCCAACTTTCACTCATCTTTAACCCAACTTTCACTCATCTTTAACCCAACTTTCACTCATCTTTAACCCAACTTTCACTCATCTTTAACCCAACTTTCACACCTTCAGCCCCGCCCATGGAGTATTACATAAAGAACACGAGGAAAATTATACTGACAAAACGTTTACATTCAGTCTGTAATCCACACCATCAGTAATATATAAAACATATTAAAAACATGATGTGTAATTATTATCACATTCACACACATACAAAACAGCGAAAATACTGTACAAAGTTAAAAATATATTAATTAAGAACTGAATTAATGAAGCCACTTATTAATTGTCTTTCCTCAAAACGTGGGCTTCGCTTGTATAAGAAAAGCTTTGCTTTCTCTGCCGTTCACTTTTGGAAAATCCTTCCATTTCATCTAAAACTCAAAATATGTTTTTTTTTATATAAGTGTAGAGTTTTGGTGAAAGTACAAATCTTATGAAAACGACGTCAAGAAGAAACAACGAATATTACTTATCAGGTTTAGATGAGATGAAAGGGTTTTCCTAAAAAAAAAAAAAAAACGGCAGAGAAAATAAAGCTTTTCTTATACAAGTGAAGCCCAAGTTTTGTAGAGGACAATTCCTTTGACCTTGAGTGTGTTTTAGATTTAAAGCACGACCAAAAATAAGGGCGAGCACTCTGGGGTAGAATTTTATGAAGTAATTTGCCTATGTTGAAAATTATTAAACTACTTTTGTGAGGTAGATTTTGAACTGTTTGTAGTCTGGACTGATCTATGGTGGGTGGTGATCTGTAGCTTGGACTGATCTGTAGTATGTGCTGGATGCATGTCACTAATAAGACGTACTACTCATTTCTGAAGTGAGTAAAGTTTTTAGTGTAACATAGAACAACTATAAAAGCGTGGATTTGTGATACATAGTGTCCTCCTGGGGAGAGACAGAAAGAGTTAGAGAGAGAGAGAGAGAGAGTGGGAAAGATAAAACCCAGCATTAACCTGCTGAATATTTTAAACCTTAGCTTTTATGTAATCGTAAATTGCAATCCTATTTTCAATTTAGATATGCAATGGACGTCCCCTTCATTTTTGTCTATCGGAAACTTATAACTTAAGTAATATACGATGATACCTGAAAGGATAGCCGCCATTTTCATTTCCCAGATCGTCGGCAGTTTTGAGATTAACTCCATCAAACATTTCCGGCGCTAGGAGACAGTCTCCCAGACTGCACTGCGAGTACGCGCTCGCTCAGTCGTCGAACACGTGACAGAGAGTCGACGTTTTGTCTCGTTCTATTATGTTCAGATAATTAGAATGGGCCAAATTATTGATTACGAAGCCCATTTTGATTGCGTCTTTGTTACATAATGTTTTTCTCTCCTTTTTTTCACACAGAGATTGATGTTTCGTCAGATGTTTATGTAATTTGTTGTGTATGTGTAATAGATATATTTACTCCGACGTACGGCAATCACCAGAAAATCACCGCGTCAGCAGAGAAACATTGCAGACTTGAAACAAAGAGAAGAATGTGGCAGACCTAAACACCAGTTACTGCAGGATGAAATCCTTGACGGAACAATATTTAAAAAAAAATTTTTTTTTATAAGTAGGAAACAACGAGGCTTTCGTACGGTAAAGTAAGATTGATTGATTGATTGATCTTATTTCAAAAGGGTTAAGAATTGGGCACGCAGGCCCGTCTGACATTCTGCCAAGAGAACACAGTTTTGTAGGATTAGACCTCGAAAAAATCGTAGACAAAACACTTTAGTGAGAGAAAGAAAAATCACAAAAGTAGAGACTCCTGGGATTCGAACCACGGCCTCCGGTAGGACGAGCAGCCGTCTAGCCACGAGAGAACAGCGTATTAACGAACTGCGCTATCTCGCACCCTCAAAAAACGGTGTTTGAAAGCGAAGTCGTTAGTACCTGCTCAGTCGACACGAGGACCGCGACATCCGGAAAGAAATCCTTGACGCTCCCGAGAAATGTTTACGAAATCTTTTAGGCCCAAAAAAAAAAAATTAATTTAATTGATTTCTTTCATCAGTGAGCACTATTTCTGTAAAAATACGACGCTTCTACAATGAGAAAGGAACGGTGCTACATAGTTATTCATAGTCTTATCTCAACCGTTCGCTGAATTGTTATATCCATACATTAGTATTATAGTCATCTTCCTTACATTTTTCTTTTTCTTCTTCTTCTTCTTCTTTTTCATAAATACCCTATCAAATAAAAGAAAAGAATTTGATTCTCAAGCCATCATTCGTGCATACACTAGCGCACATATCAGTACACATTTCAGAGAAGAAATCAACGTTCTTAAATCATCAGTATCAGCTCCTGTATGCGACTTACATGAACTACAAACATTCCTGGACAGCAGATGTACTGATTTTAAACAGTTACACATTCCATTCTCAACAGTCAGTGAAGTTCACAGTTATCTCTTAACCTTAAAAAACTACAATACAGCTGGGCTTGATGATATTAGTAATAAGATCTTACGTTATGCTGCACCTGTCATTTCACATACACTAACATATATTTACAACCAGTGCATTGCAAAATGTTATTTCCCTGAGGCTTTAAAAACTGCTAAGGTGTATCCTCGCTTTAAATCTGGCTCATCCAACAATCTTACCAACTATAGACCAATATCCATATTATCGTCATTATCAAAACCACTCGAAAAACACATACACAAAATAACTCTACGACACATGCAAGAGAACAATTTACTCATAGACAGTCAGTCAGGCTTTAAACCCAATCATTCCTGCCACACAGCTCTTACCAAAATGACAGAAAACTGGTTAGTAAACATAAATGACGACGGACTATGTGGTGCCATCTTTGTCGACTTTAAAAAGGCATTTGATATGATTGACCACGGTATTCTTGTAAGAAAAATAAAGACTTATAGACTGCACCCTGACCTAATAAAATTAATTGTATCGTTTCTTTCAGACAGACAACAGGTAGTATTCTTCAACAATTCTCTATCAAATTCTGCTAAAGTTGACACTGGTGTTCCGCAAGGTTCTATTCTAGGCCCGTTGCTCTTTGCTATCTATATCAATGATCTTCCACTTCATCTTAAACACTCTTCTTGTGACCTTTTTGCCGATGATTGCACAGTCTACACCAGTGACTACGATTGTGTTAATCTAGAATCAACTCTTCAGGTCGAGTTACACAATTTAATTGTATGGAGCAAAAATAATGGCATGATTATAAACACCGATAAAACAAAATCAATGCTCATAACAACAAGACAGAAACTACAAAACGCAACAAAAACAACACTTCGGCTCTGTACAGAAACATCACAGATAGAAAACGTTAGCGAGCACAAAACACTAGGTCTTATTATTGACCAACATCTGACCTGGAACTCTCATGTGCAATGTTTAACAAAACTCATCGCACAAAAAGTATACCAATTAGCTAAAATTAAGCACTTCATCGATCAAGACACTAGGAAGACATACTACATAGCTCATATACAAACACATTTAGACTATTGCTCAACAGTTTGGGATGGTTGCTCAGTGTCAAATACAAAGAGGCTTTGCTCTCTCCAAAAGCGAGCAGTAAAGCTTATTAGTGACAAAGATCAAGCACAAACAACTAATCATCACAAACGTATCAAAATACTACCTCTTAAGAACAGGTTCCTCTTCAACAAAGCCAAGTTAATACATCAAATTCTTTCACGGCATGCCCCGCCTTATCTATGGAACCTGTTTAAATTTAGCCCAAAGTGCAGCCAACGCTTGAACAACATATGTCTTCCAAAACCTAGACTTGATCTTTACAAGAAAAGCTTTAGTTATTCTGCTGCTCATCTTTGGAATACCTCCCATCCTATATAAAAAATATAAATTATACTCCTTCCTACAACTACAAGCTTTCCCAATATCTATTTGATGTCGACTACATGCCTCCATGAATTATAAAACTTAAAAGTTATCTTAAGCTGCTCTTACAGACACTGAATACAATTAATTGTTTTCTGAATAGTCCCGAAAATTTTGTTTAGTAGATAGTCATTTATAATGTATGTAGTTACTTCTGTACTGAGTGAATGTTCAAGAGCGAAACGTAAATGTTATATTTTATTCATGAAAACCTAGCTAACTTGAATAAATTATACTGTTTGTATTTAATCAGTAATAAAATGTGTGCATGACATCTGATGCTTGTCTGATAAATCTTTGACAAAGGATAAGAAAAGGTTAAATCTCGCCCGACTGTGCATTCTGAAACCTTACTAAAAATCAGACGCGTAGTGATCTGATGTGACAGTATTTACGCATGCGAGAAAAAAGTAGGACTCTGCGCCAACGGGCAGTTCTGCGGTTACAAGGTGGTTAGTTTCCTGTATTTTATACTTGACTGGTTTTGAACAAGTCTGACCACTGGGCAAGGGTTTGTCGTGGGTCCTGATCAAATCAAGCGGATAATGGGCTTCATAAGCAAGTGGAGGGGAGAAATTTGCCTCCCTAGAAGAGGAGAGCTACACAATTATACTGAGATTTCTTTTTCCTAGTCTTTCTTCGCATCACCATCATCATCATCATCATCATCGTCGTCGTCGTCGTCGTCATCATCATCATCATCATCATCATAGCTTGCTTTAATTATCTTTCTTATGCTTATCTTTATCATAGCAAAGTATGAGAGTAAAGAAGTCTTCTTTATCATAGCAAAGTATGAGAGTAAAGAAGTCTTATTTATCATAGCAAAGTATGAGAGTAAAGAAGTCTTATTT
The DNA here is from genome assembly GCA_009760885.1 of Achatina immaculata. Lineage (NCBI taxonomy): Eukaryota > Metazoa > Mollusca > Gastropoda > Stylommatophora > Achatinidae > Lissachatina > Lissachatina immaculata. The sequence goes on along the minus strand of CM019719.1, from coordinate 6,778,018 downwards.
ATCACAGCAAAGTATGAGAGTAAAGAAGGCTTTGCTACATTCCTTTCTAGCCCATACACATACGTAGACACGAGAGAAAGAATATACAGACATAAGAGACAAAACAAGCAGGGAATGATCGAGAACTGAACCCAGGAAGACGGGACAACACACCGACCCCATGTCTTCGACGACCCTGTGATTCGGTGCTCTGTCTTTGACTAATTTTCTGTCTGTCATTGTTTTGAGTTGAGATAGGTCAATACCACATAGTCTGTTCATACGACTCTAATGACTTCTTCTTCTCTTCCTACTGTTCTTCTTCTTCTTCTCCTCTTCTTCTCCTCCTCCTCTTCTTCTTCTTCTTCTCCTCCTCCTCTTCTTCTTCTTCTTCCCCTCTTCATCTTCTTCTTCTTCCCCTCTTCATCTTCTTCTTCTTCCCCTCTTCATCTTCTTCCCCTCTTCAGCATCATCTTCTTCCTATCATCATCATCATCATCATCATCTTCTTCTTCATCTTCTTCTCCTTCTCCTCCTCTTCTTCTTCGCTTCTTCATCTTCTTCTTTTTCTTCTCTTCATCTTCTTCTTCTTCTTCTGCTTCTTCTTCTTATCCTCTTCATCATCATCTTCTTCTTCTCCTTCTGTTCCTCCTCCTCCTCCTCGTCTTCTTCTTCATCTTCTTTTTCTTCTTCTGCTTCTTCTTCTTCTTCTGTTTCTTCTTCTTCTGCTGCTTCTTCTTCTTCTCCTTTTTATCATCTTCTTCTTCTTCTTTTCCTTCTCCTCCTCCTCCTCCTCTTCTCTTCTTCTTCTTCTTCTTCTCCTCCTCCTCTTGTTCTTCTTTTCCTTTTTGCAATGATATCAAACATTTAGAGAGGATTGCTTCCCAGCCCTCCTTTAACATCATGTTAGATTATCATCATCTAGAAGAGAACAGCACGGTCAAACAAAGTTAATGAGATCACACGTAAATGTCATGTTTCTGTAGATCTCCTATGTCACTGAATGTCTCTCTCTAGCTTTTCCTCCATACACTTTCTACTGCACTTTTAGCTATCCGTCTTCGCCAACTTCATGAGTGCTGTTCATTACCAGCATTCACAACAAAAGAAAAAAAAAACAGTACAGACAGACAGACAGACAAGATAGATAGACAGATAGACAGATTGATTGATTGATTTATCTTTATTTCCAAAGGGTTAAGAATTGGGCACGCAGGCCCGTCTGACATTCTGCCCTTTATTATACAACCTTCACTCTGTTCCAGATATTCTACAAATAGCCTGCTCATATAACCAACATAACTAAGATTGGAAAGCTGAGAGACATAAAATAAAATTAAAGTATAACATTCACATTTCACTCTTATCCATGCACTCAATACAGAAAGTAACTACGTACATATATAAATGACTACAGAAAGTAACTACACACATATATAAATGACTACAGAAAGTAACTACACACATATATAAATGACTACAGAAAGTAACTACACACATACATAAATGACTACAGAAAGTAACTACACACATATACAAATGACTACAGAAAGTAACTACACACATATACAAATGACTACAGAAAGTAACTACACACATATACAAATGACTACAGAAAGTAACTACACACATATACAAACGACTACAGAAAGTAACTACACACATATGTAAATGACTACAGAAAGTAACTACACACATATATAAATGACTATCTACGAAACAGAAAATTGGTACTCTTCATGATAAATAATTGACCGAGTTCGGTGTCTATAAGAGCAGTCTAAAATACATTTTGTGAATCATGGAGGCATTGTAATCGACATCAAATAGATATTAGAAGAGTGTGTAGTTGTAGGAAGGAGTATAGTTTATATATATATATATATATATATTTTTTTTAATATAGGATGGGCAGCAGAATAAATAAAGCTTTTCTTGTAAAGATCAAGTCTAGGTTTTGGGAGACATGTTGTTTAAGCGTTGGCTACACTTTGAATTAAATCTAAACATGTTCCATAGATAAGGCGGAGTATGTTGTGAAAGAATTTGATGTACTAACTTGGCTTTGTTGAAGAGGAACCTGTTCGTAAGAGGCAGTATTTTGATACGTTTGTGCTGGTTAGCTGTTTTGTGCTTGATCTTTATCACTAATAAACTTTACTGCTCGCTTTTGAAGTGAGTAAAGCCTCTTTGCATTTGACACTGAGCAACCATACCAGATCGTTACAGACAGATAAACAGATAGACAGACAGACAGTCATGACATAATAATGCACCATAGACGAGAAACATTGACGAATTAAGCCATTAAAATTAGCACTTGATGATGATTACAGTGGAAAGAAATTGCTGAAGATATACAACGCCGAAAGAGAAAAGCATCACTTAACTGTGTATCACTACTCACAAAATAACTGTCACAAAAGTTTTGAGAATCAAATAAGCATTTAATTCTGCCCTCATTGGTACCTGTGACAAGAAATATTGCAACTTACCGACGTCCGACCATTAGATTAAACTTAGCCATCTCAAAGAGATAACGACCATACAGCGGTGTCGCAGCCGTGATCGAAACACTAACAGATTAAATACACTGGCCATTATTTACTCGTTAAAGACTTGTTTAAGAAATCCTGCTTAAACTCCCATTCAAACAAAAGGTTGGATTCAGTATCAGGACTCGAGATCGATGGCACACCGAAGATTTATGCCGTACAACTATTCTTTAATGAAAGATTATACGTGTTTCAAAGTGATCCACAGTATTCGTTGAGTGGGCTAAAGTTATCCTTGTGTACACATTTGATATCCGAAAGATATGCTTAAAGGATCGGAGTCTAATCTATGTACACAGTTTGATGTTGTGTTTACTATGTAACTGCTGATATCTTCAAAGCGGAGAGGTTGATATCGTTTCACCCCGAGTTGGCGACTGGTTAAGTTGGTGTGCAGACTTCCAGTCGAAGTTGCGATGAAGATCTTGCAGGTCTCAGACAATGTCAAACTTGCCGAGTAGGGGGATATGGTAAAATTCTTGTTCAATTCCACCAACGAACATAAGAAATATGTCTCTAGAGAAGCTCCACCACCTGGGACACATATCGATCAGTGCTGTTGGCGAGACTGAGGTAAAGCAACAGCCTGTTTTCTAGAATAGCCTCCAAATCTAAAGCAGAATGTTAAAGATCCAAATCTGTCGAGACGGACAGCCCTCGATAGACACAACCCTAACTGGACACGAGATTTTCCCACACACGTTATCAAATATCACTTTCCAGATTTTCCCACACACGTGATCAAATATCACTTTCTAGATTTTCCCACACACGTGATCAAATATCACTTGACTACATCACTTTTGACCGCTACATCTTCATCACATCTTCATTATTCGTCAGAACTAAACGGAAACTTGATACACGACATGACCAGTGGTCAGTTCTTCTAAGATAAGGTTACTATAATCCACTCTTCCAACAGCAGGTGGCTTGTTTGGCAGGGGTATAGAGAGCTTTGGAAGAAACTGGCAGATAAAGACATGATAAGAAAGCTAATCAAGTTCTGTGGAGCAAATTATAAATAGCCGATCCCTCGTACATGACAACATTCAGTTGGTGTTTCTGGTCTCTGGAGATGGGTCTCCGACGTTTCAAACCCCAGCTGAATGTCATGATTATTTCATACAGAGAAGAGAAAATCTATCGAGCAAAGTCATGATTATTTCACACAGAGAAAAGAAAAGCTAAAAAGCAATGGATGTAAACTTTGATTCTGTCAAAGCTAGATCTTTAATATACAGAGAGAAGAGAAACAAGTTTTAACAAGTTTTAACAAGTTTTAACGGGATAATTTTAACATCGAGTTTACGCTCGTTTTTGTATTATTTGGCCTGCATGAAGATCGATCGTGTACTCTGGAGAAGCATAATAGTCGGCACGGCACCTGATGATGATGATGATGATGATGATGGTGATTAATATAGTACAAGCGAAAACCTATGTTCTGTACAGATAGAATCCTCAGATTAAAAGCAGGAAGATTTCACGAATTCCCAGAAAGTACTGAGACAATAAATAAAGTCGCCATGGAGTGATAGATCTGAACTTAGAGCTACAGGAGAACAAAAACAAATATTAAAAATGTTCTAGGTCACCATTGTTATAAACCAGACAACAACTGCATTGCAAAAGGTGCATAAACTCTGTAGTGCCGGCGAAAATCCTTACAGACTGGGCCTGGACGGCCCCCGGAAATAAGACCTACTGTCCCCATATCAGGAGTCACGTCCTATCATTTCTGTCACTGCAAACACAGCCCTGGAAGTGAGCACATAGGGAACCATATTCACGGTCAGAACTGTTAGATACAGAGGGAGAGGCCGCTCACACAAGGAGATAGAGGGAGGAAATTAGAGAAACCTTACATATCTCATTATATGAAGCAAACCTCCGACTCGTCTGCCTCCTCAGCAAGGAAGATACATGAAGGAGGAGACAAGACAAGGCAAAATACGGAACCATGAAAGAACACGGCACTAACCACTCGACAAGATAAAAACTCAAAGACACTTCAGCAGAAAATTTGGGAACCTTTGAAAAAAAAAACTTCCCACAGCCAAAGTTTCTATTTCGCCTTCGGTTCAGACCTATCCATCTCCCTCGCGGTGCAACTATCTCACTTGATATCCAGGTTACGGCCATTGCAAAGCAACTTCAGGAAATGAGAATAGTTATCTGCAAGGCTAGGCGCACCAGAGTTCATTTTGTACACGGATATCATTGAACCAAAAATAGTTACACTCTAACCCTACCAAACAACACCGAAAGTAACACGAGCATTGTTGTAATCAACACAGTTGCCATTTTAAAAATAAAAAATGACGGAATGCATATTTGTTATTATATGGCATAGTTTTTAAAACCAAACTTCCAACTATAAAACAGATCTATACGATAGCTGATATTTATTTTAAATGTTTAAAAATCCACTTATATGGCCACTTATCTAATACGATAAGTTGCTTATTTATGTCACAATAAATTGGAGTTGTGGATTTTCTTTATGTAACGTTACATTTCAACATTCTTAGCAACATATATTAAGAGAAGAAACAACCTCAAATGTATATTGATATCCAACTAAAAGTGTAAGGATATAAATAACTTCTATAAAACCAGTTAGGTCTCGTTGTAATTATGTTAGGGAAAATGCTTTGAAGATAAAGACAACAGTGGAGACCGTGGGAATCTAAATATAACTAAGGAAGAAGAATAATCACAAGGGAATGACTGAGAATCGAATCCTAGACTTCAGTAGAATGAAAAACTGCTTATCCAAGAGAAGACTGCGTACCAATCTACTGTTCTGCACACTGCAGGCGAATATTCTCCACCTTCAGGAGCGTTTGCTCAACTCTTGTGTGTCAGGTACCAGTTTTCACAGCTGGGTTACCAGGACAATGCCGGGAATTAATCTCTATCAGTTTTCACATGAGAGATCACTGTTGACTCTCAGACATATACTGTACTATACTATACTATACTATACTATACTATACTATACTATACTATACTATACTATACTATACGGCACTATACTATACTATACTGCACTATACTATTCTATACTGTACTATACTCTATTGTAGTGTACTGTACTGTAATGTACTATACTATACTAGTTTTAGCGTGTAGACAAGTTGAATTTTCACATCTAAGTAAATTTATAAAAATATTCTTGACCGCTGATAATCTCCTCCACTATGGAAATCTTTCTACACCAGATGTCGCTGAAAGGGCAAGAACATACGCTGCATCACCGTTTTCCGGGCAGCGACCGTCACCATAGCAACCACCGTTATCTGAATACCTCGGTACTTCTGTCAATATTTGTAGAAATCTTTTGTTGTATTTTCCTGCAGCAGGATAATCGTTCTAGGGGCAACTTCTTCAGCTTAGGCCCTAATGGATTTCCTGATAGTGTTGTTGAGAGTTGCTTCTTACGGTCAGCTTCCGTCCCAGAGGCGCCTGGTTCATCAAGATTTTATGTACAGTCCCTGGGCTAGCTCGCAGGGGCGTGACCTCTGTGGGGGCGGCCTTATCTCCTTGTCTGTCACGCTGTGAGAATTCAGTTACGGCGCTCGCTTAAAGTCGTTTTGCCTGGAAAAGGCCTAGGATCGGTGTGATAAACGGGACTACTGCATGTTACTTCACCAGTACCAGTGTGATAACTGCAGTGATACTGGTGATGCTAGCAAACACATAGTGCCCTGGACTCCAGTTCTGACATTCTATTAATTATGCACTGGTATTGCTGTCAGGCTGTTGTATTTTGTGATATATAGCACAATCATGGCATCCGAGTAACTATATAACGTGCTATATAGGACAATTATTACACTTAGCAAAGATATGAAGTGCTATATAGTGCCCAAACATTACATTTTACCAGCTGTATATAGTGTTATATATTACATTATTCTTTAATAAGATATGTAGTACTATATAATACAGTTATTACACATCAGTAAATGTGTAATGTGAATTCCATGCAAGAAAAAACAGATAGCCTGTCTACAATGGCTAGCAAAATAGGACTTGAAATTAACAAGGACAAAACAAAAATAATGAAAATTCCCATCAATCAAAATGGAAAAATACACATAGAAGGGAAAGATATTGAAGAAGTCAATCAATTTGCATACCTTGGCAGCTACATAGACCAGGATGGTGACAGTAGAAAGGAAGTTAGGATCAGAATTGCAAAAGCAGCATCAGTCTTCAAGAATCTTGAGAACATATGGAATTCAAAAGTTATAAGCACAAAAACCAAGTTAAGACTATTCAATTCAAATGTAATATCCACCCTCATTTATGCATGCGAAAGCTGGAAAACAACTAAAGAAATAGACAAGAAATTAGACTCTTTTGAAAACAAATGCCTAAGGAAAATACTCGGCATCAAGTGGAACAAATTCAAGAACAATGCAGAGATAAGACAGATGACTGAACAACAACCAGTTTCATGGGTGATCAGGAAAAGGAGATGGACATATGTTGGTCACTTGATGAGAAGAAATGATCAGAGAATCCCAAAACAAGCTGTCAAGTGGAATACATCAGGCCAAAGAAAAAGAGGAAATTGTTAAGAGAGGCCAAATTAACAGGCATACAATCCTTTGATGAGGTTGAAAGACTTGCCGAAGACATGAAAAATTGGCGAACTACTTTGCGAGCCCTATGTGACGTTTAACGTCACGGGAAGGATATAAGATATAAGATAAGAAACGTGTAATGCTTTATGGCACACACAATGATGGATCACTACTAACTAATAATGGAGATACAATGAGGGAAATTAAAAGGAGGAGATCTGTAGCTCTTCAGAAAGTAAAACAAATAAAGAATCTGTGGAGACGAGCAGGCAGAACTACAAAAATAGGATTTTTAAGGGCATGCATCTTTCCCATCGCAACATATGCCTGTGAGACCTGGACACTTAACAAAACAGCTGAGAAACACATAAATGCTTTTGAATGTAAATGCTACAGAAGAGTTCTCCAAATATCATGGACACAAAAAGACCAAATATATCTATACTACAAGAGCTTAATATTGAAGAAGGCTGGCTAGTAAAGAGGATTAAAGAGAGAAAACTTAAATATTTTGGACACGTTAAACGTCATGATAATTTAGAGAAGACCGTATTGGAAGGATACATAATGGGAAAAAGAAAGAGAGGAAGACCAAGACGAAGATGGCTGCAAGGCATCGTTGACGGTCTGCAAATGGATGCCGCAGCAGCAGGCCATCTTGCTCACAACCGAGAGGCCTACAGGAATGCTGTTTGGGAGGCAAAGTTCCGCAAGGGACATGCAAATGAATGAAATGAATGAATGAATGAGTTCTGTTTATTAAGACATAAATGATGGAACTGTCTGATCTTTAGTTCAGGACTTCTGTTTTATAAAACATAGAAAGCTGACTGTAATGTTAATGAACACATTTATAAGTTGTTTATGCGGCATAAAAGCGCTCATTATTCTAACTTAACTTAGAAGATATTTACAGGAGCGCTTCCCACCCAGTGAGTTTAGGGACTTTGTAAGATTTTCATTATACGCTCGTATATTGCAAAATATACGAAAATTATTGCTGAATGAGGAACATGTGTTTTCCAGCTATGATGATTCGTCAGTATTTTCATCATGTGACACATAATATTGAAATCTTATTGGCTGAAATATTTATTTCAAAATACCCGAGTCACCAGATATTGCAGGCATGGCTTTATGATAAACTGGCCAACATTTCTTATGGTTTAAACAAAATATGGTCCGCTGTTTCATGACATACACAAATCTGGCTGGAGTTTCTCGTTTTCATGATATAAACAGATAACGTTATCAAAGTGGATGGAAGTATACTGTGCAGTTTTTACATAGCAAGAAGAATCATCAATCAAAAAGAAGAGAATTCACTATAAATAAAACACGGTGTTTATTTATAGTGAATTTCCTTACTTTGATTGATGATTACTAAATAAAATAAAATAATATAATACTTAAAAAATATTATAAAATAATATAATACTAGTAATGCTAAATAAAACTAGTAATATTTCGACCAAAGCAAAAATGGTCTAGGGACCCAAAATCTGTCATGTTCTACATATGAAAGTTCGGTGGGTTCCAATATTTACAATCCCCTGCTTACACATGGTACCATGCTTTTGAGTTCCCTGGTACACAGAAGTTTGAGAAACACTGTGCCTTAGAAACGTCTCTTTTGTATTTTACACTAACTATCACCATAAATGTATACTTTCCTAAAGAGTTTTATATGTTTTTTATACAGACGGAAGTAGATGGTATGCAAATAAGTCGCTATCGTAAAGGGAGACAATCAAAATCTCCTATGACTGAGTTATTGTGGTCTATCGTTTTTTTTTTCCAGCTGTTGTAAAGAATGGTTTATGTTTATAAGTACAATGTAGACTTTCTGGCTAGCAATAAAGAATATATCATATGAGTGACGTGACAGACAAATAGTAAAGTAATATAAAGTAATGAAGTAAAAAAACTACTTGAAAGAAACAGACTGATGAATATTCTAGAAAAGGATGTATCATCTATGAGCACAGAACTTGAAGCATATGCTGTCATTTTTTTAATGTTACTTTTGCTGTTGTTAACGCTTCTGTCTCTGCTCATGTTTTTAACTGTTGTTACTGCTGCTGCGGTTGGTGTGGCTGAAGATGGTTGTTGTATTTGTTGTCATTGATACTAGTATTCTGTAGTCATTATTGCTGTTAATTTTGCTGTCTGTGTTGTTGTGGCTGTTATTAATGCTGTTATTAATGCTGTTGATAATGCCGTTTCTGTTGCTCTTATTGTATGTTATTTCCTTACCAATGAATCAGAAGCTCAGGACAACTGATGGTCAGAACCATAGAGAGCCAGATTTATACTCTGTAATGTGACAGAAGACCGTATTGGAAGGATACATCATGGGAAAAAGAAAAAGAGGAAGACCAAGACGAAGATGGCTGCAAGACATCGTTGACGATCTGCAAATGGATGCAACAGCAGCAGGCCATCTTGCTCACAACCGAGAGGCCTACAGGAGTGCTGTTTGGGAGACAAAGTTCCGCAAGGGACATGCAAATGAATGAATGAATGAATGAATGTGACAGTACGATGTCCAAACACGTAGTTTTTTTAAATGTCCTCTTTTCTCCAGAATATACTATTACATGGCGTGAAAATGTTTGCAGGAAATGTAAAACAAGAGACCTCAAAGTGTATGCAACTAATTTTCATGTAAATATTTCTTTATTTAAAGCAATGACAGGTTGTCATTCATTATGGAGATACATATTAATGTCTAACAACTGACACTGAGTACTGACGTTAACACAGACACTAATGTACGAATATGTGTCTCATACAGTAGAACACTAAATGTTATGCGAACTGAAATCGAAAAAAAAACACACACTTGAAAACTTAAGAATAAGACAAGTAAAATTTGTTAGCTGTGATAAGAGACGTAGTATGTCAATGATAATCATATTTAATGGAAATATAGAAGAGAAATGGGACCACAGCGATATAGAAGAGAAATGGGACCACAGCGATATAGAAGAGAAATAGGACCACAACGATATAGAAGAGAAATGGGACCACAGCGACATAGAAGAGAAAGGAGACAACAACGATATAAATATAGAAGAGAAAGGGGACCACAACGATATAGATATAGATAGAGAAAGGGGACCACAACGATATAGATATAGATAGAGAAAGGGGACCACAACGATATGGATATAGATAGAGAAAGGAGACCACAGCGATATAGATATAGATAGAGAAAGGGGACCACAACAATATAGATATAGAAGAGAAAGGAGACCACAATGATATAGATATAGAAGAGAAAGTAGACCACAACGATATAGATATAGAAGAGAAAGTAGACCACAACCATATAGATGGGTACACTGCTGGCGAGACTCTTCAAATGCCGCGCGTGGAGTGAAGCTCCTCCCGGTTAAGGAAGTAAATGCGGAAAAGAAATAAAGGTTGCTGTGCGGAGCCGATGGGAAAAGGTGGTGGAAAGTGAAGTTTAACTGGTATGTCCAGTAGTATCGCTACGAGAGCTATACCACGGCACCTCTGCTCTAGAGGCCGCCCACGTCCGAAATACACCTACACTGGTGAAATATGCCTAAACCGGCACACACCAGGGGTGGAACTTGATGGCTAGACATGCCATGCCACCTCCGCTCTAGAGGTCGGTAACGCCTGATATACACCCATACTGGTGAATTTTGCCTAAACCGGCTCATACCAGGGGTGAATCTTGAAGGCTACGCATGTCACAGTACCTCTGCCCTAGAGGTCGGTCCCATCCCAAACACGCCCATACTGGGATAATGCCTAAACCGGCTCAACCCAGGGGTAGAAGTCACTAGTGGCGAGGATTCGTCCTCCTGGACAAAAGCTCCATCCTGGTCACAACTAGGAAGGGTAGCGGCCACGACCGCAAAATGCTGAAGTCGGAGACACTGGACCAGGGAAGTCTAGATAGGCAACCACCTCTCACCCGGCGGGGATGTTTGCGTATCCTAATCACGCTGAGGTTTTCCGGTGAGAAAGTCCAACCCTGGACTGGATGGGCAACCACCTCTCACCCGGCGGTGATACACGGGTATCTCAAAACACGTCAAGGTTTTCCGGTGAGAAAGTCCAACTCTGGCCTGGGTGGGCTACCGCCTCTCACCCAGCGGGGATGCACTGATATCCTAAACACGTCGAGGTCTTCCGGTGAGAAAGTCCAACCCTAGACTAAACTGGTGCAATGAAAACCACGGTGTCACGCAATCCCGCTTCCGAGACCCACCAAGAATACAGGCTAAAGCACTGTGATACTCTGAACCCCTTGTGGTCCTCTCGTGGATCTCGTGTGGTCTATTTTGGACCACACAGTGGACTACGGGACCTAACGAGGACCACAGGCGTGAATTCAGTAGGTTCACAGTGCGGTTTTTGGTGGTAGAAGTGAACGAAGAAGAAGAAGAAGATATAGATGGGTGAACATTAATGTTCCTTCTAAGCTGAGACTACTAGCGATCACTCACATATTATTTGCCGTTGCTCATACATTTTTAATACAGTTAGTTCGTTTTCATTTGCCTTACTTTGTAGGTTCTTCATAGAACTTGCTGCTCATAAATTGTTGCATTGCATAAATTATCACTCGTGCAAACATGCACATCATTCCTTAGTAGGAACACTGGAACCAGGTTGGGTCTCGGGGTCAGTTGCTATGGGGACCGCTGCCCAGACTGTCACATATGTGGGTATCAGAAAAGATACAAGAGAAAACAGCGTTCTGAACCAGGTTATTCGTTTTAGATTCTGTTGCACTTTCCCCACAGTCTTTGAAGACCAGCTGATCTTAAAGGAAGCCTTCTTAGCAGGCTCCTTCACACAGAAGAACGCGTCAGTCTCTGCCTAGACATGAAGATGCTGAAAGAGGAGTTGTTCAGTTAAAAGCTAGAAAGTGGTTAAAAAAAACTAAGCAAGAGGGCTCCTAGAATTTATACCAGGGAAGAAGACATGTGGGAAGGGAAGAAAGTAGGAAGGCAAAGACTGAAAGCTGAGGTTTTCCAGGATAAACAGCATGAAAACCACAAAATGGAAATTCCACTAATATCGAGTCCACTTTGTATCCCGCTTTGGACTATTTTTGAGCTTCTGATTATTTTCTTTATTATTATTATTTTTTATGGTCTGGATGATTTTTTTTTTCAAGAATAAATTTAAACTTTCGTGTTTTGGATTACTTGTTATCCTTTTATTTTATCTACTTAAGCTTTTATACTCTGGATGATTTTTTTCCTTATCAATGTACGTTTTGGTGCTCTGGGTGATTTTTCATTAAATGGTTGATTTTTCACCTCGCAGTCTAGTGAACTTTCAGCTATGTACTTTCGTGTTTCTGTTTTAGGCGATTTTTCTTCATCTCTGTCCATGTGATTTTGGCAATTTCTCTAGGCCTTGTCTATATAGTATTTTGCATTTTAAGAGAGAGAGAGAGAGAAAGAGAGAGACAGAGAGAGAGAGAGAGAGAGAGACAGAGATAGACAGACGGACAGAGTGAGAAAGAGAGAGAAAGAAAAGATAGAAAAGAAGGAAGAAACAAACAAACAATCTTGAGAATTTCTCCCTCACAAACTTCAATGTTCGTCTTTATCTAAATTGTAGCTGGTGGAAAATTAACGTGGAAACAATATACAAACATAACTCCTGCAAAATGAAAACGAAAACTTTGTGGGGGGCGCCGCGGAGAGACATTTTGGGTGCCCAACAAACAGTATATCCGAAGGCCAAAGCGGAAACAGACGCCACAAGTGGAAGAGAAGATGCTGTAAAGAAAAACTGACAACTCCAACTTCTCAAACTTTTCTCTTAGTCTTAAAAAACAAAAGCAAAAAAAAAAAATACTCTGATATCAGACAATCAGTGACCCACTGGTAAAATTCATGGCGCCAACGCTCCTGGAGATAGGCAAGGCTGTATCCACTGAATACGACAGCCGTCTCGGTCCTCGATGACGTTTTTATGCCTTTATGACGTTTTCATGCTGAAGAGCGTAACACACTTGACAATTGTGACAGGGCACCGGCGACTGGTGCACGCAAGTGGTGCAAATTTCAATCATTTTTTTTCTGCCTTTTTGTGAAGTATGTTCAGAATTTTTGCTATGGAGGAGGAGGAGGAGGAGGGATATCTTAGGGGGGCAGGGGCGTCGGGGGTGAGGTGGTAGTTTAGGATGGGAGAAAGCTTGGGTTACGGGTAAGTTTGTGGGTGGTGGAAAACTTGGACTGACGGAGAAACTTTGGAATGTGGGGAAGTTGAGGGTGTGGGGGAGAATTTGGGGCGTGGAGAAGGTTAGGGTGCGGAGAAGCTGTACCGGGTGCAAGGAAGAGGTATGAGCAATTTTGTGATGATGGAAAACTTTAGGGCGTTTAGAAATCTTGTGGTGATGGGAAACTTTGGGCATGATAGAAATCTTGCCGTGATAGGAAACTTTGTGGGTACTAGAAGTCTTGTGATGATAGGAAACTTTGTGGGTGCTAGAAAATTTGTAGTGACGAGAAACTTTGTAGCTGCTAGAATTCTTGTGGTGATGGGAAACTTTGTAGGTGCTAGAATTCTAGTGGTGATAGGAAACTTTGTGGATGCTAGAATTCTTGTAGTGTTAGGAAACTTTGGGGGCTGAGGAATGCTAGAAATCTTGTAGTGATGGGAAACTTTGTAAGTGCTAGAAATCTTGTGGTGATGGGAAACTTTGTGAGTGCTAGAAATCGTGTAGTGATGGGAAACTTTGTGAGTGCTAGAAATCTTGTAGTGGTGGGAAACTTTGGGGATGCTAGAGATCTTGTAGTGATGGGAAACTTTGTGGGTGTTAGAATTCTTGTTATAATATAAAACTTTGTGGGTGCTAGAAATTTTGTGATGATGGGAAACCCTGTGGGCGCTATAATTCTTGCAGATTTGATTAAAACAAGAAAAGCGACGTCTCTAACCACAACACCCACACCAATAAAACTCTAGACTCTGGATTTTATTCACCTCAGTTCCTCATTCAGTTCGCGACCAATAACTGTCTTCTTTTTCTTCTTCTTCTTCTTCTTTGCTCGCTCAGACATCGACACGAATCTCTCCCACAAAAGCGGCTGTCCCTATAGTCTCCTTGTGGCGTTTCGTGATCAAAATGGCACAAAACAAGGTAATTATAAAAGGAAACTAAAACTGTCTACTTAGATTTTAATGGACAAAAACTGAGTAAATATTACCTTATTTTATACTGTGTCTAGAAAAACGTCTGTTGAGTATAGTAACTGTATAATTCTACGTGTGTTTTCATGCCAAGTATCTCTAAAGATGTCTGATCATTTTGTCTACACAGACGTGTGTATTGTGAGTCTACACTGACATCCGCAACTTGCGACTCAGCATTGAACTACTGAAAACTCACTCGTTGAAGGATCTTTCCCCAATGTCTCAGAGCCAAAATTTGTTTCATTGAAGGATCTTTCCCCAATGTCTCAGAGCCAAAATTTGTTTCATTGAAGGATCTTTCCCCAATGTTTCAGAGCCAAAATTTGTTTCATTGAAGGATCTTTCCCCAGTGTCTCAGAGTCAAAATTCTTTCAGTGAAGGATACTTTCCTCTATGTCTCAGAGCCAAAATTGTTTTATTGAAGGATATTTTTCCCTATGTCTCAGAGCCAAAATTGTTTTATTGAAGGATATTTTTCCCTATGTCTCAGAGCCAAAATTGTTTTATTGAAGGATATTTTTCCCTATGTCTCAGAGCCAAAATTGTTTTATTGAAGGATATTTTTCCCTATGTCTCAGAGCCAAAATTGTTTTATTGAAGGATATTTTTCCCTATGTCTCAGAGTCAAAATTTGTTTTATTGAAGGATACTTTTGTCCATGTCTCAGAGCCAAAATTCTTTCAGTGAAGGATACTTTCCTCTATGTCTCAGAGCCAAAATTCTTTCAGTGAAGGATACTTTCCTCTATGTCTCAGAGCCAAAATTGTTTTATTGAAGGATATTTTTCCCTATGTCTCAGAGTCAAAATTTGTTTTATTGAAGGATACTTTTGTCCATGTCTCAGAGCCAAAATTCTTTCATTGAAGGATACTTTTCCCCACGTCTTAGTCCAAGTTCAGGGTTGGTATATTATTTTGTGTTACTGGCAAAACCTAAGTTTATAAAGTAGTGCAAGGAATAGTTAAAAAAAAACATGTCACAGTATTCTCGGTAGTAATTATTACTCACGATCAGGTCTTTTTTTTCTTCAGGTCACTGATACTACTGTTAACAAGTAATAGTTAAAAAGTATGTTTTACTATTTTGTTCCGTCATTTTTTGGGTAGGTTACAACCTGTAACATCATGGCTTACGGGAGTCAGCTTTTGTGGCAGGTTGCATCCTGTAACATCATGGCTTACGGGAGTCA